>JALAZF010000380.1:646666-1293333 GCA_022829125.1 Lathyrus tuberosus
TTCAAACCTTTTTGTCCTTCGGGATTTCCAAACTTAAAGGCTATTTTCAAAAAGGGCACGTTACCTTCCGTCTTAGTCGCAAACAGGCATCGACCCTAACTGCCGGACGCGAACTTAACGTCGCTCATAAAAAACACAAAAAGAACTTGGTCCGAACTACGTTGACTCTGAATTCCCCATTGCACAAGGGCGTACGTAGCCCTAGGACGTCGACGTCCTACCGAGTTGGTCTTTGTCTTTCCCTCTCCGTTTTAGTACAGCCCTAGATGATAGTATAACTTACCCTTAGAATAGACAACAAGCGTGGATCCCATCGAGTACGATGGACGCGTGGGGTGCTAGCACCTTCCCCTCGCGTAACCGACTCCCGAACCCAGGTTATGGTTGCGACGACCATTCCTTTCCCTCTCCCTCAGGTTTATGCGGTGTTCCCTTTCCCTCTCTTGGGATAAATTTACACGGCTGACGACTCTGTTTTTCCGCGCCACTCTCGCGTTTGTACCTGGATGAAAATCCCGGGAGCGACACTAAGCCCAAGAGAAGGCTATCATTCCCGGAGGAAGAGATCATTATACGAAGCCTAAGAGGAGGCTGTGAATACTTCTAAGAAGCCGTAGGGTCCTTGTACTAAGCCCAAGAGGAGGCGGGGTTGCTTTTAGGAAGCCTGTGGGTCCTTGTACGATGCCAAAGAGGAGGCTGATGTTTTTAAGAAGCCGATGGGTCCCCAAACCCCGAGAAATTCAAGGCAAGCTATTCACAAGGAATAGATCAAGTCAGAAAAGTTCGAGAATTTGGAAGAAACTCAAAGATGCCATTCACGGAGAATACATTCATCTCTAGGAATAGAGTTTCTTGATAATTCCTAATGAGGATAGCCGAAGAGAAGACTGTATCTGGTGATCCTATTGGGGGATCTAGTTGTCTATTTCTATGACTAAACGAAACGGCGTCACTTAGTTCTAGACGTAGTTGCCGGGGAAACTCGAAATATCTATACTATTATTACACAGTTGATATGAGTTTATGAAAGAAGACTTACAGTGAAACAACCCCACAATACAGTTATATGTATATGAAAGCAGTTAATGAAAGCAATAACCACTTACTCGGTTGTAGAGCTTCCATGTTGTTTAGTTAGTTGTTCAACAAAGATAGATTGAAAACAACAGTATATTCAAAATCAAAGGAGAAAGTGCTTTGAAAAAGAAAGTTTTGGGGCTTACAGCTCAAGGAGAGGCCCAGGGTTTTATCAGTGAGCGCACTGTTTGAATTTGTACAGAGGTACTTATACAAGTGACTGAGGCCCAAAAAGGTTTTCTGTACAAAGGGATGGGTCTTACACTCTCTCAAGAGGCCCAAAAAGTTTAAAGAAAAAGAGTGGGGCTTATAACACGAGGGTAGGCCCAAAGGATTTTTTCGTTTAAAATGGCGAACGCGCCGAGGTTTCCTTTTAACGCAGAGGGACTTATACAATAAGTGAGACCCCAAAATGTTTTGGTTAAAAGGGGGTTGGGTCTTACACTCTAGTAGAGACCCAAAAAGTTTTGAATGGGTCTTATAGCTCAAGGAGAGGCCCAAAGTTATTTTTCAAAAGGCGACGATCGCGCCGTTTGTTTTTGACGGTATCGGGACTTATACAATACACTGAGGCCCAAAATGTTTGGTCAAAAAAGGATTGGGTCTTACACTCTATTAGAGGCCCAAAGTGTTTTGAAAATGATTTATGAGGGTTGAATTAATCCAAAAACCCTAATTTATTTTCAAAAATGTATTTAATTGATTAAAAATTCAATTAAAATGATCAAAATTGTTTAACATGTGAAAAACAAATTGTGATCTTGGATTAATACTTCAAAAATTAAGTATTGACCTACAAAATAATTAGAAAGCATTAAAAGTTGCAAAATCAATGTGGAAAAATATTTGAAATGTCAAAAACAATTAAAATATTAATTCTTTGCAAAAATATCAATTATATGAAATAAATAATATTTTTGGGATATTTTGGGAAAATAAAATATTTTAACATTTTTGTGAATTATTAAAAAAAGAATCAACTCAAAATCATTAAAACTCAGAGAGAAATTAATTTTTGAATCAATTAAAGAAAAATCACAAAATTCAAATATTTGAAAATTCAAAAAAGGCGCCAAGAACAGCTGAAGAACACGCGCGTGTTCTGGGTTTGGCTGATTTGCATTTTCTATCCATTCTCCCTGAATACTTGATTATAACATGCAATCCACATATCATTATGCTCGTCTCAACCTCACGATCATGTCTATGTCCATTAATTTCATTTAAATTAAACATATAACAAGAAATCATGAAAAATCCTCAAGAACCCTAATTTCTGCATGAAGGCTAGGATTTTTGATACACGATTCCATGCATGATTGTGAACATATGGCCAAATTATTGTGCAGCAAAAATTGCATGGATCATAGAGTTAGAAGAGCTCATGCTTACCACTTGCAGCTGGTGATCGTGATTTGTGTTGGAGGTGTTACAGCTTGGTTCCAATGATATGGATAGCTTCCCTAGGTACCAAGTGATGTGTCTGAGTGCTTGGAATGGATTGAAATGGTTTGGAGTTGAAGATGGTACCTCAACTGCAAAACTGTCAAGAACTTGAGCAATTGGCTGGTGATTTTGTGAAATCAGTGTTCCAGATGTTATGTGAGTGTTTGGATCACTTCTATATGATGTATGTGAGGTGTGTGAGTGATTGGTTTGATTGGAAAAGCTCTCAAACTCAAAACCCGATAGCTACCTTGCTAAGAAAGGCATTTTTGCCAAGAGAAAGAGATTTTGAGGAACGCATTTGTTAGATGGCTTTGGTGTACTCAAACTAATCACAATTGAGCTCTATTTATAGTAGAGCAAGTTTGTTTTGCAAGGAATAGTGAATGGCAACTGGTAAGTAGGTTTGGCCAATGTTGGCAAATGAAAATCCAAGTCTCCTCTAGCCATTGACTAGAGGTTAGGGCACAGAGCTTTGGTTCCCTTGGTCATGGATAAGTCTTGACTGATTTCAGATGAGAATGGCTCAGTCCATGCCACCTTGATGCTTCCATTGAATGCTTCAATCCAAATTTGGAGTCTTGTCCCTATTTTGGCCATTCGAGGTTCAACATGCTATTTCTTGTTCCATGGACTTTGGAGGCTTGGCTCAGTGATTGTCCCCTTTAGATTCAATCCTCAGATGTGTCCAAGTGGATAGGAGCATTTGAATTTGGATAATTTTGGAAAATCGAGCAAAGTTGCAAATTCTGCCTTGCCTTTGACAGATTTCAGCAAGGCAACTTTCCAATGTCATAACTCATAGCCCAAATGGAATTTGGCAATGTTCTTGGCCATTTTGGAAAGCCCTTACATGATATAACAACTGTTTGAACATATTTGCTTTTGATCTCTTTTGAATCCAAGTGAAAAATCCCCCTACATTTGGAAAAAAATGAAGACAGATTTGGACTTAGTGAAAATTTCACTAAGTGTTGGAAAAAGTGACATTTTCACTTTTCAGCCATTTTGATCACTCCATAACTCAAAATCCTTAATGAATTGGACTTAGGTCTAGTTGAAGTTTTTGTAGAGGGTAATGAGGGATACAAATCCATATTTGGATGAGGAAAAATGGCTTTGTGGTTTAGGAGTTATGGTCCTCCAAAGTTGGTACCCTTGTCACTTTATTTTTAACTTAGAAAATTTTCTAAGTTTTTATGGTTACCCCTTTTACAAGTTATCCAACTTTTCTTGATTTTTCTTGATGAATGATGATTCAAATCATACATTAGCATCATTTTAGGGTTAAAAATCCATTTTGGTGAAAAATCTCAAAAAGTCAAAGTTGACTTTTGTGCACAGTTGACTTTTTATCAGATGAATTCCAAACTGTGCAATTCTTCAGGAAATCATGTCCTTGACCTAAATCAAACTTGTTGGACATGTTACATGGGTGTCATAGGGTATATTGGGGCATGTCCTAGGGCTTGGGAGCATGTCCTGGTCCAAAGTCAAAGTTACAGTTGACTTTTTCCTTAAAACCCTAATTGTGGTGCAGATGAAATTGAGACTTGTTGCTCAAGCTTCTTGGATTAATCCATTGTTCCAAATGGATCAATATAGTTCATTAGAGACCCTCAAACCCTATCTTGAGGTCTTGGTTCATGATTTGTCCCAAAAGTCAACTTAGGGGTGAATTAGGTCAAGAAACCCTAATTCCTGATTTTTGATGAATGCATCCCCTGAGGCAAAATTGACTTGATGATTGGGTCCATGAGGTTCCATGGAGTATATTAGGTTATGTTTTGGATCATTGGCTTGTGCCCAGATGAAAAATTTCCATCTGGAGGCCCTGGTCGACCAAAACCCTAATTTGGTGACACCGTCGATCTGGAGACTTGATCCACCTAGAAGGGAGCAGCCTTGTGCTTAATCCTTGAAGTGGGAGTCCTCTTGATCCATTGTGGATATTTTAGAGGCTAGATAAGTTAAAGATCATGTCATTCCTTGATTGATCCTTTGTGTAAGCACTCAGAGAGGGCTTAAAACCCTAATTTTGATTGTAGTGAATGCTCAACAACCCTTGAGGCATTTGATGAGGCATGATGGTTCATCCATATTGCGATGATGATTGACACAATGATGGGACATCTTAGTGGTCAAAATTTGGGGTATGACAACTGGCAATCATTCTGTCATAGTAAAATGAGCTCAAGGTCTTTAAGAAGATCTTCGTCATCTATTTTTCCTCAAGAGGTGGACAAATCTGAGCGGCAATTTCGCGCCATCTCTGGGCGTACACCTTAAAGGTTTCCTTGTCCTTTTGTGACATTGATCAGAGTTGATCTCTATCTGGTGCCATGTCCAAATTGTATTTGTATTGTTGGACGAAGGCAGTACCATGATCTCTGAATGTGCTAATCGTAGCACGGTTTAAACTCATGTACCATTTGAGTGCGACACCGGTTAAACTATCCTGAAAGTAATGAATCAGCAGGTCCTGATTCTCCGTCTGAGCTGACATTCGCCGAGCGTACATCACCAGATGGCTCTGAGGGCAAGATTTACCCTTGTATTTTTCAAAGTCGGGCACTTGGAATTTGTGCGGAACTTTCACATTGGGGACCATACAAAGGTCTGCGGCGTCCTTTCCAAATAGATCCTGACCGCAGAT
Organism: Lathyrus tuberosus; assembly: GCA_022829125.1. Taxonomy (NCBI): domain Eukaryota; kingdom Viridiplantae; phylum Streptophyta; class Magnoliopsida; order Fabales; family Fabaceae; genus Lathyrus; species Lathyrus tuberosus. The sequence continues at coordinate 651,846 of JALAZF010000380.1, forward strand.
GGCTTGCAGTTCTTTCTGCATTTCCAAGAACTGTTCCTGGAATTCATCCATTAGGTCAAACATAGTTTCCTTTTTACCAGAAGGTATCTGTGGAATCTGTCCTTCCGGGACAGTGTGCACCACAGGGGGTGGTACCGTGACTACGGCAGTGAATCTTGGCGTTTCCCAAAGTTTGTAACCTTCAGAAGTCTTCAATATGCCTCTGGCATCTTCGCTTTCCCGAAGTTTGTAACCTTCAGGACCAGCGGCATCTATCGCGATTCCCTGATCCTCAGCGATCGGCGGAACATATCCTTCCGGGATATAGTTTGCAGGCATGCCCCAGGGACGATCTTTCGACATCTGATACCTAGGATTAAACTTCTCCACTATGGGCGCTGAGGTGATATCTGAGATCACAGTCCTTTGTAGGTGAGCTTCTGCCATGGCTTGCATGTCGTTACGAAGCTTTCTCATATCCTTTCTCAGAGCGTCGATCTCTTCTTTCAATTCTCTGTTCTCTTCCTCAAGATCATCCATCTTTTTCTGACGATTGGCCCGAGTATTGTACGAATGAGACAGTTTGACTCTAGAACCGAGACACAAACGTGAGATTCGTAGGTAAGAAGAATACGCGATGTGAGAATGATGAATGCAATGATTATATTAATTGTTTTTTGGTTTAATCAAAATAAACTTCGACAATTAGATTGAAAATATCAAACGGTGGGGAAACCCATTTTTATTGAAATTCAAAGGATTGCGGAAACGAAAATACAGTAGATTACAAAGTGCAGAAACTGAAACCTAAGCTAATGGGTCTCGAGTCCTCTCTGAAGAGAAATCGGGTGCTGACTCTGGTACTTTCCTTTTCTTTGACCGGGGCTCTTGGGCCGTTGTCGGGTTGTATTCCTTTGCCAGGTGAAAGAAGCGAGCAAATTCCTTTGGTCATCTTGATTCTCTACAGCATATTGCTCCAAAATTTCAATCAGAGCATCTTTCTCTTTCAGTAGTTGCTGTATTTTGATGCACTCTATGTTGAGGGTACGGTACTTGTTATTTCAAGACCTTCTCTCCCGTTGAACTTTGTTGAGAGTAACCTGAAGCTTTTCAGTTTCCGTCATGAAGTACATGACAAATTCCCTCGGCGGAAGAATTCTGTGACGCGGATAAGGCATTTTTAGCTTGAGAGCTCTAGTTTGTACCCAATGGAGATAAGGCTCCACCGAGATACAATCCAGTTTTCCTAGAGACTCCCGTCCTTTCTTATGAACGTGTTTCCAAGCGTGCATTATTTCCATCTTTAGTGCTCTGTCGTTTTCTCCTTCTTTGAAGAAAAGACCTTCCCGATGAGCATTCAGCGGAATATGCCTCACCGGGTATCCAAATTGACGACGAACGAGAACTGTATGGTAGTTGATTCCTCCCTTAGTTCCTATAAGGGGTACGTTGGGGAAGTTTCCACAACAGTCAATGATCCTGATTCCATCATAAATCCTATTACACCAATCTATATCAGAGTTGGTGAGAGACATGATTTTCTGCGACCAACGTAAGGCACTCTTGTAATCCCAAAAAGCAACAGACTTGGGTAAGTGCGAGATAAACCATTTATAAAGCAGAGGTACACAACATGTGATCTCCCCTCCACTGTACAAATTCCCCAAGTGTACAGAATGATACGCATCTGCGAGCAAAGTCGGCACAGGGTTTCCAATGAGAAAAACCTTAATTACGTTGATATCGACGAAGTTATTAATGTTGGGCAACAAAAATAATCCGTAGGTGAGTAAAACAAAGATGCTTTCAAAAGCAGTCCCGTTCCCTATACTAGCGAAGTACAGAGCTTTCTTTGTCAAGAACTGGGCTGGCAAACCTTGGATGCCATCCTTAGTGGTCATGTGAGTCCTGACCTCAGACTCGTCCAAATGACTTGCTCTTGCAATAGTCTGATTCTTTGGAATTTCTTCCAGTCCAGAAAATGGAGCTCGATCAGTGATATGTAAATCGATCAGATGATAATACTCCTCCAGTGTTGGTGCTAGCTGGTAATCCGGGAATGTGAAACAGTGATAGACCGGATCGTAGAATTGAACGAGCGCGTCCATGATTCCCTCAATCACATGGACTCTTAGCAGAGATAGCAAACCTCCGTACTTGGCTCTGAAAGCCTCTTGGTTTGTGATCATCCTCGCCAAACCTCTTAAATCCTCTAGTTTTGGAACCTTGAAGGTGTACGTATGAGTTCTCCTTCTACCGAAATCCATTAGCGTAATCTTTTTCTCTGATATTTGCAATCACAGTCTTAGTTTAATTTGAAAAACAGAGAGACTAGAAGAGAAGAATTTTTTGAATGTTTTAATGTTTTTTAAATGAATGCATGAATGCAACACACAAAAACATAGAAAAAACATGGGGTCAAAGGGTCATTGTCATGAAGTCAAGGCTCTACCCATCCCCAAATGTTTATACTAGGGTGATTTTTGTACCTGTACTCATTATCATCGGCTCCTCCCAGGAAAGCAAAACAACAAGCAGATTGCCAGCGAGTTGTAGAGCAATCTTAGAGTACGTGCCATTCACCGAGAATAGATCACCAGCCTCAAATGAGGGTAGTATCACGTGACAACTATTTCCGATAGCTTTCGCACTACAAAAGGGTTGGCTCATCAGCTTCTCAAACATCACAATCGGCCCATTGCCTATGAGAGGGAATGGGTTGCATTGGTCAGCCTCCACTGAGGTTGATGGTCGACCTCGTCGCCATCACTTATCTTAAGTGTATACTCAATCTTTCCACATGCGTCATCACACGCATTCCCATTAGCAGAAAAATAAATAGGTGTAGCAATTAGGAAAAGTAGTATATATATTTGTCCTAAATATCCTATACCTTTAAAGCTATGAATCCTAAGTTCCTGACAGAAAATGGGTTCCCCGGCGGAAGCCCCAATCTGTGGTATTCACACAAGTGAAGAGAAAAAAGGTTAGAGGGGCCCCACGGTGGGCGGCACTTTTCTGTGGTGGCCACCGCCATGAGAATGACTTGTCCCAGGATTCTACCTAAAACTATAAGAAAGAATGAGATCGGCCCCACGGTGGGCGCTACTTTTCTGTAGCGAGCGATTTTGGACGCGGTTCTTAAGTGCTGTCGCTCTCTGGGTTAGTTTACTACAGGTCGATTCATTTTTTATCCTATTTAAGCTGATAAAGGAAGGGAAATAGATGTCTCCAATTAACCCTGCTTGCATACTGAGTTTAAACAACGGTCTGTTAGGTTACGGATGCGATCAATGTGGTGGGGCCTTTCTTGTGTTATTTTGACAGAATGACAGGTTTCTGGCGGGGAACAAGGATTAGGATGTTAGGACTGATGCTTTTTGATAGATATGTGAGAGTATGGGATTTTGGGTTTTTGATTAGTGTGCTCGCTAAGATCTTTTCTTTCAATCTTATGCCTACGTATTCCCGTTTACCGAAACAGGGAAATCAGACCGTTTGTAGTTCCTCCTATTCTATGGGAGGAAATGGTATTTGGTGTCTTGTTCAAAGCCCAAGACGTGAAGCTAAAGGGGTGTTGACTTTAGAGAGAATTTGTCATCTCTAAAGAGGGGGTTGTATGTCACAACTGTTTATAAAGGAGAATTACTTTAACCGGGATGTGTGAATCCGGCAATGCCATAATTTCCTTTATAGGGGATTTTAACCTGAAGGAGTAGACTTTAACTCAGTGTAGAGCAATGCTATCTTTCCTTAGGAATTTCTTATGCTAAAAGAGGGACAGTGCCATAGATGTAGATGATCCAGAGGCTTGTCGCTTACAACGATTAGATGAAGGGGAAGGAGTTATTGATGTTTTTGTACTGTGAACGAGGCACAACTTTGATGCTAAAAGGTTGATTGGATCAACCAATGGTTTTCTTATACAAAGCCTAAGAGGAGGCTAATATGTGTCTCGTACAAAGCTCGAGAGAGAGGCTAAAAAGTTTTTTGACTCGACGATAGAGTCTTTTGGTATCTCGTATAAAGCCCGAGATGGAGGCTATTTGACTCCACAAGAGAGTTTTTTGTATCTCGTACAAAGCCCGAGATGGAGGCTGAAATTTGTTTGACTCAATAAGAACCTTTTTATATCTCGTATAAAGCCCGAGATGGAGGCGAAAAGGGTGATTGAATCAACGAGGGAGTCTCTTATGTGTCTCGTACAAAGCCCGAGAAAGAGGCTAAACGTTGTTTGACTCCGCCGGGGAGAATCATTGTACAAAGCCCAAGAGGAGGCTATTGCGCTGTTTCAGTTGAGTGACAGGTCCAGTATGCTGATTTAAAGAGAAAATCAGTTCTTATATGAGCAATATTGTACTCAAGGATTTGATTCGAGGATACGGGTTATTCCTGTTTTTTAAGGAAGTGGGAAATCCGAAGGGCATTGAGACTATCAGAGTCTACGGGTTTTCTTCCTATTTAACGAAGGGGTCACTTGAGAATGTCTTTGAGACTCAAGGATATTGGACTGTCCGTGTCTAGAGTTTCATATTTTGTACTATGCTTTGAGAAACAGTAGAAGACTCTTTGAAAGGACTGTTCTATGAAGATGACTAAGTTCTGTTCCTATACCTCTAGGAGGTTGTCGGGACAATTTGTACGAAGCCCAAGAGGAGGCTGGAAACTTTTAAGAAGCCGACGGGTCCTTGTACGAAGCCCAAGAGAAGGCTATCATTCCCGGAGGAAGAGTCATTATACGAAGCCTAAGATGAGGCTGTGAATACTTCTAAGAAGCCGGCGGGTCCTTGTACTAAGCCCAAGAGGAGGCGGGGATGCTTTTAGGAAGCCTGTGAGTCCTTGTATAATGCCCAAGAGGAGGCCAATGCTTTTAAGAAGCCGATGGGTCCCCAAATCCCAAGAAATTCAAGATAGGCCATTTACGAGGAATAGATCAAGCCAGGAAAGTTCGAGAATTTGGAAGAAACTCAAGAGATGCCATTCACAGAGAAAAGATCATCTCTTGGAATAGAGTTTCTTGACAAGTGCTTTTAAGAACCCTGTGGGTCCCCAAACCCCGAGAAATTCAAGACAGGCCATTCACCGAGAATAGATCAAGCCAGGAAAGTCCGAGAATTTGGAAGAAACTTAAGAGATGCCATTCAGGGAGAAAAGATCATCTTTAGGGAGTAGAGTTTCTTTGACAACTTCTACGAGTGACAGTCTATGAAAGGGTTCACAGAGAATGCTGCCTTTCATATCTCCATATTGTTTAACCCTAAGAGGAGGGAAGACTGTGTCTGGTAATCCTATGGGGATCTAGTTTTGACTATTTAAGAGTGATCAACGGGATTAATGCTAGACGTAGTTAACGGGGAAACTCTAAATATCTATACTATTATTACACAGTTGATATGAGTTTATGAAAGAAGACTTACAGCGAAACAGCCCCACAATACAGTTATATGTATATGAAAGCGGTAAATGAAAGCATATAAACACTTACACGGTTGTAGAGCTTCCATGCTGTTTGGTTAGTTGTTCAACAAAGAAAGATTGAAAACAACAGTGTATTTCAAAATCAAAGGAGAAAGTGCTTTGAAAAAGAAAGATTTGGGGCTTACAGCTCAATGAGAGGCCCAGGGTTTTATCAGTGAGCGCACTGTTTGAATTTTGTACAGAGGGACTTATACAAGTGACTGAGGCCAAAAATTTGTTTTCTGTACAAAGGGATTTGGGTCTTACACTCTCTCAAGAGACCCAAAAAGTTTTAAAGAAAAAGAGTGGGGCTTATAACACGAGGGTAGGCCCAGATTATTTTTCGTTTAAAATGGCGATCGCGCCGAGATTTTCTTTTAACGCAAATGGGCTTATACAATATCTGAGGCCCAAAACGTTTTGGTTAAAAGGGGATTGGGTCTTACACTCTAATAGAGGCCCAAAAGTTGTGAATGGGTCTTATAGCTCAAGGAGAGGCCCAGAAGGTTATTTTTCAAAAGGCGACGGTCGCGCCATTTGTTTTTGACGGTATCGGGACTTATACAATGCACTGAGGCCCAAAAATGATTTGGTCAAAAAAAAGGATTGGGTCTTACACTCTATTAGAGGCCCAAAGTGTTTTGAAAATGATTTATGAGGGTTGAATTAATCCAAAAACCCTAATTTATTTTCAAAAATGTATTTAATTGAATAAAAATTCAATTAAAAATGATCAAAATTGTTTAACATATGGAAAACAAATTGTGATCTTGGATTAATGCTTCAAAAATTAATTATTGACCTACAAAATAATTAGAAAGCATTAAAAGTTGCAAAATCAAGGTGGAAAAAATATTTTAAATGTTAAAAAAATTAAAACATTAATTCTTTGCAAAAATATCAATTATATAAAATAAATAATATTTTTTGGATTTTTTGGGAAAATAAAATATTTTAACATTTTTGTGAATTATTAAAAAAAGAATCAACTCAAAATCATTAAAACTCATAGAGAAATTAATTTTTGAATCAATTAAATAAAATCACAAAATTCAAATATTTGAATTTTCAAAAAATGGCGCCAAGAACACACCAAGAACACGCGCGTGTTCTGGGTTTGCCCAGATTTGCATTTTCTCTCCAATCTCACTGAATACTTGATTATATCATGCAATCCACATACCAATCAACTCGTTTCAACCTCACGATCATGTCTATGACAATTAATTTCATTTAAATTAAGAATAAAACAAGAAATCACGAAAAATCCTCAAGAACCCTAATTTCTGCATGAAGGCTAGGATTTTTGATACACGATTCAAACAATGCAATTAATTGAGGGGAAACATTCCATGCATGATTATGAACATATGGCCAAATTATTGTGCAGCAAAAATTGCATGGATCATAGAGTTAGAAGAGCTCATGCTTACCACTTGCAGCTGGTGATCGTGATTTGTGTTGGAGGTGTTATAGCTAGGTTCCAATGATCTAGATAGCTTCTCTAGGTGCCATGGAGTGTATATGAATGCTTGGAATGGATTGAAATGATCTGGAACTTGAGATGGTACCCCAAATGCAAATTTGTCAAGAACTTAAGCAATTGGCTGGTGATTTTGTGAAATCTGTGTTTCAGATGTTATGTGAGTGTTTGGATCACTTCTATATGATGTATGTGAGGTGTGTGTGTGTGATTGGTTTGATTGGAAAAGCTCTCAAACTCAAAACCCGATAGTGACTTGCCTTAGAAGGCAAAATTGGAGTGAAAGAAGAGATTTTGAGGAAAGCATCTGTTTAATGGCTTTGGTGTACTCAAACTGATCACAATTGAGCTCTATTTATAGTAGAGCAAGTTTGTTTTACAAGGAATAGTGAATGGCAACTGCTGAGTAGGTTTGGCCAATGTTGGCAAATGAAAATCCAAGTATCCTCTAGCCATTGACTAGAGGTTAGGGCACAGGCTGCTGGTTGCCTTGGTCTTGGATAAGTCTTGACTGAATTCAGTTGAGAATGGCTCAGTCCATGCCACCTTGATGCTTCCATTGAATGCTCCAATCCAAAATTGGAGTCTTGTCCCTATTTTGGCAATTCTAGGTTCAACAGGCTATTTCTTGTTCCAAAGACTTTGGAGACTTGGCTCAGTGATTGTCCCCTTTAGATTCAATCCTCAGAGGTGTCCAAGTGGATAGGAGCATTTGGATTTGGCTGATTTTGGCAAATCGACCAAAAGTGTAAAAATCTGCCTTGCCTTGGCAGATTTCTGCAAGGCAACTTGCCAATGTCATATCTCATGACTCAAATTGAATTTGGTAATGTTCTTGGCCATTTTGGAAAGCCCTTACATGATACAACAACTGTTTGAACATGTTTGGTTTTGATCTCTTTTGAATCCAAGTGAAAAATCCCCCTACATTTGGCAAAAAGTAAGGTAAAATCTGACTTAGTGAAATTTTCACTAAGTGTTGGAACAAAGTGACTTTTCTTGATTTTGATCACTCCATAACTCAAAATCCATGAGGAATTTGGACATAGGTCAGTATGAAGCTTTTGTAGAGGGCAATGACATCTACAAATCAAGCTTTGAATGGGGAACAATGGCCTTGTGGTTTAGGAGTTATGATCCTCCAAAGTTGGCACATTAGTGTCACTTTTTCCATAACTTAGAAAATTTTCTAAGTTTTTATGGGTTCCCCCTTTTACAAGTTATCCCACTTTCTTTGATTTTTCTTGATGAATGATGATTCAAATCATACATTAACATCATTTTAGGGTTAAAAATCCATTTTGGTGAAAAATCTCAAAAAGTCAAAGTTGACTTTTGTGCACAGTTGACTTTTTATCAGATAATTTCAAACTGTGCAATTCTTCATGAAATCATGTCCTTGACCTAAATCAAACGTGATGGACATGTTCCATGGGTGTCATAGGGTATATTGAATCATGTCTTAGGGCTTGGGAGCATGTCCTGGTCAAAAGTCAAAGTTACAGTTGACTTTCCTCGCGAAACCCTAATTGTGGTGCAGATGAAATTGAGACTTGTTGCTCAAGCTTCTTGGATCAATCCATTGTTCCAAATGGATCAATATGGTATATTAGAGACCCTCAAATCATGTCTTGAGGTCTTGGTTCATGATTTGTCCCAAAAGTCAACTTAGGGGTGAATTAGGTCAAGAAACCCTAATTCTTGATTTTTTATGAATGCAACCCCTGAGGCAAAATTGACTTGATGATTGGGTTTATGAGGTTCCATGGAGAATATTAGGTAATGTTTTGGATCTTTTGCTCATGCCTAGAGGAAATTCTCCACCTGGAGGCCCTGGTCGACCAAAACCCTAATTTTGTTACACTGGCGATCTTGAGACTTGATCCACCTAGAAGGGAGCAACCTTGTGCTTGATCCTTGAAGTGGGAGTCCTTTTGATCCATTGTGGATGTTTGAGAGGTTAGACAAGTTGAAGATCACGTCATTCCTTGATTGATCATTTGCCTAAAAGCTCTGAGAGGGCTTGAAACCCTAAGTCTGATTGTAGTGGATGCTCACCCATCTTTGGGGAGACTGATGAAGTATGATGGTACATCCATATTGTGATGATGAGTTTCACAATGATGGGAAATCTTAGTGGTCAAAATTTGGGTATGACAGAGTCCAGTGTCAATGGATCCTTATCGGATGTCAGCTTCGGAGCTAAGTGAATTGAAGAAACAACTGGAAGAATTGCTTGAGAAGAGGTTTGTTCGATCGAGTGTTTCTTCGTGGGGTGCTCCGGTGTTGCTACTGAAGAAGAAAGATGGAAGTATGAGGTTGTGCGTTGATTATCGGCAGTTGAATAAAGTGACGATCAAGAATAAGTATCCACTTCCGAGAACCGACGATTTGATGGATCAGCTAGTAGGTGCTTGTGTGTTCAGCAAGATTGATTTGAGGTCTGGTTATCATCAGATTTGAGTTAAGCCTGATGATATTCCGAAGACAGCCTTCAGAACGAGGTAATGTCACTATGAATACACTGTGATGCCGTTTGGTGTATCCAATGCACCTGGTGTGTTCATGGAGTATATGAATCAGATTTTCCATGAGTATTTGGATAAGTTTGTGGTGGTGTTTATCGATGATATCTTGATATATTCTAGAACCAAAGAAGAACATGCCGAGCATTTGAGGACGGTGTTGCAAGTGTTGAAAGAGAAGAAGTTGTAAGCAAAGCTATCGAAGTGTGAATTCTGGTTGAAAGAAGTGAGTTTCCTTGGCCATGTAATTTCAAGTGGTGGTGTTGTTGTTAATCCTTCTAAGATTAATGATGTGTTACAGTGGGAGACTCCGAAGTCTGCTACTAAGATACAAAGTTTTCTGGGATTAGCGGGTTACTACCGCAAGTTTATTAAAGGTTTTTCTAAGTTAGCCTTACCTTTGACTCAGTTGACTCGAAAGGGTCAGACTTTTGTGTGGGATGTAACTTGTGAAGAGAGTTTTGTGGAATTGAAGAAGAGATGAACTACTGCTCTAGTGTTGATTTTGCCTAATCCGAGTGAATCTTTTGTGGTGTATTGTGACGCGTCGAAGATGGGTCTTGGTGGAGTATTGATGTAGAATGGACAAGTTGTTGCCTATGCTTCGAGACAATTGCGAGTTCATGAGAGGAATTATCCTACGCATGACTTGGAATTGGCCGCTGTGGTGTTTGTGTTGAAGATTTGGAGACATTATCTATTTGGCTCTAAATTTGAGGTGTTCAGTGATCATAAGAGTCTGAAGTACTTATTTAATCAGAAGGAATTGAATATGAGGCAGAGAAGGTGGTTAGAGTTGTTGAAGGATTTTGATTTTGATTTGAGTTATCATCCAGGCAAAGCAAATGTAGTGGCCGATGCATTGAGCAGAAAGTCATTGCATATGTCGATGCTTATGGTGAAAGAATTGGAATTAATTGAACAATTCAGAGATTTGAGTTTAGTATGTGAAGCGACTCCTGACAGTGTGAAGTTGGGAATGTTGAAGTTGACTAGTAGCATTCTGGAAGAAATCAGAGTGGGACAGCAATCTGATTTGAAGTTGGTTGACCAATTGATTTTGATTAACCAAGGTAACGAAGGTGACTTCCGGATTGACGAGAATGGTGTGATGATGTTCAGAGACAGGGTGTGTGTTCCAGATGTCCCAGATGTTAAGAAGAACATTCTTGAAGAAGGACATCGAAGTAGGTTGAGCATTCATCCCGGTGCTACGAAGATGTACCAGGATCTAAAGAATTTGTTTTGATGGCCAGGTATGAAGAAGGATGTTGCGGAGTTTGTTTATGCGTGTTTGACTTGTCAGAAGTCGAAGGTTGAGCATCAGAAGCCTTTAGGTATAATGCAGCCGTTGAGGATTCCAGAGTGGAAATGGGATAGTATTTCCATGGATTTTGTGGTGGGGTTGCCGAAGACTGCTAAGGGAAACGATTCAATTTTGGTGATCGTGGATAGATTAACTAAGTCGGCTCATTTCTTACCGATGAAGATTAATCATTCTATGCAGAAGCTAACCGAGATGTACATTGAAGAGATTGTGAAGTTACATAGGGTACCTTCGAGTATTGTGTCGGATAGGGATTCGAGGTTTACATCGAGGTTCTAGAAGAGTTTGCAAGACGCGTTGGGTACCAAGTTGAGGATGAGTTATGCCTATCATCCGCAGACGGACGGTCAGACAGAAAGGACTATCCAATCTTTGTAGGATTTGTTAAGGGCTTGTGTGTTAGATCATGGAGGATCGTGGGATAACCATTTACCATTGATTGAGTTCACGTACAATAATAGTTTTCATGCTAGCGTTGGATTGACGCTCTATGAAGCTTTGTATGGGATAAGGTGTAGGACTCTGTTGTGTTGGTATGAATCGGGCGAGAGTGGTGTACTCGGACCAGAAATTGTGCAAGAGACAACTGAGAAGATTAAGATGATCCAAGAAAGGATGAAAGCTTCATAGAGTCGTCAGAAGAGTTACCATGATAAGAGGAGGAAGGCGCTTGAATTCCAAGAGGGAGATCATGTGTTTTTGAGAGTGACGCCAGTGACTGGTGTGGGTCGAGCTTTGAAGTCTAGGAAGCTTACTCCACGTTTTGTTGGTCCATATCAGATATCACAGAGGATAGGAGAGGTAGCCTATCAGATTGCTTTACCGCCGTCACTTGTGAATTTGCATGACGTGTTCCATGTGTCTCAGTTAAGGAAGTACATTCCGGATCCGTCGCATGTGATTCAGATGGATGATGTACAAGTGAGGGATAATCTGACTGTGGAAGCATTGCCAGTGCGTGTTGATGGTCGAGAGACGAAGCAATTGTGGGGTAAAGATATAACTTTGGTGAAGGTGTTGTGGGGTGGACCAGCTGGCGAAAGTTGGACTAGGGAACGTGAAGATCATATGAGGGAGTCGTATCCGACTCTATTTCCTTGAGGTAATTTTCGAGGGCGAAAATCCTTTAAGTAGGGGAGGGTTGTAAAACCCCAAATTTTGTAAGAATATTTATTTAATTTATTTAAATATTATATTCGTGGTTTTCTGTGATTTTTGGTGGATTGTGTCGATGTCGGGGTTTTTGTGAAGTTTTGGTTATTTTAATTAAATAATAGTATATAATACGAATATATTAGTATTATTGTTAATTTAAAATAATATTAGAGGAATTAAGGGTAAGATGGACATTTGAAGAGAATTAGTGAGAGTATTATGGGAAAGCCCATATTTGAGGCCCAAGAGTTAAATTAACCAAAAAGGAGGAATTGAGGAGAATTAGGATTCATTTGCAGAGATCGTGAAAATAAGGAGAAAGTGCAGAGCTCTGAGGAAAACAAGAAAAAGGCGAGGATTTTCATGAAGGTTTCCAAAGGCTCAAGAGAGAACTCATCGGATCGGCAATCTAAGGTATGGGGAGTAATTGCCTTTCATTGTTTTCATTATAGGATTCGATGTGATTAAAGTGGATTTTTGGGGATTTGGAAGTTTATGAGGGTTTATGGGTTTTGAGGTAAACTGATGATTTTGAGGGTATTTTGTGAATCGATTAATAAGAGTTGAACCTAATCGGGTAAAGTAGACCTTGGGGCAGATTTCCCAGTAGTTGTTGTAGTTCTAACCTTGTGGTGAAGGATTTATGGAGTTTATATGAAGCTTGAGAGTTTTGAAGGTTTAGGGAAATTAAGGTTTCCCGTAGTGTCCTTAAGTGACCTAACAGTCGTAGGTTTTAGGCCTTTAAATTCTGTGATATATTAGAACTGTTATAGGGATGTTTTGGGTCATTTGGGACTGTGATCGTAGGTGCTTTGGTGGTTGTGAAGCTACTGAGGCGTAGCAGCGATTTGCTGTAATCGCAGGTTCGCTAGGTGAACCGTTGCTTTGCTAGGCGAATGTTCGCTAAGGCTCACTAAGCGAGCAGCGCAACGAATGCGCGATAACATAAGTGTGTATACAGAGGTGATTCTGGATAGGAAGGGTGGGCTTCGCTGGGAGCCTCGCTAAGCGAAGGAATCAGCGAGTGGGTTCGCTAAGAGAATTAACCACCGAGTATGACAGATGATTGTATTCTGGTGTTGAGTGTGGGGTCTATGAGGTTCGTTGGCCGCTTCGCTAGGCGAAGGCCACAGCAAACAGGTTCGTTAGGCGAACCTTGGAGCGAACTTCAGTTGTTCGCAAATTCTTGTTTGTGCTGCTGTGCTGTTTTTGATGTCTTGATGGTGTGATTTCTATGATGATTTTCTATGATGTTACTGATGATTATATGATGATGTGTTGGTGATTATTTGACAAATATGTGATGACATGACGTATATGAGAATTGATGAATGATGATGCACATGATGATGTTTACTTGATGATGATGAATTATTGACGTTTGTGTATCATACATTCATATGCATACTCTGTGACGGCGCTTCATTCCTATTGTGCAGATATGAGGTAATTATGACGTGCTCCTGTTCCAAATGCGGGATCGATCCTATTGACGGAGATCTTTGGAGGGTTGATGGCCTAGTGTCCATCTATTATGACGATTGGTACCACACGCATGAGTCTTGTTGTGCATTTGCATTTAATTGGCATTACTGTATTTTATGATGTTGTTCGTGATTTTGATGTTTCCTTGTGATGACCCTGAAGATGTTGTATATGAAGATAATGCCATTTTATGTATCTCTTGTTTTATAATGATTATTATGAATTGTGATTACTCACCTGCCTGTTTGAATGTTGTCTCCACGTGGGTATCATGCAGGTGATCAGGTTTAGCTGTGGATGTTTTCGAGGATCTTGAAGTTTATTTACTTTTGGTCGATTTAGAGGGTCTTGCTCTGATAGTGTAATATCGGGTTGTGGTCCTTTGAGTCGAACTATGTTTTCTTCTTATTTTGTTGTCATTTGATGATATGGTTTTATATGTTGAAAACCTTTTTGGATTATTACGATGTTTGTTGAAAACCTTTTAATTGAGATTTTTGAGTTCTGCTGCCATGTGAAGGCTTTTGAGTTGTTTTGAGGAAAACCCTTTTGTTTACAGGGCAAGTGTATTAATTTGATTTAAATGAGAAATATGCACCCTTGAAGTGATTTTGATACTTTACTCTGATATTTGAGTTGTTTCTGCTGCAACATTTGTGGGGGTAGAAAAGGGTGTTACAATTAACAGGGATTTAGTCATGGGAGATGAGGGAGGATCAAAATGGTGGAAGAAAATAAAAGAATTAGACAAGATTAGGTTTGCTTTTCCGAATGAATACTCGGTCAAAGAAGTATACAAAAATCTAGTGTCGAACATTCAACACGACTCTAGTCAATCACGGTCAAAGATTTGGAACAAGGCAATTCCAACAAAGGTATCTTGCTTGATTTGGAGAATCCTCCATAACAAAATACATTCAAAAGGAAATCTCGTGAAGAGGGGAATTCTGCCTCAGGGTCAGTTGGGTGTAGTAGAGAGTGTGGGCGAGAGGAATTGGTAATTTACATTTTTTTTCGAGTGTCCAAAATTTACAGGTACCTGGAATCTCATTTGCGATTGCCTTGGAGTGAAAACAGCCTTTCACAATGAAGGTTGGAAGCATTTGGACCAATTCGAAAATCTGGTAACTGGAGGCAAACATCGGTCTTTGAAAATGATCGCAATTTGGTCGGCTTGTGTGTGGAATATTTGGAAGAACAGGAATAACAAAATATTCAAAAATGTAGAGGTCAACATTGAGAAAATAGCAGAAGAATAAAAAATCAGAGCATGGAAATGGCTAAAAATAAAGTCAAATATTATTAGAGATGATTTAAATATGTGGTGCTTATACACGAATCTTGTCTGGGTATCATAGCCAATGTGAGCTAAAACAGCAGTGAACTGAGTTTTGTGGCTGGAGCAAATATTTTCAGTGATAATCTCAGCACTGCTTGTCAATCTGTCCGTGTTGAGGAAGTTCTGGTTTGTGTAGTAGTTCTGTCAGGGTGCTGAAATCAATCAGATTTGGGATCTAAATGTCCAGATTTGGTTATGATCGTGGAGCAGGCAAGTTTCATTTGGTTTAAGTCTCGAGGAGGCTATGGAGGCTTCTTTCGGATGTATAGAGGCAGTGGAGTATCGAAGAGCGATTGTTGGGCATTTGTATAGTATATGATGTTTTCGTTATTGTTCGGGCCAGATGTGTTTTATGATTGGAATTAGTGCTATTTGGCATTGTCTGGGCAATCCTTGAATCTGGTTCATAGCTGGAAATTATCTGGGGAGTAAAGGAGGTGCAGGCTGATATATTAACAGGGAGGGGTTTGAGTTACAATTTTATTACAAAGCCAATTTGTCGTGTTATCAGCTGTGTAGGCTATTGAATTGTATGCTGCTATGTCAGATTGTTGGATTATTGTCTCAGTTTTTGATGAAGGTTGATGTTTCGGGTGTTAGAAATATTTGTTGATAGTTGTTTTGTTTCTGGTGGGGGGGGGGGGGGGGGGGGGGTCTTTTGTAGTTTTTGTTGCTGTATTTTGCATCTGGTGGTGGAGTGTTTTTTTCTGGTTGTTTAGCTTGTTTGGGTATCTTTAGATGCAACTTTTGTTCTTATTTTTAGGCATGTTTTATGCCTCTTCTAATAATATTCCCTTTGCCATTTCACAAAAATAATTAACAATAATACAACCTGAGGGGGTATGGTTAGACTAATAGAATGAGTTGTTAGTAGCAAAGGTGAAAGAGCCCAAATCCCATAAATAAAAGAACCCTAATTTTGAAAAATGAATTAAATTTTTTTTTAAAAAAAAGAGAAAAAAACTAATACTACATCCGTTCCTTTTTATAAGAGACAATTTACTTTTTAGGTTTATTGAATAATCAATGTATCTAGTCTAAAAACTGACCAAATACATTTATTATTAAATGAATCTAAAAAGTAAATTGTCTCTTATAAAGAGGAACGGAGATAGTAGAAGCAAAGGGTGCCGCCTCTGATTCATATGGGTGCTTCTTTTAAAATATCATTCTAACATCTTATCCATCGAATTTGTGACATGTGGCGAGGGAAGGTAAATGAATTAAAAAAGAAAAAGAAATAAAAAGAATGCACATGATACTAAGTAAAAACATCTTCAATGGTGCAATTCACTTTTAAGTTTTTTGTGGGACCTATCAAGACACATCATCTTCAAGCAACTCATTCAATTTTCACTTTAATGGTACAACTCTAAATAATCCATATTAAATCCTACCACTTTACTTAATATATTTTATTATTTTTTAATAGAATGCAACGTTAAATGAGAAGACGGTACAAAAGTTGTTTTTGTTTGCCAGCTAACGATACACTTTCAAAATTTCCACCGCTGGAGATGGTCTAAGACAATTCCCACCAATTTTTACTCTCCCTCTCAGTACGCAAACGCGGAAACAAGAGAAGAACTCCTCTTCTCTCTCAATCATGCATTGCTCATGTTCCTCAATCTCACCCTCTCACTCCAATTTTCATGCTCTTTATCAATTTAATCGCTTATTAAAAAAAAAAAAAAAACAAAACTAACCACAACAGACAGTCTCTTATCTTCTACCAAAATCTAAACAGAAATTAAAATCTAAGAAAAGAAGAAGGGGGGTACCGACGGGAGTGAAGCCGAGTGTGGTCTTCGGCGGAGGGCGGCACAATGGTTGTGCGACTGTTCGATGATGACGACTGGGTTGCTGGCCTGGTGGCATCATGGTGGCCGTCGGAGACGCGTGACCGACGTCTAGGGGAATGTGGTTGAGCGATACACGTGAAGGATCTTTCATCTCAGCTCTCCAGATTTGCTTCATCGTTGCGATATTCACGATGATAACAAAATGTCAGTAATGAATTGTTGGTATTGTCTAATAGAAGTGTTTTCTCTTTAGTTTGTATTTTAGCCTTTCCATAATGATTATTTTCTCTATTTTTCACATGTGCTGCTAAATTCAGTGGCTTTGTTGTTAGTATATTAATATTTGAGGTAACATGTTTGTTGTTGAATTTTAATTTGGATTTTGACTATTATGGTTGTGATTTGAAGTGTTGTTGTTGTGGAAATTTCGTATGGTGTCATGTGCAATCGATAAGTGTTTTGTTAGTGAGATTTGGTTTATGTTGCATATTTTGGTTTATGGCGGTATTTAAGGTTATGTGATGAAAAAAGGATGATGAAGTTAGTGTTTGGATAAGTATAATGACATGCTCCGGTGGGGTTGAATTTATGGTGATGAGTGATGAATTTGAATGGTGATGAATTTAAATTAGGATCAAAAGAAATTAAATTGAGTATTATTTGGATGATGAATATAGTGCAAAAATATGACCAAATTCATTCCTTTACCACTAAGATAAAATTAAATTTTATGTAAAAAAAATATTTTTGGGTTTTATATTTTAAGTAACAATCAAATAAAATCATTTTAATTTAAAACTAAATTAAAATAGAATTAAATTAACTAAAAATGGAAAAAAATAATTAAATAAAAATAAAAATGCATTTAAAACAAGAAATATTTTTTTTACCTTTTTTTTATATTTGTTTTACTAAAAATAATGAAAAAGTGAAAAATAATAATTTTTTAAAATGCATAAATTAAAAATACGAAAATTAATAAAATATGATTAAAAAATGCAATTTTTTTTTTTGTAAAAAGGTAAAAACAAATGAAAAAGGAAAAATGTACTAAAAATGGGAAAAGGTGGGATTCAAACTCTGGAACTCTTGCTCTTGTACCTCAAACAAGTCTTTACCAAATGGACTATTTCACTTATTTGAGATAAAATGCAACTAAAATCCATATAATAGTAAAGATGTGGGCAAAATTTAGGGTACTACAGTTGCCCCTACTTAATTACCTTTAATCGGAGATGATGATGACAGTTGGTATTCATCTTCTCATGATAGAAGATAATTAAATGTATAGGAGGACCCCAATTTTTTCCACTAGATGAGGAGGAAGTGTGGAAGTACACTGATCGATAGACTTTATGGGGATTTAAAAGGACACATATGAAGACTTGGAACAAACTTGGATGGAACTCTGGTAAAACTCTCACCACCAATCTGATGGGACTCAGTACTCTGATAAGACTCATGTAATACACTTGATGAAACTCGGTTTTTTGAACAACTTCCTTGGGGAATCCATGCAATACTCTGATGGAACCCGAACCTTTGATGGGATTCAACAGCTCTGGGTGAAACCCATGTAGGACTCTAATGATACTCCGATCGTTCTTGATAGAGCTAAGGTGGGACTCTAGTGATACCCTGATCACTCTTGATGAAACTCTTGATGGAACTCGAGTAGGACTTTGGTGGTACTCAGAACATTCTTGATGTAACTCAGGTAAGACTCAAATCATTCTTGTAGGACTCAGGTGGAACTCTAATGAAACTCATAAAGTGACATGATGGAATTCAATCTATCCGACGGGACTCAAATCTTTCTTGATGAGGCTCTTGTGCCAATCTAATGAGACACGGGTAATGTTTTGATGGAACTCATATCAATCTTATGGGACTCATATACTACTCTGGTATGACTCACGCTGATCGTGGTGGGACTCTTAAATTAGGTTGATACGTTGAGGATACGAGAGGTGAAAACCTACTCACTAGTTGGTAGTGGTCATTCAGGATAACCTGCTATTAGGGAGGTTCTCTTGAAGACTAACTGAGAGTGAGTTTGCTTGGGGAAACCTTTTTTTTTTTAAAAGGCTCTAAGGAGATGTTACTTACTAGGGAAGGCCAATAAACATTCCTACTTGGGGAATTATACTAGTATAGCTAGGGATATGAGAATTCAATCTTCATTGGTATAAGAACCGATGCTAAATAACTCATCATTGGAAAGAAAACTGATGAAAGACCCGAGAGAGCCGAAAGAAATAACAGTATCATTGGAAAGAAAACTGATGTAAGACCCGAGAGAGCCGAAAGAAATAACAGTGGTATAAGAACTATAAAACAAGATGACAAACAGTGTAAGAACCGTAAAATAAAATGACAAACAATGTAAGAACCGTAAAATGAAATGACAAACGATGTAAGAACCGTAAAATGAAAAAAAAACGGTGTAAGAACCGTAAAAACAAACGATGTAAGAACCGTGAATGAATGACAACGGTGTAAGAACCGTAAAAACAAACGATGTAAGAACCGTGAATGAATGACAACGGTGTAAGAACCGAAGTGAATGAATACCAACGATGTAAGAACCAAAGTGAATGAATGAAAATAGTATAAGAACCAAAATGAGTGAATGACAACGGTGTAAGAACCGAAATGACTGAATAACAACGGTGTAAGTACCGGAAAAAACTACGGTATAAGAACCAGAGTGAGGGACAAAGGTATAAGAACCAAAGTGAACCGTGGTGTAAGAACCGGAGTGAGTGAAAATGGTATAAGAACTGAAGCGAGTGACAACGATATAAGAACCGAAGTGAGAGACAACGGTATAAGAACCGAAGTGAAAAATGGTGTAAAAACTGAAAATAAAAAACAACGGTGAATCAAGGTACTTGTATACTTAGGGAGAGAACCCTATTGGGACTCTGTGGGGAGTCTAAAATCAACCTCTCACGACCATGGTACTCGAAAAATAAAGGTATCATGGATATGAATAGAGGAAGGAGGATATTACCATGGATGGTACTAGAGCAAGAACTTCTGTTGGGGAGCTCTTTGAGAAGAATGAAGTAAAAAGGAAATTGATAGAAGAACTCAATGTCTCTACTGGGGAATACTGGTGTCACGTAAGATGAATGTTTACTGGGAAATAGGTTTCCAGGCGAGGTTCCCTAAGGAGCGCGAGTGTCGGGGAAAATCCTATATCACAGATAGATGTCAAGATTGCTTTCCTGAATGGGAATCTTCTTGAGGATGTGTACATGACACAACGTGAAGGATTTAACATACCAAAAGATGCCTAAAATATATGCAAGTTGTAACGCCCTAGTTTTAGTTATTTTTATTTATTTGAGTCGTTTTGATTATTTTATTATTATATTATTTTATTTCTGACTTTTATTTGAAAATATGTTATTTTTCGTCGTGAATATATTTTATCGCGTGTTGGGAACGTTTGCGAGATAATTGAGTGTAGGGGTATTTTGGTCTTTTCATTTATTTTCTTAAGTTAGAAATATGAATAGAAATAGAAAGAGAGAAAAAAATAGAAAGGAAAGAAAAAGAAGAGAAGAAAAAGAGGAAGAAAGAAAAGGAGAAAAGAGAGAAAACTTGGAGAATTTAAGAACCGATTCAACCGACTTTTCAAACGCGATTAAATCGGGTAAGGGTGCGAAACTCGATTATATTATGCTTGTGTATGATTATGTATGTTTGTGTGGAAGTTTTATTGGTTTTTAGATATAGGTCGAAATGTGATAAACGATAGAAATCGATGTTTTCGCGGTTGGAAATCGATGTAAATGTTGTAGAATACTAGTTACCATGATTGCGTTATGTTTTGATTGCTATGTGTTGATTTGGAAGTGTTTTGGTGGTGAAATTGTGGTTTTGGGTTGCATGACAGCGCTGCTTGGTTTTCTAGTTTTCGCAGGTTCGCACTGCAAATCCCCTAGCGAAGGGGAAAGCGAGCATTCACTGGCTATTCGCACTGCGAAGCTGAGGGCGAGCATTCGCCAGAGGTTCGCAATGCGAACTTTGTGTTATTTTGTGTTGTTTTCTTTCTGCCACTGTTCGCTGGGGAACTCGCACTACGAATGGGGAAGCGAGCATTCGCTGGGAGTTCGCACTGCAAACGTTAGGAAATTTTTAGGCTATTTTCCTTTCTGACTTGGTTCGCTGGGACATTCGCACTGCGAATGAAGAAGCGAAGGACTCGCTAGGAGCTTCGCAATGCGAATGTGACAGTTTTTCCTAATTTATTTTCTTTATAACTTTTGATCCGTGAGCCGGTTTGAGGCGCGGTTTGGTGCGTTGGAAAGCTTTTGACATGTTCTTTCTTATATTATTGGTTTTGAGACTAGTGGTCTATTTAATTATGTCGGGAATTGGAATGGTGTTGTTTTGTTAACTTGTACCATTACAAGTGTGTGTAGTTGATGTGTATTATGCAATATGCTGTTGATATGAATGTTGTATGACTTGTGTGCTGTTGTGTGATGGAAATGCATGTGATAAATGTTGTGATGATGTTTGTGGTCGTATGGCAAATAAATGCATTGTTTTGGGCTTGAATTGCAAAGCAAGATTATTGTTGATGGAGATTGTTGCATATATGTGTGCATTTGAATGTCATGAGTCACTGTATGCCAAGCATCATGATATGCATTCTTGTGATGTCGTGTGCCCTAGTGGGTGTGAGTGACGAAAAGGTTCCAGAGGGAGTCCGATATAACATTGTGAGCCATAAAAAATAAGAGGACTGAAAGCGATGATTAAAGACGATCGTGAGCCTTATACAAAGAGGACCGAAAGCAATCGGATCGTGAGCCTTATACAAAGAGGACCGAAAGCGATCCATAAACGTCGTAAGCCTTATACAAAGAGGACCGAAAGCGACGGGGAACATCGTTTTCCCGACGGGGAGTTACACTAAGTAACAAGCGATGATTCCAATAGTTCTTGAGTGAACTAGTGATAAGATTGATGGATGGATGGTACCGCATGTGCATTGCATAGAGTCGTTGTGTCGGTATCTGTGCATTTGCATAAATCATGAATGGATTGATTGTGTGTGGAATTATGGGTGAAATTGATGAGTTGATATATGTTTATATGTTGGCGTTATGTGTATTGTGCATGGTTGATATACCTTGGTGATGGATACATGAAATATACTTTGTGTTGTTTGTGTTTGAATTCTGGTATAAGTGGTGGTGAGAATATTTATATGTGTATTTTCGTGTTATTATATAATTGTATGCAATTATATTATGATTGTGTTTCTCACCCTTCTTCTACTTTAAATGCTCTATGAGCCATTGCAGATTAGATGCTGGAGGTCTTTTTGTGAAGCTTAGGTCTTCATTCTTTTGTCGGTCGGCTCTGATATGTAGCACCGGGTAGTCGGGGAGATCGAGTGTGATTATTTTGTATTATGTTGTATATGACAGACAAACCCTTTATGTGATATATATATATATATATATATATATATATATATATATATATATATATGAGTTTCAGTTACAGATTTTCCGCTTTTATTTTGTATCTGAATTGTGGGTGTTAGGAACTAAGTTCCTTTGTTATGTGCTACCTGAATTGTTGCATATCTTTATGAGCAGGTGTTGTATGTTTGTTTCAATTGATGTTACCCCTCGGTCTATGCCGTGAATGTTTTAAATATACTCTGGTCAAATTTTGAATTTTATTTATCACTTTGTTGTTTTGGGGGTATAGATTAGGGGTGTTACATTAAGTGGTATCAGAGCATGTCCGTGTCAGTTTGTGCAGTCCTTGTTGGTCTTTGTGGTTCGGTGAGCTGTTTGTTTAACCATAGTTGCTGTTATTGGAAATGAACAGAATATGGCTGGTAGGAATGACGCTGCTTTAGTTGCTGCGATGCAAGCTATGGCTCGGGCTGTGCAGGGTGCACCTAATGCTGCGGGTAATGATGAGTTCAGGAAGAACAAACCGCCTGTCTTTAAAGGAAGATATGATCCTGATGGTGCACAGATTTGGCTTAAAGAGATTGAAAGGATTTTCCGAGTGATGGATTGTGCTGAGGATCAGAAGGTGAGACTGGGTACTCATATGTTACTGGAAGAAGCTGATGATTGGTGGGTTAATACACGTCATGTGTTGGAAGCTGCAGAGGAGGAGATCACTTGGGCTGTGTTTAGCATTGAGTTTCTGAGGAAGTATTTTCCTGAAGATGTAAGAGGAAAGAAGGAAATTGAGTTCTTGGAGTTGAAACAAGGTAGTATATCTGTTGTTGATTATACTGCTAAGTTTGTGGAGCTTGTGCAGTTTTATCCATATTATGCGGAAGCGACTGCGGAATTTTCTAAGTGTGTGAAGTTTGAGAATGGATTGCGTCCTGAGATAAAGCAGGCAATTGGTTATCAGAGGATAAGGAGGTTTTCTGATTTGGTGGATTGTTGTAGGATTTATGAGGTAGATAGTAAAGCACGTTCTACTCACTATAAGAGTATGAGCGAGAGGAGGGGAAGGCAACAGTTTCATAGTGGTCCTTATGTAACACCAGCTGATAAGGGTAAACAGAGAGGTAATTTCGAGAAAAGGCCAAGTGGGGGAGGAATGTCTAGTCCTCTGAGATGTTATAGGTGTGGTGACCTAGGACATCATCAGTTCGAATGTAGGAAGGATATGAGAAAGTGTTCCAATTGTGGAGGTTTTGGACATGTCGCAACTGATTGTGCAAGGAAGAATGTGGTGACATGTTTCAATTGTGGTGAACCTGGTCATATTAGTACAATGTGTTCGAAACCGAAGAAAGCTCCAACTGGTAGGAAAGTTTTTGCCTTGGCGGGAACTCAGACTACAAGTGCAGACCGTCTGATCAGAGGTACTTGCTTTATTAATAGTACGCCTTTAGTTGCTATTATTGATACCGGAGCGACTCATTCGTTTATTTTGTCTGAGTGCGCGAAGCGTTTGAATCTTGGGTTGTCTTCGATGGATGGTGAGATGGTTATTGATACTCCAGCAATGGGGTCAGTAACTACTTCTTTGGTATGTTTAAGTTGTCCTTTGACCATTTATGGTAAAGACTTTGAGATGGATTTGGTGTGTTTGCCGTTGGAGGGTTTAGATGTGGTTCTGGGTATGAATTGGTTGCAATTCAATCGGGTTCATATTGATTGTTATCATAAGCTAGTAAGATTTTCTTCTCTTGAGGAAGACGAAGACTTGATTTTCTTATTTACCAAAGAGTTGAAGAAACTTTTGGCGGACGAAGCTCAGTTGTTCGGGTTGTTTGCATCATTGACTGTGGATAGTCAAGTTTCACTTGATGTGTTTCCTGTTGTGTGTGATTTTCCAAAAGTGTTTCCTGAGGATATTTCAGATGTGCCGTCAGAGAGAGAGGTGGAGTTTTCTATAGATCTAGTTCCTGGTACTAGACCTGTATCGATGGCACCATATCGAATGTCGGCATCTGAGTTGGTTGAGTTAAAGAAGCAATTGAACGAATTGTTGGAAAAGAGGTTTGTGAGACCGAGTGTGTCGCCTTGGGGTGCTCTAGTTTTATTGGTGAAAAAGAAAGATGGAAGTATGCGATAGTGTATTAATTATCGCCAGTTGAATAAGGTGACGATTAAGAATAAGTATCCTCTTCCGAGAATTGACGATCTGATGGATCAGTTGGTAGGGGCGTGTGTGTTTAGTATGATTGACTTGAGGTCGGGGTATCATCAGATAAGGGTGAAAGAGGAAGATATTCAGAAGACGGCTTTTAGGACACGTTACGGTCATTATGAATATTCTGTGATGTCGTTCGGGGTTTCTAATCGCCAGGTGTGTTTATGGAGTACATGAATCGTATTTTCCACGAGCATTTGGACCGTTTTGTTGTGGTGTTTATTGATGATATCTTGGTTTATTCTAAGTCTCGGGAGGAACATGCGGAGCATTTGCGCATTGTGGTGTAGGTTTTGAAGGAAAGGAAACTTTTTGCCAAGTTGTCAAAGTGTGAATTCTGGTTGTCAGAAGTGAGTTTTCTTGGTCATGTGATTTCAGGTAACGATATTGCTGTGGATCCATCTAAAGTAGAAGCAGTTCTACAATGGGAGGCTCCGAGATCTGTTACTGAAATTAGAAGCTTTTTCGGATTAGCCGAATATTATCGAAGGTTCATTGAAGGTTTCTCTAAGTTAGCACTTCCATTGACCCAGTTGACGTGTAAAGGTCAAACGTTCATTTGGGATATTCGATGTGAGGAAAGTTTTAACTATCTGAAGTGAAGATTGACGACAGCTCCGATTTTGATTTTACCGAATCCTAGTGAACCATTTGTGGTGTATTGTGACGCGTCTTTGATTGGGTTAGGTGGAGTGTTGATGCAAGAAGGTAAGGTTGTAGCTTATGCTTCAAGGCAATTGAGGGTGCATGAGAAAAATTATCCTACTCATGATCTAGAATTAGCGGCTGTGGGTTTTGTGTTGAAGATTTGGAGGCATTATCTCTACGGTGCAAGATTCGAAGTCTTTAGTGATCATAAAAGTTTGAAATACTTGTTTGATCAGAAAGAGTTAAATATAAGGCAACGTAGATGGTTGGAATTCTTGAAGGACTACGACTTTGGCTTGAATTACCATCCGGGTAAAGCTAATATGGTAGCCGATGCGTTGAGCCGGAAATCGTTGCATATGTCTGCTTTGATGGTTAAGGAGTGGGAACTTTTGGAATCGTTTAGAGATTTGAGTTTGGTGTGTGAATTGACGTCGGACAGTGTAAGGCTTGGTATGTTGAAGGTTACTAATGATTTTCTGTTGACGGTAAGCGAGAAACAGAAATTGGATGTGAAATTTGTGGATTTGATGACGGTTGGGGATTAAAGTGAAAATGAGGACTTTAAAGTGGATGATAAAGGTGTTTTGAGGTTCCGAGGTAGAATTTGTATTCCTGATGATGCGGAGTTGAAAAGGATGATTTTGGAGGAAGGACACCGGAGTAGTTTGAGTATACATCCTGGAGCGAATAAGATGTATCAGGATTTGAAGAATATTTTCTGGTGGTCTGGATTAAAGAGAGATGTGGCTCAGTTTGTGTATTCATGTTTGACGTGTCAGAAGTCTAAAGTAGAACATCTGAAGCCTAGTGGTTTGTTGCAACCGTTGGATATTCCTGAGTGGAAACAGGATATCATTTCTATGGACTTTGTAACAGGGTTGCCGAACACTCAGTGGGGACATAATGCTATTTGGGTAGTTGTGGATAGGCTGACTAAATTGGCGCATTTCATTCCAATTGACATCAGTTTTTCTTTGGAGAGGTTAGCTGAGATTTATATCAGTGTGATTGTGAAATTACATGGGGTTCCGTTAAGCATTGTTTCAGATCGAGATTCGAGGTTTACTTTGAGATTTTGGGAAAGTTTACAAAAGGCGTTGGGTTCTAAATTGAGATTGAGTTCGGCTTATCATTCGCAGACGGATGGACAGACGGAGAGAACGATTCAGTCATTGGAAGATTTGTTACGAGCTTGTGTTCTTGAACAGGGTGGTGCGTGGGATAGTTATCTTGCGTTGATTGAATTCACGTATAACAACAATTTCCATTCTAGTATTGGAATGGCACCGTTTGAAGCGTTGTATGGACGAAGATGTCGAACACCGTTGTGTTGGCACGAATCTGGTGAGAGTTCGGTGGTTGGACCGGAATTGATTCAACAGACTGCAGACAAGGTGAAACTTATTCGTGAGAAAATGAAGGATTCTCAGAGTAGGCAAAAGAGTTATCATGATCGAAGGAGGAAAGATCTTGAGTTTCAAGAGGGCGATCATGTATTTTTGAGAGTTACGCCGGTAACGGGTGTTGGTCGTGCATTGAAGTAGAAGAAGCTTACTTCTCGGTTTATTGGTCCTTACCAGATATCCGCGAGAGTGGGTGTTGTGGCTTATAGGGTGGCGTTGCAGCCGAGTCTGTCGAATTTGCATGATGTGTTCCATGTTTCACAGCATCGGAAGTATGTTCCGGATCCGTCGCATGTGATCCCGATGGATGAGGTTGAGGTAAGGGAGAACCTTACGGTTGAGGCATTACTAGTTAGGATTTTGGATCGCGAGTTGAAGCGGTTAAGAGGCAAGGATATTGCACTCGTGAAAGTGGCGTGGGGTGGCGCCGCTGAGGGCAATTTGACTTGGGAGTTGGAGAGTAGGATGCAGGAGTCGTATCCAGAGTTGTTCGCCTCAGGTAATATTTTCGAGGACGAAAATTTCTAAGTGAGGGAGAGTTGTAACGCCCCAGTTTTAGTTATTTTTATTTATTTGAGTCGTTTTGATTATTTTATTATTATATTATTTTATTTCTGACTTTTATTTGAAAATATGTTATTTTTTGTCGTGAATATATTTTATCGCGTTTTGGGAACGTTTGCGAGATAATTGAGTGTAGGGGTATTTTGGTCTTTTCATTTATTTTCTTAAGTTAGAAATATGAATAGAAATAGAAAGAGAGAAAAAAATAGAAAGGAAAGAAAAAGAAGAGAAGAAAAAGAGGAAGAAAGAAAAGGAGAAAAGAGAGAAAACTTGGAGAATTTAAGAACCGATTCAACCGACTTTTCAAACGCGATTTAATCGAGTAAGGGTGCGAAACTCGATTATACTATGCTTGTGTATGATTATGTATGTTTGTGTGGAAGTTTTATTGGTTTTTAGATATAGGTCGAAATGTGATAAACGATAGAAATCGATGTTTTCGCAGTTGGAAATCGATGTAAATGTTGTAGAATACTAGTTTTCATGATTGGGTTATGTTTTGATTGCTATGTGTTGATTTGGAAGTGTTTTGGTGGTGAAAAGGTGGTTTTGGGTTGCATGACAACGCTGCTGGGTTTTCTGGTTTTCGCAGGTTCGCACTGCGAATCCCCTAGCGAAGGGGAAAGCGAGCATTCGCTGGCTATTCGCACTGCGAAGCTGAGGGCGAGCATTCGCCAGAGGTTCGCACTGCGAACTTTGTGTTATTTTGTGTTGTTTTCTTTTTGCCACTGTTCGCTGGGGAACTCGCACTGCGAATGGGGAAGCGAGCATTCGCTGGGAGTTCGCACTGCGAACGTTAGGAAATTTTTAGGCTATTTTCCTTTCTGACTTGGTTCGCTGGGACATTCGCACTACGAATGAAGAAGTGAAGGACTCGCTAGGAGCTTCGCAATGCGAATGTGACAGTTTTTCCCAATTTATTTTCTTTATAACTTTTGATCCGTGAGCCGGTTTGGTGCATTGGAAAGCTTTTGACATGTTCTTTCTTATATTATTGGTTTTGAGACTAGTGGTCGATTTAATTATGTCGGGAATTGGAATGGTGTTGTTTTGTTAACTTGTACCATTGCAAGTGTGTGTAGTTGATGTGTATTATGCAATATGCTGTTGATATGAATGTTGTATGACTTGTGTGCTGTTGTGTGATGGAAATGCATGTGATAAATGTTGTGATGATGTTTGTGGCCGTATGGCAAATAAATGCATTGTTTTGGGCTTGAATTGCAAAGCATGATTATTGTTGATGGAGATTGTTGCATATATGTGTGCATTTGAATGTCATGAGTCATTGTATGCCAAGCATCATGATATGCATTCTTGTGATGTCGTGTGCCCTAGTGGGTGTGAGCGACGAAACGGTTCCAGAGGGAATCCTCTATAACATCGTGAGCCTTAAAAAAATAAGAGGACTGAAAGCGATGATTATAGACGATCGTGAGCCTTATACAAAGAGGACCGAAAGAGATCGGATCGTGAGCCTTATACAAAGAGGACCGAAAGCGACGGGGAACATTGTTTGCCCGACGGGGAGTTACACTAAGTAACAAGCGATGATTCCAATAGTTTCTGAGTGAACTAGTGATGAGATTGATGGATGGATGGTACCGCATGTGCATTGCATAGAGTTGTTGTGTCGGTCTCTGTGCATTTGCATAAATTATGAATGGATTGATTGTGTGTGGAATTGTGGGTGAAATTGATGAGTTGATATATGTTTATATGTTGGCGTTATGTGTATTGTGCATGGTTGATATACCTTGGTGATGGATACATGAAATATACTTTGTGTTGTTTGTGTTTGAATTCTGGTATAAGTGGTGGTGAGAATATTTATATGTGTATTTTTGTGTTATTATATAATTGTATGCAATTATATTATGATTGTGTTCCTCACCCTTCTGCTGGTTTAAATGCTCTATGAGGCATTTCAGATTAGATGTTGGAGGTCTTTTTATGAAGCTTAGGTCTTCATTCTTTTGTCGGTCGGCTCTGATATGTAGCACCGGGTAGTCAGGGAGATCGAGTGTGATTATTATTATTTTTTTTTGAAATAAAGAAATATTAAATATATTTAAAAAAAAACAGTACAAAGCACAAGGCGACCCGTAGGTCCTGCCAACAACACGACAAAAATACAAATGTTACCGACACGCTACATCATCAACTTAGCTACATGGGATCTATATTTAACCTTTTGCTAACCTCTAAAAGTAACACACTCTTTGATGTCTTTTATCACCTTAACTTTATCCTTATGACCTTCAAAAACAGCTCTATTCCTATAATTCCAAATTCCATAGATCACTTCAGCAGCAGCAAGTTTGAGTACATCCTTTCTCCAACCTTTCCCTTTAGTAGTATTGACTAACCAAGGGAGCTCATCCTTCCAACTTTTGGGGCTATGATGAATATCTAACCAAACCAGAATTTCTTCCCAAATCTATTTAGTATCCTTACAATCAAACAATAAGTGGTCGATCGTTTCCTCTGCAATGGTACACAGGCTGCACTTGTCATCATAAATCATGCCCAGTTTTTCCAGTCTCGCTTTGTATAAGGCTTACAATCAAACAATAAATTATTTTGTATTATGTATATATGTATCTTTTGGATTGTATGTGTATGATGTTGTATATGACAGACAAACCCTTTATGTGATATATATATATATATATATATATATATATATATATATATATATATATGAGTTTCAGTTACAGATTTTCCGCTTTTATTCTGTATCTGAATTGTGGGTGTTAGGAACTAAGTTCCTTTGTTATGTGCTACCTGAATTGTTGCATATCTTTATGAGCAGGAGTTGTATGTTTGTTTTAATTGATGTTACCCATCGGTCTATACCATGAATGTTTTAAATTTACTCTGATCAAATTTTGAATTTTATTTATCGCTTTGTTGTTTTGGGGGTATAGATTGGGGGTGTTACACAAGTTATAGTGATCAATCTATGGATTGAAGCAAGCTTCCAAAAGCTGGAATATTTGATTTGATGAAACAGTAAAACAATATGGATTTATCATAAACGAAGATGAGCCTTGTGTCTACAAGAAGGTTAGTGCATGATCCTCCTCCTAATATTATATGTATAGTGACATATTAATCATTGGAAACGATGTCCCTACCGTGCAACAAGTGAAAACTTGGCTAGGGAAATGCTTTTCTATGAAGGACTTAGGTGAAATAGCCTATATATTAGGAATCATGATCTATAAAGATAGATCACAAAAACTGCTTGGCCTAAGTCAGAGTACATACATAGAAAAAGTGTTTATACGCTTTAATATGCATGATTCCAAGAAAGAATTCATACATATGCAACATGGCTTAATTGGATACATCGATGCTAGCTTCCATACAAATAAGGATGAATATATATAACAATATGGTTATGTGTTTTTCTTAAATGGTGGCGTTGTGAGCTGGAAAAGTTCAAAGCAGGATACAGTTGTTGATTTTACAATCAAGGCAGGGTATATTGTTTCCTCAAATCCGCTATGATGCTGTTTGGATCAAGAAGTTCATTAGTGAACTTGGCATAATCTCTATCATTATGTATCCCATATATCTCTATTGTGATAACAATGGTGCAATTTCACAAGCTAAGGATCCTAGATCTCACCCGTAATCTAAACACATAATTAGGATATATCACATAATTCGAGAGATAATAGATAGAAACATTGTCAAGTTCTAATATACCACCCTTCAACCTGAAACAACTATAAACCCTGGATGTGGATTCAAGTACTTTATTATTGATCAAATGTTGTCCCTAACTTGATGACCATAAATACAGTTGATATATACTCCACAAATCATGCTGAGGGAAATGATTAATCTAGATGGAATTTTCCCATTTTGAGTAATAGGGTCCAATATTGAACTAGACAAGAGTGACACAATCTATGTCTTGTATTCAATATAGACATGAGGGTAAAAAGTTAAATGTACTTACAAACATTATCATAGAAAGGTTTTGTCATATCACATGACATTTTTATGACTCTGGTAGCAGTGATGTGTTGCTAGATTCCACTAACTATTTATTATATTAAATGTATGATTTAATATAATTACCAACATCACGAAAACCTATAGGGTCATACACATAAAGACATATTAATGAGAGATAAAATAAATAAGGAACATCGTAAAGTACAATGTACTTAATAGAATTATGGAACATCGTAAGGTACAATACAGTTAAGTGGAATACGAAATACAGTAAGGTACTGTGGAATTAAGTGAAATATAGCAAACCATATAGTATAATCCACTTAAGTGGTGTTTTCCAGCTTATAGGCCACATAAGTGGTTCTATAAATAGAACCCTTGTGCATAAGGTTTTACACTTGATGAAATTCAGTTTGTGAAACCCTAGCCGTAATTTCTCTTTTCTCTCACACTCAAAGCCTTCATTCGTAGCAACTAGCACTGAGATTGAAGGGAATATGTTTGTGTGAACTGAGTAGAGGCGTTATTCTTCATTCAATGCTTGTGATCATTCCTTTAATTATGAATTAAAGGGGTGATTTTTCTATCACTGATCAGGCATCATTCATAAGGATCAACTAAAGGGAAGTTTTTGTTTTCCGTTATGCTTTATATCGTAATTTCCCTTCATGTTCTAAATAGAAATCGTTCTATTATTCTTTCAACTCTCCTTCGTTCTAAAAAAAATAACTAGAGTTTCCTTAGTGCCAAAAGAGTGAAAAGTTATTTTTGAGTGTTGTGTTGTATAAGTGTTGTTCTAAAAAGTTTTTCATTCAAAAGTGTGATTATCCTGTGTAATAACTATGTAAAATACTTCAGTGTTTCAAGCTAAAATTAAAAAAAAAAAATTGGTGAAGGTTCTTGAGATAAGCCCGTGTAAAAGCTCAGATTGTTGTTAGAAGGTTTATAGGTTTGTCTTATACAAAAGCTGAAGTTGTGGCTGAAGGTTATTTTGGATAATCATGTAAAGGCTCAAATTTGGTTTTGATGAAAATATCAAGGTGAGACTCTTAGGGATTATACTAGGCCAAATTAAGTGGTTTAGACCGAACCATGAGAATTCTCAGGTGTAATATTTATATCCTTTATCTCCTTTACTTTCTGTCTTTTATTTTCTTTCTACCATGTTTCTCTCTTCTTCCATTATTCCACTATTATTCCTCAATTTGTTTATTTATACTAACATAAACATTTTCAAAATTAAAGGTTTATATAAATTTTTTTCTAATTTAAAATATCACAACTCACCCCCCCCCCCCCCCAACACCTCTTGTGTTTGGATTCATTTGATTAACATCTTTAGTATTTTTTAAACAAAAACTGAAATTTCAAATCAATATAATACAACCTTAAACATAGTATTATATATATATATATATATATATATATATATATATATATATATATATATATATATATATATATATATATATATATATATATATATATATATATAGCAATAAACAAATCATGTTCTTTCCCGGCCAAAGGTCTAACACAAAGGCCCAATCATGCACCACTTCAACCAAGATTACCCAGCGTATATAGCAAGCACACATGAAATTAAAGGTACACTTTATGATCTGCACTTTTCATTATTCTCATCTTGGACTTTAAATTGATTTGGGTGTTAGAGTGCTAACTTAGCAGTCTATCTTACGCCAACGAACTAGAGATTAACATCACTAATTTAATGTCTTACTTTATTAATCAACACCGATTTTGATTCTTGTAGTGAATAGTGACACTGTCTTTGGGAATCGACATCTGATTCCCGCAAAATTTGTAATACCCCATATTATTTAAATGCTCAATTGGATATCAGATGAGATCAGATGAGTTCCTTTGTGCTCTATCTTTGGATAATTGGATTAATGGAATCCTCTAAATACTTTAAGTATTGACATTTGGGATCAATAGAGCAACTGGTGAACTCTGAAGAGATCAGTTATTTTATTAAAGAGAGAGATTTATATTTATTAGTCCAAGAGAGAATTTTATTGTACCTCTAATAATTGATCATTTGGTGTAAGATGACAAAAATATCACTCGGAGATATTTTACTCTATTGGATTATATTATATAATATTGGTAATATATATATATATATATATATATATATATATATATATATATATATATATATATACATAATGCAAAGAGAAAGAAAACGAAAGATAGTAAAGAAGAAAAGAGAAAGAAGTGAAAGGAAGAGAAGAGAAGAGGGAAAGAGGAAGAAATTTGGGAAAAAGATTGGATCAATGTTTATCATCTTCTTCAATCTCCTCTTCGATTATCAGGTGGGTTCTAGTTAGAAACTCTAAGTTCTAGAAATTCATAATTTTGAACTTAGGTTAGAGTTGAGAGAAAATGAATAATTGTGTGGAATCGATGTTTCTAACGGATAAAATTCGATATAAATTGCGTAGTGTAGTCGTAATATACATGTGATCAATTGATGATACTTGTTTAATTTTTGTAAACGATCTGGTGTGGAAAGGGTGGGTTTTGAAGCCCTTGGAACCCTAAAAACGCAGTTGTAATGTTCTGGTTCTGATACGCATCGCCGGGTGGCGCTTTGAGCGACGGGCGATGCAGGCTTGCGCCGTTGCTCCGCCGGGAGAAAGTCAAGAGGCGCAACATGTTTTGATTTGGGAACTTTGGTTTTTGGCATAGGCCTTACGCCACTGCTTCGTCGGGCGAAGTAGCAGGCGCAGGGGGCACCGCTGGGCGAAGCATGGACCGCCGGGCGCTTCTGGGAGTTTTCAAATAATCATCTTTTCTTTAAAAATCCATAACTTTCGATTCGTATACCCGATTTAAGCCTTCTTGGTATCGTTGGAAAGCTATGACGATCCTCTACCCAATAAAAAAATAAAATTATGGGTATGATGTGGGATTAATTAATTATTGGAAAATGAATGAAATTAATGTTTATATGATATGTTGAAAATCCATATCTTTTGGGTCGTAAATCCGATCGAGGCATGGTTATAGCCGATGCAAAGCTGTGAAAATATCCTACGGGATAAGAGTGAGAAATATTGTTTTCATTGCACGATTAATAAATTGGAGGGAACCTAAGGGTGATATAACTTGTGATTGAATCATTATATGTGATTCTATTATACACTTGTAATATGCTTTGTATAACTTATGATTGAATTATTATATGTAATTCTAAAATGTGCAATTGTTACATGCTTTGCCTAAATTGTTGTTAAACATGATCGAGAGAGTATGCATGTTAAAATATGGAATAGAAAGAGTGAGGAAACTTTACCCCATAACAACATGATAGTGGAACCTAGTAATGTCTAGGAATTGATAGAAACTCTAGATGGCGATACTCGTGTATTCGATGTAGAAAGGTGCATCCTTGACGAGTAATGGTCTATAGTAGATAACCTAGATGATGATGCTCGTGCATTCGATGTAGAAAGGTGCATCCGTGACGAGTAATGGTCTAGGAGAGAGTGAAACACTAGTATGGAACATGTGTGTGAACCTTGTGTTCTTTGTGAAAGGCGAATGTGGCCTTAAGGCATTGTGGCCTTGTGATTGTCGAATACAATCACGTATGTGTGTGAGATCACGTAATCAGAACCGTTTTTCTCCCTTAATAAATATCTGTGACCCGTGTTCATGACTCTTTGGAGGGCTGGACGGGGAAAGTGTTTATTAAGTAAGTGATCGTGACCCGTGTTGTAGGGCCTCTTGTGTAGGCTGATTGGGGAAAGTTACTTAGTGGGTGGTATTAGTGACCCGTGTTGAAGAGCCTCTTGTGAAGGCTGGCCAGGGAAAGTACCATGTGTAGGTAATCGGGATCCGTGTTGAAGGGCCTCTTGAGTAGGCTGGCCGGGGAAAGTTATTTATGTTAGCTTCTGGGACCCGTGTTCATAACTCTTTGGAGGAGCTGGTCGGGGATGAATGTCTACGCTTTTAAGGATCCGTGACCCATGTTGAACTCTCTTGTAGGGTTGGCCGGGGAAAGATGCTTTGATTTGTGTTACCGATTAGTGATAATTAAAGTTTGAGTTGTTGAACTCATGACATGTTTCCATATAGTGTGCGATTGAGAACTCAAGGTCATTTCCCTTCCCCTTGACTTGAGTTATGATTGGCTAGAACCCTGTAAAGACGAGAAAATCCATAAGATAGGGAACTCACTGAGATGTATATCTCACCCCATTATTGTTGATTATTTTCAGGAAGCATTTGCAGGTTTGATTTACAAGTGGAGCTATGCTTGGATGTTTCAAGAGAAACTTAGCTTTAGTTTTTTCGCTGTGTATTTGTTGTATACAATTAAGGATATTGTATATCGATCTTAGTTTTTATTGTTTTGGCTAATTTCCATGCCTTATACCATAGGGTGTATTATGTTTTTAAAATGGTCAAGTATGTGAATTATGCCATTAGGTACTTGTGATGGTGTCAGTACCAAATAAAATGCTTGTATAGTATTATTCTAGGTATATATTATACAGGGCATTACAAAATTCAACGATCTAATTTCACAAACATATTATCCTTGATCCAAAGCCAGGTCTCTTTCAGAACCATCGAGATATGGTGGTAGTGACCTCCTACATTACACTGAAGTACTATATTGAATTCTCTAATCATGCTTCACCTTAATTATCAATCATCGATGAGATCCCCATGAAAACAATGTCTATAAAAAATTTGCTACCAAGGAACCTTCTCCAAGCAACGACTGATATGTGATTGCAAAGTGAGAACCAATGCTAATATTTCTAGAACATGAGAAGGAATATGAATATTCAAATGTGGAATTTCTGTTGGTTATAATAAACATCGTTGCAAATTACACGACGAAATTTCGTGTAATGTCTTCTATACCAACATGCTTGAGTGACTAAAGATCTGTCAGCTATATTTGAATCCATACATTGGCAAAGATATCATGGCCTTAAATGATTCAAATAACAAATACTACAGAATACACCTAATGTAACATGTTACTACCTCAGTTATTAAACTAAACGAAGTAAGAACTCTTATTTAGCCACCTGCATTTTTTTGTTGAAATTTTGTTCCTCAGAGGACAGATGCCAAACTTGATGCTTCAACAACCGGTTCAACAAGATACTCCAGAACCACTACAATAACTAGTACTAGATGATGGAGCAGAAAAGTAATAAAGAACACAATCAATTGTTTACCTAGTTTGGTAAAACTACACCTACGTAGGGGGGGGGGGGGGGCTGAGTCGAAAACCGAAGAAAGGAAATTCACTATTAGTAGCTTATTACAATTAGACTTACAAGCAACAACAAACCCTATGTTGTTCAATTCCTCTTCCTAACACTACCCAATGACTTTCTATTTAGAGCATCCCCCAAAACATGAAAACCTACTCACTTTCTTCTCTGCCACAAAACCAGTGATAAAGGCTATAATAATTGATGACATAACCTAATAAGGGGTTAAATAATTCTTCTTCCATTTCAATATACAATTCAACAATAAATATAAACCTTAAGTGCTCAGAGTATATTATGAAACTTTTTAAGTGATTTTAAAGTTATTAAAAAAGATTCAACAATTTTGAAAAAGAATGAACACTTAGAAAATTATTTGAATTGATGTGAAAAATTAATAATGAAAGAATTAATTTGAAAACTAATTTATTTTTGCCTTAAATACATCCTAAGAAACCTCTATTAATTGATGTAAAAGTTTGAGACATTTTTATGAAGTTCGAGACATTTTTATGCTAAAAAATATACATGATAAATTGCAATTGAGTACCTTAGCATCAAGGTCGATTTCCTTTACTTCCAATATATCCATAAGCTTATGCATTCTTGATTCCAAACTTTTTCTTCTTTGATAAGCTTTTGTCTTCATCAAAGCTAAACTGAGATATATGGTGGACATCTTATTCAAAATCTGCTCTTTTTGATGATGACAAACAAATTTATGGAAATTTTTTGCTTAAAACTTTGATCTCCCCCCTACCTTGTATATCTCCCCCTCTATTGCATATCTCACTCTTTCTTTTGTAATGTATTCTACGATGTCTTTTATGTCTTGAAAAACAACAAAAATAACTATCTCTTCTCCCCCTTTTTGAAATTATAAATAAAGAAAAAGATTAAAATCCAATGGAGTAAAATAATATAAGGGAAATGATAAAATAAAATAAAGATGCTTATCTTATTCACAATACTAACATGTGAAGTCAGAGATGATATCAAAGTCGATGTTTCTTCAAAACATCTTTTATTCAATAAATTTTTTAGAACTACCATATCATTTGGTCTTATATCGTGAAAGATAAATCTTGATTTGACAAAACTATCATATGATCTTCAAGTACATACAAAACAATTAATAGTTCTTAGGTACCCAATTTTCTTTGGGTCCTTTTGGGTTAGATCTCTTTCCCACCCATACAATCTCACCGTAAGGAATACCATAATTTCTTACATAGAAAGCATTAGAAATATGGTCTTTTGGAATACAATAGA
Source organism: Lathyrus tuberosus (assembly GCA_022829125.1). Taxonomy (NCBI): domain Eukaryota; kingdom Viridiplantae; phylum Streptophyta; class Magnoliopsida; order Fabales; family Fabaceae; genus Lathyrus; species Lathyrus tuberosus. Next base: position 689,192 of record JALAZF010000380.1, read on the forward strand.
AACATGTAGGTCTATAAATATGATTCCTTTTATTGATATGAAATTTATTTCTATAAGGCCTTTTATGATGACTTACAACATGTTCTCTTTTTAATTCTTTATTGTTGAATTTGCTAGTAGCCTTTATAAAGATAGTTTGACTTGAACTAAATTTATCAAAATTAGAAAAATCAAGTCCATGTGTATTATTTGAAAATCTTTTCTACTCAACACATTATCCAAGCCAATTTTCCCTTTTTTAAATTTGGCAGTGAATTGATTTAATTCCAAATTTTTTGACTCAAAAGATGAACTTTTATTGGATGCTGATTTTTGATTAAGTCTAACTCCACTTTTGTGATATTAGTCTCACTTTCTAGATTTAAAATAGTTTTCTTTTGATTTTAAAATTTTCTAAAAAGTTTCAAACATTCATCATATAATTCATTAAAAGCAATTTGTAGTTCATCATATGAAGGTCTATCATAAATTTCATAATCACTAACCTCATGTTCTTCATCATTTTAATGATGTGATGTCATCAATGTCTTCCTTTCATGATCTTCATCAGCATATGAACTTATTTTTTTGTTATCCCATGCTACATATGCTTTCTTTGGTCTTTCCTTCTTCTTACTCTTGAATTTATTCTTCTTTTAAAGTGTAGGGCATTAACTTTTAAAATGTCTTCATTCTCCGCATTCATAGCAAGTAACCTTATTTCTTGGTGCTTATTTTTTACTCATTTCTTTTGTCATTTCCTTTCTCAAGAATTTTTTGAATTTCTTGATTATAACATCATCTCTAAAAATACGATTTGCGGAAGCCATCTTCTAGATCTAAGAAGCAAGTTACCAATAACCTTCTCTGATGCCAATTGTAAGAGTTGAGTGCACAACCTAAGAGGGGGATAAATTAGGTGTAATGGTTTTTTTATATATATTTTAAGCACTTTTATGGTTTCTTTTAATTTTTTTTGGAACTATGAATAGGTGAATGAAGTCTCTTACAATTGGCATCAAGAATACCACTAGTAAACTTTAACATACCAAGCTTAACTCCATAAGAAGTCTCTTTACAAACCAAACTCATATCTCTAAATTGCTCAATCATTTCCAACTCAGTTTTTGTTAGTTTTATTTAATCGAGTCTATTTAATTATTTTTATTATTATATTATTTTATTTTTGACTTTTATTTGATAATATATTATTTTTCATCGTGGTTATGTTTTATCGCGTTTTGGGAGCGTTTGCGAGATATTTAAGTGTAGGGGTATTTTGGTCATTTCACTTTATTTTTTTTCTTAAGTAGTAAAATAGAAAGAGAGAAAAATAGAAAGGAAAGAAAAAGAGAAGAAGAAAAAGAGAAAGAAGGAAAGGAAGAGAAGAAAAAGAGAGAAAACTTGGGAATTAAGAAAATCGATCAACTGACTTTTCAAACACGATTAAATCGGGTAAGGGTGTGAAACTCGATTATCTAATACTTGTGTATGATTATGTATGTATGTTTTTGGTTGATATTGGATTGAAATTGAATATAGAGTAAAAACCATAGTATGTGGAAATTGTTGGAAATTGATTCAAAATGTGCCTGAAATCATGTTTTAATGATCATAATTGCTGAGACATGTTAGATAGGTGTTGTTGTGCACTCTATTGGTATTTTTCTGGTGTTTAGGAGAGATTTGGAGAGGAAATGGTTGAATTTCGCAGAAAAATTATGCAAAAAAAAATTACGGGTTTCGCTGCCCATACGCGTAACACGCAGGGCAATACGCGTATTGGTTAAGGCAATACGCGTATGGCAATGAAGGAATGAGGGCAATACGCGTATGGAGTTCCATTTTCTCGGCCATCTGCTCATTTGCGTAATGGTATGCGTAAGGAATTGGGCAATACGCGTATGAAGTGAGGCAATACGCGTATTAGCTTTTAGTGGGATTTTTGGGGAGAATTTGGTCTCTGCCCATATGCGTATCAAGTTGGGCAATACGCGTATGGAATGGGCGAGGGAGCTGGGCATTACGCATATGGCTCAGGGCAATACGCGTATGACCAGAGAGGGTGCAGAATGTTGTCTTTTCGCGATTCCTTTTCTTTATACTTCCGTAACTTGTGTTCCGATTATCCGTTTTGAACATACTTGGTATCGTTGGAAAGCTATTGAGATGTACTTTCTTATTAAAATGGTTTTGAGATTGTTGGCTGATTTAATTATGTCGGGAATTTGGAATAGCGTCGTTTTGTCGACTTTTGCCGTTGTAATTGTGTGTAATTGATGTGTATCATGCAATGTGCTGTTGATATGGATATCGTATGACTCGTGTGCTGTTGTGTGATGAAAATGCATGTGATGAAATGTTGTGATGATGGTTGTGCCTAAGGGCAAGAAAATACAATGTGTTGTATTTGATGATATATGCATGATTATGGATGTGTATATGTGTGCATTTGAATGTCATGAGTCATTGTATGCCAAGCATCATGATATGCATTCTTGTGATGTCGTGTGCCCATGTGGGGTGTGAGCGACGAATCGATTCCAGAGGGAATCCGCTATAACATCGTGAGCCTTATACAAAGATGACCTAAAGCGATGATTATAGACGATCGTGAGCCTTATACAAAGAGGACCTAAAGTGATCGGATTATGAGCCTTATACAAAGAGGACCTAAAGCAATCCATAAACGTCGTGAGCCTTATACCAAGAGGACCTAAAGCGAGGGGGAACATCGTTTTCCCGACGGGGAGTTACACTAAGTAACAAGCGATGGTTCCAATAGTTCCTGAGTGGACTAGTGATGTAATGATGGATGGATGGTACCGCATTGCATTGCATAGAGTCGTTGTGTCTGTCTCTGTGCATATGCATAAATCATGAATGGATTGATTATGTGTGGAGTGGTGAATGAATTTGATAAGTTAAGACATATATATATATATGTTTGTGATAAATGTATTGAGCATGATTGATATGCCTTGGTGATGGATATATGAGATATGCAATTGTGTTGTTTTATGTTTGAATTCTGGTATAAGTTGTGGTGAGAATATTTTACATGTGTATTTATGTGTTATTATATAATTGTATGCAATTATATTATGATTGTGTTTCTCACCCTTCTGCTATTTTGAATGCTCTACGAGGCATTATAGATTAGATGCTAGAGGTCTTTTTGTGAAGCTTAGGTCTTCATTCTTTTGTCGGTCGGCTCTGATATGTAGCACTGGGTAGTCGGGGAGATCGTCTGTGATATTATGTATATGTATATATATCTTTTGGATTGTATATGTACGAATCTGTGTATGACAGATAGACTTTTAAGTGATATATATATATATATATATATATATATATGAGATTCAGTTGCAGATTTTCCGCTTTTATTCTGTATCTGAATTGTGGGTAGTAGGAACTAAGTTCCTCTGTTAATTGCTACCTGATTGTTGCATATCTATATGAGCAGGTTTATTGTATTTTGTCCTAATTGATGTGACGCCTCCGTCTATGCCATGAATGTTTAATTATACTCTGATGAATTTTTTTTATCGCTTTATCTGTTTGGGGGTATAGATTGGGGGTGACATTAAGTGGTATCAGAGCCAGTCCATGTCAGTTTGTGTCAGTCCTTGTTGGTCGTTGTGTTTGGGTGACCTGTTTGTTTAACCATAGTTGCTGTTATTGGATATGAACAGAATATGGCTGGTAAGAATGATGCTGCTTTGGCTGCTGCTATGCAAGCTATGGCTCGGGCTGTGCAGGGTGCACCTAATGCTGGTGGAAATGACGAGTTCAGGAAGAATAAACCGCCTGTCTTCAAAGGGAGACATGATCCTGATGGTGCACAGATTTGGCTTAAGGAGATTGAAAGAATCTTTCGAGTGATGGACTGTGCTGAGGAACATAAGGTGAGACTGGGTACTCACATGTTGCCAGAGGAAGCTGATGACTGGTGGGTTCGTACGCGTCTTGTGTTGGAAGCTGCAGGGGAAGAAGTCACTTGGGCTTTGTTTAGCATTGAGTTTCTGAGGAAGTATTTTCCTGAGGACGTAAGGGGAAAGAAAGAGATAGAGTTCTTGGAATTGAAACAAGGTAATATGTATGTTGTTGATTACACTGCTAAGTTTGTGGAACTTTTTCATTTTTATCCGCATTATACTGAAGCGACTGCGGAGTTTTCCAAGTGTGTGAAGTTTAAGAACGGATTGCGTCCTGAGATCAAGTAGGCAATCGGTTATAAAAGGATTAGGAGGTTTTTGGACTTGGTGGATTGTTGTAGGATTTATGAGGAAGATAACAAAGCTCATTCTACTCACTATAAGAGTGTGAACGAAAGGAAAGGGAAGCAACCATTCTGTGGTGGTCCTTATGTGACACCAGCTGATAAGGGTAAGCAAAGGGGTAATTTTGAGAAAAGGTCAAGTAGGGGAGGAATGTCTAATCCTCCGAGATGTTTTAGGTGTGGTGACCTGAGACATCGTCAGTTTGAATGCAGAAAAGATATGAGAAAGTGTTCCAATTGTGGAGGTATAGGACATGTAATAGCTGAGTGCAAGAGGAAGCATGTGGTGATGTGTTTCAACTGTGGTGAACCTGGTCAAATTAGTACGAAGTGTCCGAAAACAAAGCAAGCTCCAGCTGGTGGGAAAGTTTTTGCATTGGCAGGGACTCAGACTACAAGTGTAGACCGTCTGTTCAGAGGTACTTGTTTTATTAATAGTACGCCTTTAGTTGATATTATTGATACCTGAGCGACTCATTCGTTTATTTTGTCCGAGTGCGCAAAGCGTTTGAATCTTTTGTTGTCTTCGATGGATGGAGAGATGGTTATTGATACTCCAGCAATGGGGTCAGTAACTACTTCTTTGGTTTGTTTAAGTTGTCCTTTGACCATTTATGGTAAATATTTTGAGATGGATTTGGTGTGTTTGCCGTTGGAGGGTTTAGATGTGGTTCTGGGTATGAATTGGTTGCAATTCAATCGGGTGCATATTGATTATTATCATAAGCTGGTGAGATTTCCTTCTCTTGAAGAATATGAGGAATCGAGTTTCTTATCTACCAAAGAGTTGAAGAAACTTTTGGCGGATGAAGCTCATTTGTTCGGATTGTTTGCATCGTTGTCAGTGGATAGTTAAGTTTCAATAGATGTGTTTCCAGTTGTGTGTGATTTTCCAGAGGTGTTTCCCGAGGATATTTCAGATGTGCCACCAAACAGAGAGGTGGAGTTTTCTATAGATCTAGTTCCTGGTACTAGACCTGTGTCTATGGCACCTTTTCGTATGTCGGCATCTAAGTTGGTTGAGTTAAAGAAGCAGTTGAATGAATTATTGGAGAAGAAGTTTGTGAGGCCAAGTGTATCGCCTTGGGGTGCTCCAGTTTTATTGGTGAAGAAGAAAGATGGAAGTATGCGATTGTGTATTGATTATCACCAGCTGAATAAGGTGACGATTAAGAATAAGTATCCTCTTCCGAGAATTGATGATTTGATGGACCAGTTGGTAGGTGCTTGTGTGTTTAGTAAGATTGATTTGAGGTCAGGTTATCATCAGATTAGAGTGAAAGAGGAAGATATTCAGAAGACGGCTTTTAGGACACGATACGGTCATGACGAATATTCTGTGATGCCGTTCGGGGTTTCTAATGCGCCAGGTGTGTTTATGGAGTATATGAATCGTATTTTCCATGAGCATTTGGATCGATTTGTCGTTGTGTTTATTGATGATATCTTGATTTATTCTAAGTCCCGGGAGGAACATGTGGAGCATTTTCATTTTGTGTTGCAAATTTTGAAGGAAAGGAAACTTTTTGCCAAGTTGTCCAAGTGTGAGTTCTGGTTGTCGGAAGTGAGTTTTCTTGGGCATGTGATTTCAGGTAATGGTATTGCTGTGGATCCATCTAAAGTAGATGCAGTTCTACAATGGGAGGCTCCTAGATCTGTTACTGACATTAGAAGCTTTTAGGGTTTAGCTGGATATTATCGAAGGTTCATTGAAGGTTTTTCCAAGTTAGCACTTCCTTTGACCCAATTGACTTGTAAAGGTAAACCGTTCATTTGGGATATTCAGTGTGAGGAAAGTTTGAATGAACTGAAGAGAAGATTGACTACAGCTCCGATTTTGATCTTACCAAATCCTACTGAACCATTTATGGTGTATTATGATGCGTCTTTGATTGGCTTAGGTGGAGTGTTGATGCAAGAAGGTAAGGTTGTGGCTTATGCTTCGAGGCAATTGAGGATTCATGAGAAGAATTACCCTACTCATGATTTGGAATTAGCGGCTGTGGTTTTTGTGTTGAAAATTTGGAGGCATTATCTCTATGGTGCAAGATTCAAAGTCTTTAGTGATCATAAAAGTTTGAAATACTTGTTTGATCAGACAGAGTTGAATATGAGGCAACGAAGATGGTTGGAATTTTTGAAGGACTACGATTTTAGCTTGAATTACCATCCTGGTAAAGCTAATGTGGTAGCCGATGCGTTGAGCCGAAAGTCTTTGCATATGTCTGTTTTGATGGTTAAAGAGTGGGAACTTTTGGAAGCATTTAGAGATTTAAGTTTGGTGTGTGAATTGACATCTGACAGCGTGAGGCTTGGAATGTTAAAGGTCACTAATGATTTTCTGTTAACCGTTAGCGAGAAAAAGAAGTTGGATGTGAAATTTGTTGATTTGATGACGGTTGGAGATCAAAGTGTGAATGGTGACTTTAAAGTGGATGATAAGGGTGTTTTGAGATTTCGTGGTAGAATTTGTATTCCTGATGATTCAGACTTGAAAAAGATGATTTTGGAGGAAGGACACCAGAGTAATTTGAGTATACATCCGGGAGCTAATACGATGTATCAGGATTTGAAGAAGATCTTTTGGTGGTCTGGATTGAAGAGGGATGTGGCTTAGTTTGTTTATGCGTGTTTGACGTGTCAGAAGTCTAAGGTAAAACATCAGAAGCCTAGTGGTTTGTTGCAACCGTTGCATATTCCCAAGTGGAAATGGGACAACATTTCTATGGATTTTGTGACAGGGTTGCCGAATGCACAGAGGGGACATAATGCCATTTGGGTGATTGTGGATAGACTGACTAAATCGGTGTATTTCATTCCGATTGACATTAGTTTTTCTTTGGAGAGGTTGGAGGAGATTTATATCAGTGTGATTGTGAAATTACATGGTGCTCCGTTGAGTATTGTTTCAGATCGAGATCCGAGATTTAATTCCAGATTTTGGGAAAGTTTGCAAAAGGAGTTAGGTTTCAAGTTGAGATTGAGTTCGACTTATCATCCGCAGACGGATGGTCAGACCGAGAGAACTATTCAGTCGTTGGAAGATTTGTTGCGGGCTTGTGTTCTTGAGCAAGGTGGTGCGTGGGATAGTTATCTTGCGTTGGTGGAATTCACGTATAACAACAGTTTCCATTCGAGTATTGGAATGGCACCGTTTGAAGCGTTGTATAGAAGAAGATGTCGAACACCTTTGTGTTGGCATGAATCTGGTGAGAGTTCGGTGGTTGGACCGGAGTTAGTGCAATAGACTACAGAAAAGGTAAAACTTATTCGTGAGAAAATGAAGGCTTCTCAGAGTAGGCAGAAGAGTTATCATGATCGAAGGAGGAAAGATCTTGAGTTTCAAGAGGGCGATCATGTATTTTTGAGAGTTACACCGGTGACGGGTGTTGGTCGTGCATTGAAGTCGAAGAAGCTTACTTCTCGGTTTATTGGTCCTTATCAGATATCCGCGAAAGTGGGTGTTGTGGCTTATCGAGTGGCGTTGCCGCCGAGTCTCTCGAATTTGCACGATGTGTTCCATGTTTCACAGCTTCGGAAGTATGTTCTGGATCCGTCGCATGTGATTCCGATGGATGAATTTGAGGTAAGGGAGAACCTTACGGTGGAGGCATTACCAGTGAGAATTTTGGATTGCGAGTTGAAGCGGTTAAGAGGCAAGGATATTACGCTTGTGAAAGTAGTGTGGGGAGGCGCTTCCAAGGGCAATTTGACTTGGGAGTTGGAGAGTCGGATGCGGGAGTCGTATCCGGAGTTGTTCGTCTCAGGTAATATTTTCGAGGACAAAAATTTCTAAGTGGGGGAGAGTTGTAACGCCCCAGTTTTTGCTAGTTTTATTTAATCGAGTCGATTTAATTATTTTTATTATTATATTATTTTATTTTAGACTTTTATTTGATAATATATTATTTTTCATCGTGGTTATGTTTTATCGCGTTTTGGGAGCGTTTGCGAGATATTTGAGTGTAGGGGTATTTTGGTCATTTCACTTTATTTTTTTTCTTAAGTAGTAAAATAGAAACAGAGAAAAATAGAAAGGAAAGAAAAAGAGAAGAAGAAAAAGAGAAAGAAGGAAAGGAAGAGAAGAAAAAGAGAGAAAACTTGGGAATTAAGAAAATCGATCAACCGACTTTTCAAACACGATTAAATCGGGTAAGGGTGCGAAACTCAATTATCTTATACTTGTGTATGATTATGTATGTATGTTTTTGGTTGATATTGGATTGAAATTGAATATAGAGTAAAAACCATAATATGTGGAAATTGTTGGAAATTGATTCAAAATGGGTCTGAAATCGTGTTTTAATGATCATAATTGCTGAGACATGTTAGATAGGTGTTGTTGTGCACTCTATTGGTATTTTTCTGGTGTTTAGGGGAGATTTGGAGAGGAAATCGTTGAATTTTGCAGAAAAATTATACAGAAAAAAATTCTGGGTTTCGCTGCCCATACGCGTAACACGCAGGGCAATACGCGTATTGGTTAAGGCAATACGCATATGGCAATGAAGGAATGAGGGCAATACGCGTATGGAGTTCCATTTTCTCGGCCATCTGCTCATTTGCGTAATGGTACGCGTAAGGAATTGGGCAATACGCGTATGAAGTGAGGCAATACGTGTATTGGCTTTTAGTGGGATTTTTGGGGAGAATTCGGTCTCTGCCCATACGCGTATCAAGTTGGGCAATACGCGTATGGAATGGGCGAGGGAGCTGGGCATTACGCATATGGCTCAGGGCAATACGCGTATGACCAGAGAGGGTGCATAATGTTGTCTTTTCGCGATTCCTTTTCTTTATACTTCCGTAACTTGTGTTCCGATTATCCGTTTTGAACATACTTGGTATCGTTGGAAAGCTATTGAGATGTACTTTCTTATTAAAATGGTTTTGAGATTGTTGGCTGATTTAATTATGTCGGGAATTTGGAATAGCGTCGTTTTGTCGACTTTTGCCGTTGTAATTGTGTGTAATTGATGTGTATCATGCAATGTGCTGTTGATATGGATATCGTATGACTCGTGTGCTGTTGTGTGATGAAAATGCATGTGATGAAATGTTGTGATGATGGTTGTGCCTAAGGGCAAGAAAATACAATGTGTTGTATTTGATGATATATGCATGATTATGGATGTGTATATGTGTGCATTTGAATGTCATGAGTCATTGTATGCCAAGCATCATGATATGCATTCTTGTGATGTCGTGTGCCCTTGTGGGGTGTGAGCGACGAATCGATTCCAGAGGGAATTTGCTATAACATCGAGAGCCTTATACAAAGAGGACCTAAAGCGATGATTATAGACGATCGTGAGCCTTATACAAAGAGGACCTAAAGCGATCGGATTGTGAGCCTTATACAAAGAGGACCTAAAGCAATCCATAAACGTCGTGAGCCTTATACCAACAGGACCTAAAGCGACGGGGAACATCGTTTGCCCGACGGGGAGTTACACTAAGTAACAAGCGATGGTTCCAATAGTTCCTGAGTGGACTAGTGATGTGATGATAGATGGATGGTACCGCATCGCATTGCATAGACTCGTTGTGTCGGTCTCTGTGCATATGCATAAATCATGAATGGATTGATTATGTATGGAGTGGTGAATGAATTTGATAAGTTGAGACATATATATATGTTGGTGATAAATGTATTGAGCATGATTGATATGCCTTGGTGATGGATATATGAGATATGCAATTGTGTTGTTTTGTGTTTGAATTATGGTATAAGTTGTGGTGAGAATATTTTACATGTGTATTTCTGTGTTATTATATAATTGTATGAAATTATATTATGATTGTGTTTCTCACCCTTCTGCTGTTTTGAATGCTCTACGAGGCATTGCAGATTAGATGCTGGAGGTCTTTTTGTGAAGCTTAGGTCTTCATTCTTTTGTCGGTCGGCTCTGATATGTAGCACCGGGTAGTCGGGGAAATCGTTTGTGATATTATGTATATGTATATATATCTTTTGGATTGTATATGTATGAATCTGTGTATGACAAACAGACTTTTATGTGATATATATATATATATATATATATATATGAGATTCAGTTGCAGATTTTCCGCTTTTATTCTGTATCTGAATTGTGGGTAGTAGGAACTAAGTTCCTCTGTTAATTGCTACCTGATTGTTGCATATCTATATGAGCAGGTTTATTGTATTTTGTCTCAATTGATGTGACGCCTCCGTCTATGCCATGAATGTTTAATTATACTCTGATGAATTTTTTTATCGCTTTATCTATTTGGGGGTATAGATTGGGGGTGTTACATATAGCATCGTTTTTTGTGACGTGACCACAACCGCATTTGGTGCTACTTTCTAATTTCTATATAAGGTCCATGAGGGTTGAATACATAAGGTCCATGATTTGGTAAGGGGTAAGTTGAAAGTTCTCAGAGTCTCGGACCACATTCAAATCATCCTCTACGTCAGGGTTAGCCCTTCCATGAGGACACCTTTGAAAAGATCTATTCTGAGTGTGGCATGAATGCATTGTTGGGGATGTCGTATCCCCCCCCAAAAACATGTCCGTTCCACATGTTAATCTAGGGTTATCCTCCAAGCTTGGGCTTTAGCTTCACACATCATTTGCCCCAATCCCATGCCTGATGACAAAATAAGAATATAATGGACAAATATAATAAATAAAAACAAATTAAAACATAAAGTAAATCACAATAAAAAATAAAAACTATAAACACCCAAAACAAACAAGGACCCTAAAACCTAAGGTTAGGAGAGACTCTCTTTAGGGAGGTACTCCCCATCAGAGTCCCCAACTGTCGCGGCTGGCAAAAATTTTCGAGTCGCCATCATATTTTTTAAGGAAAATAATGATAAACCTAAAAAATCCTAATCCTAAAGGTAGAGATTCCTAAGGTTCGGGAGTCGGTTAAGTGAGGGGAAGGTGTTAGCACCCATGGGATCCTCCTTAGATTTTAGGGTATGTTTGTATGTTTGTCTAAATGATTTGTTTACAAAGGAAACCTAAGTTTTTTATTAATTATACTCACTAGGGTTCACAAACCTATGCCTACGTACCCTCATTTTGAAGGATCAGAGTAACCGTAGTTCACCTCCCCCATTCCTACCCCCTAGTCCTATTCCCATTCCTAATCCTAAACCCAATCCACTATTTATACTCTTGGATAAAGAGTTCTATCCCTTGATCCATTATTTATATTCCTAGATAAGGAGTTTTATCCCTTAATCTATTATTTATACTCCTAGATAAGGAGTTTTATCCCTTATCCATTATTTATACTCTCGGATGGAGAGTTCTATCCCTTATCCATTATTTATACTCTCGGATGGAGAGTTCTATCCCTTATCCATTATATATACTCTCGGATGGAGAGTTCTATCCCTTATCCCATCCCTTATTTAGGCTCTCGGACCAAGAGCATTATCCCAAGATTTTATATCCCAAAGAAAAATCCCTTATTCTTATTATTAAAATATTCCCTTAATTTATTTAGAAAACAGAATATTAATTTTAATAATTTATAGAAAAAATCCTATTTTATCCCCTATCCCAAAAGTCCTATTCCTTTGTTTATGCTCTCGGAAATTAGAGCTTTATCCCATGTTTAAAACCCTTAAATATCCCTTTAGGTGAATTTCCAAAATTCAAGGAAAATAAGCACCCCAAAACTTTATATTGAAAAAAACCCAAACAACCCCTTTATTTCTCCCTTTAAAATGTAATTTACCAAAAAATGTTGAATAGTCAAGTTAACCAAAAAACTTAATTTTATAATTAAGTTAAGGAATTAACTTAATTACAACAAAACCCTAATAAAATTTTAATATTTAAGTTAAGTAATTAACTTAATCATCACAAAAAAACCTAAATTTAAAACCCACTTAAATAATTAAGTTAAGGAATTAACTTAATCATCACAAAGCCTAAATTTAAACCCAGTTAAATAATTAAGTTAAGGAATTAACTTAATCATCACAAAAACCCTAAATTTAAAACCCACTAAAATACTTAAGTTAAGGAATTAACTTAATCATCACAAAAACCCTAAATTTAAAAATTTGAAACATAATTAAGTTAAGGAATTAACTTAATCATATGAAGAAAAAAAACAAAATTTAAAATACATCCTAAAGAAAGAATTAATTTATTGCTTTATTTAAAAAACAGGGGGTTGCATTTCCTTTGAATAAGCAGCAATTGGGCTTCTGGTGGGGGTGCAAAAAGTAATTAGGGCGCAGGGCCCAATTACAAAATCCAATTCTGAGAAAAAAGAAAAAAAATAGCCACGGTGGGGAGAGTCTGACCGTTGACTCTCCCTGTGCCACATGATCATTATCCTAAGGTGTTGAACATTCTTGATCTCATCCACAGATCTTGTTGACTGGTCTAAGTACACAAAATGGACGGCTACGATGTGCAGTCAACACAGGCTCACCATGGACAAGCACGCACGTGATTGGTTAGCTGACCGTCCCAGTCAACCAATCCAAGAGCGAGGGAGACGCCACTTGGCGTCCATCCACGACCACGAGAGGAGGGTGTTTAATCCAAAATTCCCTCAGATCCTCCTCATTTCTCACTTCGCACTCTCTCTCTCTCTCTCTCTCTCTCTCTCTCTCTCTTCATTCCTCCTCCTTTCTCTACTCTCACTTGTCTCGCTTCTCTCTACTTCCTTCCACCGTCCAAAAAACCCCGACCACCCTAGAACCACCCCAAAACCCAGATCTCCGGTTGAAGTGCAACCGATATCTTCAACCATATTCATCTGGGTGATGAACATCAACCCAGAAAACCCAGAAACCTATCCCCCCCAAGAACCCTAACCTAACCCTACGAACCCTAACCCCTTTTGATAAACCCTAACCTAAATCGCATGAACCCTAACCCTATATTCGTCCAAAAACCTAGAAATTTCAAGAACCCTAACCCTCTACCCCATGAACCCTAACCCTAATTCAACCTAAACCCAGAAACCCTTTGAACCCCAAGAACCCTAACCCTACATCCTATGAGCCCTAACACTAATTTCCCAGAAAAACCCAGAATCACATACAACAACAACAATCAGAAGCACGATCCTAAAAAAAGCTAAGTCTTTTTTATTACTTACCGTCCGTGCCGTGACTCTGGTCGTATATTTGCTTATCCCTTCCTCTTCTAATCTCTTTTCTTTTCTTATTCGCAGGTTTAAAAGAGGTTCTGCTCAGAGGATTTAGGGTTCTGGTGATGAACCCTAGTCCTCTACGTTATTGAGCTTTGAGTGATGGGTGTGGAGGAATGCGCAGCAGCAACGATGAATCGTTTTTTTTACTTAGGGTCTCACCTTTTTTCATCTGAATTTTCTTTTAGTTTTATAGGTAAAAATTAGGTTTAGACATTCAATTAGATTTGGACTTAGTTAGGAAATTTTTGATGTAATTCTGATTTGATTTGTAGTTTTGTGATTTGATTTGTAATGTTTTGTAATTTGATTCCAAAACGCAAAATTAGGGTTAGCCGTTTGGGGAAGAAGATGGTCGTGGGTCAACCTTTTGACCCAAAAATAAATTGAAATAAAAATAAATAATAATAATACTTAATAACATCTACCGTAAAAAAAATATATGAGTTAAAAAGATAAAAAATAAGATGAATAAAATAAACAATTAGTAATTATATTAATAAATAAATAGCCAAAGAAATAATACTAAACAACAAATACTAATTTTGGTCTCTCCTAACTTAAATTCACATTAAAAATTAACCCTAATTAAAAAAATAATAACATATAAATACTTCTAAAACTTGCCCCTATTTAAATAAATTAGATTAATTTTAATGACCCTAAAAATAGTAAACTAAACATTTAAAATATTTAAACAAACCAAACAATTTTCAGAAATAATTAAAAAAAAAACAAAAAAAAAAATAATTAACCTTAAAAATAAAACTTATTATTATCTAAAAAGCCCACATCTTTTCTAATAAAAGTCCTAATTAATTCTACTATAGAAATCTAAAAATGATAAATTAAAATGAAACCCCCAATAAATTCCTATAATTAATAAAATCTCAAAATAAAACCTTACCTTAAAATAGATGAGCAAAATGAAAATAGAAAATAAGTCCAAATCCTAAACAAATGTAAAAACTTTATATAAACCCAAAACCCAAAAATGGGCCCAAAAGTAATAGCACACCGCCAAAGCCTAAATGGCACCCCCTAGTAACACCAAAAAAACCTTAACAAGATGAAAAAAATTGGTCAAAATTTGGGGTACTACAGCTGCCCCTATTTAATCAGCTTCAACCTAGGATGATGATGACGGTGAGTCTTCATCTTCGTGGGGAGGAGATGATTAAATATAAAGGAACCCTAATTTTGACCGCGGAGTTGATAGGTTCAGCGTCCATGTGGACCGATTCCAGATGCTCTGTTAGTATCTTAATATCCCTTTGTATAATATCCCTGGTAATAACCCTTGGCAAAATACCCGATTGAACCCCTTTATCTCTGAGCGTAAGTTATAAGCCCTATGCCATGTATGTATGTTCAAAAGTATGTATGCTTTTATGCATGATGCATTATTTGGGCTAACGCCTCTTTTATGATATGCAATGCATGTTTTTACGGAAACCAATATCTCTTGTATCATTCCAACTTCCCGACCCTTGAACCCTTGACTCCTTTGTTGGTTGTAACAAGTCTCATGCTCTTACTACCTGGAGATGTGTATTATTCCTTTGAAAAAAAACTTCCATAATGATTGAATCGTGACTGTTAACATGTAGACCTGATGTTTAACTTGGAAGAAATATGATCCCTGTACTGTCTCCCAATCGAAGTAAAATACCTTTCCTTTCTCTTTTTTTTTTGAAAGCTTTTGATTATGCCCAATGTTTCAATGCATTATTCTATAATTAATCGGCATTTTGTAATCACATGGAATAATTTGAAAGAAAAGAAAATTTTATTTATTGAAAAATGGCCCATAAACAGGCAACAGTACATAAGGAAAGTAATCCTTATAAGGAGGAGTTACCACAAATTTATAAGACGAAAAATGGCAATACGAAAAACAAATCTATCTATGTCCCTATTGAATTCAACACCAGATACTATCCCTAAGTCACCGAGGCCATGACACTTCGCTTCTGAGGATGACGACTGGATTGCTCACCCCTTTCTGAATCCTCGTTGTGTGATCGTAAGTGCCATCAGTCCTATGCCTTTTGGATATCCTTAATTTTGCCTGGATCGTTCCTTTTGAGTCTTAGTCCATCAGGATAATATACCATTTTTTTCAACTAGCCGCCCTTTAGGGTTTTCGACTTGTCGGGTATCATTTTTTAGTCCCTAATTTT
Organism: Lathyrus tuberosus; assembly: GCA_022829125.1. NCBI lineage: Eukaryota > Viridiplantae > Streptophyta > Magnoliopsida > Fabales > Fabaceae > Lathyrus > Lathyrus tuberosus. The sequence continues at coordinate 704,798 of JALAZF010000380.1, forward strand.
TTCCTACGTCGCCCTTTCGGGTTTTCGACTTAGCGGGCTTTTATCCTCTTTTTCTAGGCATAGTATTTTTTGACTGAATCGGAATTTACCGGTCGCGGTAAATTCGCTCCATCCATAGTAGTCAACATTCAAGCTCCACAGGAGAAGGCGCTCTTTACAACATATGGTCCTTCATAGTTTGGGGCCCATTTGCCTCGAGGATCTTTATAGATGGGTAACACCTTCCTTAACACCAGGTCTCCTTCTTCGAATAGGCGAGGACGAACTTTCTTATCGAATGCCTTCTTGAGTCTCCGCTGATATAACTGACCATGACATACAGCGGCCATACGCTTGTCCTCTATGAGATTCAGTTGATCAAGTCTATTTTGTACCCACTCCGTTTCATCCAACTTAGTCTCCATTATGACCCTAAGTGAAGGAATTTCTACTTCAATAGGGAGTATCGCTTATGTACCATATACCAAGGAGAAAGGAGTAGCTCCTGTTGAAGTACGAACTGAGGTTCTGTAGCCATGTAGTGCGAAAGGGAGCATTTCATGCCAATCCTTGTAGGTCTTCACCATTTTCTGAATAATTTTCTTTATGTTCTTATTGGCTGCTTCTACCGCGCCATTCATCTTTGGGCGATAAGGCGACGAGTTATGGTGATCGATTTTGAAACTCTCGCATAACTCATCCATCACCTTGTTATTTAGATTGGGCCCATTATCCGTGATGATCTTGTTAGGAACCCCATAGCGACAAATGATCTCTTTCTTAATGAACTGTGCAATTACTTGTCTTGTCACATTAGTATAGGAAGCAGCTTCTACCCATTTGGTGAAGTAGTCGATAGTAACTAGAATAAACCGGTGCCCATTTTATGCCTTTGGCTCAATTATCCCTATTATGTCTATTCCCCACATAGAGAAAGGCCACGGGGCAGTTAAAACGTTCAAAGGAGTTGGCGGCACATGAATTTTATCTGCGTAGATTTGACACTTGTGGCACTTCTTGACATATTTAAAACAGTCGGACTCCATAGTCAGCCAGTAGTACCCTGCTCGGAGAATCTTCTTAGCTATAGTATGCCCATTTGCATGAGTTCCGAAGGATCCTTCGTGTATTTCTCTGATGAGCATGTCCTGTTCATGTCCATCTAAACACCGGAGTAACACCATGTCATGATTCCTTTTATACAGTACCTCTCCATCAAGGAAAAACTGGGCAGCCAATCTTCTAAGTGTTTTCTTATCCCCACTTGAGGTACTTGCAGGATATTCTTGTATCTGGAGGAACCGTTTGATATCGTAAAACCACGGTTTATTATCTACTTTGGCCTCCACTGCTGCACAGTACGACGGTTCATCTAGGCGGTTAATTCTTATAGCCGGTGCTTTGTTATACCATTTGACTTTGAACATGGACGCCAAAGTTGCCAAAGCGTCCGCCAGTTAATTCTCATCTCTAGGGATATGATGGAAGGTGATCTCATCAAAGTATGCTATCCTTTTCCAGACACAATCTCGATATCGAGTCAGCATGGCATTAAGTGTTCTACACTCTCCTTTGACTTGATTGATGACGAGAGCCGAATCTCCATATACTTCTAAGATTTTGATCCCGAGGTTAATGGCTTTGTTAATTCCCAAGATACACGCCTCGTATTCCGCCATATTGTTGGTACATGTGATGCATATTCTTGCAGTAAAAGGTATGTGGAATCCTGTTGGAGAAGTTATAACAACTCCTACCCCATGTCCTTCTGCATTCGAGGCTCCATCGAATATAAGCTTCCACCTGGATCCGGGCTCAGGTCCTTCGTAAGAATCTGGAATATCATCGTCTCTTACAGCCATCACATCCTCGTCAGGGAAGTCAAATTGCATAGGTTGATAGTCATCTACTGGCTGATGAGCGAGATGATCGGCTAACACGCTCCCTTTTATGGCCTTTTGGGTAACATACTGGATGTCATATTCAGTCAGCAACATCTGCCACCGAGCCACTCTCCCAGTCACTGCAGGCTTCTCGAATATATACTTGATGGGGTGCATTCTGGATATTAAGAGAGTAGTATGGAACACCATGTATTGTCTTAATCGTCGGGCGGCCCATACAAGAGCACAACAGGTATTCTCCAAGAGTGAGTATCTGGATTCACAATCCGTGAATTTCTTACTCAAGTAATAGATTGCGTGCTCTTTTCTTCCTATATCGTCTTGTTGTCCGAGTACACAGCCCATCGAATTGTCAAGCACCGTTAGGTACATTATGAGTGGTCTTCCAGGTACGGGTGGTATCAATATGGGTGGCTCTTGTAAGTATTCCTTGATTCGATCGAAGGCCTTTTGACAGTTTTCACCCCACTCGAGGTTTTGACCTTTCCTCAATAGCTTGAAGATTGGTTCACAAGTAGCAGTAAGGTGGGAGATGAACCTGGCGTTGTAATTTAATCTTCCCAGGAACCCACACACTTCTTTTTCAGTCCTCGGTGCTGGCATTTCTTGGATGGCCTTCACTTTGTCCGGATCAACTTCTATACCTCTTTGACTGACTGAACCCCAACAACTTCCTAGATCTGACCCCAAAAGTACACTTCGCAGGATTTAGTCGTAGCTTGAACTTCCTTAGCCGTTCAAACAACTTCTGTAAATTGACTATGTGCTCTTCCTCAGTTTGTGATTTAGCAATCATATCATCGACGTAAACCTCTATTTCCTTGTGCATCATGTCGTGAAAGAGAGTTACCATTGCCCTTTGATAAGTTTCCCCAGATTCTTTAACCCGAAGGGCATTACCTTGTAACAGAAGGTTCCCCATGGAGTAATGAAAGTGGTCTTTTCCATGTCGGAGGGAGCCATCTTGATCTGATTGTATCCGAAAAACCCATCCATGAATGAGAAGACTGAGAATTGAGCTGTGTTATCCACCAGTACGTCAATTTGGGGCAGTGGAAAGTCATTTTTAGGACTTGCTCTGTTGAGATCTCGATAGTCTACGCACATTCTGACTTTTCCATCCTTTTTTGGCACAAGGACAATGTTGGCTACCCATTCTGGATACTTCACTGCGGCTAAGAACCCTGCGTCAAACTGCTTTTTAACCTCTTCCTTGATTTTGAGAGTCATATCTGGTCTAGTCCGCCTTAACTTTTGTTTGACCGGTGGATATTCGGGTTTAAGCGGTAGCTTATGTTCAACAATATCCGTGTCCAAACCGGGCATATCTTGGTAAGACCAAGCAAACACGTCCACATACTCTTGTAGTAACTTGATCAACTTCTCCTTTACATCCCTGTCCAAAGAGGCGCCAACTTTAACCTCCTTTTTGTCCTCTTCAGTTCCCAGATTGATCACATCCACTGGTTCTTGATGAGGTTTTATCACTTTGTCCTCTTGCTTTAATAGTCTGGCCAACTCTTCAGGGAGTTCACAATCGTCCTCATCACCCTCTTCCGCTTGGTTAATCCGGAACTCGAAGTTGTAAAGAATTATAGCGGTATCGTTTTCAATAGGTTCATTTTTAAATATGCGTGAGGGAGATTTTTATGCTTATTATTTTTTGAATTGGTGCAAATGAAAGTACTGAAAAGAAAGTGTATTGCCATTTGAAAAAAAAATAACTAAGAAAGAAACAAAAAAGATCTTGATTGAAAACAAAATGCGATTTTATTATTAAATAATTCAAAGAAACAAAAGGTGGCCCTACAAAGCTTGTCCATTTGGTTTGGGCATAGGAAAGGACTTATTATTATTTTTTTTAAGAAAAGTAAATTACTTTGAAATAGAAATCATCTCAGGAATCTCGATGGCTCTCCAATTGTTGAGAACTGTATCTGGTGTGCAATGGCGCACCCAATCTGGTATCCCTCCATTTTCCTCTTCAATTACATTTACTTGATCTTCATCTGTGAATCCGGCACTATGGAAAGTTTCTTCAAGAGGAGGAAATGTCATCCGTCGAGACTTCTGAACCTCTTTATTGGCTGGTTTGTAACCCAGCCCGAATTGATCTTTCTTTTCATGTATCTCTATCACTTTGCCCCAGCCCCTAGTATCCCCATTCTAAATTAAGTCTGTGATCCTTTTAGGATTTTCCTCCTTTCGAACGACTTGCTTACGACTGACCGTCGCAACCTCCAAAGCTTGGAACGGTATTTCAAATGTTTCCCCATCCACTTCTATGTATCTGAATGACGAGAGATGGTTGACGAACATGTCTTCCTCCCCATCAACAATTATTAAATTGTCCCCAGATATGAACTTCAATTTCTGATGGAGTGTGGAAGTAACTGCGCCCGCAACATGAATCCATGGTCGTCCTAGAAGACAAGTGTAGGAGGGATTGATGTCCATGACTTGGAAAGTGATCATGAAGGTATGTGATCCCACCACTGTAGGTATGTCTACCTACCCAATTACCATTCTTTTTGAACGGTCGAAAGCCCTAACAATCAGGGAACTGGTCTTCATAAAGGTCCTTACATTTGTTAATTTCATAAGGGTATCCTTAGGCATGACATTTAGAGCAGACCCTGTATCTACTAGCACCCTTGAGAGAATAGTGTCCTGCCATTTGACTGATATATGCAAGGCCTTATTATGTGCCTGCCCCTCGGGAGGTAATTCCTCAGTACTGAAACCCAGGCAGGTGCTGGCGGCAATATTAGCGACTACCTCGTCGAACTGAATTACTGATATGTCTTTGGTGACATGGGCTTCATTTAGGACCTTCAGCAGGGATTCCCTTTGTGCCTCTGAGCATAACAACAAGGATAAAATAGAGATTTTGGACGGTGTTTGATTTAGTTGGTCCACCACCCTATAATCACTTTTCTTTATGATTCTTAAAAATTCCTCGGCGTCTTCTTGAGATATGTCCTTCTTGGACGGTCCCTCGCCTGTACTTGTGGTCTCTTTCCCCTTTGAGCTTTCGGGGATATCCTTCTTGGGTTGTTCTGACGAGTATACCTTTCCACTACATGTCTTCCTCCAATACCATCTATGTTAGTAACTGCTGGTGACGGCACTATAGTCTTTCCTCCCACTGATGCAGTGATGTCATATTTCCAAGGTACAGTCCTGGAGCTTTCATATGGAAATGACGTTGGTACATGGAATGTGATAGGACCTTCTGACGTTGCAGGCACCGAAGCTTTGACTGGCGCAGGAACAGGTATTTGAATTGGTGTTCGTGCAGGCACCAGAATTGTTATCTGAATAGGAACCTGTGCAGGCCTCGAAACTGGTATTTGGACAGGCGCATGTGCTTACTTGGGAACTGGTATTTGAATAGGCACATGTGGAGGCCTTGGGACTAGTATTGGAATAGGAGTCGTGACTCCTCTTTTCTGGTATGGAATCTCAGAAGGTACTTGCCCCTGGGAGTCTAAGGCAGCCACCTCATTCATATTCCTTAAGTACCCAATATGTACTATCCCTTGGTCCATTAGTTGTTGGAGGACCTACTTCATCTTCTTACAGCTATTGGGATCAACCGCGCAATTCTCACAGTCACCGTGCAGCCTTTCGAACTCCTCGTACCCAATTAATACTTCCCTCACTTTCATCATAGGGGTCTTTACTTTTTCTACCCCTCTAATTAGGACATTCTCTCCTAGTCCCTCAATGGAATTAACCGTTGGTCCACCGTGCCCTGGGAAAGGATTATCTCCTACATTTGGAGTGTCATAACTGAAGTTAATGACCTTCTGATCTAGCAAATCTTGCACCCTAAACTTTAGGGCCAAACACTTTTCGGTCGTATGTCTTGGCGATCCAGCATGGTAATCACATCTAGCATTAGCGTCATACCCTCGAGGAGGAGGCGTAGGAGGGGGTCCTAATGGCTTGATTTCTACCAATCCCTTTTGGATTAACATTGGCAGGATCTGAGTATATGTAGTGGGTATAGGGTCAAAGTCCTTCCATTGCCTCCTTTGTTACCTTCGGGGATGCTTCTGTTATTGCTGATTTTGAGGGGGTGGCGCCCTTGGTGTTGGATCTGGAGCGTAAGAGACACTTGACTAGAGGCTGTGGCTGCCACGTAAGGGTTATAAGGTACTTGAGTATACCTATCAGCAGAAATGGCATTGGCCTCCTTCTTCGAACGGTTTTTGGAATACCTTTTGTAGTTATGTTGATTTGAAGACGGTGTTCCAATCTTTCCCTCTTTAATCCATTCTCGATCCTTTCCCCAATGATAACCAAATCCGCAAATCCTGTTGAGACAGATCCAATCATCTTTTCATAGTATAATCCTTGCAGAGTTCCCATGAATGTATCTACTAGCTCGCTTTCCCGCAATGGAGGTTGCACACGAGAGGCTAGCTCCCTCCATCTCTGGGCATACTCCTTAAAAGATTCATCCCTTTTCTGGGACATGTTTTGCAATTGCATGCAATTAGGGGCCATGTCTACATTATATTGGTATTGTCTTATGAAGGTACTTACCAAATCCTCCCAGTCCTTGATGTAGGCCCTTTCCAGCTGCATGTACCAGTCCAAGGATGCCCCACTGAGGCTGTCTTGGAAAACATGCATCATCAGCTTTGCGTTCTTAGCGTGTGCCCCCATCTTTCGGGAAAACATCCGAATGTGATTTTTGGGACAACTAACCCCTTTATACATCTCGAAGTTAGATGCCTTAAACTTAGGAGGCACGACCACGTTGGGTACCAAACACATTTCCAAGGCATCAATCCCAAAGACCTTTGATCCTTCCTTAGCCCTTAACCATTCCTCAATTATCTTATACTTTTCATCCTCCTTTCTTCCTTCCATGACAGCTAGTTTGGTTTCACAAACTACTTGCCTTGAGTCTTCCTCTCCATATTGGAGGTGCCAGTCATCAGAGACCTCACGAGTGACAGGTATCTGTATAGGTCGTGATTCTCTGTTGTGCACGGGAGGAGGAACAGACCCTACCGGAGGTTGATTGTTAGTCTTCCCTTTGCTAGCCTCTAATGCCTCACGTTCTAAGTCAGCCGCAAATCCCAAAAGAGGATTACTATCTTCATACTGGGAAGGAGGGGTGGGGACACTCCTATAGTTACTAGCCTCGGTGTCTCTTGCTATCATATTTTGAATAGCTCGAGTCAGTTGGTCGATTTTGTCCTTCATTTCCTCCACATTTCCCTTGACAACATCCACATCTCCTTTTAGAGCAGCGTGGTTCAGCTCCATTTGTTCCGTGGCTTTCTTCTGGTGAGCACGGGTGTTGGGTCGAGACGTCAGATTGTTGCGATGATTTTGAGAGACGATATCAAAAGGTGATTTCCGTTTGATGTTTATTTTTTATGTTATGCATGAATGTATGAGTATGCAAAAATTATTTTATTTCAGGAATCTTAAACTTTCGTTTATTAAGATTAAAGCCAAGGATAATGGAAAACAAATACTTTTATTAATGAAAAGAAAGTACTAGGGTCAAAGCCCCATTTATTACAAAAGGAAAACTAACTAGGGATAAACCCTTAAATTATTCATAACAAAAAACCAAACGTAAGAAGTCATTACATAGAAAAGCTAAATCCTCCTCCACCATCTCACGGCAAAGTGCAAGAAAATCGGCGATCTCTTTGACCGGCTTGAAGATATCAGCCATATACTCAGCCTCCTTTAAACTTCGAGGGATCTCGTGGGAGAGATCGTTGGATAGTAAAACCAACTTCTGATACCTTTCTCGATAATATGCCTCGTCCTCTCGTAGTTTTACCATGATCTCTAAATCCTCCCTAGTAGTTTGCTCTAGCTGTTGGTTATGTTCTTCAACATAAATGGCCCATGCCCTTAGGTCTTTGTAGGAATCCTGAAGCTCCCCATATAGCCTTCTAAGTTCCTGGTTCTCCTCTTGATTTTCTAACCATCCTTCTGGCCGTAGGGAAAGAAGTTCTTCGGCTGATCTCAATTGCACAGTTGCATCTAGGGCTTGCCTTTTGCTCTCGAGAAGAGCGCTAGATAAGCTTTGGACTTCAGCTTCAAAGTTGTGGATACGCCGATCATATCCCTCTTTGAATTCTCTTTGCGTTGACGTCATCCAAATGTCTCTCCATTCGTCCCTTTGACGCCAGGCTCTATCTAGTTGCTCTTTGTGGTCTTTGAGTCGTGAACTCACAACTTGAAGGTCGGCATAAGCTTGTTCCTGCTTCTCTTCCTCCATCTGAGCTATCCCTTTATTGATCTTTGATTTCTCCATAACTTCATTGAGACTCCTTCTTAACTGACTACTTTCCCCAGTGGCTTGGTAATATTTACCTTCCCACTCTTGTTTTTCTTTTTGTAATTGTGCAATAGTCTCTTTGAGTCTCTCACTTTCCTCTATGGAGATTGCAGCAGGTGGGGAAACCCTTGGATTAACAGGACGATCCAGAGTAAAAGGCAATTTCACTATACTCACCCTTTCTTTCATCCATTGCAGATATGGTACCCTAGATTCTTCCCTTGGTCTTTTAAGACTACCCTCCCCTTTGATACTTAATTTCCAAGCTTGAGCAATCTTTAGAACATCGGGATGATTTCCAGCTACATTTTGTAGGACGAAGCCTTCTAACAACCTATCCTCTGGCTTGTAGGCCAGTGGATGCCCCAGTTGCCTCATTAATAAGACTGGATTGTAACTTATGCACCCTCTTGATCCTATCAAAGGTACATGAGGGAAATCCCCACAGCTTAGGACCACATCGTCTCGAAGGAGTATTTGAGGGAACCACAAGATGTCTTTATCACCAAGAGCTAGATGAGAACACAAGCTTTCATTTTTTCCATATCCTTTAGATCCCTTACTAGATGAGAACACAACCATTTGTACAATAACTGAGGGCAACACAACATAGCCCCTCCCCTTCTTTCAAATTTCTGGTGAAGGGTAAAGTATATATCTGCGAGGAGGGCTGGCGTAGGATCTTCTTCTCCAATGGTCACAGCCAAGAATAGATTAATGGCAGCGACATCTACAAAGTTCTTCGCACTCGGGAATAGGACTAACCCAAAGATGAGGAGTACCATGATAGTGTCCATGGCTGCCCAATTTTTGCAAGCAGCAAAATGATTGGCTTTCTTCTCCAAGAACCCTTTAGAGAACCCCCGAAAGTCTTCTTGCACCTTTAAGTTAGCTTGTAAGTCTTCCTCACGGATATGAAAACCACTTGCCATTTCTTTGAAGGTAGGGCGATACCCTAAAGCCTTGAATGGACCTTTGTTGTTCTTGGGGAGACCAAGCATCCTACGAACTACTTCCAGAGTGGGGGCTATTTGAAAGTCTTTAAACTAGAAGCACCTTAAATCTGTGTCGTAAAACTAAGCCAAGGCGGTTAGACCCTCTTCTTGAACAGGAGTAGTGACCAGATCTAATATGTCCCCATACTTACGAATTAGGGGCTTTCTCCTTTCCTGAGGCAACCCCCTAACATAAGCTTTTAAGCTCCCTATGTCAGACGTTCTTACTTTGATCGTGATAGTTTTCTTTTTCCCGAATTCCATTGTCTTTGACTTTAACCCTTTTTTAAAAATATTTAAGATTCCTGTGACATGATAATGCAAAAAGAAATTATGAGGATGATGAATGCAAATTATACTTTAGTTAGGGTAAGGTAATATGCAAGCATGCCCTAGCAAGGTGGGCTCCCTATAATAGGCTAGATCTAAGTTTAGACTACCTAATCCCCTCACATGTAGGTTATAAAAATTTGGACAACATAACGGCCCCAAAATGTTCAGACTATACCCTTGTTTTACCATGAGAAGGAGCAAGCCTTCCTATGGTAACCCTTCGGGATAAGTCTCATTTGGGGTAGGACCCTAGTAACAGCCCTTGAGGGTTGAATACATAAGGTCCATGATTTGGTAAGGGGTAGGCTGAAAGTTCTCAGAGTCTCGGACCACATTCAAATCATCCTCTACGTCAGGGACTAGCCCTTCCATGAGGACACCTTTGAAAAGATCTATTCTGAGTGTGGCATCAATGCATTTTTGGGGATGTCGCATCCCCCCCAAAAACATTTCCGTTCCACTTGTTAATCTAGGGTTATCCTCCAAGCTTGGGCTTTAGCTTCACACATCATTTGCCCCAATCCCATGCTTGATGACAAAATAAGAATATAATGGAAAAATATAATAAATAAAAACAAACTAAAACATAAAATAAATCACAATAAAAAATAAAAACAATAAACACCCAAAACAAACAAGGACCCTAAAACCTAAGGTTAGAAGAGACTCTCTTTAGGGAGGTACTCCCCAGCAGAGTCGCCAGCTGTCGCGGCCAGCAAAACTTTTCGAGTCGCCATCATATTTTTTATGGAAAATAATGATAAACCTAAAAAAATCCTAATCCTAAAGGTAGAGATTCCTAAGGTTCGGGAGTCGGTTAAGTGAGGGGAAGGTGTTAGGCACCCCTCACCTCCATTGTACTCAATGGGATCCTCTTTAGACTTTAGGGTATGCTTGTATGTTTGTCTAAATGATTTATTTACAAAGGAAACCTAAGTCACCTCCCCTTGGGCTTTGATTAACCGTAGTTCACCTCCCCTATTCCTACCCCCTAGTCATATTCCCATTCCTAATCCTAAACCCAATCCACTATTTATACTCTTGGATAAAGAGTTCTATCCCTTGATCTATTATTTATACTCCTAGATAAGGAGTTTTATCCCTTAATCTATTATTTATACTCCTAGATAAGGAGTTTTATCCCTTATCCATTATTTATACTCTCGGACGGAGAGTTCTATCCCTTATCCATTATTTATACTCTCGGATGGAGAGTTCTATCCCTTATCCATTATTTATACTCTCGGATGGAGAGTTCTATCCCTTATCCCATCCCTTATTTAGGCTCTCGGACCAAGAGCATTATCCCAAGATTTTATATCCCAAAGAAAAATCCCTTATTTTTATTATTAAAATATTCCCTTAATTTATTTAGAAAACAGAAGATTAATTTTAATAATTTATAGAAAAAAAATCATATTTTATCCCCTATCCCAAAAGTCCTATTCCTTTGTTTATGCTCTCGGAAATTAGAGCTCTATCCCATGTTTAAAACCCTTAAATATCCCTTTAGGTGAATTTCAAAAATTCAAGAAAAATAAGCACCCCAAAACTTTATATTGAAAAAAACCCAAACAACCCCTTTATTTCTCCCTTTAAAATGTAATTTACCAAAAAATGTTGAATAGTCAAGTTAACCAAAAAACCTAATTTTATAACTAAGTTAAGGACTTAACTTAATTACAACAAAACCCTAATAAAATTTTAATATTTAATTAAATTATTAAGTTAAGTAATTAACTTAATCATCACAAAAAAACCTAAATTTAAAAACCCACTTAAATAATTAATTTAAGGGATTAACTTAATCATCACAAAGCCTAAATTTAAACCCAGTTAAATAATTAAGTTAAGGAATTAACTTAATCATCACAAAAATCCTAAATTTAAAACCCACTTAAATAATTAAGTTAAGGAATTAACTTAATCATCACAAAAACCCTAAATTTAAAAATTTGTAACATAATTAAGTTAAGGAATTAACTTAATCATATGAAGAAAAAAAACTAAATTTAAAATACATCCTAAAAAAGAATTAATTTATTGTTTTATTTAAAAAACAGGGGGGTGCATTTCCTTTGAATAAGTAGCAATTGGGCTTCTGGTGGGGGTGCAAAAAGTAATTAGGGCGCAGGGCCCAATTACAAAATCCAATTCTGAGAAAAAAGAAAAAAAAACAGCCACAGTGGGTAGAGTCAGACCGTTGACTCTCCCTGTGCCACATGATCATTATCCTAAGGTGTTGAACATTCTTGATCTCATCCACAGATCTTGTTGACTGGTCTAAGTACACAAAATGGACGGCTACGATGTGCAGTCAACATAGGCTCACCATGGACAAGCACGCACGTGATTGGTCAGCTGACCGTCCCAGTCAACCTATCCAAGAGCGAGGGAGACACCACTTGTCGTCCATCCACGACCATGAGAGGGGGGTATTTAATCAAATATTCCCAAAGATCCTCCTCATTTCTCACTTCGCTCTCTCTCACTCTCTCTCTCTCTCTCTCTCGCTCTCTCTCTTCATTCCTCCTCCTCTCTCTACTCTAACTTCTCTCACTTCTCTCTACTTCCTTCCACCGTCCAAAAAACCTCCGACCACCCTAGAACCACCCTAAAAGCCAGATCTCCGGTTGAAGTTCAACCGAGATCTTCAACCATGTTCATCTGGGTGATGAACATCAACCCAGAAAACCCAGAAACCTATCCCCCCAAGAACCCTAACCTAACCCTACGAACCCTAACCCCTTTTGATGAACCCTAACCTAAATCGCATGAACCCTAACCCTATATTCGTCCAAAAACCCAGAAATTTCAAGAACCTTAACCCTCTACCCCATGAACCCTAACCCTAATTCAACCTAAATCCAAAAACCCTTTGAACCCCAAGAACCCTAACCGTACACCCTATGAGCCCTAACCCTAATTTCCCATAAAAACCCAGAATCGCAAACAACAACAACAATTAGAAGCACGATCCTAAAAAAAGCTAAGTTGTTTTTATTACTTACCGTCCGTGCCGTGAATCTGGTCGTATATTTGCTTATCCCTTCCTCTTCTAATCTCTTTTCTTTTCTTATTTGCAGGTTTAAAAGAGGTCCTGCTCAGGGGATTTAGGGTTCTGGTGATGAACCCTAGTCCTCTACGTTATTGAGCTTTGAGTGATGGGTGTGGAGGAATGCGCAGCAGCAACAATGGATCATTTTTTTTTACTTAGGGTCTCACCTTTTTTCATCTGAATTTTCTTTTAGTTTTATAGGTAAAAATTAGGTTTAGACATTCAATTAGATTTGGATTTAGTTAGGAAATTTTTGATGTAATTTTGATTTGATTTGTAATTTTGTGATTTGATTTGTAATGTTTTGTAATTTGATTCCAAAAATCAATCAAAAAGATATGGATTTGATCTGATTTTGTTTTACGGAAAATTAGGGTTAGCCGTTTGGGGAAGAAGATGGTCGTGGGTCAACCTTTTGACCCAAAAATAAATTAAAATAAAAATAAATAATAATAATACTTAATAACCTCTACCGTAAAAAAAATATATGAGTTAAAAAGATAAAAAATAAGATGAATAAAATAAACAATTAGTAATTATATTAATAAATAAATGGCCAAAGAAATAATACTAAACAGCAAATACTAATTGCCCTTGGTCCCTCCTAACTTAAATTCACATTAAAAATTAACCCTAATTAAAAAAATAATAACATATAAATACTTCTAAAACTTGCCCCTATTTAAATAAATTAGATTAATTTTAATGACCCTAAAAATAGTAAACTAACATTTAATATATTTAAATAAACCAAACAATTTTCAGAAATAATTTTAAAAAAAAATATAAAAAAATAAAAATAATTAACCTTAAAAATAAAACTTATTATCATCTAAAAAGCCCACATCTTTTCTAATAAAAATCCTAATTAATTCTACTATAGAAATCTAAAAATGATAAATTAAAATGAAACCCCCAATAAATTCCTATAATTAATAAAATCACAAAATAAAACCTTACCTTAAAATAGATGAGCAAAATGAAAATAGAAAATAAGTCCAAATCCTAAATAAATGTAAAAACTTTATATAAACCCAAAACCCAAAAATGGGCCCAAAAGTAATAGCACACCCCCAAAGCCCAAATGGCACCCCCTAGTAACACCAAAAAAACCCTAACAAGATGAAAAAAAATTGGTCAAAATTTTGGGTACTACAGGAACCTTTATTTGCATATGTTTTTACTGTTGTATTGCTTGGTTGCTTAAATCCATTTACTATGGAATAGGGAAATTTTCTCCTTTGGGAAAGTTGAGGAAATGTTTTTGTTGTTTTTGGGTTTTCTATCGTTTATGGGAAGGTACTGGACCAAAGGTTTTTGATTAGTGCGCTCGCTAAGATTTCACAATCTTTTGCCTACATATTCTCGTAAAGAGATCTGGGGAAATCAGAGTGTTCGTGGTTCCTCCTATTCTATGGGAGGAAATTGTTTAGTGTCTTGTTCAAAGCCCAAGATTGAAGCTAAAAGAGTATTTGTGTATTGTTCAAAGCCCAAGATTGAAGCTAAAAGAGTATTTGTGTCTTGTTCAAAGCCTAAGATTGAAGCTAAAAGAGTGTTTGAGAGAGAATTTGTCATCTCTAAGGGGAGATATCTCACCTATTCATCACAAACACTGTGGAATTAGTTTATAAGGGAAGTTGATTTAACTGGGATGTGCGGAATCCAGCAATGCCACATCTTCCTTTATGAGTCGTTTCATACTAAGAGAGGGACATTGGATTGGATGTGTAGAATCCAGAGGCTTGCCACTTACATCACTTAGATGAAAGAGAACTTTAGCCATGATAAAAGAGGGACTCCAGCTTGGATTTTGAATCAACAAGTGTGCCACTTACACCAATTATCTGGAAAAAAGGTTTTGATTGTTTGTTTTGAAATGTGATGTACAGAGGAGATATCCTCCTACAGAGAGGACTCATGGTCTCATCTGTGGGGATGATGGATTTTGTGGTGCCTTAATCAAAGCCCAAGGTTGAAGTTGAAAAAGAGAACTGACTCAACTGGAGGAGTATTATATTTATCTTGTATAAAGCCCAAGATTGAGGCTGACTGGGAAAATCATTATATGAAGCCTAAGAGGAGGCTGACTCTTGTCGAGGATTTATTTAAGTCCAGGAGAATGTCTAAACTGTTTTGAGGAATCCAAAGGGAAACTAACTCTTGCCAGGGATTGGAGAAGAGTTGATTTATCAGAAGCCATGAGGCTCTGATACTTTTGGGGATTTGTTGATGGTAACTTGATCCTGACTGGGGATTTTAAAGATGAAAGCCAAACCTTGTTGAGGATTATAAGAGCCTTAGAGGATGAGTTTGAAGGCCTTAGGGGTATAGACTCTCCTGGGGACTGGTGTAGGGATAGAGATGACTAGGATCTATCCTATGCTTTTAGGAAGCCTGAGGGTCCTTGTATGAAGTCCAAGAGGAGGCTAAGAATGATTCTAGGAAGCCCGTGGGTCCTTGTATGAAGCCTAAGAGGAGGCTAGGGATTGAGACTTTCAAAGTCTAGGAAGAGTTCAAGAAAGGTTTCCCCAGGAAACAATCCTTTCTTTGTTGAACTATTCCAGGGTTAAAGGGATTAAAGAAGAGGTTTAACCGGGAAATAATCCTCTCTTTATTGAACTGTTTCATGGTTGATCAAATTGAACAAAGCCCAAGAGAAGGCTATCTTATGGTGAGATTCATTGTATGATGCCCAAGAGGAGGCAATAATGCTTGGATAAAGCCCAAGAGGAGGCTAACTGTATTCCTTTGTACAGGGGGAACTAGTTATTTGAACTAAGTTATACTGACTGAAAGTGTCCTATTGTTTGAACTAGTCTAAACAGTGGATGATGTAAATGCTAAGAGGAACTTAACAAGAAATACACAAGTGTATATACAGACACATGAACAAGTATATAAACAAGTATTGAATTGAGAAAGGTGGTGGGGTCTGATTCTCTGGATAGAAGCCCAAGTGTATTGTGATTGATCAGATGTTTTCTTCAAGATTCGATTAGGGTTTTGAAGAAATTGAAGGAAGTTTTGAATTT
The DNA here is from genome assembly GCA_022829125.1 of Lathyrus tuberosus. Lineage (NCBI taxonomy): Eukaryota > Viridiplantae > Streptophyta > Magnoliopsida > Fabales > Fabaceae > Lathyrus > Lathyrus tuberosus. The sequence continues at coordinate 720,421 of JALAZF010000380.1, forward strand.
GAAGATGACTTGATCTTAAGTAGGAGAAAATCAAAGGTGTTGGGTCTTACACTCTAGATAGAGGCCCAGGTGATTATTTGCATCCTGTACAAAGCCCAAGATGAATGAGGCTAAAACGATTTTCTATTTACAGAAGGGTGTTGGGTCTTACACTCTATCAAAGGCCCAAGATTATTGTTTAAAACAAAGTTTATGTACAAAGGGATGGGACTTAGACTCTTAACAGAGGCCCAGAGACTATTGTGAATACAGTGATCGCACCGTGATTTTGAAAAGCGCGATGGGACTTATACTATAGCAGAGGCCCATGAAGTGGTTTATTTACAAAGGGGGTTGGGACTTACACTCTAATAGAGGCCCATGAGTGTTTGAAATGAAGTTTGAAAGGTTGAATCAGACAAAACCCTAATTTCACATTTTTTAAAGATATTTTTCAAAGAAAAATCAAATAAAAACTGATAAAAATATAAAATAAAATTATTAATCATGTTATAAACAATGATTAAGTTTTAAGAAAAATATATCAAATAAAAATTATTTTTGTGATTTTTTATGGATTAAAATAATGGGTTATTTAAATGACATGTTTGGGATTAAAAATAATTAATTTGATAAGAAAAATCAATATTTGAAATTATTTTTAAAAGAATTTAAAAATAATATATTAAATATATTAAAAATATATCAAATATAAAATATTTTTTTGATTTTTTTTGTAAATAAATTATTTAAACATGTGAACAATATTTTTGCAAAAAATCATTTGAAGATGAATTAAATTGGATGGGGAAAATAATTTTCGAAAATAAATGAAAATATTTAAAATATTTAAAAATTCAAAATTTCAAAAAATGGCGCCAAGGCCATCTTCTTCCTCACACAGGCCACCATGACCGGATTTGCAAAACCTCTCATATCTCCCTCAATACGTAATGACTTTGCACAATGTAAACATAAAAGTTGTTTGTTTTTTAACAAGGAATTCAATGGTACCAATTAATTTCATTTTTTTAAGTGTAGAGTGAGTTATCAAGTGATGAACAGATGAACCCTATTTTTTGCAAGAACACTATGAAATCCTATACACGATTGATACATAGCAATTGATTGAGGGAAACCATTCTATATTAGTGCAGAAACATGTTGGTAACTTGAAATATAAAAAATGATGCATGTTTCATGGAGTTTGAAAAGTTCAGGCTTATCTTGTAAGAGGAATTTAAATCCTCGGTTGTATGGGTTACAGAAGTGTTTTGATGATCTGGACAGCTTCCTTGGACCTCAAGGATTGTGTTGAGATGCTTAGAACAAGTTGAAACCTTCTGGTTTAAGTAACTCGAATCCAACTGTAGCTGGCTTGGGATGATATGTGATCTTGGTGAATTTGATGTTACAGAAGTTGTTTAAGTGTTTGGATCACTCATATATGATGTATGTGAGGTGTTTGGATAATTGGTTTTGATGGAATTGCTTTGGTTTGAGAAATTCGATTTTTACTCTTTGAAACTTAGAACTTTGGAATGAAAGAGGGAAATGATAGAAAACATGTGTTGTGATGTTTCGGGGTGGTTTAAATAATCAGATATGATCCTTATTTATAGGAGGAGAAGTTTGTTTTTGGAGGAATAGTGAACAGATGAAGGATCACTCTATTACCCAATGGATATGGTTATGTAGCATGACTTGAATGCTAAGGTACCTCAAGTCTCCTTTAGCATAGCTATGCATTGACTCCCATCAATTTTGCAGGTTTGAAGTCTTCCAATTCTTGGATAGGTCTTGACTGATTTGTATTTGATCTATGCCACCTCAATGCATCATATTAATGTTTGATGCCAAAATTGAATTTCAAGGTTCATGTAATGATGAATTTACACATGCCAAGTTGAATTCTTGACTCTTTGGTCCAAAGTTGAAAATATCAAGTGATTCATCAAGATTCCTTCTGATCTTGGATGATGACAAAGCTTGTAAGATGACAAAATTGAAAATGGAAATCATGTGGCACAAGAAATGCACACAATCTATCTTGAAAATCAGTCTGAGCAAGGCATGTTGTGAGGTCCATAACTCCTTGCTCAAGTTTAATCAATGGGAGTTCTTGTACTCTTTGGAAAGCTTGTATATCATACTTCAACTTTGATGTTTACATTTGGCCTTGATTCATCTTGGATAATAATGAAAAATACCTCCAAAGTTGGATAAAACATGAGACAGATTCTGCCTAAAAAAATTCAAAGTGTCAAAGTTCCAAATCTTATGAAACCCTAACTTTATGTACTTATAACTCAAAATCCATGCATTTTTTTGGGGTACCTCTGTTTGACAATCTTGTTGTATGTAAGGAGAGTTATCATTTGAGCATTGTATGGAAGAAAATGGTTGCTTGGATCACAAGTTATGGCCTTGCAAAGTTGGATAAAAACCATTATTTTTCATAACTTAGTGAAATTTTAAGTTTCCCAAGGTTTCCCCTTTTGCAAGTAAACTCGTTTTTCTTGATTTTTCTTGATTGATTATGATCCAAATCATAAGTTAACATTGTTCTTGGCTTAAAGAGGTCATGTTTGTCAAATCCATATTGTGGTGATTTTTTGCACAATGATGTGAAGTCTTGTGGTCAAAATTTAGGGTATGACAGATGCCCCTATTTAATCTTCTTGGGCTTGATGGTGTGAATGACGAAGATATTCAGACGTTCGTGGTAAAAGAGGATTAAATATCAGAATACCTGAAATTTTGATTGTGAATGTGAATGGTAGCTGATTTGCTCATCCATCTTCTTTTACTAAGTAATGCCACTTAGAAAAAGGTGTAACTTCCCCTCAATCCTGGTCTTTAGCCACAGAACTGGTCTTAGTTTCTTTTGAAATAAACCTCCCCTTGATCATGGTCTTTAGCCATGGAACTGGTCTTAGTTTCTTTTGAAATAAACTTCCCCTCGATCCTGGTCTTCAAACATGGAACTGGTCTCGGTTTCTTCTGAAACAAACCTCCCTTCGTTCCTGGTCTTCAACCATGGAACTGGTCTCAGTTTCTTCTGAAATAAACCTCCCCTCGATCCTGGTCTTTAACCATGGAACTGGTCTCAATTTCTTCTTGTCGAGTTCTTTTTTTGACAAGGAATGCTCATTTACGAGGGTCTTCACTAAGCTTCTCTCTGAGGTTTATCGGGGAGATGCCACTTGTTTGAAAAACGTGCTTCATCGTATCTCTCTTCAAGACTTCTTCATAGAGATGCTATAGGATGAGTAAATATTTGATGTCAGACTTGGCGGAAGGACCATTTGTCTGAACTGCAAAGGTGTGCCAACTTCTTTGTTGGAAATGCCATTCGCTGGAGAAATTACATCATACTTCCCTTTGAGACTTCTCCGGAGAGATGACATATGATGTAATTCAATTTTGAGGTGCTGATGAATTCCTTGAAAGTAGGACAAGCTTTTCGGGGAGAGACTGCCACTGGTAGACTTTATTTGGAAATCTACGAGGGCAAGAACAAACTTTTTTGTTTGCCAATTGGTAGAGATTTCTTGGAGGATGTGATGTCCATGTTGCCAAGAGTGTTTTGTTGAGAAGCTTTCGCGGGGGATTTTCTTTAATCTGGGAAGGAAAACTATCATCTTCACTGGTGAAGAGTGAAGTTCCAAAGGTGTAAAACTACATGTCTTCTTGCCTTTGATAGGTTCAAGTTATCAAAGTGGCCGAGGATCGATTTCAATCCAGGAATAAACTGGAGAGAGATTGTTCAGACGATACATCTCCTGACGAGGAAAGAACTTAAACCAGGATTTTATCCTATCCAATTGGAAAGGAAAACTGACAACTATAATGGAGAGAGGACATTTATCACTTGGGGATAAACGTGACCAAAGAGATTGAAATATGAGATGCAAAATGAATATGAATATGAAACAATTATGCATGATGTATGTTTGAAATGCTTATGCTGACAAACATACATGACATATGGACTGCTAATGAGTACAATTGGATACTCAGCCACTCTGGGGAATAAAAGTTTCCCTGATGTGTCGAGGAAACAAATTTCTGATGCTGAACTTTTCATATTCTTGGTAGTAACAAAATGCGGCTCCTAGGGAGTGGTAGGTGGGATTCTTCATCCTATCAATCTAAATTAATTGATATTCCACTCGTGACATGCTGATCACACAAAATATTTTGATTCTGCATTTTGAAGTTTGATTGCTTTCAGAGAAGCTGTCGATGTTCCTCCCGCGTTCATTAATCAAAAAGGAAATTGCCATCCTTACTTTAAAAGTAGAAATAAATTTGAAAACAAAAGTAAGTTCATTTTTGTGTTTCAAGAATGTTAATCATATCAAAATGGCATTTTGCAAAGCAGAACAAATGAGTATTGCAAACAAAGGGCACATGGGCTCAAATTTTCATTGATAAAATGGTAATCAACCGAATGCTTGATTCCATGGAGTATTACAAAGTTTAGAAAATGGTAATTTTAAAAGGAAAGAGGCTACATTGAAACATAACGACCACTATCCTTCTACCAACTTTGAATTCTAGGTATCTTGAGCTTCTGCTGAAGGTGACTTCTGATTGAGGATTCTTGACAGATGATGTTGTTTCTGAGGATCCAATCTTAGTCGGATGCAGTTATTTGCCATAAATCCCAAACTTTTGCCTAGATTTACCTTTCAGGTTTTCAATCCATCGGGATGATCATTGTTTATGTCTCTAATATTTGTCTGGACCGCCCTTTCGGGTTTTCATTCCACCGAGACGCTCCTTTTTGCCTAAGTCGCCCTTTCGGGTTTTCAACTTAGCAAGCTGTTTTTTTTTGTTTTTAGGCGAAGTATTTCTTTACTACATCAACATTTGTGGGGTATGTAAATTCTTCTCCATCCATGGTTGCGAGTCTCAAGGCACCGCCTGAAAATGCTTTCTTAACAACATAGGGGCCATCGTAATTTGGAGTCCATTTGCCCCTGGAATCAGTGAGAAATGATTTGATCTTTTTGAGCACGAGGTCGCCTTCTCTGAATACACGAGGTCGGACCTTTTTGTCAAAAGATTTCTTCATTCTTTACTGATATAACTGACCATGGCATAAAGCCGTCATTCTTTTTTCTTCGATTAGGTTCAGTTCATCGTATCTACTTTGACACCATTCAGCTTCTGTTAGCTTGGCTTCTATCAAGATTCTTATTGATGGTATCTCTACTTCTATGGGGAGCACTGCATCCATGCCATATACTAGAGAGAAAAGGGTGGCCCATGTGGAAGTGCAGACAGATGTACGATAACAGTGAAGGGCAAATGGTAGCATCTCATGCCAATCTTTGTAGGTTACGGCCATTTTTTGAATGATCTTCTTGATATTTTTGTTAGCTGCTTCTACCGCTCCAGTATCAGTAATGATCTGGTTGTTTAGGTTCAACCCATTATCAGCACATAATTCTTTCATCATCTTGTCATTTAGGTTCGACCCATTATCAGTAATGATCTGGCTTGGAACACCATAACGACAGATGAGATTATTCTTGATAAATTGGGCCACCACTTGTCTGGTCACATTGGTGTATGATGCTGCTTCGACCCATTTGGTGAAGTAATCAATGGCTACCAGGATGAACCGATGTCCATTTGAATCTCTGGGTTCAATCATGTCAATCATGTCGATTCCCCATATAGAAAAAGGCCATGGACAAGAAAGAACTTTGAGACGCGTTGCCAGTACATGAATTTTGTTGGTGTATATCTGACACTTGTGACACTTCGTCATGTACTTGTAGCAATCGGATTCCATTGTCAGCCAATAATATCCTGCTCTCAGAATTTTTCTTGCCATCGTGTGTCCATTGGCATGAGTGCCAAAGGATCCTTTGTGAATCTCTTTCATTAGCATGTTTACTTCGTGTCTGTCCACGCATCTGAGCAAAGCAATGTCGAAGTTTCTTTTATGGAGCACATCATTGTTTAGGAAGAAGTTACCAGCTAGCCTTCTGAGAGTCTTCCTATCTTTTCTTGATGCCCCAGGCAGGTACTCTTGTCTTTGAAGGAAGCATTTGATATTATGATACCATGGTTTGCCATCGATGATGGCCTCTGTAACACCCCACTTTCCCATTTATGAAAGATACGCAAAATTCAATGTAATAATCAGAGTTTTTACACCAAAAATAAAGTAGGATGCCACATTCATAAAAACAACATCAAAACTCCTTTTATTAAATGAAATAAACAGCGGAAAATGATTTATTATGCATCTCACAGCCACATGCCAACAACTTATAAAAACTCCACATAAAATCGTGGTTCACCAGAAATTCATCAAAAGAAAGATATGTAACAAAAAAAAGAATAACAAATAACAAACGATTAAAATCCCCGAAATTCCCGTGTTACGTATCAGAGCGACTCCTACGACTCGAACAAGCAACACGCACTCCAGCAACCTAAGTACCTGGATTCTATGTACTTCCGAAGAAGCACAGACACAACAACAACAAAGGGGTGAGAATTACATTCAATATTTAACGGTGAACAATACATGATAAGGGTAAGTATTCACACACAATCATACAATCAAGACCCACGAGTCACCAATCATCACTATACAACACACATCCAACAACAAAATGCAGTGCGACACAACTATGGACACGATGCATGTGGTACCAACATCATGGTTCATTCAATCGAACCCGGATAGGTCACATACACCCCTACTTGGCAATGATTTATCTCCACCATTCTCCATATCGGAGTACGGATGAATCATATACACTCCTCCTGAGCAATGATTCATCCCACCAACACCATGAAATGCATGACACAATAATCATATAAATCAAATGTACAATAACATATATGTAGACATGTTCACGATCCTCTTGATCACACCTGAATCACACATCAACATCCAACATCATACAATTAACTCACAGCAAGCACATCAATCACTTATTTATTAATTAATTCTCTAAAAATTATTAGATTAATTATTTTCGTCTCCAATTTTGTATTTCTCAAGGTCTGACATCTATTCCCAACCTCTCAAACCAAAAGAAACCGATTCAGACGCGAAGACGAGAAAGAAATCGCGAAACCGTAAATTTCTGCACACTCGCTGGTCATAAGCGTATTGCCCTGGGCCATACGCGTATTGCCCTGTTCTCTCGCCCATTCCTACGCGTACCAGACGCGTAAGGCCTCCTGCCTCGCCCTGCCATACGCGTATTGCCTGACCTCATACGCGTATGGGCAGAGAGCTATTTCCCTTCAAAATTCCATCTTCTGATCTACATACGCGTATAGCTACCTCATACGCATATTGCCAAGCCACCATACGCGTATCATTACGCGTATGGGCAGAGGGCCATGCCAAGCCTCCTCTTGGCCCTCCCCTTATGCGTATTGCCCCCGTAATAGCCCAGCATTACGCGTAACGCCTTGCCAGTTGCGCGTATTTCTAGATCTATTACGCAAACGCCAATTTCCCACCCAGTCTGGTTTCTGCTATGGGATTCTCCATTTTCACTCTAAAATAGTCCTAAAAATTTGTTCTACATCAATTTTAGAACTTATAATTTCACATTACAACTTCACCTATCATTACTACATGGATTATAGGACTTAGAATCCAAATCGTTATCCCAAATAGGGTCTAAAATAGATCTGCAACAAAGGTTATTCAGACAACAACAACAACAACAAAAATTCATGTTAACACCAATCAATTCATGCACAATTTCATCATCACGTCAGACATATACACAATTCAACAATGCAGCATTTTGCATACGAATTCCTACGGGGTTAAGGACTCCCCATTACCCTATCATGAACATGTCACCAATATTAAACCCATTTCTCCCCCCTTACCTCGAATCTTTGATTAATTCCTGCGAAAATCTAATGAAGATGTTAGCCCTAGCACACCCTTGTTCTTCCTCTCCTTAGCTTTTCTCTTTCTACCTCTAAAATTTTGATTATGGCTAACTCTCACCAATTTCCACTAATCATTCTCTAATTACCAAACTACCCTTAATAATTTTTTATTATCCCATTATCTAATTAATTATATCAGATTTTTATTTAATAAAATTATAATACTAATATCACTAATGATAATATTATTCATAATAATAATAATAATAATATTAATAATAATAATAATAATAATAATAATAATAATTTTCAATAAGTTCCAAATTACTATTAATATTACCCCGTCGCACTCAGACACGCACCTTAAACAAGGCCAACAATTAAAATAAAACCAGACGATTAAATAATTAAAAATGGGGTGTTACAACTCTCCCCCACTTAAATTATTTTCGTCCTCGAAAATGTACCTGATGGAAACAGTTTCGGATACGACTCCCGCATCCTGCTCTCCAATTCCATGGTCCCACTTCCGCCAGCAGCTCCTCCCTAAGCTACTCTCACCAGATGTATCTCCTTTCCTCTGAGTTGCTTCATCTTGCGATCCTCGATCCTTAAAGGCATTGTTTCCACTGTAAGATTCTCTTTGATTTGCACTTCATCCCTTTGAATAACATGGGACGGATCAGATACATACTTTCGAAGTTGCGACATTTGGAACACATCATGCAAGTTCGAAAGTTCAGGCGGTAACGCCACTCTGTAAGCAACTGCACCAACTCTCTGCAAGATCTGATACGGTCCAATAAACTTAGGATCCAACTTCTTTGATTTCAAAGCACGTCCCACACCGGTCACTGGGTTAACTCTCAGGAACACGTGATCACCTTCACTGAATTCCAAATCTTTCTTCCGATTGTCATGATAACGTTTCTATCTACTCTAAGATGCTTTCATCTTCTCACGGATCATCTGAATTGTCTCAGTAGTCTGTTGCACAATTTCTGGTCCCAGTACCACTTTCTCACCAGTCTCATACCAACACAGAGGCGCTCTACATCTCCTACCATACAAAGCTTCAAAAGGTGCCATCCCAATACTAGAATAGTAGCTATTGTTGTACGTGAACTCAATCAATGGCAAATGAGTATCCCACACACCACCTTTTTCCAATACACAGGCTCTCAGCAAATCCTCCAACGACTGAATAGTCCTCTCTGACTGACCATCGGTCTGTGGATGATAAGCTGAGCTCAACTTCAACTTAGAACCCAAGGCTTCCTGCAAACTCCTCCAAAATTCTGAAGTAAACCTCGGATCTCTATCCGACACTATGCTCGACAGAACACCATGCAGCTTCACAATTATTCTGATATAAATCTCCGCCAGCTTCGACAATGGAAAACTGATGTTAATTGGTATAAAATGTGCGGATTTCGTAAGTCGATCCACCATTACCCAAATAACATCAAAGCCCCTCGCCGTATTTGGCAAACCCGTAACAAAATCAATAGCAATACTGTCCCATTTCCATTCCGGAATTTCCAACGGTTGCATTAATCCTGGTGTTCCACCTTTGACTTATGACAAGTCATGCAATCGTAGACAAACTGAGCTATGTCCCTCTTCATACCGGACCACCAAAACAACTTCTTCAAATCATGGTACATCTTTGTAGCTCCTGGAAGAATACTCAAGCTACTCCGATGACTTTCCTCTAAGATTGCCTTTTTCAATTCCTCATTGTCCGGTACACAAATTCTGTCCCAGAACCTCAACACACCAACATTATCCACTTTAAATTCACTATCAGAATCATCCCCTCCTGTAGGCATCAAGTCCACTAATTTCACATCCAGTTTCTGATTTTCTTTAACTACATCCAAAACGTCATTATTCACCTTCAGCATACCCAATCTAATACTTTCTGGTGTAGTTTCAAAGACCATACTCAAGTCTCTGAACTGCTCAATCAATTCCATTTCTTTCACCATCAAGGCTGACATATGGATTGTCTTCCGACCCAGAGCATCTGCTACAACATTAGCTTTTCCCGGATGGTAACTCAAATTGAAATCATAATCTTTTAAGAACTCCAACCACCTTCTCTGCCTCATATTCAACTCCTTCTGATCGAATAAGTATTTCAGACTCTTGTGATCACTGAATACTTCAAATCTTGATCCATACAAATAATGTCTCTAGATTTTTAACATGAATACCACTGCAGCTAATTCAAGATCATGAGTAGGATAGTTCCTCTCATGCACCCTCAACTGTCGTGAAGCATAAGCCACTACCTTACCATCTTGCATTAAAACACCGCCTAATCCCATCTTAGATGCATCACAATACACTACAAAAGGATCATTTGGACTTGGTAAAATTAACACTAGTGCTGTAGTCAATTTCTTCTTCAGTTCCTGAAAACTTTCCTCACAGGCAGCATCCCAAACAAAAGCTTGATTCTTCCTGGTTAGCTGAGTCAATGGCAATGCCAATTTAGAAAACCCTTCAATGAATCTTCTATAGTAACCTGCCAAACCCAAAAAGCTTCTAATCTCCGTTGCGGTCTTCGGAGCTTCCCATTGAAGTACTGCGCTTACTTTAGATGGGTCCACCGCTATACCATCACCAGAAATAACATGACCCAAGAAACTCACAGTCTTCAACCAGAATTCGCACTTCGAAAACTTTACAAACAATTTATTATCCTTCAACACCTACAATGCGATTCTCAAGTGTCCTGCACGATCTTCCTTAGACTTAGAATAAATCAGTATATCATCAATAAATACCACAATAAACTGATCCAGATAGGAATGGAAAATACGATTCATGTATTCCATAAACACACCTGGCGCATTAGACACTCCGAAAGGCATCACTGTATATTCGTAATGTCCGTAGCGAGTTCTGAAAGCAGTCTTCTGAATATCACCTTCCTTTACTCTAATCTGATGGTAACCCGACCTCAGATCAATTTTGCTGAAAACAAGATCTCCTACCAGCTGATCCATTAAGTCATCAATTCTCAGAAGTGGATACTTATTCTTAATGGTCACTTTATTCAACTGACGGTAATCAATGCACAAACGCATACTACCATCCTTCTTTTTCACCAACAACACTGGAGCTCCCCACGGCGACACACTGGGTCTAATAAACTTCTTATCGAGCAATTATCCGACCTGAGATTTCAACTCTGCCAATTCTGATGCAGACATCCTGTACAGTGCCATAGAGATAGGTCTGGTACCCGGTACAAGATCAATAGCGAATTCAACTTCCCTTGTCGGAGGCAATTCTGTGATGTCATCTGGAAACACTTCAGGAAATTAATTCACCACTGGTAATTCATTAACTGAAGTTTTACTTTCAACAGATAACGAGGAAAACACCGCAAACAGCTTCGCTTCATCCTCCAACAATGCCCTCAACTTCCTGCTAGATAGAGAATCTGCTAAAGCTTCCTCCTCAGGAGTAAGAAACAATAACGTCTTCCTGAAGCAATCAATATAAACTCGGTTGAACTCTAACCAGTTCATCCCCAAAATAACATCGAGATTACCGAGTGGCAAACAAATCAATTCCACTCTGAAATCTCTACCAAACATGGTCAGCGGACACTTCAAGCACACCAAACAAGTAACCACGGAACCAATAGATGGAGTTTTAATCGTCATCCTTTACTCTAGAGTAGACGACACAATCTCTAGTCTCTTCACAAAATCAACAGAAATAAACGAGTACGTTGCACCCGTGTCAATGATAGCAATCAAAGGAATATCATTGATAAAGAAAGTTACTTTGACGGAATGCTCCTCATCAGTGGATTGGGCACCCACCAAGGCAAACACCTTCCCACCATCTTGAGATGCCTGAGACCTCTTAGACTTCTCACAGTGAGTGCTGATGTGACCCTTCTCTCCACAATTATAACAAGTAGGCATAGTGGCTCTGCAATCTGCTATAACATGACCTGCTTTTCCACACTTGAAACACTTCTGCACCTCATTCAGACAGTTATTAGCACGGTGACCCGCACCACCACATCGGAAACACTTGAGAGTATCAGAACCTGCTCCTTTCTCCTTTGGCTTCTTTCCTACGTTAGTTTTATATTTCCCCTTATCAGCTGGAGCACTGTAAGGAGTACCCCAAACCTCTGCTCACCCTTCTTCTCATTCACAGCCTTGTAATGAGCAATTCTGGCTCTGTTATCATTGTCGTAGATTCTGTTTCTGCTTACCAGTTCTGGATAATTTCTTATCTTCTGACAAGCAATACCCAATTTGATCTCGGGACGCAGCCCATTCTCAAACTTCAAACACTTCGAAGTCATAGCTTCTTCCGTATTGTAATGAGCACAATACTGAACCAGCTCCTCAAACTTAGCGGCATACTCAGCAACTGTCTTATCACTCCGTTTCAGCTCAAAAAATTCAACCTCTTTTGCACTAAGAATGCCTTCCGGAAAATACTTTTCCAGAAACTCAGCTTGAAACACTGCCCAAGTAATCTCAGTACCCGCAGCTTCCAATCTCTGACGACTGTTGTCCCACCAGGGCTCAGCTTCCCCTTCCAGCATATGAGTACCAAACCGTACCTTCTGAGCGTCACTACATTCCATGGTCCTGAAGATCTTCTCAACAGCCTTCAGCCATTTCTGTGCATCCTCTGGGTCCAAAATACCTCCCTCATAAGTAGGCGGCTTGTTGCTCTGGAACTGTGCTAAGTCACGAAACTGAGCACCTCCAGCCTGATTGGCGTTCTCTACAGCTTGTGCCATGGCTTGCATAGCAGCAGCAAGAGCAGTATCATTCCTTCCTGCCATACTGGACAACAATCAACATGAGGTCAGAACACACAAATGACTCCTATACTAAGGACAGACTCAACTACTACATCTGGCCGGACGGACGGACCTGCTCTGATACCAATTGTAACACCCCATTTTCCCATTTATGAAAGATACGCAAAATTCAATGTAATAATCAGAGTTTTTACACCAAAAATAAAGTAGGATGCCACATTCATAAAAATAACATCAAAACTCCTTTTATTAAATGAAATAAACAGCGAAAAATGATTTATTTATTCATCTCACAGCCACATGCCAACAACTTATAAAAACTCCACATAAAATCGTGGTTCACCATAAATTCATCAAAAGAAAGATACATAACAAAAAAAAGAATAACAAATAACAAATGATTAAAATCCCCAAAATTCCCGTGTTACGTATCAGAGCGACTCCTACGACTCGAACAAGCAACACGCACTCCAGCAACCTAAGTACCTGGATTATCTGTACTTCCGAAGAAGCACAGACACAACAACAACAAAGGGGTGAGAATTACATTCAATATTTAACGGTGAACAATACATGATAAGGGTAAGTATTCACACACAATCATACAATAAAGACCCACGAGTCACCAATCATCACTATACAACACACATCCAACAACAAAATGCAGTGCGACACAACTATGGACACAATGCATGTGGTACCAACATCATGGTTCATTTAATCGAACCCGAATAGATCACATACACCCCTACATGGCAATGATCTATCTCCACCATTCTCCATACCGGAGTACGGATGAATCACATACACTCCTCCTGAGCAATGATTCATCCCACCAACACCATGAAATGCATGACACAATATGCATATAAATCACATATACAATAACATATATGTAGACATGTTCACGATCCTCCTGATCACACCTGAATCACACATCAACATCCAACATCATACAATTAACTCACATCAATCACATCAATCACTTCAATCACTTATTTATTAATTAATTCTCTGAAAATTATTAGATTAATTATTTTCGTCTCCAATTTTGTATTTCTCAAGGTCTGACATCTATTCCCAACCTCTCAAACCAAAAGAAACCGATTCAGACGTGAAAACGAGAAAGAAATCGCGAAACGGTAAATTTCTGCACACTCGCTGGTCATACGCGTATTGCCCTGGGCCATACGCGTATTGCCCAGTTCTCTCGCCCATTCCTACGCGTACCAGACGCATAAGGCCTCCTGCCTCGCCCTGCCATACGCGTATTGCCTGACCTCATACGCGTATGGGCAGAGAGCTATTTCCCTTCAAAATTCCATCTTCAGATCTACATACGCGTATAGCTACCCCATACGCGTAGTGCCAAGCCACCGTATGCGTATCAATACGCGTATGGGTAGAGGGCCATGCCAAGCCTCCTCTTGGCCCTCCCCTTACGCGTATTGCCCCCGTAATAGCCCAACATTACGCGTAACGCCTTGCCTGTTACGCGTATTGCCAGATCTATTACGCAAACGCTAATTTCCCACCCAGTCCGGTTTCTGCTACGGGATCCTCCTTTTTCACTCTAAAATAGTCCTAAAAATTTGTTCTACATCAACTTTAGAACTTATAATTTCACATTACAACTTCACCTATCATTACTACATGGGTTATAGGATTTAGAATCCAAATCGTTATCCCAAATTGGGTCTAAAACAGATCTGCAACAAAGGTTATTCAGACAACAACAACAACAAAAATTCATGTCAACACCAATCAATTCATGCACAATTTCATCATCACGTCAGACATATACATAATTCAACAACGCAGCATTTTTCATACGAATTCCTACGGGGTTAAGGACTCCCCACTACCCTATCATGAACATGTCACCAATATTAAACCCGTTTCTCCCCCCTTACCTCGAATCTTTGATTAATTCCTGCGAAAATCTGATGAAGATGTTAGCCCTAGCACACCCTTGTTCTTCCTCTCCTTAGCTTTTCTCTTTCCACCTCTAAAATTTTGATTATGGCTAACTCTCACCAATTTCCACTAATCATTCTCTAATTACCAAACTACCCTTAATAATTTTCCATTATCCCATTATCTAATTAATTATATCAGATTTTTATTTAATAAAATTATAATACTAATATCACTAATGATAATATTATTCATAATAATAATAATAATAATAATAATAATAATAATAAGTTTCAATAAGTTCCAAATTACTATTAATATTACCCCTTCGCACTCAAGCACGCACCCTAAACAAGGCCAACAATTAAAATAAAACCAGACGATTAAATAATTAAAAATGGGGTGTTACAGCCTCCACTGCAAATATGTAAGCAGGCCTATCAAGGCGCATTATGTCAATCTTGGGTACGCCATTCCATCTACACACACTCATCATGGAGGATAGGGTAGCTAGCGCATCGACCGTGTGGTTTTCTTCACGAGGAATGTGATGAAAATCAATCTTGTTGAAGAAGGGTAAC
The DNA here is from genome assembly GCA_022829125.1 of Lathyrus tuberosus. NCBI lineage: Eukaryota > Viridiplantae > Streptophyta > Magnoliopsida > Fabales > Fabaceae > Lathyrus > Lathyrus tuberosus. The sequence continues at coordinate 735,604 of JALAZF010000380.1, forward strand.
AACCTTCTTGCGTAGTCTTTGTAAGGAATCAACCCAAGTTGATATGTGTTCCATCCTCCTTTGATCTGATTTATAGCCAGAGCTGAGTCTCCATACACATTCAAATTCTTTATCCTTAAGTCGATAGCTTCTTCGAGACCCATGATACAAGCTTCGTATTCGGCCTTATTGTTTGTACATTTGAATGACAATCTGGCAGTGAAAGGAATATGGGTACCCAGAGGTGTAACAATGATTGCCCCAATTCCGTTTACATAAGCGTTGACAACTCCGTCGAATATTAATCCCCATTGGGATTCTGGCTCGGGCCCTTCGTTTGGTAACAGTTCATCGCAATCTTTCATTTTTAGGTACATTACATCTTTATATGGGGAGTCAAATTTGATTGATTCCTGATCGTCAATCGATTGATGAGCCAGATGACCGGCTACGACACTTCCTTTGACAACTTTCTGAACATGGTACTCGATGTCGTATTCTGATAACAACATCTGCCAACGCGCAATCCTTCCTGTTAAAACAGGCTTTTCAAAGACGTACTTGATCAGATCAATTTCGGAGATTAACCAAGTAATGTGACAAATCATGTACTGGCAAAGACGTTTAGCTGCCCAAGCTAGAGCGCAACAAGTTTTCTCGATCATAGTGTATCGAGTTTCACAGTCCGTGAACTTCTTGCTTAAGTAATAAATGGCAGACTCATTTCTTTTTGTCTTGTCTTATTGGCCAACTACACAGCCCATGGAGTCTTCCAAGACTGTTAAGTAGATGATCAGTGGTCTTTCTTCCACTGGAGGAGAGAGAATAGGTGGATTCAACAGATATTCTTTGATGCTGTCGAAAGACTTTTGGCAATCTTATGTCCATATACAGTTCTGGTTCTTTCTGAGTAGTTTGAATATTGGCGTGCACGTCGCGGTCAAGAGGAATATGAATCTCGAGATGTAATTCAGACGTCCCAAATATGCTCTTACTTGCTTTTCAGTTTTTGGAGAAGGAATCTCTTGAATGGCCTTGACTTTGTCGGGATCGACCTCAATCCCTTTTTGGCTGACAATGAATCCCAAGAGTTTTCTTAAACGAACACCGAATGTGCACTTATGGGGATTCAAGCGGAGTTTGTATTTTCTCAGACGCTCGAATAGTTTTGACAAATATTCTATATGTTCTTCCTCTGTTTTAGATTTGGCAATCATGTCATCGACGTACACTTCAATTTCTTTGTACATCATGTCGTGAAACAGAGTTGTCATATCCCTTTGATAAGTTGCTTCTGCGTTCTTCAGACCGAACGACATTACTTTGTAACAAAAGGTGCCCCATGGGGTGATGAACGAAGTTTTCTCCATGTCTCCTGGCGCCATTCTGATTTGATTATAGCCCGATAATCCATCCATAAAGGAGAACACTTTGGATTTTGCTGTGCTGTCAGCTAGCATGTCAATGTGTGGTAGGGGAAATCGTGTTTTGGACTTGCTTTGTTTAAATCCCAGTAGTCTACACACATTCTGAATTTTCCATCTTTCTTAAGAACTGGCACTATGTTGGCTAGCCATTGAGGATATTCTGAGGTGGCAAGGAAACCTGCGTTGATCTGTTTTTGCACTTCTTTCTTAATTTTGATGGCCATATCAGGGTAAGTCCTTCTCAATTTTTGTTTAACCGGAGGACATTCTGGTTTCAGTGGTAAGTGATGTTCCACGATGTTGGTATCCAACCCTGGCATGTCTTGGTAGGACCAAGCAAACACATCTGAAAATTCTTTGAGCAGTTTTATCAAGCCTTTTTTGACAGTTGGACCGAGTAGTGCTCCGATTTTAACTTCTTTTCTTACCTCTTCTGAACCTAAATTGACCGTTTCCAATGGTTCTTTGTAAGGTTGAATGGACTTTTCTTCATGCCTGAGTAATTGAGAGATCTCATCTGGAATTTCTTCGTCCTCTTCTTCTTCGGCTTCAAGTACCGGGAACTCAAAACCGGGAGAAGGCATTGGATTGTATGTTTCAATGGGGTTTAAAAAGTGTAATCTGAATAACGTGATGATTCCCTTTATAGAAAATACAGAAAGAATGCAAAAATGTGTGCAGTGTTTTTTTAAAGACGCTTGTTTTTATTTTGGTCTATTTTTTAGGATTACCATTTTCTGGAAAATTGAAAAGTGAAAATAGCAATAAACGTAGGAATTCAGAATGACATTCTTTATTTATGATTTGTCGATTCTTAAAACACAACCCTATAAAACAAAACTCTTTCGCTCTGGGCGAAGCGAAGAGGGACATTTACAGAAATGCAAGCCCTATAAATCATCCTTTTCACCCGGGCAAAGTGAAAGGTCAAAACAAAGACAAGACAATTACTTTGATTTATGAACGATATTCGTGACTTCGACCGCAACCCAATGGAGACGAACTCCTCTATGGATCACAAAGTCCGGTATTTTTCTTCCAGGATTTTCTTCAGTAATGACACTGATCCCTGGCAGAGTTGGATCACTAGAGTCTTCTTCCCATGCAACATTATCATAAGAGGACTCTTCTGTTGTATCTTCAACAGTATTTTTTATTTTCAAGAGGATTTCCCCACCCTGTTGGCTGGATGTCTTCATATCTGATGCGAGAGCTTTCGGGAGTAGTGTACTTCACTAGAAAGTCATACTTGCAGCTTGGCCGTCCGAAGGTATCCCAAGTTTCTGAGGGGATAGATGAGTCATCTTCTTCAATGACATTGACCTCAAGAAATGCGAAGTTGATAAATTCTTGTCCTGCGATCCTCGCAACTTCATCAACATGATGTTTAATATTTTTAGAATTTTCCTGGTAAGGTTTCCATGATTCTGGGAGAACAAGTGGATTTTTCTCAAGGTCATTCAGCAGATATGCATTCTCTGGCTGACTCTTTTTCCCTGAATCTTCCATGTAAGGTTTCCAAATGGGCAAATCATCCATAGGATCATATTAGTTATAATTAAAGTTTTCTTTCATCAGAGTATCTTCTTCTAATGAGTTGGGTGAAGCACGACATCCCTCGGGATTGCAATCTTTGTAGATCATTCTGACATCTAATCTTGGTATATATCTGGGACTTTGCTTCGGAGAGCAAAATGACATGTATGTTTCTTCCTAAGATATATATCCTTCATCGTTGAAATAGGATTTCCACTCTTCATCTGAATCAGAAGAGTTATTCTCCTAAATGGTATGGACTTCTTGAGAAATTGGGTGGACGAAGCCTCCACTGTGGAAGAAATCTTGAATGGGACGAAAGCTTTCATCCTTTTATGTAGTCTTGGTAAGTGTTGGAGAAAAACCGAGACCTTTTCTTGTCTTGTTATCGACAGGAATCACAACTTGCCCCCATCCTTTTATGTCATTGTTTCTCAACACTTGGAGAGCGTCTTGGTATGAGGAAATTGACGTTTCTTTTCCTTGATGATTCTCATTGCTCATAGAGAGTGCTTAAAATTGAGTTCCAACGACTTCTTCTGGTTCTAAATATGAGAATGATGATATATTGCTTACAATTAATGCTTGTTCTCCGCATACTATGACCAACTTGTTGTTCTTTACGAACTTTAGCTTCTGGTGAAGTGTCGAAGTGACTGCCCCTGCTTCATGTATCTAAGGTCGTCCCAATAAAAAGTTGTATGCTGCTCGGATATCCATCACTTGGAAAATGACTTGGAAAGTGTGGGGACCAATCGTTATGGAAAGGTCGACTTCGCCGATAACCGTTTTCTTGGATCCGTCAAAAGCTTTGACTATGATCTCATTGCCTCTCATCGGAGTAAATTGAAAAGATAATCGTACCAAAGTTGACCCTGGCATGACGTTCAAGGATGAACCTGTGTCTACCAGCACGTTGGCTAAAGCATCGTCCTGGCAATTGACTGTGATATTGAGTTCCATGTTATGATTCTTGCCTTCATCTGGAAGTTCTTCATCACTGAAAACCAAATTGTTGTAGGAAGTGATATTGGAAATAATGTTGTCAATCTGACCCACTGTTACATCTTGTTCTACAAAGGCCTGTTCCAAGACTTTCAGTAGGGGTTCTCTGTGAGCTTCTGAGCTGAGAAGGAGAGATAACATGGATATCCGAGAAGGAGTTTGTAATCATTTATCAACAATGTTGTATTCACTCCTATGGACGGGTTTTAACATTTCATCATTATTTTTCACAGGCTCTGTGCTGCTGGATTGACTAATTTGTTGATTGGGAACTTCAACTTGAGGTTTCTTTTCTTTTACAGGTTCCCTAACTCCTCTGTTGAAGATTTGACCGCTTCGGGTGACCCTACTAATATCAGCAATGTTGACAACAGATGCTTGTGGAATTCCTTTTCCATTTTCTATTATGGTTGTACCGTACTTGTACGAAATAGCTTTTTCTGGCTCGTATGGCACCGGGACTGGCAGGTAGATGACCACATGGGTTATTTGGTTCTTTCGACAGTCAAAAGTAACTTCAATTAGTTCTAGCTCGGGACTGTTGGAAAATTTTCCACTGTAGAAAGGGATTCCCGAGTGCTTTGGCTCGTTGAGCAGAGGGATTATAGTGAAAACATCCTCGTTAATTCCATAATTAACAGGCTCTCTTTCATTGAAGACTGTGGTGGTTCTTTTGTCCAGCAACTCTTGAATCTCATCCTAGATAAGGAGGCAACCATGTCGACTTCTGCGACATTTTCTGCAAGCCGAATAATCGTGGTGATTCAGACCAAAATAATCAAGTCCGCACAAGCATTTGTTGAATTTGACCAATGATGTTTCAATGTTTTTAATGTCGTAAACTGTGTTCTGTCCTGGGCAACCTTGCACCATATTGATGGACTGAGAATTTAGACATAGTTGGGTTTCCCCTTGGTCTACTTGATTTTGGATAGTTACTCGCACGATGTAGCACCCTTGACTGTTCTCTATACATATTCGACAACGTTCATAATTGTGAGGTGGCACCCGGCCGTATCCACTCTGTATGCAATGCATTTTTACCAAATCCGTTTCCAGTAAGAGTATGTCACAACTTTGGTGTCTGCCCGGATCTCCATTGGTTATGCTAACTTGTTGTGTGTTTTCATCCTGGTAGACTGGAAGCCCCCAATGGTCCAACAGATGTTGAAGAGTTCTTTGTACAAGCGCACAACCTTGATTATTTTCGGAGCAATCTTTGCAATCCTGATAATTATGTGGTGACAGATGACCAAGTCTGACTTGTTTGGCATGCAATTCTACCAAGCTGGTATTCATTAAACAAATGTCAAAAATCTGAACCATATTGACTTGGTGATTATTCCCTCCATGGTATTCTTGAATCCATCCAAGATCCATTTGACACTGAAGTGCCTCTTGTACAAAAGAACATCCTTGATTGTCTTTTGAGAAAATTTGGCAAGCGTTGTAGTTGTGTAGCGACAAATTGTGATATTAACTTTGTCTTAAGTGCATTGCCACTAGATTGACATTCATTGCGCGAATGTCATGGTTTTGAACAATGTTCGGATGTTGATAGGACATATTTATTCCGCAAACCCTGTGATCTTGGATCCAGCCTAGATCCATCTGCTCTTGAAGAGTTTCTTCTACAATAATGCACCCTTGATTGTTTTTGGAACAAATGTCGCATTGATGATAATTGTGGGATGGCACATGGCCGTACCTGTTTTGCTTGCAATGCATTTTTACCAGATTTGTTCCTAATAGGCGTACATCATGAATTTGATAACTGTCGCAGGGTTCTTCATCTATCAAATTTACTGAAGCTTTTTCATGTTGTGGCAACGTGTTCGTTTGAACATTCAGATTCGTATCTTTGAAAGATAGAACTTTGTTTTTGACGAGCTTTTGAACGTCAGATTTGAAGCTGAGGCAATTCTCAATGTTATGCCCTGGTCCTCCTTAATGATAAGGGCAAGACTGATCTGCTTTGAACCAATAAGGGGGATTGTCCAGCACTGCGAGAGGAGTCCTGGTTTGAGTGTGCCCCTTGGCTAACAAAAGTGGGAACAACTCTGAATACAACATTGGTATGGGGTCAAACCCTGGCGATCGTGGAAAACAATTATTGTTATTGTCTTGCAGGCGAGCCTACTGAAGAGGCTATTTCTGCCTTTGCTGATATTGTGGTTGTTAATCTGGTTGTCTCTGAGCATCATGGGGTTGATATGCCAGGATTGGCGCGGGACTAATAACAGGAGATACTGTTGCTACTTGTCGCAGTTGATATCTTCGCCTTTGCTTACTCTACGAGATATTACTGATATCCTATTCTTTCTTCTTTGGGAAAGCACCCCGTATCTCTTACTACTGCTGGATGGTTCTGAGTCCTTAACCAATCGACCTTCTCAGACTGCTTCTTCCAGGCGTACCCCCATGTTTACCATCTCGGTAAAATCACTAGGTGCACTGGCGACCATTCAGTCATAATAAATTGAGCTTAATGTTTTCAAGAAGATTTTCATCATTTCTTTCTCCTCGAGAGAAGGAAAAATCTGGGCGGTGATCTCACGCCATCTTTGAGCGTACTCCTTGAAGGTTTCTTTATCTTTTTGGGAAATAGCTCTGAGTTGGTCTCTATCGGGTGCCATATCCAGATTATATTTGTACTTCTGAACAAAGGCTACCCCAAGATCTCCGAAAGTACTGATCTTGTTACGGTTTAATCCCATGTACCATTTGAGCGCGACATCGGTTAAACTGTCTTGAAAGTAATGGATTAGCAGCTGTTGATTTTCTGTCTGGGTAGACATATTTCGAGCATACATTACCAAGTGACTTTGAGGTCATGAGTTATCTTTGAACTTTTCAAAGTCGGGCACCTTAAACTTGTTCGGTATTTTGACATTTGGGACCAAACAGAGGTCAGTGGCATCTTTACCAAACAAGTCCTGTCCGCGAATGGCATGCAGTTCTTTCTGCATTTCCTAGAACCGTTCTTGGAATTCATTCATTCTTTCGTAAACTTCCTCATCCTTTCCAGGGGTGGAATGAAGGATCTGTTCCTCTAGGATAGTATGTATCACAGGTTGTGGTATAGACATTACTGCAGTAACTCTTGGCGCTTCGGTGACCTGAAGTTTGTAACCTTCAAGTAGAAGAGTCTCTATTGTAACCCTTGCATCTTCGTTCTTCTAAAGTTTGTAACCTTCAGGTCTGAAGGTTCCGGCTGTGGCTCCTAGGTCTTCAGTGACTGGTGGTATATAACCCTCTGGTATGAAATTGAAAGGCATGCCCCAGGGAAAACCTTTAGGCGTGTTGTACTGCAGAATATTGACAGGTATCTCAAACGCTGGTGTAGACACAATTTCTGAGATTGGAGTCTTTTGAGGTGGTTGATCCTGAGCTGCTACCAGGGATTCAATCATGTTGTTGAGCCTTTCTTGACTTTCCTTCAAAGTGTTGACTTCTACTATTAGCTCTCTGTTTTCCTCCTCAAGATCGTCCATTTTCTTTTGTCGATTGGCCCGAGTATTGTACGAATGAGACAATTTGACTCTCTCAAGTGCGACACATGTGTGAGACTTCATGAAAAAGATGTGTAATGCAAGAATGATGAATGATATGCAAATAATGAGAATGATCTTTTGTTTTTTAAATGAACTTTTAATAATTGTATTGCAAATATCAAACAGCGGTGGAAATTTTTTATTGAATTCAAAGGATTCACTACTACAAAATGCGCAAATAACAAGGCCAGTCTTACAATGGATTGTCTATACACCGTTGTAATAGATGCGCGCTTTTTTTTTAATCTTGTTAAAAGGCTTTTAATGACGGTTAATATTCAAACCGTGGTGAAATGTGAGGCCTTTCACCACAGGTATGTTTTCAACCGTCATTATAGGTAGCGCATGGTCATGGGTTCAAGTCCCAACACCAACATTTATGGTTTCTTTACATATTTTTTCAAAATACCCACAATCTTTCACCACAGGTATGTTTTCAACCGTCATTATAGGTAGCTCCTGGTCATGGGTTCAATTCCCAGCGCCCACATTTATGGTTTTTTACACATTTTTTCAAAATGCCCACAACCTTTCACTACAGTTATGTTTTCAACCGTTATTATAACCTATAGTTTAGTTTTAGGTTTTGAACTTCAAAAAATCGGTTTTAGAGAAAACCGTCTCCTTTTTTAGATCTGTTTCGTGCGGTCTGGAAGAGTTACGGGACTTCACCCTCAAAACCCCAAATTCATCTTTTTTCTATTTTAATGAATTTTTTACTGTTTTCATAGTCTCAAAAAATTCTTAAAAAATTCTCAAAATTCTTATTTTACCTAATTAGATTAAATTTCGTGTTTTTAGATTTTTCTGAATTTTATTTAATCATTTTTTCCTATTTTTTCAAAATGCTGACAGACCTTTCACAACGGGTATTTAAACTAACCGTTGTAATAGGTAGCTTTTTTACTTATTTTTTCAAAATGATGAAAGACCTTTCACCACGGGTAATTTAAACCAACCGTCATTATAAGTAGCGTCTTGTCATGGGTTCAATTCCCAGCACCAGCATTTTTGGTTTTTTACTTATTTTTTCAATTCTCATTACCAACATTATAGGTGGCGTGCATATTGAGTTTATTCACTATCCTTAAACAAATCTTGGTCGTCCATTTAGTGATTATCAACGGCCAAGACACTACTATTAGTGATCCGCGTGAAACCTAAAACTTACATCTTCTACCTCCAAACATCATCTTTCAGTTACAATACTCTATTTCTCCACTAAACCAAATTTCAAAACTCGAGTTAGCAATGTTAGTTGTTGGTGTTCTTTTTTAATTATTGTTGTTCATGTTGTTCTTTTTTATTATTGTTGTTCTTGTTGTTATTATTGTTATTATTGTTATTATTGTTATTATTGTTGTTGTTGTTGATGTTGTTGATGTTGTTGTTCTTGTTGTTATTATTGTTATTATTGTTGTTGTTGTTGTTGTTGTTGTTGTTGTCTTCTTCTTCTTCTTCTTCTTGTTCTGATTCTTTTTCTTGTTCTTGTTCTTCTTCTTGTTGCTGATGTTGTTGTTGTTGTTCTTATTGTTGTTCTTGATGTTCTTAATGTTGTTCTTGTTCTTGATGTTCTTGCTGTTGTTCTTGTTTTAATGTTGTAATTTTTGTTATTTTATTAAAAGACATACAACAATGGTTTTTTTAAAATAACCGTCATTATAGGTAGTTCTAATGCTGTATGTTTTTAATTTTATTAAAAGACATACAACAACGGGTATTTAAAAGAACCGTCATTATAGGTAGCGCGTTTTCCATTTTTTTACAACGGTTACTGGGCCGTCATTGTACGTAGCGCATATACAACAACACTCTACATAACAACGCCTTCGCCCGCGTCATTATATGTCATTTCCAACCGTTGTTAAATGGGTTTTTTGTAGTAGTGATTACAATATCTTATAGGGAAAAGTACATTATTTTACAAAGTGCAGGAAGAAAAACTAGGCCTATGAGTCCTGACGAATCACTGACAAAGGTCTAGATGCTGGCTGCTGGTCCACTTTCCTCTTCTTTGACCGGGTCTCCTCAACCGTTGCCGGGTCAATGATCCTTTACCATGTGAAAGGAGAGAGTAAACTTCTCTATTCCTCTTGACTTTCCACAACATGTATCTCTAGTATCTCAATCAGAGCATCTTTCTCTTTTAGTAACTCTTGAATCTTGGTGCACTCCAAGCTGACAATCTAGTACTTGTTCTTCCAAGAGTTCTTTTCGCGTTGAGTTTTGTTAAAAACGACCTATAGTTTCTCGATGTCACTCATAAAATAGAGGAAAAATTCTTTTAAGGGAAACACTTATTGGCGAGGGTATGTCATTTTCAACTTGAGGGCCCTAGTTTCTACCTATTGGATATAAGGCTCTTTGGAGATGCAGTTTGGTTTTCGTAGGGACTCTCTTCCTTTCTTATGAACATGATGTCAGGCATGCACAATTTCCTACTTGAGTGCTCTGTCATTTTCTCCTTCCTTGAAGAAAATACCTTCCAGATGAACGTTGTAAGGTACATTCTTCATTAGGTATCCAAGCTGACGACAGGATAAAACTGGGTGATAATTGATCCCTCCCTTGGTACCAATGAGGGGTGCATTGGGGAAACTTCCACATTTGTCAATGATCTTTATTCCATCATAGACTCAATTGTACTAATCTATGTCAGAATGGGTGAGAGACATAATCTTCTGTGACCATCGCATACCACTTTTGAGATCCCAAAAAGCAGCAGATTTAGGTAAGTGGGAAATAAACCATTTGTAGAGTAATGGCACACAACATGTAATCATCCCTCTGCTGTACAAGTTCCTTAAATGCACTGAGTGGTAAGCATCTGCAAGCAAAGTTGGGACTGGGTTCCCAATTAAGAAAATCTTGATAGAGTTTATGTCGACGAAATTGTCAATGTTAGGGAAAAGGAATAATCCATAAATGAGTAAAACAAAGTTATCCTCAAAAGCAACAATGTTTCCTATACTGGCAAAGTATAGGGCTTTTTCCAATAGGAACCTACCTGGTAGACTTTGAATTCCTCCCTTGGTGGTCATGTGAGTTTTGAAATCTGAAACTTCCAAAGAGGTGACTCTTGCAATAACCTGGTCCTTTAGAATTTCTTCCAGTCAAGAGAATGGATCCCGATCAGTGATAGGTAAATCAATCAGATGAGAGTACTCTTCGAATGTTGGTGTGAACTGATAATCTGGAAACGTAAAGCAGTGGTACACCGGATCATAGAACTAAACCAATGTAGCTAGGACTCCTTCCACCATGTTAACATTCAAAAGAGACAAAAGTCCTCTATACTTAGCTCTGAAAGCTTTCGGATTGGTAATCAACCTTCCCAATTTTCTCAGGTCTTCAAGTCTTGGAATTTTGAAGGTGTACTTCTGCGTTTTTCTTCTACCAAAATCCATAACGCGGTTTCAGATATTTGCAACACCTTAGTTCTTTTGAAAAATTTTTTAGAAAAGATTTTTTTTAAAGCTTTTTATGAATGCATGAATACATGAATGCATGAATGCAGCAAACACAAGTATACAAAAACATGGGTTTAAGGGTTCATCGTCACGAGCATGGAGCAATGGATCTACCCAATCCCAAAGGGTAAGTACTAGGGGTTCTGTTTTTGTACCTGTAGAACGGGTTCTAGCAAGGTTCTCAAAATCATTGACCCCTCTTTAAGAATATTACCAGCAAACCGACTGACTCATGAGAGCTGTAATATCCTTAAGATGAATCTCATTCGAGCGTAGTATCGCGTATCAACTATTCCCGATAGTCACCGCATTACATCCTAAAAGAATGGTTAAGGTAAAATGTTTACAAATCCTCAGTTTCGCGGTGAAGCTAGCGGGATTATACCTGAGTGAATCGCACACTCAAAGATACAACAGAGTCACACCGAACATTATTTAGTCCCAAAGGACAGGGAAAATATCGATAAAACCCATGTAGAACACAAGAGAGAAGAGAGTGCAAAGCTGCTGTCCTGAAAATGAAACAGAAACTGCAAATTTTCACAGGGTAATCGATTACCCTATTTTTCCTAGCAAAATGGATCGATTACCACAGGAAAAATATGCCCAGATTGCCTAGGAACCAGTGTTAGGGCCCCAGTTTCGATTTTCCATCTCTTGCTTTGATAAATTGGAACGAAAACCCTTGTTTTGTGCTTGTTTTGATAGTGTGATGATTTTGTGAGGATGCGATTAATCGGGCTTGGAAAAATTGAATATTCCTACAACAAAATCATAGAGAAAAAGTGCGAGTGCGTATGCCAGCGATGCGAATGCACATGCTTATGCAAAAGGCAAAAGGGAAGGTTGTTCCAACCATGGCTGACTCTGTCTGAGGAACAACCTTCCAACCTAGACTGATTCTACTTAGGGAATTCCAAGGTCCAAATAATCTTCTCTGCTTGGGGAGAACAGGGAATCAAAATACACTGCCGCTAGGGAATGATGGTTTCGTCCTGTTGGGAATGATGCACAACTATTGCTGGGGACAAGAGAACGAACACGTCCCTGCCTGAGGACACATCATGGCGACTTCACTAGGGACATTACGGATCTGCTGGGGAAATGAAAGATAAACAATCTTTCCAAAAAACCATAACGGCGCTTGCTAGGGAAATCATGGCTCTGCTGAGGAAATGAGAATCATGATATTGCCTGTCGTGAGCCAAGCTTGCAAATGGATATTACCGATTATCCCTTAGGAGTTACCGATAAAACATGCAATGGATAATGCTTTCTCTATTGGTTTAGCTTTTTATTATTCTAAACGCTTTATAGTATTATGTGATCACAAATAATTGTTTGTTTTGCAAACAAAATACCCAAAAGAAAACAATTGAAAAATCAAGTGATGCATTTTTATTGAATGTATGAAAAATATTTGTACATAAGACGTGTACAAGGACGCAACATTCCTTGATGAGGAAATTTGCAATAAAATGGAAAAAAAAATGTAAATGGCAAATGGAAATTATGTTTTGCATTGATTACGACATTGGCTACCATCCACTGTAAGTCTAGGTTCCAACACCTTGCGTCAGTTGATAATGATTTGACTGCTCTGTCACCGTCTGAGATCTATCTACGACGAAGGGAGGCTCAAGTGTTCATAGTCAAATGCCTTTATCCCTAATTTTTGCTTGGACATTTTTCTATATATATATTTTGTCCACCGGGATACCCATTTTTGCATAAGTCGCCCTTTCGGGTTTTTGACTTAGCGGGCTATTTTTGTTTTTTTTTTGTTTTTATCCCTAACTTTTGCATGGACATTTCTCTTTTTTGGTCCATCGGGACGCCCATTTTTTCCTAGATTGTCCTTGCGGATGTCAATCTAGCGGGCTTTTTATCCATTTTTTTCCGGCATAATATATTTTGATTGCATCGGAGTTCACGGGCGACAGAAAATCCTCCCCATCCATGGTGGTGAGGATCAGGGCTCCGCCTGAGAAGGCCTTCTTGACAACAAAGGGTCCTTCTTAATTGGGAGTTCACTTGCCTCTTGGATCCGAGTGAATAGGTGGATATCTCTTGAGCACGAGTTCGCCTTCTTGAAACGCTCAAGGGATGACTTTCTTGTCAAAAGCTCGCTTGAGGCATTTTTGATACAATTGACCATGGCAAACAGCAGTAAGGCGCTTGTCTTTGATGAGATTCAGCTGGTTGTTTCTGGATTGGACCCATTCAGCTTCATCAAGATCTGCTTCCCTGATGACTCTGAGCGAAGGGATCTCGACTTCAATGGGAAGAACATCCTCCATACCATACATAAGCGAATACGGAGCCCCAGTAGAAGTGCGGACTGAAGTTCTGTAGCCATGCAGTGCAAAGGGAAGCATTTCATGCCAATCTTTGTAAGTCTTGACAATTTTCTGGACAATCCTCTTGATTTTTTTGTTTGCTGCTTCGAAGACACCATTCATCTTCAGCCGATATGGTGAAGAGTTGTGGTGCTCGATCTTGAATTCTTGACACAACTCCTTCACCATCTTGTTGTTTAGGTTGCTTGCATTATCAATGATAATGCTGCTAGGAATGCCATAGCGACAAATTATCTCTTTCTTGATAAATCTGGAAACCACTTGTCGTATGACGTTTGCGTAAGAAGCAACTTCAACCCATTTGGTGAAGTAGTCAATAGCAACTAGAATGAAGCGATGACCGTTGGAAGCCTTAGGCTCGATCATTCCAATCATATCAATACCCAACATAGAGAAAGGCCAAGGAGAAGTCAAAATATTCAATGGAGTTGGAGGCACATGGATCTTGTAACCATAGATTTGGCACTTGTGACATCTTTTGGCAAAGTTTTAACAATCGACCTCCATTGTTGTCCAGTAATATCTATCTCGAAGGATCTTCTTGGCCATGGCAGGACCTTTAGCATGTACACCCTTGCAACCCTCATGTATGGACCTTATGATCGTGTTTGCTTCGTGTCTATCCATGCATATGAGCAACACATAATCATAGTTCCTCTTGTACAGTACACCACCACTTATAAAGAATTTGGCGCAAATCCGTCTAAGAGCTTTCTTGTTAGTGATAGTGATACCCTCGGGATATTCCTGTTTTTCTAGATATCTCTTGATGTCGTAGAACCAAGGCTTGTCATCAGACTCGTCCTCAATTGCTAAACAGTGTGCTGGTTCATTCAAATGATCAATGTGGATAGAGGGAGCTTCATTCTTCCACTTGACTTTGAACATGGATGCCAGGGTGGTAAGGGCATCAACTAATTAATTCTCCTCTCTAGGGATATGATGAAAAGAGATCTCATCAAAGTAGGGAATCAATTGTGCGATATGCTTTTGGTACGGAACCAACTTGGAATCCCGAGTTACAAAGTTCCCTCTGACTTGGCAAATCACCAAAGAAGAATCTCCATAGACCTTAAGAATATTAATTCTCATGTCAATTGCTGCTTCAATGCCGTAGATACATGCTTCGTATTTAGCCATACTATTGGTGCATGCAAAGCATAATCTGGCAGTGAAGGGAAGATGAAAACCTATCGAAGAGATAAGGATAACACTAATTCCATGACCTTTAGCATTTGAGGCACCGTCGAACACGAGCGTCCATCGCGCCCCTAGTTTGTGTCCTATGTCAGGGTCTGGAGTCTCATAATCTTTTATGAACAGAACATCCTCATTAGGAAAGTCAAATTTCATTTGTTGATAACCCTCTACAGGTTGATGAGCAAGATAGTCAGACAAGACACTCCCTTTTATTGCTTTCTGGGTAACATGTTGGATATCATACTTAGTTAACAGCATTTGCCACCGAGTAATCCTTCCAGAGACAATAGGCTTTTTGAATATGTACTTTATCGGATCCATTTTGGATATCAATAAAGTAGTATGGCAAATCATGTATTGTCTTAGGCGTCAAGCAGCCCAGACCAGAGCACAACAAGTTTTTTCCAAGAGTGAGTATCTGGTTTTATAATTAGTGAACTTCTTACTCAGATAGTAAATTGCATGTTCTTTTCTGCCAGTGTCGTCATGCTGACTCAATACACATCCCATTGATTAATTGAGAATGGTGAGATACATGATTAAAGGCCTAATAGGAACCAGCGGTACTAAGATTGGTGGTTCTTGCAAATATTGTTTTATTTTGTCAAAAGCTTATGGACAATCATTGTTCCATTTGACAGATTGATTTTTTCTTAGTAATTTGAATATTGGTTCACAAGTAGCTGTCAAGTGAGAAATGAATCTTGAAATGTAATTAAGTCTGCCCAGAAAGCCACAGACTTCTTTTTCTGTTTTGGGAGGCGGCATGTTCTGAATTGCTTGAGCCTTGTCGGGATCAACTTCAATGCCTTTTTGACTCACAATAAAGCCCAACAGTTTACCAGATCGAACTCCGAAGGTGCACTTTGCAGGATTCAACCGTAATCTAAACTTTTGGAGTCTGTCAAACAGCTTCTTCAGATGAACCAAATGATCATCTTCAGTTTTGGACTTGGAAATCATATCATCCACGTAAACCTCAATCACTTTATGGATCATATCATAAAAGAGGGTTGTCATGGCACGTTGGTATGTTGCCCATGCGTTCTTCAAATAGAATGGCATGACTTTATAGAAATATGTACCTTCAAGGCGTGATGAAAGTGGTCGTCTCTATATCGGCCGGGGACATCTTGATCTGATTATATCCTGAGAAACTGTCCATGAAGGAGAAAACAGAGAACTGCACAGTGTTGTCTACCAAGACATTAATACGAGGCAGAGGGAAATCATCTTTCGGGCTTGCCTTATTGAGATCTCGATAATCCACGCACATTCTGACTTTCTCATCTTTCTTAGGAACCAGGACGATGTTGGCAATCCATTCAGGATATTCGAAAGTGGCCAGGAACCCAGCGTCAAGCTGTTTCTTTACCTCTTATCTGATTTTAAGTGCCATGTCGGGTCTAGTCCTTATGAGTTTCTGCTTGACAGGAGGACATCCGGGCTTGAGTGGCAAGTGATGTTCAACGATGTTGGTATCTAACCCAGACCTATCTTGATAAGACCAGGCGAATATATCAAAATACTCTTTCAATAACTTGACCAACTCGGAGTGTACATGCTTTGCAAGGGACACGCCAACCTTGACTTCTCTCCTGACATCATCAGTACCAAGATTGACAACTTCCACTAGCTCTTTGTGTGGCTAAATCTCTTTATGCTCGTGCTCAAGGAGCCTTGCTAGTTCAGGCGGTAATTTGCAATCTTCCTCGCCATCTTCTTCGGCTTGGTTAATTGGAATCCTAGAATTACAATGGATATTTGCCATGTTGTTATCAATGCAATTATTTGTTCTGCATGTTTATGAATATGTTTAGAATAAGCTATTTTGAAAGATGAAAAATAAAATAAACTTTTGCCATTTATTTGTGAAAAAGTAAAATAAAGAAATAAAATAAAGCATGATATTGAATGCAAAAACTTTTATTTATTGATCACATAATATTTCAAAAGCGGGAGGCCCATTACAAGCTATCCACTCGTCTCGGGAGGGGACGGGGGTATGAGAAAGCAAAATGCATTACATGTTAATGGGAAAAACCACAGGAATCATAGTAGATGTCCAATTGTTGAGCTCGAATCCAGGCGGGCACTTGCGCACAAAGCTTGTACTCCAGTTGCTAGGACCAACATCATCAATGGTTACCACAATGTCACCCTTTTGGAAACCCGCGCTATTGAACTTGATCAAGTTGCATTGCTTCTGACCATGCGAATTGGACATTCGACCAGGACGATAACCCAATCCAAAATGATTATGCTTTTCAACCACATCAATCACATGCCCCCAGCCAGGCAAGGCACTTTCTTGATGGTATCTTTAGCACTTTTGACGGATGACAAGGTCATTTCCGGTGATCTACTTTGACTAGTTGAAGCAGAGCTGACATCTTCGAACTCAAGACACTGCAACGGCACCTCAGCTATGCCTTCATCGGTCTCGACGTATCAGAAAGATGACAATTCGCTTACAATCAAATCCTCTTCACCGCAAATGATGACTAGTTGATCGTCAAACATGAATTTCAATTTCTGATGCAAAGTGGAAGTAACTTCCCCTGCGACATGAATCTACATGCGACCCAATAAGCAGTTGTATGCAGGATTAATATCCATCACTTTAAAAGTAATGGTAAATAAACGTGGTCCGATATTAATGGGTAAATCCACTTCTCCAATAACTTGCCTTCGAGAACCGTCAAAGGCTCTGACAATTAAGGCGATTGGCCTCATCTTGCTTCCTTCCACCAGTAATTGACTCAGTGTGCCCTTAGGCATCACGTTTAGAGAAGAACCGGTATCCACCAGAACACGAGATAATAAGGCGTCCATGTAGGTTACGAATATGTGCAATGCTCGATTGTGGGCAGTTCCTTCAGGAGGTAATTCTGAATCATTAAAGCCCAAGTATCTGCTTGCAGTTATGTTAGCCACTACATCATCGAACTCGACAATGAATATATCATGCATCACATGGGCAGTGCTCAAAACTTTCGACAAAGCTAATATGTGTGCGGGAAATCTTATGAGTAAGGACAAGATTGATATCCTTAAGGGCATCTTCCCTAGCTGATCCACATTCTTAAAGTCACTTTTCTTAATCAGCTTAAGGAATTCTTGATCATCAATTGTCTCCTTGCTTTTTGTGGCATCCTCAGACGGAAAGGTTGGCCCTGATACTGTAGTAGATGCCCTTTGTTGAACAATAGGGGTTGTAGATGTGTCTTTTAGATGACCAACAGTGGGAACCTGCTTAGACGTAACCTTTGGAGCGAACACCCATCCACTTCAAGTCATACCCCCAACAGTAGTTACATTTACAATCTTAGATTCTGCAAACCTTATCTCTTGACCTCCAGAAAACACAGTAGACCCATACCTCTAAGTTACCTCCTTAGAATTATGATACAGAAATGGCTTTGGCGGGCATACAACAGTAGGTTGTATTTTCTTTTTAGGAGATTCAACAGGAACCTTTCTATAAATGATGGTGAATGGCTCGATAGTAGCGACTTCTTCAACAGGCTTAGACCTGGAAAATTGAACTTCACCTCGGTTCATTAGAATTTGGACACAACCCTTCAGCTTCCGACACTGGTTGGGATTACTATGATAAATCTGACACTTACCATGCAACCCTTTCAACAACCCATGTTCATTCAATCTCTTGATAACCACAGTCATCGGGGTCTTAACCTCATCAACATCCGTGATCAACTCAGCCCTTGAATTATCCTCAATCATGTTAACCGTATGTCCACCGTGATTGGGCAATGGATTATGCTGAATGTTAGGACCTTCTTCAGCAAACATCAAAATCTTTCGATCAATGAGCTCCTGAACCTTGGTTTTGAAAACAATACAGTCTTCTATCGCATGTTCTATGTATCCAGAGTGATATGCACAATACGCATTTGGATTATGCTTTGGATTATAAGGCAGAATTGCAGGTGCGATTTCCTTCGGAACAATTGCCCCTTGATGAACCAGATAAGGGAACAACTCAGTATATGGCACCAGAATTTTGTTGAAGTTTAGACGCTTACGATATCCCTGATTATTGTTGTTTTTTATGTTTTGATTCTGCCTATTATTTTGTTGAGACTGTTCTTGACGTTGCAGTTGTTGCTGATTCTAAGCGTTCTGAACTGGTTGTTGCGGATGATACTGGTATGGAGGTTGTTGATATTGGGCAGTAGCAATGTACGGATACGGATAATAAGGCATGGGAGCCATGGGTGCTTGATACTAAGGAGAGACTTTAGCTGTCACAGAGTTGCCCTCGCCTTCCTTCTTCTTTGAATGACTATTCTGAGATTTTCTGTTAACCGTCTGCTGGGAAGAAGCTCCAAAAATATTTCCAGTCTTCAGCCCGTTCTCAATTCTTTCACCAATGGTTACAATGTCAGCAAAATTTGCTGAAAAACTACCCATTATTTTCTCATAGTAGGATCCCTGCAATGTACCCATGAAGATATCGACCAACTCATTGTCAGGGAGAGCAGGTCGCACATGAGATGCCATCTCACGCCATCTTTGTGCGTACTCTTTAAATGTTTCAGTTGAACGTTGGGACTGGTTTTGCAATTGCAATCTGGTAAGTGCCAAATCAAGACTGTATTTGTATTGTTTCAAGAATGCCTCAGACAGATCCCTCTAGGAACGGATTTTACTGCGCTCTAAGCCCATGTACCAATCCAATGAAGCACCAGACAAACTATCCCAAAAACAATGAACTAGCAATTCATCGTTATCAATATAGGATGCCATCTTCGTGCAGTACATAGTGACGTGAATACATGGGTAACTCAAACCTTTATACTTTGGAAGCTCAGGTATCTTGAATTTCTACGGCAATGCAACATTTGGAACTAAACATAAGTCCTTGGCCTCCATGCCAAAAGCATAAAACCCTTCAATAGCTCTGATACGGTCTTCCAACAACTTGAAATCAGCATGTCTGCCTTGATCAGTAAGCCTGACAAGAATTTGAGGATTTGGCAGTTGAGATGCGGTCGGAGCGTGCACTTGGGGAGTAGTAAACTAAGAAGGGTATACCAATCCCTGATTAACCATCTGACCAACATTCTGACCCATCTGAACACCGAATAGATAATTCTTAGGAGGTACCACAACGGCTGAAGATGTCCCAGGGTAAAGCATTCCAGAATGAGCATTTTGAACAGCAGTTTGAGCATCTTGGGATGAAACCAGAACATGAAGAGGAGGACCCCTATACACATGCTCATCGTCATTAATAGTTTCAATGTCAGCCAACACAGGAGTCTGACGAGTCAGAACCTAAATATTCTCATGATCATCACTCATCACCGAAGGTGGAATCGGAGTAGGCATACCCCACGGATATACAATAGCATTTCCATTAAGCATGGGCACAACAAAATCTTGATATGGTACAAAGGCACCATTATTGTTTATAATCTAAGGAGTGAAATTTGGAGGCATGCCCCCAGGAAAAGCAGCAGGCATCTTGTTCAAACCAGGCTGAGAGTTTGATGGATGAACAGCAGGCTGAATCACAGGCTTAATCGACACTTCAACAATAACGGGCGAAGAAACAATAGCAGGAGTGGAAGTAACAGCAGGAGGAACAGTCACAACAGGGGTGACAATGGTTGCATCAGTGGCAGTTGCAACAACAGTGACAACAACTGCAACGTCCTTCTGAGCACGAAGGAACTCCATAATAACATCCATGTTGGTCTGAAACTGATCCATCCGGCCTTGAAATTGAGCCAAATTTTCCTTGTAGGCAGCATTCCCTTGTTCAAAATCAGCCGTGATCTTGAATTTTCTTGAGCGGGTGAAATAGCGATGTCGATTTGTCGTCTTCCTACAAGGCGGAGACGGACAAGGTGAGCAATGGTTTTCCGAATGAAGGGATGTGCATATGTCTGCATAAATGTATGCAATGCATGCAACAATAAAGTTTTAAATTCCAGGAATTCGTAAATTTATCTTTGTTATCAATAATCATAAAGCATACAAGTAAAGGTGTAAAGATAAAACTAGCAAGAAACTTCATTTATTCAACAAAGGAAAGACGTACAAGTCAAGTACAAATCAAATATCTTCCTTTTGGGATACAACAAGATCAGCCTAAATCCTATCAAAAACCACCCTACAAACAGACAAGAAGTGAAAAATAGCCCAAGGAGTCTTGTACAGTGACACATCAGCATATGCATCCCTCAACAACCCTGGCAAGTCCTCAAGTGCGTGCTCAGTGAATCTGGCAAGACGACCGTGTCTCTCACTCCAATACTTCACATCCTTCATGAGGTTGCACATCAAAGAATGGTTAGGTCCCTGAAGCATATGCTAAAGAAAGGCCTCTTTCTAATCCAAGAGGATTTGCAGATGATAACTTTGTTGCTCCCAATGAGTACTCTCCATACTAATCCAACTGATCTGCTCTTGGCTCTGATGTGCTTGTTCTTGCAGCTTCTGGATCTCACCGAAGGCTTTAATGAGCTTAGCTTAACATTGAGAAAAGTCCATTGCCAACTCGTCAGCACGGTTCTGTTCACTTTGCATCTTATCCTTGTACTTTATTAACTTCCCTCGAAGCTCTTCAAGTTGCTTCTTGTAGCTCATCTCATCCTTGTAGGATTGATACTGAGTGTCAGTGAGTTGTCTCTTCTTTGAAGCAAGTCCGTCATAGGTACTCTTCAAAGCATCACCCACTTTCCTTCGTTTGTTCTGTTCAACTTCCACATCTTTCAGCATACGCTCACGCTTCTGATGGAACTCATTCTGTAGGCATTCCTTCTCGGATGTGACTCTATCAGGGTTGAGAAGATGATCGGCATTCTCCTTCTTCAACACCTCAATAGTCCACTTGAGTTGGTCGACTTCAGATGGATAAACAATGGCAAGTTCAGGAAGCTTGACATTCATGGAAGGCCCGTAAAGAAATGGCAACAAGATGTCTTTGACCCGCTCTTAGAACCAATGTGTGTAAGCTTCGTTGGCTATGCAATTCTTTTTACCCAAATTGGCTATTCCTTCAAGGTGAATCTGAGTCCAAGCGGCACTAAACCTCTTCAGTAATCCCATGTCATCGACCCCTTCAAGAAAGATGAACTCTTCAACTACCTCAAGATCTGGCTTGGCAACCATAGGATATCCCAGCTGACGGAAGGTAAGTCTCATATTGTAGTTAATTCCACCCTTTGTACCCAAGAGAGGCACATTGGAGAATTTCCCATGATGAAGAATGATTTTAGTATCATCGAAGACTCGAGAATACCAAGAGATGTCATCAGCAGTAAGAGACATGATTCGTTGAGACCACTTGAGATTACCCTTATTCTCTACAAAGGGACCTTTCTACGGAAGGTGAGACATGAAACATTGGTATAGCAGAGGAGCTCAATAGACAATGATTCCTTTCTTCTTTTCATTCCTCGAATGAATAGAATAATAGGTATCAACAAGAAGTGTCAGAACAAGGTTTTTGCACAAGAAGATACTGATGGCAACCTGATCCACAAAATCCTGCATGTTTGGAAACAAGACAATCCCATATATCAGCAAGGCAAGAATGGCATTGAAAGCCTTCCAGTTTCCCTCTTCAGCAAAGGAGATAGCCTTATCAACCAGAAACTTTGAAGCAAACCCTCGAATACCATTCCCTTTAGTCTTGTGATTATCTTCCACATCCTTATTACTAATGCAAAGAGCATCAGCAATAAGGGGAAACTTCGGACAACCGCTGGTATAGACAAAAGGAACTTGCTTTTTGATCTCAACCCCCCAAGATATGAGAGTACTCCTCAAGTGTAGGTGCTAACTGATAATCCTGAAATGTGAAACACCTAAGTGGTGGGTCGTAGAACTGAACAAGTGTATGAATGGCAGTGATGTTGACTTCAGTAATGAGGATGACCAATAGATTACCATAATCATCTTTGAAACCCCCTCTGTTATCTTCGACCAGACGGGATGCTAGACCTTTCAAAGTCTCCAGCTTAGGCTCCACAAACTTGTAGCTAAAGATACCTCTGCAACTAATACTCATCTCTATGATAATGTCAACAAAGAATAAGTCTTCGAATAACCTGGAAATGCACATGAAAAAGTTAATTTACAGGATGTAATGAAATGCAACAAAAGAATCAAGAAGCCAACACAGTTTGAACAATCAAATCTGAACAATCTGGATATCTGCATATATTATTCTGTGTCGGTGCAAAATAATCTAACGTGCATGAGAGAACAAAGGTATGAAGAGGCTTATTTTCCTGCAAAACCCATATCCCGCTCACAGGTGTGATCTAGACACAACAAGGTGGTCCCTAGAAAGGTTGCCCAAACCATAGGACTCAGAATGAAAACCCCCCGCCGTAGCAAATTCTCGCAGGACGGAAGTATTCTCAAGTGAATCACGATCTGGGATGTGGCTCTCATAATAACCCAACATACAAAACGCAGGCCTCACGACTATCCACGTTCTAGCCTATGTGCATGCTCAAGCCCGGTGTTAGGACTTATCTCTCCAATAATATCTACCCATCCAAACAACAGCAGAATATATAACAGATATCTAGAGTATACAACATATGAATATTTAAAGCAGTAAATAAATGCAGTAAATAAACATAAAGGAAGAATAAAGCAAGTAAAGAGCAAAAGATAAACACCCAAACAAGCAAGAAAGCAAACAAAACTAGGCGAGACCCCAACTTGCAAGAGAAAGGTGTCCCCAGTAGAGTCGCCAGCTGAAGCTAGCGGGATTATACCTGAGTGAATCGCACACTCAAAGATACAACAGAGTCGCCACCGAACTTTATTTAGTACCAAAGGAAAGGGAAAATATCTATAAAACCCAAGGGGAAGAGAAACGGGTAAGGGAGTTGGTTATGCGAAAGGAAGGTACTAGCACCTTACGCATCCGTTGTACTCGACGGGAACCATTTTGCTTGCTTCTAGGCTTGGATGGGTTATCTATCTAAAGACTTCTAGCTAAAAGAAGAAGAGAGAGAGGAGAAAAAGGAAAAGAAACGAAAAGAGTGCTCACGGAGGATTAGGGCCCTCGTGCCTACGTACCCTCATAGTGCAATGAGGAAATCAGAGCACCGTAGTTCATGGAACCAGGGAAAGAGAAGAAGAATGGAAGAAGGTGGCTCGCCAATATTTCGCAATCTCGTGCCTACGTATTCTCATAGTGCAATGAGGAATTCAGAGCCTAAGTAGTTCGTGGAACAAAGACGGGAAAAAGAAAGCGGTGTCAAAACCAAGAGCAAAAGAATGAGAGAAAACGCCACTGGGGATGCAAAAGGATGGTGTCAGAACCAAGAAAGAAGGGCAAAGGAGAGATATAACTCTGTTGAGGATAAAGTGCAAGAATGGTGTTGAAACCAAAAAGATAAAGGAGAAAAAGAATAAAAGCGACTCAACTGGGGAGTAAGAGAACAAAACAGCTATGCTCGGGATCAGAGGGTTAGCGACCATATTGGGAATCAAGCAAAGGGGACGGTGTAGAAACCAAGAGAATAAGAATTCGGTATGTTAACTGACTGGAAGAGGTTAAACAAAGAAAGAGAGTAAGACTCTGTGGGGAAAACGGGTTTGGTATCAACAGGCAGGCTGTGAATTTTGACCACCAAGATTTCCCATCGTTGTGCAAATCATCACCACAATATAGATGTACCTTCATGCCTCATCAATCTCCTCAAAGATGGTTGAGCATTCACTATAATCAAGAATTAGGGTTTCGAGACCTTTCAGAGCACTTAGACAAAGGATCAATCGAGAAATGACATGATCTTCAACTTGTCAAGTATCTCAAACATCCATAGAGATCAAGGGGACTCCCACATCAAGAATCAAGCACAAGGTTACAACATTCCAAGTGGATCAAGCCCCAAGATCGCTAGTGTCACCAAATTAGGGTTTTGGTCGACCAAGGCCTCCAGATGAAAGTTTTCATCTGGGCATGAGCCAATGCTTCAAAGCACAACCCAAGATACTCCAAGGGACCTCATGAACCCAATCATCAAGTCAATTTAGCCTTAGAGGATGCATTCATAAAAAATCAGGAATTAGGGTTTCTTGACCTAATTCACCCCTAATTTGACTTTTAAGGCAAAGCATGGGCCAAGACCCCAAGACATGATTTGAGGGCCTCAAATACACCACTTTGATCCATTTACAACAATGGATTGACCCAAGAAACTTGATTCACAAGTTTCAATTTCATCTGGACCACAATTAGGGTTTTAAAGGAAAAGTCAACTGTATCTTTGACTTTTGACCAAGACATGCTCTCAAACCTTGGGACATGATTCAAGACACCCTAAAACACCTATGTAATCCATCCATTAGGTTTGAATTAGGTCAAGGACTTGATTGCACAAAGAATCACACAGTTTGGATTACATCTGACAAAAAGTCAATTGTGCCCAAAATCAAGTTTGACTTTTTGGAATTTTTCACAAATATGGTTCCCCTAAGTAAAAAATAATGTTAATGTATGGTATTCATCATCATTCATTAAGAAAACTCAAGAAAAGTGAGGTTTCTTGCAAAAGGGGCAACCATGAGAAACCAAAATTTTTCTAAGTTATGGAACAAAAGTGGTTTTGTACCAACTTTGCAAGGTCATAACTCCTATACCACAAGGACTTTTTCTCCCATTCAAAGCTCAAATGAAAGTCCATCTGACATACTTCAAATATGTCAACTACAAGAGATTCCAAATCCTCATGGATTTTGAGTTATGGATTGATCAAAATCACAAAAACATGAAAATGACCACTTTCCCAGCACTTAGTGTTTTTTATATTAAGTCAAAACCTGCCTTACTTTTTCCAAAATGTAGGGACATTTTTCACCTTGATCCAAGTTAAACCAGGTCCATTGGTGAACATCAAAGTTAAAGTATGCCACGAGGGCTTTCCAACAAGTACCAAATCATCTCCAAATTCAATTTGAGTAGGGAGATACAACCCTTGGAACATGGCATCATGGACTGATTTTGTTAAAGGCAGATTATAGGGCATTTGCTCGATTTGGCCAAATCAAATAATTCCAAGCCTTGTCATCCATTTGGATACCTCAAGGGATAAAATCAAAGAGGAATGATCTGATCCACAAGCCTCCCAAGTCCAAGGAACTACATGTAGCCATAAGTGCCCTAAAAAGACTAAAAAGCTCAAGGACTCCAATTTTGTTTCCAAGCATTCAATGGATGCATCAAGGTGGCATGGACTGAGATATTGCTAACTGAATGAGTCAAGATTCAGATCAGAACCAAAGAACCGTAGGCCTGTGCCCTAACCTCAAGTCAATGGTTATAGGAGACTAAAGATGCCTTTATGCCACAATTGGCCAAGGGACTGTCCAAGTTGACATTCCCTATTGCTTGGAAAACAAACTTACTCTACTATAAATAGAGCTCATTTGTGATCAGTTTGAGTACCCCAAAGCACT
The DNA here is from genome assembly GCA_022829125.1 of Lathyrus tuberosus. Classification (NCBI taxonomy): domain Eukaryota; kingdom Viridiplantae; phylum Streptophyta; class Magnoliopsida; order Fabales; family Fabaceae; genus Lathyrus; species Lathyrus tuberosus. The sequence continues at coordinate 761,595 of JALAZF010000380.1, forward strand.
ACAACACTTGCTTTCCTCAAAATATCTCTCATTAGGCCAAAATGCCTTCTTTTGTAAGTCACCTCTGAGTTTTTGAGTTAGAGAGCTATTCCACCACAGCTCATGATCCAAACACATCCAATGTATCATATCTAAGTTATTCAAGCACTCACCCTTGATCTGAAACACCAAAATCAGAAAGTCAACCTCCAAAATCTCAAATTTTGACTTTTCTGCATTTTTCAAGCCATGTCTTGATTCAGTCACTTCCAAAACCAAACAAGGCCTCAAACATACTCCAGATATCATCCTCAAACTGTCCCAATTGGTTTCCCTCATCTGAAACACCATTTGAGAGGGTTACCATTTTTGTCACTTTTCCCACTTTTGCAAGAAAGAGCCAATACTTGTTCCTGAGGATTCCAGCTGGTTTTGATCATCCTGAAAGCTTCTAAGGGATCAATCAAGAGTGTTCAAAGCATTGAATTACTTCTGGCACAAGGAACTTGACAGATAGCCCAAGAAGCTTCAAGAGGTAAGTGAATCACAACTTGAACTCTCTAAATCATGCATTGCTTTGAGGTCCATTAATCATGGACATCTCATACATATCATATATGTTGTGTTTGAACCAATTTACCATGCTATTGTTGCCTGTATGATGAGATAGCATAGAACATGCAAATCTAGGCCTATTTTGAAATCACTATCGGATTTTAAAATAGAAACATTTTCAGAAAATTCCAAAAGCACCATTGGATTCCTCATGAAATTCTAGGCAGAATGCACCTAATTTTTATCAAAATCCATGGAGAATTGAGGAAGTTAGAGCCTTCATGCAAATCCACCAAGACTTGGTTTTTTTGCCTTGGCCAGGCCTAAAAACCAAGTCACCCATGTATATTCATGGGGTGGTTTTGATACACGGATGTATCACCACCCCAGTGGTAGTGCGCATGTGTGTTTGGATGGAAGGTCGTGAGTTCAACACCCACCCAGACCATTTTGCCATTTTCTCTATTTTTGCTATTTTTTCACATTTTCATGGTTTTTGTTAATTAATTCCAAAATTAAATTCTCTCTCAATTTTAATTATTTTTTATTGGTTATTTTTTTGAAAATTCCCAAAAATGTTAAAATATTTTATTCTAAAAAAATTTCACAAAAATATTATTTATTTCATATATTTGGTATTTTTGTAAAGAATTATGTTTTATTGGTTTTTAAACATTTAAAAATATTTCTTTCTCTTGATTTTTGCAAATTCAAATGATTTTCAAATCATTCTATGAATGAAACATGATTTTTCAAACATTAATCCAAGATTACAACTTGTTTTTTCACACATGTTTGGTAATTTTGATCATTTTAATTGAATTTTATTCAATTAAAACACATTTTTAAATCAAATTAGGGTTTTGTTGATTTTCCCCCTCACAAATATTTTTTAAACACTTTTGGGCCTCTAATAGAGTGTAAGTCCCAACACCTTTTGTAAAGGAAACTATTTTTGGCCTCAGTCATTGTATAAGTCCCGATACGATTTTAAAAGTCTTGGCGCGACCGTCGCCTTTTAAACAAAAACCATCTGGGCCTCCCCTTGTGTTGTAAGTCCCATCTTTTTTTTTAAATATACTTTTAGGCCTCTAATAGAGTGTAAGACCCAACCCCCTTTCTACATAAATAATTTTGGGCCTCAGTCATTGTATAAGTCCCAATACAATTTTCAAAACGACGGTACGATCACTGTCTTTCCATGGGCCTCTCCTTGAGTTGTAAGCCCCATCCCTTGTACACAACCAAACTTTTGGGCCTCTAATAGAGTGTAAGACACATCCCTTGTAAATATAAAAACCGTTTTGGGCCTCAGTCATTGTATAAGTCCCACTGTGTTTTCAAAACCTCGGCGCGATCTCCGTTTTCAAACAAATCATCTGGGACTACCCTTGTGTTGTAAGTCACATTTCTTTTCTTTTTTCAAACACTTTGGGCCTCTTGATAGAGTTTAAGTCCCATCCCTTTATAAATAAAACCTAATTTGCGCCTTAGTCATTGTATAAGTCCCGATATAATTTTCAGATCAACGGTACGATTATTGTTTTTCATCTGGGCCTCTCCTTAAGTGTAAGCCCCAATCTTTTCAAAACAACTTTCCTTTTTTATTTAGGTTCAAATTCATAGTTTTTATCAAAACTTTCTTTAATTTATTGAACATTTAACCATACAGCTGTTACAATGGAAGCTTGCTCGCCTGTAAGTTTTAAACAGCTTTCTTTTACATACTTGCACACACACACACACACACACACACAGATATATATATATATATATATATATATATATATATATATTTGTTTGTGTTAGAAGCTTGCTCACCTGTAAGTCCTCCAACCCTCTTTTTACATACAGTATATATTTCATCTGTATATATATGCCTGTATATTATCTGCTTAGAGTGTTCCCCGGCAATTAGGTCTAGGATTAGATAAAGTCAGTGGTCACTCTTTCAACATAGTCAAAACTAGTTCCCCATAGGAATTTCCAGATACAGTCTTGCCTCCTCTTGGGCTTATACAATATGGAACAAAAAAAAAGACATTATTCCCGATGAAACTTTTTCATACTGTCACTATTAGAAAATTGCCAAAGAGATTCATTTCCCCCAGAGAGGATTAATTCCCGGTGAAACCTCTCTTGAATTTATTCAAACCCTAGAACTGTTCACTAAAGAAAAGATTATTCCCGATGAAACTTTTCTTGAACCTTCTTAAGTTTGGACCCACAGGCTTCCTAAAAGCATCCCCGCCTCCTCTTGGTCTTTGTACAAGGACCCTCGGGCTTCTTAGAAGTTCTCATGCCTTCTATTGGGCTTAGTACAAGGACCAAAGACCTCCTACAGGTATAGGACAGAATTTAGTCATCCTTTGTTAGAGCAGTCTTTCCCAAGAGTCAAAGCCTCAGAACAATTAAGGGTTGTTTCTCATCCCTTAAAACATCTGCCTCCTCTTGGGCATCATGCAAAGATAAACTCTTTCATACCAGTAGACTTGGACAGTCTAATCTCCTTTTGGATCTCAAAGACATTCTCAAGTTCCCTACAAGCACAGGAGAAACCATGGTCATTTGATCAATCTCCAGTAGAGTTAAAACCCCCATAGGTTATAAAACTCAATCTTTATCCTAAATTTCCCCAACTAGGGTCAAATCACTATCAATAAACCTTTATCAGAACCTCAAGGCATCTGGTATTTCAACTCTTCTATAAACCCTCAGCAAGAGTTGATTCCCCAATTTGGATCTGTCTCTGGATCTCAATAATCCTCAGCAGAAACTAGCCTCATCTTAGGCTTTGTATAAGGATCTTTCCACACTCTCTTGTTGAGTCAATCATTTTTAGCCTCTTCTTAGGCTTTGTATAAAGATGTTTCCCCACTCTCTTGTTGAGTCAATCATTTTTTACCTCCTCTTAGGCTTTGTATAATGATCATTCTTATCCTCAGCAAAAGTCAGCCTCAATCTTGGGCTTTGTACATGACAGATAAAAACACTTTCTTGTTGAGTCAGTCTCATTTTAGCCTCAATCTTGGGCTTTGTACAAGACACTCACATAAACACTCTCTAGCTAAGTCAGTCAAATATACTTCAGCCTCAATCTTGGGTTTTGTACAAGACACACATAAAATCTCCCTAAGCAGAGTTAATTCTCTTTCCAGCCTCAATCTTGGGCTTTGTACAAAACAAATCACACTCTCCAGCAAAGTCAATCCCCTTTTAGCCTCAATCTCGGGCTTTGTACAAGACACATACAAATATTCCTCAGTGGAGTCAATAATCCCCTTTAGCCTCAATCTTGGGCTTTGTACAAGACAAACAAAATATTTCCCCGAAAAAGTCAACTTTTAGCCACCTCTTAGGCTTTGTATAATGATATCCCCCAAAGAGTCAGTCTCTTTTTTACCTCAATCTTGGGCTTTATACAAGACAGATAATAAACTCCCCAGTGGAGTCAATTAACCTTTTAGCTTCAACCTTGGGCTTTGATCAAGGCACACAAAAAACAACATTCCCTTCAGAGGAAATCAAAACCTCTCTGTAGGAAAACACTTCTCTGTATATCACACATCAAAACAAGCAAATCAAACAAACCTTAATCCCAGATAACTGCTATAACTGGCACACTTATTGATTCAAAAATCCAAGATGTCGTCCATCTCTTATCCTGGTAAATCTCCGTCCTTCATCTAATTGCTGTAAGTGGCAAGCCTCTGGATTACTTACATCCACGCCATTGTCCCTATCTTAGCATGAAAGATTCCTAAGGAAAAATAGAATTGCTCAACACTGAGTTAAAGTTTTCTCCTTCAGGACAAATCCCTCATAAAGGAAATTATGACATTATTGGATTCTTGTATCCCAGTTAAAGTAATCCTCCTTTATAATCAGTCACCCAACAGCTGTGATAAACAGACGAGATATCTCCCTTTAGAGATGATAAATTCTCTCTTAGTCAAACCTTTTAGCTTCAATCTTGGGCTTCGAACAAGACACAAATACTCATTTAGCTTCAATCTTGGGCTTTGAACAAGACACCAGAACATCATCTTTTCCTCCCATAGTGTTGGTTGCGAAATAGCGGCAAGCAGCAAAAATATTTATTTTTGGAAGAATTCCCTCCGGGATTTATGCCGTGTCCACAGAGATCGGTTTGAGGGAAAGAATGTCATTCGACAATCTCTCACGTTTATGAGTTTGGATTATAATGGTTTCAAACAAGAAAATAGAAAAGTAAATATCAACATAAAAAGAATTCATTCTTCAGAGAGAAGAAACTTATCCAGCATACATATAATCTACTCGTCACAAACATAAATTTATCGATCATTTTCACTATACTACTATACTCGTCAAAATCATCCAGTATCGCTCACAACAGTGTCCATCTCTGGCATACTGAGTTGAGAAAGCAACCGTATCACTCTCTTCATCACTCTCGCGCACGAAGCCTCGAAACACGGAAGGCATTAAGTTCTGACACTATAAAGATTATCATCTAAATCTATCTCTAGCATCTAGACAATAGATATCCATCCCTAATCAAGATTTGTGTTGTTTATCTCTAACACAACACAAATCCAAACATAAATGCAAAAAGATCAAGGAAGACATCGATAATGATTTGTAAAGCAAGCTTTTATACAATATTATGACCAACAAAAATACATATGTTCAAAGTAAATATACAAACACCCAACAAAATAGAAATTACAAAAAGAGAGAAAGAGAGATAAACCAAAACCTCCCGGTTGTCAACCCGATTGATGATGATCCAAATCCGATTCTTCAAGATGCAAAATCCATGTGTTGTTATCAAGTTCTCTCATCAAAGAGAGGTTAATGAAGTTGGGAGACCAAAAGTCACTCCTAAACATCATAACCTAACAAATGAACTAAAAATAAGTTATATACAAAAAGCTGTCACGATGCCACCGCCCGACGCTAGAATGGCACCGCCCGACGCTGGCTTTAATTACACTCACACCAGCTGTACAAAAGACCAGCCTGGCAACAAATATCTAGTACCGCCCGACGCTAGCCAAAATTCCAGGACAGGTACTGGAATTCTTTCTTTCAATTCTCTTCCGCCGCCGTACCGCTCGGCGCTCAAAACACACTGCCCGGCACTCAAAATGTACTGCCCAGCGCAGCGTCGCCCGACTTTGTTGAGGCGCAGCTGACAGTAGACAACGAAAATCCTGCACTATTTTATTCATAACTTTTGAACCGTAACTCCGTTTTTCGCCTGGTTTGAAGCGTTGGAAATCTTATTCAATGCTCTATCTAACAATGCTCCAATATCAATGCTCAAATATCTACAAAATGAATGGAAAAGTATTATTTGTTACATATATAAACAAAAACACAAGTATACATTAAATACACACTTTTACAACAAAGTGGGGTTTTATTAACAAAAAGAACTGATAAGTGCAACAAAACTTATATACAAAAATAGCTACAATTTGCACTTATCACATAGAATAGGAGGAACTACGATTGCTCTAATTTCCCTGTTTTCTTTAACGGGAATACGTAGGCATAAGATTGCGAAATCTTAGCGAGCACACCAATCAAAAACTTTAGGTCCAGTACCTTCACACTAATCAAAAACCTTAGGTTCAGTACCTCACCAAAAACATCGGAAAAAATCGACATCAACAAAAACTCTCTCTCAACACTCCCAAAGGAGAAACTTTCCCAAACCAAGACCGAAAAACACCAGTAAGTAGAAAGTAGTAAGTATAATTGCTAACAATATGTGGATAACCACATATAGGATGGGTAATTGATAACTCCCCATTGTATAACCTGACCCCGAACTCCCCGATCTCTTTAAAGCATTTGTTCAGTTAAACATTTATGTGCAAGGTTAGTTTTAGATAGCTTTCCTTTCCTTTCCAGCTTCATAGGATAAATAAGAAATCTAAAAGTAGCTCCTAACTCCTACCATTACGGTGAGGAGAAACCCATGGCGATAAGGTGGTCGCGTCACCGACATAAATCACACGCTACAAGAGAATGGCGACTCTGCTAGGGAGTCATTTTATCTGTCTAGGACTAGGATTCCTAAGAAGTCTTGGTTGTTAGCAATTATACTATATTATATATATACTACTTTTCCTACTTGATATCCATGTTTATTTTTCTGTCAATTGGAATGCGATTGATACGCATGTGGAAAGTTTGAGAGAACCCTAAGATAAGTGATGGCATAGACGGGTGGACTTATAAGGAGTGATTCCCGAATAAGCAATCTTGGTAGACCATCAAATCAGGCGAGGGCCCGTGTGGATACTATGTTGAACGACCGATCGTCATGAAAATAGACGTTATCTCAGTGTTGCACCCGTGACCCTGAGATTTAGTAGACATTAACCATATGGCCATTTGGTAGTGCAGTAACTATCGGGAATAGTTGATACGCGATGCTACACTCAAATGAGATTACCCTAGGATGCTACAGCTCGCTCGGGTGAACCAGCTTGCTATTGATATCCCTAGGGTGGTCAATGATTTTGGGAACCTTTAACCCGTTCTACAGGTACAAAAATTAACCAAAATACAACCTTTGGGCATGGGTAGAGCCATGACTCCATGCTCGTGACATTGAACCCTTGAACCCATGTTTTTTCAATGTTTTTGTGTGCTGCATTCATGCATTCATTTAAAAAACTCTTAAACAAAGAAAACATTTTTCTCTTTTCTCCTCTCTTTCTTTTTCAAAATAAACTAAAACAATAATTACAAATATCAGAGAAAGATTGTGTTATGGATTTCAGTAGAAGAAAGACGCACAAGTACACCTTCAAGGCTCCAAGACTAGAGGATTTAAGAAGGTTGGCAAGGATGATTACCAACCCTGATGCTTTCAGAGCTAAGCATGGAGGACTGCTGTCTCTGTTAAGGGTCCAGGTAGTTGAAGGAATCCTATCTACGTTAATTCAGTTTTACGATCCGTTTTATCACTGTTTCACATTCCCGAATTATCAACTAGCACCGACACTGGAGGAATACTCTCACCTGACTGATTTACCTATCACTAATCAAGCTCCCTTTTCTGGACTGGAAGAAATTCCAAAACATCAAACCATTGCAAGAGCGATCTATTTGGACGAGTCAGAAGTCAGGACTCACATGACCACTAAGGAAGGAATCCAGGGGTTACCAGCTAAATTCCTGACGGAGAGAGCTCTATACTTTTCCAGTATAGGAAACATAACCACTTTCGAAGATATCTTTGTTCTGCTCACATATGGGTTATTCCTCTTTCCCAACATCGATAACTTCGTCGATACCAATGCCATTAAGATATTTCTGATTGGAAACCTTGTACCAACCTTGCTCGCAGATGCTTATAATTCTGTACACTTAAGGAATTTTTATAGCGGAGGAATGATCACATGATGTGTACCCTTGCTTTACAAATGGTTCCCTTCCCATTTACCCAAATCTACTGCTTTTTGGGACCGTAAGAGTACTCTATGTTGGTCATAGAGAATCATGTCTCTTACCAACTCTAACATAGATTGGTATAATAGGATTTACGAGGGGATAAGGATCATCGACAGATGTGGAAACTTCCCTAATGTACCCCTCATAGGAACTAAAGAAGGAATCAACTATCATCCAATTTTAGTTCACCGTCAACTCGGATACCCGATGAAGAATATCCCGCATAATGTTCATCTGGAAGGTCTTTTCTCCAAGGAAGGAGAAAATGACAGAGCACTAAAGAAGGAAATAATGCATGCCTAGCAACATATTCACAAGAAAGGAAGAGAGTCTTTAGGAAGACCAGAATGTACCTCCATGGAACCTTATCTCCACTGGGTACAAACTAGAACCCTCAAGTTGAGGATGCCTTACCCTCGTCAAGAAGTTCTTCTATTAAAGGAATCTATCCTTTATTTCATGTCTGACACGGAAAAACTCCAGGTCGCTCTCAACAAAGTGTAGCGCGATTTTTGTGGTTTCGAATCACTATCGCTTTGGTACTACAGTTCGATTCATTTTTTATCCTGTGAAGCTGATTAAGGAAGGGAAATAGATGTCTCCAATTAACCCTACTTGCATACTGAGGTTAAACAGTCAAAACTGTTGGTTTACAGATGCTATCAAAAGGGGGGTCTGTCTTAGGTTATTTGCTTAAAAAATAGTGTCTGGACTATTTGCGAGGTTTTTGGTAACATGTTAGGTCTAATGCTTCTTGATTGATGTATGGAGGTGCTGGATTTTGAGTATTTTGATTAGTATGTTTGCTAAGATTTTGCAATCTTATGCCTACGTATTCCCGTTTAACAAAATAGGGAAATCAGAGCGATCGTAGTTCCTCTTATTCTATGGGAGGAAAGAGATGTTTTGGTGTCTTGTTCAAAGCCCAAGACATGAAGCTAAAGGTGATTTGTATCTTGTTCGAAGCCCAAGATATGAAGCTAAAGGGTTTTGGCTGAGAGAGAATTTGTCATCTCTAAAGAGGAATTGTTGATGTTTGTATGCTGTGAACAAGGCACAAATTTGATGCTAAAAGGTTGATTGACTCAACCGGGGTTTTCTTTATTCAAAGCCTAATAGGAGGCAGGAAGTTTGACTTTTTCGAGGAAAATGTTATTTCTGTCTTGTACAAAGCCCAAGATTGAGGCTAAAAGGGATTTTAACTCCGTTGGGGAGAATGTATCTTGAATAAAGCCCAAGATGGAGGCTGAAATGGTTTGACTCAACAAGAGAGTACTTTTATCTATCCTGTATAAAGCCCAAGACGGAGGCTAAAAAAGGTTGACTCAACAAGAGAGTCTTGAACAGGTGATTGACTCAACAAGAGAGTCTGAAGGTTGATTGACTCAACAAGAGAGTTTTTTATACTCAACAAGAGAGTGATTGACTGTCTCGTACGAAGCCCGAGATTGTGGCTAAAAGGAGATTGACTCAACAAGAGAGTCTTTTATACTCAACAAGAGAGTGTTTTCTATCTGTCTTGTACAAAGCCCAAGACGGAGGCTAAAAGTGGTCGACTCAACAAGAGGGTCTGAAAAGGTTAGCTCCGCTAGGGAGAATAATTTGTACAAAGCCCATGAGGAGGCTGTCTTACCGCTGAGGATTATTTAGATCCTGAAGCGGGTCCAAGTGTGGGGAACGCTCATGAGAGAGACCGGGTTTCTGCTGGAGAATGATCCAGAGTGATCAGTGTTTTTTCCTATTGTTTGAAAGGAACTTGAGAATGTATTTGAGACTCAAGAGGTTTAGATTGTCCAAGTCTAGAGTTTTATCTTTTGTACAATGCCCAAGAGGAGGCGCGGGCATTATGGGATGAGTATCAACCCTGAAATGGCCTGAGTTTTGACGTGGGAAAGACTACTTTAGCAAAGGATGACTAAGTTCTGTCTTATACCTTTAAGAGGTCGTCAGGGTCCTTGTATTAAGCCCAAGAGAAGGCATGAGAACTTCTAAGAAGCCGATGGGTCCTTGTACAACGCCCAAGAGGAGGCGGGGATGCTTTTAGGAAGCCTGTGGGTCCCCAAACTAAGAGAAGTTCAAGAAATGCAATTCACAGAGAAGAGTTCATTCTAGGAAAGTTCGAGAATTTGGAAGAAACTCAAGAGATACCATTCACGGAGAAAAGATCATCTCTGGGGAGTTAGAGTTTATTTGACAATTTCTAAGGGTGATAGTCTGAGAAAAGGTTCACCGAGAATACCGCCTTTCTCTTTGTTCCATATTGTTTATCCCCAAGATAAGGGAAGACTGTATCTAGAAATCCTATGGGGATCTAGTTTTGTTTGTATTTGAGAGTGACTAACAAGGCTTTACCTAGTGCTAGACGTAGTTGCCGGGGAAAACTCTAAATAACTATACTAGTATTACACAGTGGATATGTGACAAGTATATAAAAGGATGTGAGAGAAGACTTACAGTGACACAACCCCACAATAAAGTTATATACATATGAAAGCGGTAAATGAAAGCGGATAAACACTTACCCGTTGTAGAGCTTCCATGCTGTTTTGTTAGTTGTTCAACAAAGAGTTTAATGAAAGTTTTGATGACAACATATATTTGGATTCAAAATCAAAGGAGAAAGTGCTTTGAAAAGATTGTTGGGGCTTACAGCTCGAGGAGAGGCCCAAGTTTTAACAATGATTGCATCGTTGTCTTGAAAAGCTGTACAGAGGGACTTATACAATATGTGAGGCCCAAAATTGTTTTTATGTACAAGGGGATGGGTCTTACACTCTATTAGAGGCCCAAAGATTTATTTTTGTACAAGGGATGAGACTTACAACTCAAGGAGAAGCCAAGGGTTATTTGCTCGAAAACGGCGATCGCGCCGAGGTTTTTGAAAACATAGTGGGTCTTATACAACATTTGAGGCCCAAATCATTTTGGTTTCAAAAAAAAGGGTGGGGTCTAACACTCTAGTAGAGGCCCAAAATATTTTTGTTTTTGAAAAGGGATGGGACTTATAGCTCGAGGAGAGGCCCAATTGGTTTTGTTAAAAAGGCGACGATCGCCCGAGGAGAGGCCCAATTGGTTTTGTTTTTGAAAATACAGTGGGACTTATACAATGATTGAGGCCCAAAAAGTGGTGTATTTACAAAGGGGATGGGTCTTACACTCTAATAGAGGCCCATGAGTGTTTGAAAATGATTGATGAGGGTGGAATCGATCAAAACCCTAATTTCATCATTTTTAAAAGTGAATTCTTAAAGAAAAGCAATAAAAAATGATAAAACACCAAATAAGCTTGAATAAACAACTTGTGATTTTTCGTTAAGGTTTAAAAAATGAGGTTTTAATCACAAGATGAATTAAAACTCATTTGGTTTTGATTTTTCAAGATGAATATTCACTTTTAAAATGTTTAAAAACATTTAAAAATGAATTTATTCATAAAAATATCAACTATATTAAATAAATAATATAAATATGATTTTTTTATGGAATAAAATATTTTAACATTTTTGTGATTTTTTGCAAAAAGAACCAATAAAAAATAATTAAAATTGAGGGAGTTATTAATTTTTCAAATCATTAAAAATAATAAGAAAAATAATAGAAAAATGGAAAAAACATTAAAAAGGGGTCTTAGGCGAGGGGGATTCGAACCCCAGACCTCTTATGTGTAGTGTGCGCCTCCTACCACTGGGGTGGTGATACATCCGTGTATCAAAGCCCACCCACAAATATACAAGGCTTGCCTTGTTTTTGGCCTGGCCAAGGCAAGGCAAGACAAGGTTTTGGCCAAAAACGTGAAGCTTGTAACTTTTTCATTTCTCCATGGATTGGGACAAAATTTAGGTCTATCCTGCCTAGAATTTCACAAGGAATCCAATGCTGGTGGTGGTTTTTTCAGATGAGGTCCCCATTTTAAAACCCGATAGTGGTTTTGAAATAGGCCTCTATTTGCATTTTCTGTGCTACCTCATGGTACAGGCATGAATTACATGATGAATTGGTCCAAACACAACATATATAACATATAAGAGATGTGTATGATCAGTGGACTTCAAAGCAATGCATATTTCTAAGAGTTCAAGTTGTGATGCTTACCTCTTTAGGAGCTTTTTAGGCAATCTGTCAAGTGCCTTATTCCAGAAACAATTTGATGCTTTAGACACCCTCAAATGATCCCTTGGAACCTTTTAGGATGATTGGAAACAACTAGAAACCTCAGGAATGGAAACTAGCCCTTTCTTGCAAAAGGGGCAAAAGTGACCAAAATAACAACTCTCTCAAATGGTGTTCCAGATGTGGGGAACTGTAGCGAGCGATTTTGGACGCGGTTCTTAAGCGCTGGTCGCTCTCTGCGGTTGAGCTTAAAACTACAGGTCGATTCATTTTTTATCCTATTGTGAGCTGAATAAGGAAGGGAAATAGATGTCTCCAATTAACCCTGCTTGCATACTGAGTTTAAACAGCGGTCTGTTAGGTTACGGATGCTATCAATGTGGGGGGGCCTTTGTACTGGTTATTCGTATTTTGCCAATACAGGTTCTTTCTTTCTAGGGCTTGGGCAAAAGGTTTCTGGTGGGGAACAAGGATTAGGATGTTAGGACTGATGCTTTTGAATTACTGCTTTTAATTGATGGAGATATGGGATTTGGGTTTTTTGTTGATTACGCTCGCTAAGATCTTTTCTTTCGATCTTATGCCTACGTATTCCCGTTTACCGAAATAGGGAAATCAGAGCGTTCGTAGTTCCTCCTATTCTATGGGAGGAAATTGGTTTTTGGTGTCTTGTTCAAAGCCCAAGACGTGAAGCGAAAGGTGATTTGTATCTTGTTCAAAGCCCAAGATGTGAAACTGAAAGACCTCGACTTTAGAGAGAATTTATCATCTCTAAAGAGGGGAGAAGGAGAATTACTTTAACTGGGATACGCGGATCCGAGCAATGCCATAATTTCCGAAGAAAGGGTTTTAACCTGAAGGAGAAGACTTTAACTCAGTGTAGAGCAATGCCATCTTTCCTTAGGAATTTCTCATGCTAAAAGAGGGACAGTGGCATGGATATAGATGATCCAGAGGCTTGCCGCTTACAGCGATTAGATGAAGGGAAAGGAGTTGTTGATGTTTATGTACTGTGAACGAGGCACAACTTTGATGCTAAAAGGTCGATTGGATCAACCAATGGTTTTCTTATACAAAGCCTAAGAGGAGGCTAATTTCCGCTAGGAAAATCATTATACAAAGCCTAAGAGGAGGCTATTTTGTGTCTCGTACAAAGCCCGAGAGAGAGGCTAAAGGTTTTGACCCAGTGGGGCATATCGTTATACAAAGCCTAAGAGGAGGCTAGCAAAGAGTTCGACTCTTGCTTAAGGGATTTATATCTCGTACGAGGCCCAAGATGGAGGCTATTGTAACTGTTTCAGTTGAGTGACAGATCCAATATACTGATTTAAAAGAGAAAATCAGTTCTTATATGAGTAACACTGTACTCAGGGATTTAATTTGAGGATCAGGGATATTTCCTTTTCTTTGAGGAAACGGGAAATCCAAAGGGTATTGAGACTATCCGAGTCTGCGGGTTTCCTTCCTATTTAACGAAGGGTGCTTGAGAATGTCTTTGAGACTCAAGGAAGTTAGACTGTCCAAGTCTAGAGTTTTATCTTTTGTACTATGCTTCGAGAAACAGTAGTAGACTCTATGAAAGGACTGTTCTATGAGGATGACTAGGTTCTGTTCCTATACCTCTAGGAGGTCGTCGGGACAATTTGTACGAAGCCCAAGAGGAGGCTGGAATCTTTTAAGAAGCCGACGGGTCCTTGTACGAAGCCCAAGAGGAGGCTATCATTCCCGGAGGAAGAGATCATTATACGAAGCCTAAGAGGAGGCTCTGAATACTTCTAAGAAGCCGTAGGGTCCTTGAATAATGCCCAAGAGGAGGCCGGGTTGCTTATAAGAAGCCCGTGGGTCCTTGTACATTGCCCAAGAGGAGGCCGATGCTTTTAAGAAGCCCGTGGGTTCCAAACCAAAGAAAAGTTCAAGAAAACTCTTTTAAAGATAAAACCACTGGTAAAATTGCGAGGTTTACTATCCAGCAACTTTTATCTTTTCAAGAGAGTTTGAACAGTTCGGAGGTTTGAAGAAATTCAAGAGTAGTTTCACCGAGAATAATTCATCTCTGGGGAATAGAATATCTTGACGATTCCTAAGGATGACAACCGAAGAGAAGACTGTATCTGGTGCTCCTATTGGGGATCTAGGCGTCTATTTCTACGAATAAGTGAAACGACGTCACCTAGTTCTAGACGTAGTAGCCGGGGAAACTCGAAATATCTATACTATTATTACACAGTAGATATGAGTTTATGAAAGGAGACTTACAGTGAGCAGCCCCACAATACAGTTTATAATATGAAAGCAGTAAATGAAAGCGATAACCACTTACTCGGTTGTAGTGCTTCCATGCTGTTTGGTTAGTTGTTCAACAAAGAAAGATAAAAACAACAGTATATTCAAAATCAAAGGAGAAAGTGCTTTGAAAAAGAAAGATTTGGGACTTACAGCTCAAGGAGAGGCCCAGGGTTTTATCAGTGAGCGCACTGTTTGACTTTGTACAGCGGGACTTATACAAGTGACTGGGGCCCAAAAAGGTTTTCTGTACAAAGGGATGGGTCTTACACTCTCTCAAGAGGCCCAAAAAGGTTTAAAGAAAATAGAGGGGCTTATAACACGAGGGTAGGCCCAGATGGTTTTTAATTTTAAACGGGCGACGATCGCGCCGTTTACTTGTACAGGGGGACTTATACAATGAGTGAGGCCCAAAAAGTTTTTTGTACAAGGGGGGATGGGTCTTACACTCTCTCAAGAGGCCCAAAAAGGTTTAAAGAAAAATAAATGGGTCTTACTACTCGAGGGTAGGCCCAGATGATTTTTAAAAAGGCGACGATCGCGCCGTTTGTTTTTTGACGGTATCGGGACTTATACAATAAGTGAGGCCCAAAGATGATTTGGTCAAAAAAAAAGAAGGGGGTTGGGTCTTACACTCTAATAGAGGCCCAAAGTGTTTTGAAAATGATTTATGAGGGTTGAATTAATCCAAAACCCTAATTTGTTTTCAAAATGTATTTAATTGAATAAAAATTCAATTAAAATGATCAAAAATTGTTTAACACATGGAAAACAAATTGTGATCTTGATTAATGCTTCAAAAATTAAGTATTGACCTACAAAATAATTAGAAAGCATTAAAAGTTGCAAAATCAATGTAGAAAAAATATTTAATATGTCAAAAATAATTAAAATATTAATTCTTTGCAAAAATATCAATTATATGAAATAAATAATATTTTTGGGATTTTTTGTGAAAATAAAATATTTTAACATTTTTGTGAATTATTAAAAAAAGAATCAACTCAAAATCATTAAAACTCAGAGAGAAATTAATTTTTGAATCAATTAAACAAAATCACAAAATTCAAATATTCAAATATATGAAAATGGGGCCAAGAACAACACCAAGAACACGCGCGTTTTTTCAGTTTGCCCAGATTTGCATTTTCTATCCAATCTCCATGAATACGTAACCATATCATGCAATCAACATATCATTATGCTCGCCTCAACCTCACGATCATGTCTATGTACTTTAATTTCATTTAAATTAAACATACAACAAGAAATCACGAAGAGACCTCAAGAACCCTAATTTCTGCATGAAGACTAGGATTTTTGATACACGATTCAAACAATGCAATTAATTAAGGGAAAACATTCCATGCATGATTATGAACATATGGCCAAATTATTGTGCGAGGAAATATGCATAGATTGAGAGATGACCAAGTTTAGGCTTACCTCCAAGTCGTGACAGCAAGAGCAAATCAAATTCTGGGTTGGAGGTGTTACAGATGAGTTGTGATGATCTGAACAGCTTCCCTACACCATATGGAGTGTGTTTAAACACTTGGATTGAATTGAAATGGACTGGATCAGTTTATGGCATCTCAGCTGCAACTTCACTTCAAACTTGTGTGAATGGCAAGTGATTTTGAGATTTTGATGTTCCAGATGTTATGTGAGTGTTTGATCAGCTCAGATGTGATGTATGTGAGGTGTGTGAGTGATTGGTTTGTGCAGAATTGCTCTCAAACTCAAAACCCGATAGCTACCTTGCTAAGAAAGGCATTTTTGCCAAGAGAAAGAGATTTTGAGGAAAGCATCTGTTAGATGGCTTTGGTGTACTTAAACTGACCACAATTGAGCTCTATTTATAGTAGAGCAAGTTTTTTTTGCAAGGAATAGTGCATGGCAGCTGGTAAGTAGGTTTCCTCAATGTTGGCCAATGGGAATGAAAGTCTCCTCTAGCCATTGACTAGAGGTTAGGGCACAGAGCTTTGGTCCCCTTGGTCTTGGATAAGTCTTGACTGATTTCAGATGAGAATGGCTCAGTCCATGCCACCTTGATGGTTCCATTGAATGCCTCATTCCAAATTTGAAGTCTTGTCCCTACCTTGGCAACTCTAGGTTCAACATGTTATTTCTTATTCCTTGGACCTTGGAGGCTTGGCTCAGTGATTGTTCCCTTTGGATTCAATCCTTTGAGGTGTCCAAGTGGATTGGAGCAATTGTAATTGGCTGATTTTGGCAAATCGAGCCAAAATGCAAATTCTGCCTTGCCTTGACAGATTTCAGCAAGGCAACTTGCCAATGTTGTATCTCATGATGTAGGTTGAATTTGGCAATGTTCTTGGCCATTTTGGAAAGCCCTAACATGATACAACAACTGTTTGAACAAGTTTGGTTATGATCTCTTTTGATTCCAAGTGAAAAATCCCCCTACATTTGGCAAAAAGTGAAGCAGAATTCTGACTTAGTGAAAATTTCACTAAGTGTTGGAAAAAGTGACTTTTTCACTTTTCAGCCACTTTGATCACTCCATAACTCAAAATCCTTAATGAATTGGAATGACTTGTAGTTGAAGTTTTTGTAGGTGATATTGAGGGCTACAAATCCATCTTTGGATGAGAAAAAATGGCCTTGTGGTTTAGGAGTTATGGTCCTCCAAAGTTGGTACCTTTGCCACTTTATTTTTAACTTAGAAAAATTTCTAAGTTTTATGGTTACCCCTTTTACAAGTTATCTCACTTTTCTTGATTTTTCTTGATGAATGATGATTCAAATCATACATTAACATCATTTTAGGGTTAAAAATCCATTTTGGTGAAAAATCTCAAAAAGTCAAAGTTGACTTTTGTGCACAGTTGACTTTTTATCAGATGAATTCCAAACTGTGCAATTCTTCAGGAAATCATGTCCTTGACCTAAATCAAACTTGATGGACATGTTCCATAGGTGTCATAGGGTATATTCAATCATGTATTAGGGTTTGGGAGCATGTCTTGGTCAAAAGTCAAAGTTACAGTTGACTTTTCTCTTAAAACCCTAATTGTGGTGCAGATGAAAATGAGACTTGTTGCTCAAGCTTCTTGGATCAATCCATTGTTCCAAATGGATCAATATGGTGTATTAGATACCCTCAAATCATCTCTTGAGGACTTGGCTCATGGTTTGTCCCAAAAGTCAACTTAGGGGTGAATTAGGTCAAGAAACCCTAATTCCTGATTTTTGATGAATGCATCCCCTGAGGCAAAATTGACTTGATGCATGGGTTCATGAGGTTCCATGAAGTATATTAGGTTATGTTTTGGATCATTGCCTTGTGCCCAGATGAAAATTTCCATCTGGAGGCCCTGGTCGACCAAAACCCTAATTTGGTGACACTGTCGATCTTGAGACTTGATCCACCTAGAAGGGAGCAGCCTTGTGCTTAATCCTTGAAGTGGGAGTCCTTTTTGATCCATTGTGGATGTTTAAGAGATTAGACAAGTTGAAGATCATGTCATTTCTTGATTGATCCTTTGTCTAAGCACTCAGAGAGGGCTTGAAACCCTAATTTTGATTGTATTGGATGCTCACCCATCTTTGGGGAGACTGATGAAGCATAAAGGTACATCCATATTGTGATGATGATTTTCAAAATGATGGGAAATCTAAGTGGTCAAAATTTGGGGTATTACAGATGCCCCTATTTAATCTTCTTGGACCCGAAGGTATGAATGACGAAGGGATTCGGGCATTCGGGGTGCAAGAGGATTAAATATCGGAATATCCGAAATTTTGATGGTGGTTATGAATGGTGGCTTACACATTCATCTTCTTTAGTTAAGCAATGATGCTTAGAAAAGGTAAACTTCCCCTCGATCCTGGTCTTCAGCCAAGGAACTGGTCTCAGTTTTCTTTTGAAATAAACCTCCCCTCGTTCTTGGTTTCCTACCAAGGAACTGGTTTTAGTTTCTGATTTAAACTTCCCCTCGATCCTGGTTTCCTACCAAGGAACTGGTCTTAGTTTCTTTTGAAATAAACTTCCCCTCGATCCTGGTTTCCTACCAAGGAACTGGTCTTAGTTTCTTTTGAAATAAACTTCCCCTCGATCCTGGTTTCCTACCAAGAACTGGTCTTAGTTTCTGATTTAAACTTCCCTTCGATCCTGGTTTCCTACCAAGAACTGGTCTTAGTTTCTTTTGTCAATAAACTTTCTTGACAAGGGACGTTATTCATAGCGGCTTTCCTCAAACTTCTCGCCGAATTTTCCTGGGGAGATGCCATTTGAGTGGAAAAAGTTTGGATGTCAGACTTGCTGGGGAACCCATTCGTCTGAGTTGTAGAGTTGTACAAACTTCTCTGTTGGAGACGCCATCTATCGATTCTACTGGGGAAAGTGAGTCTCTTGAGAGACTATTTGCGTTTGGGATCTTTCATCATACTTTTCTCGGGATCTTCCCGGAGAAATGCCATATGATGGGGTCCAATTTTGAGGGGCCGATGACCTTTTCATCAACGGCTTTTCAGAGAAATACTGATGTACTTCCGATTCTCTGATCACGAGGCTTTCTCTGTGGATTTTCCTTAATCCGGGAAAGCAAGGATATCATCTTCAATACGAAGAGTGACACCTGTTGAAGATTCTCTGATCTTTCAGAGGTTCAAGTTATCAAAGTGGCCAAGTGCCGACTCTGATCTAAAGATACACTGGTGGAGAGATTGTGCAGACGCAACACTTCCTGACGAGGAAAGAATTGACAAACTCGATTGAGAAAACTGTTTATCACTAGGGGACAAGACCGACTCAAGTGATAGTGATGCAATACGAAATGCGAACGCAAATAAAATGCATGAAGTATGTATGTTTATGCTGACAAAACAGACGCGACATACAGACTAATGGATGAACATAATTGGATACTCGGCCATCGCGGGGCGAAGAAGTACCGTTGATTCAAAATAGCAATTCCACCTTGCTTAGGAGAGATAGTCCACGCGGGGAGCTATGTTGATCGGGCTTAGGAGATGAGAACTCGGTCGAGGTGTGTCAGACGAAACAAGGTCTCTGACACAGTTGATCCCTTCATTCAGGCATACTGGCTTAGAAGGAGTACTTTGATTCTGCACTTTGAAATTCGCTTACTTCGGGAGAAGCACTCGATATTCTTCTGATGTTCAATAGTCAAAAGAAATGCCATCTTTAATTTAAAAGCAGAAAAAGTTTTAACAAGTAAATTCATTTTTGTTTTATTTCAAGAATCGCTGATTAAGTTTAAACAACGTCGTTCTGTAAAGCTAAAGCAAGTTAAGAATTACAAACAAAAGCACAAAGGGTCAAATTTTATTGATAAGATGGAGATCAGCCAAACGCGTGATTCCAAAGAGTATATACAAAGTTAGAAAATGGTAATTTACAGGGAAAAGGGCTACGTTGAAACATAACGACCACTATCCTTCTACCAACTTTGAGTTCGGGACATCTTGAGCTTCTGTCGAAGATGACCTTTGACTGGAGATTTCCTCTGATAGATGATGTTGTAACTGCTGCTGCTGAGGGACTTGCCTCTGTTGAACATAGTTACTTGCCATTATCCCTAATTTTGCCTGGATTGTACTATGAGATTTCCAATCCATCGAGATGATTCTTTTTTTTCCATGTCCCTAACTTTTGTCTGGACCGCCCTTTCGGATTTTCAATCCACCGAGACGTTTTTTTTTTTAGTTTAGGCGAAGTATTTCTTGACTACATCAACATTCGTGGGGTAGGCAAATTCCTCTCCGTCCATGGTTGCAAGTCTCAAGGCGCCGCCTGAGAAAGCTTTCGTGACCACATAGGGGCCATCATAATTCGGGGTCCATTTGCCCCGGGAATCAGTGAGAAATGATTGTATCTTCTTGAGCACGAGGTCTCCTTTCCTGAAGACACGAGGTCGGACCTTTTTGTCAAACGCCCTCTTCATTCTTTGCTGATACAACTGACCGTGGCATAGTGTCGTGATTCTCTTCTCTTCGATCAGGTTCAGTTCGTCGTGTCGACTTTGACACCATTCAGCTTCGGTGAGCTTAGCTTCCATCAATACCTGAATTGATGGGATCTCTACTTCTATGGGAAGCACTGCCTCCATGCCATATACTAGAGAGAAAGGGGTTTCCCCTGTTGAAGTGCGGACAGATGTGCGATAATCGTGAAGAGCAAAGGGTAGCATCTCGTGCCAATCTTTATAGGTTACAACCATTTTTTGAACAACCTTCTTGATGTTCTTGTTAGCCGCTTCTACCGCTCCATTCATCTTGGGTCGTTAGGGAGATGAGTTATGGTGTTCAATCTTGAACTCTGCACACAACTCTTTCATCATCTTATTGTTCAAGTTAGATCCATTATTAGTAATGATCTCGCTTGGAACACCATAACGGCAAATAATATTGTTTTTGATAAATCGGACCACCACTTGTCGGGTTACATTGGCGAATGACGCTGCTTCGACCCACTTGGTGAAATAGTCAATGGCTACCAGGATGAACCGATGTCCGTTTGAAGCCTTGGGCTCAATCATGCCAATCATGTCGATTCCCCATATGGAAAAAGGCCACGGGGAAGAAAGAACTTTGAGATGTGATGGCGGTACATGAATTTTGTCGGAGTATATCTGACACTTGTGACACCTCCTCATGTACTTGTAGCAGTCGGATTCCATTGTCAACCAATAGTACCCGGCCCTGAGAATTTTTCTCGCCATTGTGTGTCCGTTGGCATGAGTGCCAAAGGATCCTTCATGAATTTCTTTCATGAGCATGTCTGCTTCTGGTCTGTCGACACATCGGAGCAAAACCATATCAAAATTTCTCTTATAAAGAGTGTCACCGCTCAGGAAGAAGTTTCCAGCCAATCTTCTGAGGGTTTTCCTGTCTTTTCTGAGTGCCCCAGATGGGTACTCTTGTTTCTGAAGGAAGCATTTGATATCGTGATACCAAGGTCTGTCGTCTATGACTGCTTCAATCATGAAGATGTAAGCGGGCCGTTCAAGGCGCATGATGTCGATCTTAGGTATGTCATTCCATCGACCTACACTAATCATGAAAGAGAGAGTGGCTAATACATCAGCCATGTGATTCTCATCACGAGGGATGTGATGAAAGTCGACTCTGTTGAAGAAGGGTAACAACCTTCTTGCATAGTCTTTGTAAGGAATCAATCCTGATTGGTATGTGTTCCAATCTCTTTTTATCTGGTTAATAACCAGGGCTGAATCGCCATATACGTCCAAGTTTTTGATCCTTAAATCATTCGCTTCTTCGAGACCCATAATACATGCTTCGTATTCGGCCTCGTTGTTCGTACATTTGAACGTAAGTCTGGCAGTGAAAGGAATGTGGATACCCTGAGGGGTAAGAATGATTGCCCCAATTCCGTTTCCATAATGATTAACTGCTTCGTCAAAGATGAGTCCCCACTGGGGACCTGGTTCTGGCCCTTCACTGGGTAGCGGTTCATCGCAATCTTTCATTTTTAGATACATGACATCTTTGTCTGGGATGTCAAACCCGATTGATTCTTGATCGTCAATCGGTTGATGAGCCAAATGATCGGCTAAAATACTTCCTTTAACGGCTTTCTGAGCATGGTACTCTATGTCATATTCTGATAGTAACATCTGCCAACGGGCAATCCTTCCCGTGAGAGCAGGTTTTTCGAAAACGTACTTGATTGGATCCATTTCGGAGACCAACCAAGTAGTATGACGAATCATGTACTGGCGAAGACGTTTGGCTGCCCAAGCCAAAGCGCAACAAGTTTTCTCAAGCATTGTGTACCGAGTCTCGCAGTCGGTGAATTTCTTGTTTAGATAGTAAATGGCAGACTCTTTCCTTTTAGTTTCGTCTTGTTGGCCAAGTACACATCCCATTGAGTCCTCTAGGACTGTGAGGTAAATGATTAGTGGTCTTCCTTCCACTGGAGGTGATAGAATCGGAGGATTCAACAGATATTCCTTAATACTGTCGAAGGCAGTTTGGCAGTCTTCTGACCAAACGCAATCCTGGTTCTTTTTCAATAACTTGAAAATCGGCGCACAAGTGGCGGTCATAAGGAATATGAATCTGGAGATGTAGTTCAAACGTCCCAGGAATCCTCTGACTTGTTTTTCAATTTTCAGAGAAGGCATTTCTTGAATGGCCTTGACCTTGTCAGGATCAACTTCAATCCCTTTCTGGCTGACGATGAACCCTAGTAGTTTCCCTGAACGGACACCGAAGGTGCACTTGTTGGGATTCAAGCGGAGCTTAAATTTTCTTAGACGTTCGAACAATTTTGACAGATGTTCCACGTGCTCATCCTCTGTTCTTGATTTTGCAATCAAATCATCGACATATACCTCGATTTCCTTATGTATCATGTCATGAAACAGAGTAGTCATGGCCCTTTGATAGGTTGCCCCGGCATTCTTCAAACCGAACGACATTACCTTGTAACAAAAGGTACCCCATGGGGTAATGAATGAAGTTTTCTCCATGTCTTTCGGCGCCATTTTGATCTGGTTATAACCCGAGAATCCATCCATGAAGGAGAATACTTTGAACTTTGCTGTGCTGTCAACCAGCATGTCAATGTGTGGTAAAGGAAAGTCGTCCTTTGGACTTGCCTTGTTCAGATCTCTGTAATCAACACACATTCTGACCCTTCCGTCCTTTTTGGGAACGGGTACGATGTTGGCTAACCATTGAGGATATTCAGATGTAGCGAGGAAACCCGCGTCGATCTGTTTCTGCACCTCCTCCTTGATTTTGATGGCAATGTCCGGGTGAGTGCGTCTCAACGTTTGCTTTACTGGCAGACATTCTGATCTTAGCGGTAAGTGATGTTCCACGATGCTGGTATCCAACCCTGGCATATCCTGATAGGACCAAGCGAATACATCGGGAAATTCTTTGAGAAGCATTATCAAACCCTCTCTGGCAGTTGGACTGAGCAGTGCTCCGATCCTGATTTCTTTTCTCTCTTTTTCTGAACCCAAGTTTACCGTTTCCAACGGCTCTTTGTGAGGTTCGATGGACCTTTCCTCTTGTCTGAGTAGTCGGGAGATCTCTTCTAGAATTTCGTTGTCATTTTCTTCTTCAGCCTCGAATACCGGGAACTCAAAGTTGGAAGAAGGCATCGGATCGTATGTTTTAACGGGGTATAAAACAAGCAATCTGCATGACGTGATGATTCGTGTTTAGAAGAGATAGAGAAAATGTAAGTGTGTGCAGTGTATTTGTTTTTACTGCTTGTTTTTATTATTGAATTTTTTTTTTTTTAGGATTACCATTTTCTGAAAAAGCAAAAAGAGAAAACAACAAAAAATGCAGAAATTACAGAACGACGTTATTTTATTAATGAACAAGTCGAATCTTGAAACTACAGCCCTATAAAACAAAACTCTGTCTCTTTGGGCAAAGCGAAGAGGGAAATTTACAAAAAGCGAGCCCTATCAAAACATCTGTTTAACCTGGGCAGGGTGAAAGGTTTAAAGATGGCAATTACTTTGTCTGATGAACGACCTTCGGAACCTCGACAGCAACCCATTGGCGGCGAACTCCTCGGTGAATCACAAAGTCTGGCACCTTCCTTGATTTGTCTTCAGAAATGACGCTGATTTCTGGTGGAGCAGGATCATTGGAATCTGTCTCCCAGGCAGAATTGTCGTAGGAGGATTCCTCTGTTGCATTTTGCATAGCATTTGTGCTCTCAGCTGTATCTCCCCATCCAATTGACTGGATATCTTCGAGCCTGATACGAGAGCTTTCGGGAGTAGTGTACTTGACCATAAAGTCGTATTTTCCACTTGGTTGTCCCAGAGTGTCCCAAACTTCTTTTGAACTGGAGAAGTCATCCCTCTCGATGACGTTGACCTCAGGAAAAGCAAAGTTGATGAATTCTAGTCCTGCAAACGTTGCGACTTCATCTTCATGTTGAGTAGTCTCTGAATGACCTGAGTGTTGATCCCATGACATGGCGGGGACACAGGTATTCTGTTCAATGACGCTCAGTTGAGTTTCATCATTCGGCTGACTTTCTTGCCCCAAGTTTCCTAGGTAAGGCTGCCACATTGGCAGACCATCCATCGGGCCATAGTAATTGTGATCAAAGTTGTTTTTCATCAGAGTGTCCTCCTCTAATGAATTTGGCGGAGCACGGCATCCTTCCGGATCACGATCCCCGTAGATCATTTCGACATCTGATCTTGGTATAAATCTCGAACTTTCTGTAGGAAAGCAAAAAGGCATAGGCACCTCTTCCTGAGACATATAGCCGTCCTTGTTAAGGTAGGACTTCCATTCTTCATCCGTGTCAGAGGGATCTTCCTCATTGATAGCATGAACTGTCTAAGACACTGGGTGAAGAAAACCTCCACTGTGGAAGAATTTTTGAAGGGGATGAAGACTTTCATCGTTGGCAGTTGTCTGGGTACAGGTTGCAGAAAAACCAAGACCCTTCTTTGTTTTATTGTCAATAGGAATGACAAACCGTCCCCATCCTTTTGTATCGGTACTCTCGACCGCTTTGATAGCATCTTTGTATGAAGAAATTGAAGTTCCTTCTTCGGATTGATCGTTCTTGCTCACCGATAGTGCTTGGAACTGAGTTCCAATAACCTCCTCGGGTTCCACACAAGCAGATGATGATAGGTTACTCACAAGCAAGGCTTGTTCCCCACAAACCGTGACAAGTTGATCGTTCTTGACGAACTTTAGCTTTTGGTGGAGGGTTGAAGTAACCGCTCCAGCCTGATGTATCCAAGGTCTTCCTAATAAACAACTGTATGTTGCCCGGATGTCCATGACCTGGAAAGTAATTTGGAAAGTGTGAGGACCAATAGTTATGGGAAGATCAACTTCGCCGATAACTGTTTTTCTGGATCCGTCGAATGCTTTGACAACGACCTCGCTGACTTTCATCGGAGGCCATTAAATGATAATTGCATCAAAGTGGACTTCGGCATAACATTCAGGGCTGACCCTGTGTCTACCAATACGTTGGCTAAAGCATCGCCCTGGCAGTTAACTGTAATGTTGAGCGCCATGTTATGACGAAGACCCTCTTCAGGTAATTCCTCATCACTAAATCCCAAATTATTGCAGGAAGTGATGTTAGAGACAATGCTATCGAATTGTCTGATTGTTACATCCTGTTCCACAAAGGCTTGCTCCAAGACTTTCTGTAGAGCCTCTCTGTGTGCTTCTGAACTGAGTAACAGTGATAATACTGAGATCTTTGAAGGAGTCTGTAACAGTTGATCAACAATGTTAAATTCACTCCTTTGGATGAGCTTTAGTATCTCATCTTTGTCTTTTGAAAAGTCGGGATTACTAGATTGACTGACTGGTGGGTCAGGAATTTTCGCCTGAAGTTCCTTTTCTTTGTTGGATTCTCCAACCCCTCGGTTGAAGATTCGACCGCTCCATGTTACACGACTGATGTCTGCAATATTCATGACGGAGGGTAATGGAATTTCCTTTCCATTCTCGATTATTGTTGCACCGTATTTGTAAGGGATCGCCTTAGCTGATTTATACGGTAATGGCCCCGGTAGATAGATGACTATGGGAACCTTCTGATTTTTCTGACCGTCATAAGTAACCTCGATCCGTTCCTGGTTGGGAACTCTAGATTCGTCAAGTAGAGGGATGATGGCAAAAACATCCCTGATCCTGTGATGACCAGAGATCGTGACAACATCCTCAACTTGATCGGCAAGGTAGTTTGACGACCAAATGATGGGTCCTGAACCTGGATATGGATGAATTTCTCCATGATCGATCTGACCCTGAAGAGCTGCTCTCACAAGGTAACACCCTTGGTTACTTTCCGAACAGATGCTACAACTGTCATAGTTGTGTGGTGGCCCCTGGCCACGCCCACTTTGAATACAATGTAACCTCACTAGGTTACCTTCCATTGATCGGACATCCTGACTTTGACGACGAGTAGGATTCCTGTTATTGATACTAATCTGCTGAGTATCTTCATCCATATAGATTGGCATCCACCAGTGATTTAACAAGTGCTGAAGTGCCTCCTGGACAAGGGTACAACCTCGATCGTTTTCGCAACCCGCTTTACAGCTTTGATAGTCATGTGATATTAAGAATCTGAGTTGGACCTGCTCAGCATGTAACTCTACCAGGTTGGTATTCATTACGCGGATGTCGAAGATCTGAACCATGTTGATTTGATAGGAGTTCCTATCATGGTAGTCTTGGATCCATCCAAGATCCATCTGACGCTGGAGGGCCTCTTGTATGAAAGAGCATCCCTGTTTGTTTACCGAGCAAATCAGACAGGAACTGTAATCGTGCCGCGGCAGATTATGATACCGGCTTTGCCTTGAGTGCATCGCCACCAAGTTGACATTCATCGCACGGATGTCTTGGTTTTGAATGACGTTGGAATTCGTGTAAACCATGTTAACTCCACGAACTCGGTGCTCTTGGATCCATCCGAGATCCATTTGTTCCTGTAGAGCTGATTGCACTACCGAACATCCTTGGTTATCTTTAGAGCAGATATCACACTGGTGATAGTTATGAGGTGGCACATGGCCATATCCACTCTGTCTACAATGCATCCTGACTAGATTGGTCCCCAATAAGAGTACATCGTGAATTTGATAGACATTGTTAGTCTCTTTCTCAATCAGATTGATTGCAGCTTTCTTGTGTTGAGGCAGCGGGTTCGTAAGAACATTAGGATTCGTATCTTTGAAAGATAAGAGTCCGCTCCTAACAAGATTTTGCACGTCGGATTTGAAATTGAGGCAAGTCTCAATGTTATGGCCTGAACCTCCTTGATGATAAGGACATGTTTGATCCGCTTTAAACCAAAAAGGCGGATTTTCCAGAACTGAAAGGGGAGACTTAGTCTGAATGTGCCCCTTAGCCAGCAGTAACGGAAACAGCTCTGCGTACAACATGGGCATAGGATCAAACCCTGGTGGCCATATTGTACGGTTGTTGTTATATGGAGGACGAGCCTGCTGAAGAGGCTGTTGTGTCCTTTGTTGGTCAGGTTGGCTCTGCGCAACCTGAGGTTGATACATAGGAACAGGCGCGGGGCCGATAGCAGGAATAACAGCTGCTACTGGCTGATAACGTCGCCTTTGCTTTCCGAGAGAGATATTCCCAATATCTTGCTCTTTTTTCTTAGGGAGAGCACTACCATATTTTTTAGTACCGCTCGTTGATCCAGTGTCTTTTACCAAACGTCCTTCTCGGACGGCTTCCTCAAGACGTACACCCATGCCGACCATTTCGGTGAAATCACCGGGCGCACTGGAAACCATTCGGTCATAGTAAAATGAGCTTAAGGTCTTTAAGAAGATTTTTGTCATCTCTTTTTCCTCAAGAGGTGGACAAATTTGAGCGGCAATTTCACGCCACCTTTGAGCATACTCCTTAAAGGTTTCCTTGTCCTTTT
This sequence comes from Lathyrus tuberosus, assembly GCA_022829125.1. Lineage (NCBI taxonomy): Eukaryota > Viridiplantae > Streptophyta > Magnoliopsida > Fabales > Fabaceae > Lathyrus > Lathyrus tuberosus. The sequence continues at coordinate 789,403 of JALAZF010000380.1, forward strand.
GTGACATTGATCTGAGTTGATCTCTGTCGGGTGCCATGTCCAAATTGTATTTGTATTGTTGGACGAAGGCAGTACCAAGATCTCTGAATGTACTGATCGTAGTACGGTTTAAACCCATGTACCATTTGAGTGCGGCACCGGTTAAACTATCCTGGAAGTAGTGAATCAACAGGTCCTAATTCTCCGTCTGAGCTGACATCCGCCGAGCGTACATCACCAGATGGCTTTGAGGGCAAGAGTTCCCCTTGTATTTTTCAAAGTCGGGCACTTGGAACTTGTGCAGGACTTTCACATTTGGGACCAAGCAGAGGTCGCGACGTCCTTTCCAAATAGATCCTGACCGCGAATAGCTTGCAGCTCTTTCTGCATTTCCAAGAACTGTTCTTGGAATTCCTCCATTCTGTCAAACATAGTTTCCTTCTTACCAGAAGGTGCTGGTGGAATCTGTCCTTCCGGGATAGTGTGCACCACAGGGGGTGGTACCGTGACTACGGCAGTAAGTCTTGGCGCCTCCCGAAGTTTGTAACCTTCAGGAGTCTTGAGTATGCCCCTGGCATCTTCGCTTTCCCGAAGTTTGTAACCTTCAGGCCCAGCGGCTTCTGTTGCGATTCCCTGATCTTCAGTGATCAGCGGAACATATCCTTCCGGGATATAGTTAACAGGCATGCCCCAAGGACGATCTTTCGGTATCTGATACCTAGGATCATACTTTTCTATGATGGGCGTTGAGGTGATCTCTGAGATCACAGTTCTTTGTAGCTGAGCTTCTGCCATGGCTTGCATGTCGTTACGAAGCTTTCTCATATCCTCTCTCAGAGTGTCGATCTCTTCTTTCAACTCACTGTTTTCTTCCTCAAGATCATCCATCTTTTTCTGACGATTGGCCCGAGTATTATACGAATGAGACAGTTTGACTCTAGAATCGAGACACAAACGTGAGATTCGTAGGTAAGAAGAATACGCGATGTGAGAATGATGAATGCAATGATTATATTAATTATTATTTTTTTGGTTTAATCAAAATAAACTTCGACAATTAGATTGCAAATATCAAATAGTGGGGAAACCCCTTTTTATTGAATTCCAAAGGATTACAGAAATGGAAATACAGTAGATTACAAAGTGCAGAAATAGAAACCTAAACTAATGGGTCCCTAGTCCTCTCTGAAGAGAAATCGGGTGCTGATTCTGGTATCTTCCTTTTCTTTGACCGGGGCGCTTGGGCCGTTGTCTGGTTGTCATTCCTTTGCCAAGTGAATAGAGTGAGCAAATTCCTTTGGTCATCTTGATTCTCTACAGCATGCTGCTCCAAAATTTCAATCAGAGCATCTTTCTCTTTCAGTAATTACTGTATTTTGATGCACTCTACGTCGAGGGTGCGGTACTTGTTCTTCCAAGACCTTCTCTCCTTTTGAACTTTGTTGAGAGTAACCTGAAGCTTTTCAGTTTCCGTCATGAAGTACATGACAGTTTCCCTTGGTGGAAGAATTCTGTAACGAGGATAAGGCATCTTTAGCTTGAGAGCTCTTGTTTGTACCCAATGGAGATAAGGCTCCACCGAGACACAGTCCGGTTTTCCCAGAGACTCTCGTCCTTTCTTATGAACCTGTTTCCAAGCATGCACTATTTCCATCTTTAGTGCTCTGTCGTTTTCTCCTTCTTTGAAGAAAAGACCTTCCAGATGAACACCCAGTGGGTTGTGTCTCATCGGGTATCCAAATTGACGAAGAACTAATATTGGATGACAGTTGATTCCTCCTTTAGTTCCTATAAGGGGTACGCTGGGGAAGTTTCCACAACGGTCAATGATTCTGATTCCCTCATAAATCCTATTACACCAATCTATATCAGAGTTGGTGAGAGACATGATCTTCTGTGACCAATGTAAGACACTCTTGCAATCCCAAAAAGCGGCAGACTTGGGCAAGTGAGAGATAAACCACTTGTAAAGCAAAGGTACACAGCATGTGATCTCCCCTCTGCTCTACAAATTTCCTAAGTGTACAGAATGATACGCATCTGCGAGCAAAGTCGGCACAGGGTTTCCAATGAGAAAAACCTTAATAGCGTTGATATCGACGAAGTTATTGATGTTGGGAAACAAAAATAACCCGTAGGTGAGCAAGACAAAGATGCTTTCAAAAGCAGTCCCGTTCCCTATACTAGCAAAGTACAGAGCCTTTTTTGTCAAGAACTGGGCTGGCAAACCTTGGATGCCACCCTTAGTGGTCAGGTGAGTCCTGACCTCAGACTCGTCCAAATGAATTGCTCTTGCAATAGTCTGATTCTTTGGAATTTCTTCCAGTCCAGAAAATGGAGCTCAATCAGTGATATGTAAATCAGTCAGATGAGAATACTCCTCCAGCGTTGGTGCCAGCTGGTAATCCGGGAACGTGAAATAGTGATAAACCGGATCGTAGAACTGAATGAGCGCATCCATGATCCCCTTAATCACATGGACTCGTAACAGTGGTAGCAGACCACCGTGCTTGGCTCTGAAAGCCTCTGGGTTAACGATCATCCTTGCTAACTTTCTCAAATCCCCTAGTTTTGGAACCTTGAAGGTATACTGGTGAGTTCTCCTTCTACCGAAATCCATTAGCGTAATCTTTTTCTCTGATATTTGCAATCACAGTCTTAGTTTAATTTGAAAAACAGAGAGACTAGAAGAGAATGTTTTTTGAATGTTTTAATGTTTTATTAAATGAATGCATGAATGCAGCACACAAAAACATAGAAAAAACATGGGGTCAGAGGGTCGTTGTCATGAAGTCAAAGCTCTACCCATCCCCAAAGGTTTATACTAGGGTGATTTTTGTACCTGTACTCATTATCATCAGCTCCTCCCAGGAAAGCAAAACAACAAGCGGATCACCAGCGAGTTGTGTGCAATCTTAGAGTAAGTGCTATTCACCGAGAATAGATCACCAGCCTCAAATGAGGGTAGTATCGCGTAACAGCTATTTCCCATAGCTTCCGCACTACGAAAAAGGTTGGCTTTTCTTAAGTGTATACTCAATCTCACCACATGCGGCATCACACGCATTCCCAGTAGCAGAAAAATAAACAAGTATAGCAATTAGGAAAAGCAGTATATATATTTGTCCTAATCATCCTAGACTTATAAAGCTATGAATCTTAAGTTCCCCGGCGGAAGCCCTAATCTGTGGTTCCCTGCCTAAGAGATGGACCAACATAGGTCAATCTTTCTCTTCGGTAGAGTTCCCATTTTCCGTAGAAAACGAGGATGATGCCCTAAGGCAGAAAAGGAGACTCCCCAGCAGAGTCGCCATTTTACAAGGAAAACAGACAGAAATAAAAACCGGCCCCACGGTGGGCGCCACTTTTCTATAGCGACCACCGCCATGAAAAATATTCGTCCAAGGTTTTCACCTTAAATTTTAAGAAAGTCAGTGAATGGCCCCACGGTGGGCGCCATTTTTCTGTAGCGAGCGATTTTGGATGCGGTTCTTAAGCGCTGGTCGCTCTCTACGGTAGAGCTTAAAACTACAGGTCAATTCATTTTTTATCCTATTGTGAGCTGAATAAGGAAGGGAAATAGATGTCTCCATTTAACCCTGCTTGCATACTGAGTTTAAACAGCGGTCTGTTAGGTTACGGATGCTATCAATGTGGGGGGCCTTTTTACTGGTTATTCGTATTTCGCCAATACAGGTTCTTTCTTTCTAGGGCTTGGGCAAAAGGTTTCTGGTGGGGAACAAGGATTAGGATGTTAGGACTGATGCTTTTGAATTACTGCTTTTAATTGATGGAGATATGGGATTTGGGTTTATTGTTGATTGCGCTCGCTAAGATCTTTTCTTTCGATCTTATGCCTACGTATTCCCGTTTACCGAAACAGGGAAATCAGAGCGTTCGTAGTTCCTCCTATTCTATGGGAGGAAATTGGTTTTTGGTGTCTTGTTCAAAGCCCAAGACGTGAAGCGAAAGGTGATTTGTATCTTGTTCAAAGCCCAAGATGTGAAGCTGAAAGACCTCGACTTTAGAGAGAATTTGTCATCTCTAAAGAGGGGAGAAGGAGAATTACTTTAACTGGGATACGCGGATCCGAGCAATGCCATAATTTCCGAAGAAAGGGTTTTAACCTGAAGGAGAAGACTTTAACTCAGTGTAGAGAAATGCCATCTTTCCTTAGGAATTTCTCATGCTAAAAGAGGGACAGTGGCATGGATATAGATGATCCAGAGGCTTGCCACTTACAGCGATTAGATGAAGGGAAAGGAGTTGTTGATGTTTGTGTACTGTGAACGAGGCACAGCTTTGATGCTAAAAGGTCGATTGGATCAACCAATGGTTTTCTTATACAAAGCCTAAGAGGAGGCTAATTTCCGCTAGGAAAATCATTATACAAAGCCTAAGAGGAGGCTATTTTGTGTCTCGTACAAAGCCCGAGAGAGAGGCTAAAGGTTTTGACCCAGTGGGGCATATCGTTATACAAAGCCTAAGAGGAGGCTAGCAAAGAGTTCGACTCTTGCTTAAGGGATTTATATCTTGTACGAGGCCCGAGATGGAGGCAAAAAGGGGTGATTGACTCAACGAGGAAATCTTTTGTGTCTCATACAAAGCCTGAGAGAGAGGCTAAAAGGTTGTTTTGACTCCACTGGGGAGAATTTTGGTATCTCGTACGAAGTCCGAGATGGAGGCTATTGTAACTGTTTCAGTTGAGTGACAGATCCAATGTACTGATTTAAAAGAGAAAATCAGTTCTTATATGAGTAACACTGTACTCAGGGATTTAATTTGAGGATCAGGGATATTTCCTTTTCTTTGAGGAAACGGGAAATCCAAAGGGTATTGAGACTATCCGAGTCTGCGGGTTTCCTTCCTATTTAACGAAGGGTGCTTGAGAATGTCTTTGAGACTCAAGGAAGTTAGACTGTCCAAGTCTAGAGTTTTATCTTTTGTACTATGCTTCGAGAAACAGTAGTAGACTCTATGAAAGGACTGTTCTATGAGGATGACTAGGTTCTGTTCCTATACCTCTAGGAGGTCGTCGGGACAATTTGTACGAAGCCCAAGAGGAGGCTGGAATCTTTTAAGAAGCCGACGGGTCCTTGTACGAAGCCCAAGAGGAGGCTATCATTCCTGGAGGAAGAGATCATTATACGAAGCCTAAGAGGAGGCTCTGAATACTTCTAAGAAGCCGTAGGGTCCTTGAATAATGCCCAAGAGGAGGCCGGGTTGCTTATAAGAAACCCGTGGGTCCTTGTACGATGCCCAAGAGGAGGCCGATGCTTTTAAGAAGCCCGTGGGTTCCAAACCAAAGAAAAGTTCAAGAAAACTCTTTTAAAGATAAAACCACTGGTAAACGTGCGAGGTTTACTATCCAGCAACTTTTATCTTTTCAAGAGAGTTTGAACAGTTCGGAGGTTTGAAGAAATTCAAGAGAAGTTTCACCGAGAATAATTCATCTCTGGGGAATAGAATTTATTGACGATTCCTAAGGAGGACAGCCGAAGAGAAGACTGTATCTGGTGCTCCTATTGGGGATCTAGGCGTCTATTTCTACGAATAAGTGAAACGACGTCACCTAGTTCTAGACGTAGTAGCCGGGGAAACTCAAAATATCTTTACTATTATTACACAGTAGATATGAGTTTATGAAAGGAGACTTACAGTGAGCAGCCCCACAATACAGTTTATAATATGAAAGCAGTAAATGAAAGCGATAACCACTTACTCGGTTGTAGTGCTTCCATGCTGTTTGGTTAGTTGTTCAACAAAGAAAGATAAAAACAATAGTATATTCAAAATCAAAGGAGAAAGTGCTTTGAAAAAGAAATATTTGGGACTTACAGCTCAAGGAGAGGCCCAGGGTTTTATCAGTGAGCGCACTGTTTGACTTTTACGGCGGGACTTATACAAGTGACTGGGGCCCAAAAAGGTTTTCTGTACAAAGGGATGGGTCTTACACTCTCTCAAGAGGCCCAAAAAGGTTTAAAGAAAAGAGAGGGGCTTATAACACGAGGGTAAGCCCAGATGGTTTTTAATTTTAAACGGGCGACGATCGCGCCGTTTACTTGTACAGGGGGACTTATACAATGAGTGAGGCCCAAAAAGTTTTTTGTACAAGGGGGGATGGGTCTTACACTCTCTCAAGAGGCCCAAAAAGGTTTAAAGAAAAATAAATGGGTCTTACTACTCGAGGGTAGGCCCAGATGATTTTTAAAAAGGCGACGATCGCGCCGTTTGTTTTTTGACGTTATCGGGACTTATACAATAAGTGAGGATCAAAGATGATTTGGTCAAAAAAAAAGAAGGGGGTTGGGTCTTACACTCTAATAGAGGCCCAAAGTGTTTTGAAAATGATTTATGAGGGTTGAATTAATCCAAAACCCTAATTTGTTTTCAAAATGTATTTAATTGAATAAAAATTCAATTAAAATGATCAAAAATTGTTTAACACATGGAAAACAAATTGTGATCTTGGATTAATGCTTCAAAAATTAAGTATTGACCTACAAAATAATTAGAAAGCATTAAAAGTTGCAAAATCAATGTAGAAAAAATATTTAATATGTCAAAAACAATTAAAATATTAATTCTTTGCAAAAATATCAATTATATGAAATAAATAATATTTTTGGGATTTTTTGTGAAAATAAAATATTTTAACATTTTTGTGAATTATTAAAAAAAGAATCAACTCAAAATCATTAAAACTCAGAGAGAAATTAATTTTTGAATCAATTAAACAAAATCACAAAATTCAAATATTCAAATATATGAAAATGGCGCCAAGAACAACACCAAGAACACGCGCGTTTTTTCAGTTTGCCCAGATTTGCATTTTCTATCCAATCTCCATGAATACGTAACCATATCATGCAATCCACATATCATTATGCTCGCCTCAACCTCACGATCATGTCTATGTACTTTAATTTCATTTAAATTAAACATACAATAAGAAATCACGAAGAGACCTCAAGAACCCTAATTTCTGCATGAAGACTAGGATTTTTGATACACGATTCAAACAATGCAATTAATTGAGGGAAAACATTCTGTGCATGATTATGAACATATGGCCAAATTATTGTGCGAGGAAATATGCATAGATTGAGAGATGACCAAGTTTAGGCTTACCTCCAAGTCGTGACAGCAAGAGCAAATCAAATTCTGGGTTGGAGGTGTTACAGATGAGTTGTGATGATCTAAACAGCTTCCCTACACCATATGGAGTGTGTTTGAACACTTGGATTGAATTGAAATGGACTGGATCAGTTTATGGCATCTCAGCTGCAACTTCACTTCAAACTTGTGTGAATGGCAAGTGATTTTGAGATTTTGATGTTCCAGATGTTATGTGAGTGTTTGATCAGCTCATATGTGATGTATGTGAGGTGTGTGAGTGATTGGTTTGTGCAGAATTGCTCTCAAACTCAAAACCCGATAGCTACCTTGCTAAGAAAGGCATTTTTGCCAAGAGAAAGAGATTTTGAGGAAAGCATTTGTTAGATGGATTTGGTGTACTTAAACTGACCACAATTGAGCTCTATTTATAGTAGAGCAAGTTTGTTTTGCAAGGAATAGTGCATGGCAGCTGGTAAGTAGGTTTCCTCAATGTTGGCCAATGGGAATGAAAGTCTCCTCTAGCCATTGACTAGAGGTTAGGGCACAGAGCTTTGGTCCCCTTGGTCTTGGATAAGTCTTGACTGATTTCAGATGAGAATGGCTCAGTCCATGCCACCTTGATGGTTCCATTGAATGCCTCATTCCAAATTTGAAGTCTTGTCCCTACTTTGGCAACTCTAGGTTCAACATGCTATTCCTTGTTCCTTGGACCTTGGAGGCTTGGCTCAGTGATTGTTCCCTTTGGATTTAATCCTCTGAGGTGTCCAAGTGGATTGGAGCAATTGCAATTGGCTGATTTTGGCAAATCGAGCCAAAATGCAAATTCTGCCTTGCCTTGACAGATTTCAGCAAGGCAACTTGCCAATGTTGTATCTCATGATGTAGTTTGAATTTGGCAATGTTCTTGGCCATTTTGGAAAGCCCTAACATGATACAACAACTGTTTGAACAAGTTTAGTTTAGATCTCTTTTGATTCCAAGTGAAAAATCCCCCTACATTTGGCAAAAAGTGAAGCAGAATTCTGACTTAGTGAAAATTTCACTAAGTGTTGGAAAAAGTGACTTTTTCACTTTTCAGCCACTTTGATCACTCCATAACTCAAAATCCTTAATGAATTGGAATGACTTGTAGTTGAAGTTATTGTAGGTGATATTGAGGGCTACAAATCCATCTTTGGATGAGAAAAAATGGCCTTGTAGTTTAGGAGTTATGGTCCTCCAAAGTTGGTACCTTTGCCACTTTATTTTTAACTTAGAAAAATTTCTAAGTTTTATGGTTACCCCTTTTACAAGTTATCTCACTTTTCTTGATTTTTCTTGATGAATGATGATTCAAATCATACATTAACATCATTTTAGGGTTAAAAATCCATTTTGGTGAAAAATCTCAAAAAGTCAAAGTTGACTTTTGTGCACAGTTGACTTTTTATCAGATGAATTCCAAACTGTGCAATTCTTCAGGAAATCATGTCCTTGACCAAAATCAAACTTGATGGACATGTTCCATGGGTGTCATAGGGTATATTCAATCATGTATTAGGGTTTGGGAGCATGTCTTGGTCAAAAGTCAAAGTTACAGTTGACTTTTCTATTAAAACCCTAATTGTGGTGCAGATGAAAATGAGACTTGTTGCTCAAGCTTCTTCGATCAATCCATTGTTACAAATGGATCAATATGGTGTATTAGAGACCCTCAAATCATCTCTTGAGGTCTTGGCTCATGGTTTGTCCCAAAAGTCAACTTAGGGGTGAATTAGGTCAAGAAACCCTAATTCCTGATTTTTGATGAATGCATCCCCTGAGGCAAAATTGACTTGATGCATGGGTTCATGAGGTTCCATGAAGTATATTAGGTTATGTTTTGGATCATTGCCTTGTGCCAAGATGAAAATTTCCATCTGGAGGCCCTGGTCGACCAAAACCCTAATTTGGTGACACTGTCGATCTTGAGACTTGATCCACCTAGAAGGGAGCAGCCTTGTGCTTAATCCTTGAAGTGGGAGTCCTTTTTGATCCATTGTGGATGTTTAAGAGATTAGACAAGTTGAAGATCATGTCATTTCTTGATTGATCCTTTGTCTAAGCACTCAGAGAGGGCTTGAAACCCTAATTTTGATTGTATTGGATGCTCACCCATCTTTGGGGAGACTGATGAAGCATAAAGGTACATCCATATTGTGATGATGATTTTCACAATGATGGGAAATCTAAGTGGTCAAAATTTGGGGTATTACAGGAACCATTTGGGACAGTTCAAGGATGATATTTGGAGTGTGTTTGAGGCTTTATCGGGTTTTGAAAGTGACTGAATCAAGACATGGCTTGAAAAGTGCAAAAAGGTCCTATTTTGAGGTTTTGAGAATGGACTTTGAGGTTTTGGTGTTTCAGGTTACTTGTGAGAGTTTGGACAGCTTAGATATGACATATTGGATGTGTTTGGATCATGAGCTGTGATGGAATTGCTCTCTAACTCAAAAACTCAGAGTTACCTTGCTAAAGAAGGCATCTTGGCCTAGAGAAAGAGATTTTGAAGAAAACAAGTGTTGTAGTGCTTTGGTGTACTTAAACTGAGCACAAATGAGCTCTATTTATAGTAGAGCAAGTTTATTTTACAAGCAATAATGAATGGAGGTTGCTGCAGACCTTTGGCCAATTGGAGCATTTTGGAATCTTAGGTCTCCTCTAGCCATTGACTAGAGGTTAGAGCACAGGTCTTTGGTTCCTTAGTTCAAAGATCATCCTTGACTCATTCAATTGGAAATGGCTCAGTTCATGCCACCTTGGTGCATCCATTGAATGCTCCAAAACAAAATTGGAGTCTTGTCCCCTCTTTAGGGTTTTTTAGGTTTGGCATGCTATTTTTAGTTCCAAAGACTTGGGAGGCTTATGGATCAGTGTTTGTCCCTCCTTGGTCTCTCCCTGAGGTGTTCAAATGGATAAACTTGTTTGTCATTTGCACAAATTGCTCAAATCGAGCAAAATGCACAAATATGCCATGCCATGACAGTTGCAGCAAGGCATATTACCATTGTCATAACTCTTAGCTCAAATGGGATTTGATGGAGTTCTTGGCCATTTTGGAAAACTCTCATATGATACAATCATATGTGTGATCATAGTTTGTTTTGAAACTTTTTGGATCCAAGTGAAAAATGCCCCTACATTTTGAAAAAAGTGAAACAGATTCTGACTTAGTGAAAATTTCACTAAGTGTTGGAAAAAGTGACATTTCATGTTTTCAGCCATTTTGATCCAACCATAACTCAAAATCCATGATGAATTGGAATGAGGTGTAGTTGACACTTTTAAAGTATGCCATGAGAGCTACAAATCCATCTTTGGAACAGCCAAAATGGTTGCTTGGATCTCATGTTATGATCCTTGGAAGTTGGTACCCTAGCCATTTTGTTCCATAATTAGAAAATTTCTAAGTTTTTTATGGTTACCCCTTTTACAAGTTATCCCACTTTTCTTGATTTTTCTTGATGAATGATGATTCCAATCACACATTAACATCGTTTTAGGGTTAGGGAACCATAATTGATCAAAAAATAAAAAAAGTCAAACTTTGACTTTTGGGCACAGTTGACTTTTTATTAGATGAATTCCAAACTGTGCGATCCTCTATGAAATCAAGTCCTTGACCTAAATCAAACTTGATGGATTAATTTCATAGGTGTTATAGGGTGTATTGAATCATGTCCCAAGGTTTGGGAGTATATCCTGGTCAAAAGTCAAAGGCACAATTGACTTTTCCCGCGAAACCCTAATTGTGGTTCTGATGAACTTGAAACTTGTGAATCAAGCTTCTTGGATCAATCCATTATTGCAAATGGATCAATGTAGTTTGTTAGAGACCCTCAAATCATCTCTTGAGGTCCTGGCTCATCTTTTGTCCCAAAAGTCAACTTAGGGGTGAATTAGGTCAAGAAACCCTAATTCCTGATTTTTTTATGAATGCATCCCCTACAGCTAAATTGACTTGATGATTGGGTTTATGAGGTCCCTTAGGGTATTTTGGTTTATGCTTTGAAGGATTGGCTCATGCCCAGAGGAAAAAATTCCATCTAGAGGCCCTGGTCGACCAAAACCCTAATTTGGTGACACTGGCGATCTTGAGGCTTAATCCACTTGGGATGTTGCAGCCTTGTGCTTGATTCTTGATGTAGGAGTCCTCTTGATCCATTGTGGATGTTTGAGAGGTTTAGACAAGTTGAGGATCATGTCATTCCTTTATTGATCCTTTGTCTAAGAGCTCTGAGAGGGCTTGAAACCCTAAGTTTGATTGTAGTGGATGCTCACCCATCTTTGGGGAGACTGATGAGGCACAAAGGTACATCCATATTGTGATGATGATTTGCACAATGATGGGAAATCTTAGTGGTCAAAATTTGGGGTATGACAGATGCCCCTATTTAATCGTCTTAGACCCGAAGGTGTGAATGGCGAAGGTATTCGGAAATTCGGGGTGCAAGAGGATTAAATTACAGAATACCCGAAATTTTGATGGTGGTTATGAATGGCAGTTTTCTCATCCATCTTCTTTTGCTAAGTAATGATGCTTAGAAAAGGTAAAAACTTCCCCTCGATCCTGGTTTTTAGCCACGGAACTGGCCTCAGTTTCTGATATAAACTTCCCCTCGATCTTGGTCTTCTACCAAGGAACTGGTCTCAGTTTCTGATGTAAACTTCCCCTCGATCCTGGTCTCATACCAAGGAACTGGTCTCAGTTTCTGATGTAAACTTCCCCTCGATCCTGGTCTTCTACCAAAGAACTGGTCTCAGTTTCGGATGTAAACTTCCCCTCGATCCTGGTCTTTTACCAAGGATTTGGTCTCAGTTTCTTTTGTCAATAAACTTTCTTGACAAGGGACGCTGTTTGCAGCGGTTTTCCTCAAACTTCTCGTCGGCTTTTCTTGGGAGACGCCATTTGATGGAAAAACTTTTGATGTTAGACTTACTGGGGAATCCATTCGTCTGAGTTGTAGAGGTGTACAAACTTCTCTGTTTGGAGATGCCATTTGTTGACTCTACTGGGGAAAGGAGGTCTCTTGAGAGACTGCTGTCGCTTAGGGATATTACATCACACTTTTCCTCGAGGTCTTCTCGGGGAAATGCCATGTGATGTGATCCAATTTTGAGGTGCTGATGACCTTTTCGTCAGTGAATGTTCCGGAGGAGAATTACTGTATTGCCGAATCTTTGATTAAGAGGCTTTTTCTGGGGATTTTCCTTAATCCGGGAAAGCGAAAATATCATCTTCAATGGTGAAGAGTGATGTTTGTTGAGAGTCATTCTTGCTTTTAAGAGGTTCAAGTTATCAAAGTGGTCAAAGAACCACCTTCAATCCAGAAATAAACTGCAGGAGAGGTTTTTCAGACACGACGTTTCTTGACAAGGAAAGAACTGACAACTCGATTGAAAGGACTTTTATCACTTGGGAACAAGACCGAATAGAGTGATAGTGATGCAATATGAATATGTATGAATCAATAATGCATGATGTATGTATGTTTATGCTGACAAAACTGACACGACATACAAACTGACGGATGAACATGACTGGATACTTGGCCACTGCAGGGGACGAGGAAAAACCATTTGGTTCACAATAGCAATTCTGCCTTGCTTAGGAGAGATAGTTCCTGTGGGGAACAACCATTGGTCGGGCTTAGGATATGAGAACTCTGTCGGGGGGTGTCAGATGGAACATTCACATCTGACTGTCATACCCCAAATTTTGACCACTAAGATTTCCCATCATTGTACAAATCATCATCACAATATGGATGAACCATTAGTCTCCCCAAAGATGGGTGAGCCTTCACTACAATCAAAATTAGGGTTTCAAGCCCTCTTTGAGCCTTAGACAAAGGATCAATCAGGGAATGACATGATCTTCAACTTGTCTAACCTCTCAAACATCCACAATGGATCAAGAGGACTCCCACCTCAAGGATTAAGCACAAGGCTGCAACATTCTGAGTGGATTAAGCCTCAAGATCGCAAGTGTCACCAAATTAGAGTTTTGGTCGACCAGGGCCTCCAGATGGGAATTTTCCTCTAGGAATGAGCCAATGCTTCAAATCATAACCTAATATGCTCCATGGAACCTCATGGACCCAATCATCAAGTCAATTTTGACCTCAGGGGATGCATTCATCAAAAATCAAGAATTAGGGTTTCTTGACCTAATTCACCCCTAAGTTGACTTTTGGGACAAATCATGAGCCAAGAACTCAAGAGAGGATTTGAAGGTCTCTAATAAACTACCTTGATCCATTTGCAACAATGGATTGAGCCATGAAGCTTGAGCAACAAGGTTCAAATTCATCAGAACCACAATTAGGGTTTCGCGAGAAAAGTCAACCGTGTCTTTGACTTTTGACCAAGACATGCTCTCAAACCGTGGAACATGATTTAATACACCCTATAACACCTATGAAATCAATCCATCAAGTTTTATTTAGGTCAAGGACTTGATTTTATAGAGGATCGCACAGTTTGGAATTCATCTGATAAAAAGTCAATTGTGCACAAAAGTCAAACTTTGACTTTTTGAGATTTTTAATTATTATGGTTTCTTAACCCTAAAATGATGTTAATGTGTGGTTGGAATCATCATTCATCAAGAAAAAACAAGAAAAGTGGGATAACTTGTATATGGGGTAACCATAAAAACTTAGAAAATTTTCTAAGTTATGGAACAAAGTGGCAAGGGTACCAACTTTGGAGGATCATAACTCCTAAACCACAAGGCCATTTTCCCCATTCAAAGCTGAATTTGTAGCTCTCATGGCCCTCTACAAAAGCTTCAAACATAACTCATTCCAATTCCTCATGGATTTTAAGTTATGGAATGATCAAAATCTCAAAAAGTAAAAATGTCACTTTTTTCCAACGCTTAGTGAAATTTTCACTAAGTCAGAATCTGCCTTCACTTTTTTTCCAAATGTAAGGGAATTTTTCACTCGGATCCAAAAAGTATCAAAACCAATTATGATCAAACAGTTGTTGTATCATATGAGGGCTTTCCAAAATGGCCAAGAACTCCATCAAATTCCACTTGAGCCATGAGATATGACAATTGCAGCATGCCTTGCTGAAAACTGCCAAAGCAAGGCAGATTTGTGCATTTTGCTCGATTTTCCAAATTTATGCAAATGACAAACACACTTATCCATCTGAACATCTCAAGGGGAGACCAAGGAGGAACCAACTCTGATCTCAAGCCTCCCAGGTCCTTGGAACTAAAATAGCATGCAAAACCTAGAAATCCCTAACGAGGGGACAAGATTCCAATTTTGTTTTGGAGCATTTAATGGATGCACCAAGGTGGCATGGACTGAGCCATTTCCAACTGAATTCAGTCAAGACTTATCCAAGACCAATGGAACCAGCAGCCTGTGCCCTAACCTCTAGTCAATGGCTAGAGGAGACTTGGATTCTCATTGATCAACATTGGCCAAACCTATGCAGCAGTTGCCATTCACAATTCCTTGCAAAACAAACTTGCTCTACTATAAATAGAGCTCAATTGTGTTCAGTTTGAGTACACCAAATCACTACAACACTTGCTTTCCTCAAAATCTCTTTCTCTAGGCAAAAATACCTTCTTTAGCAAGGTAACTCTGAGTTTTTGAGTTAGAGAGCAATTCCACCACAGCTCATGATCCAAACACATCCAATGTGTCATATCTAAGCTGTCCAAACTCTCACAAGTGACCTGTAACACCAAAATCATAAAGTCACCTCTCAAAACCTCAAAAATAGGACTTTTGTGCATTTTTCAAGCCATGTCTTGATTCAGTCACTTTCCAAACCAGATAAAACCTCAAACATACTCCAAATATCATCCTTGAACTGTCCCAAATGGTTCCCCCATCTGGAACACCATTTGAGAGAGTTGCTATTTTGGCCACTTTTGCCCCTTTTGCAAGAAAGAGCTCAAACTTGTTCCTGAGGTTTCCAGCTGATTCCAACCATCCTAAAAGCTTCTAAGGGATCATTTGAGGTTGTTCAAAGCATCAAATCACTTCTGGAACAAATCCCTTGGTAGATTGCACAAAAACTTCAAAAAAGGTAAGCATCACAACTTGGATTCTTTGAATCATGCTTCCTTTTGATGTCCACTGATCATGCATCTCTTATACATGTTATATGTGTTGTGTTTGCACCAATTTATCATGTAATTCATGCTTGTATCAAGAGGTGGCACAAAAAATGCAAATCATGGCCTATTTCAAAACCACTATCGGGTTTTTCAATAAGAGCATGATCTGAAAAAAAACACCACCACCATTGGCTTCCTTGTGAAATTCTAGGCAGGATAGACCTAAATTTTGTCCCAATCCATGGAGAAATGAGAAAGTTATGGCCTTCACGTTTTCAACCAAAATCTTGCCTTGCCTTGCCTTGGGCCAGGATAAAAACAAGGCAAGCCTTGTATATTTGTGGTTGTGTTACAATCAACAGATGTATCACCACCCCAGTGGTAAGGCGCGCGCCCTATACACAAGAGGCCTGGGGTTCGAATCCCCCTCGCCCCAGATCTTCTTTTTGCTATTTTTCCACTTTTTATTGTTTTTCTTATTATTTTTAATGATTTGAAAAATTAATAACTCCCTCAATTTTAATTATTTTTTATTGGTTATTTTTGCAAAAAATCAAAAAAATATTGAAATATTTTATTCCACAAAAAAAATCAAATTTATATTAGTTATTTAATATAATTAGTATTTTTGTGAATAAATTCCTTTTTAATTGTTTTTAAACATTTAAAAGTGAATATTTACTTTGAAAATCAAAACCAAATGAGTTTTAATTCATCTTGTGATTAAAACCTCATTTTTCAAACCTTCGACAAAAATCACAAGTGGTTTATTCAAACTCATTTGGTATTTTTATCATTTTATTTGATTTTCTTTAAATATTTACTTTTAAAGGAAAACAAAATTAGGGTTTCTTTGATTTTCACCCTCACAAATCATTTTTAAACACTTATGGGCCTCTAATAGAGTGTAAGACCCAACCCCTTTGAAAACAAAATATTTTTGGGCCTCAGTCATTGTATAAGACCCACTGCGTTTTCAAAAATCTCGCCACGATCGCCATTTCAAAACGAAAATCATCTGGGCCTTCCCTTGTGTTATAAGTCCCATTTCCTTTCTTTAAAACACTTTGGGGCTCTATTATAGTGTAAGACTCATCCCCTTTATAAATACACCACTTTTTGGGCCTCAGTCATTGTATAAGTCTCACTGTATTTTCAAAAACCACGGCGAGATCGTCGCCTTTTCCAGCAAAATCATTGGGCCTCTCCTTGAGCTGTAAGCCCCACCACTTGTACAAAAGTAAATCATTGGGCCTCTAATAGAGTGTAAGACCCAATCCCCTTTTAACCAAAACTTTTTGGGCCTCAGATATAGTATAAGTCCCTCCCCGTTAAAAGAAAAATCTCGGCGCGATGGCCAGTTCAAAAACAAATCATACGGGTCTACCCTCGTGTTATAAGCCCCATTATTTTTCTTTAAACACCTTTGGGCCTCTTGAGAGAGTGTAAGACCTATCCCTTTGTACAGAAAACCTTTTTGGGCCTCAGTCACTTGTATAAGTCCCTGTACAATTTCAAAACAATAGTGCAATCACTGAAAAAACCTTGGGCCTCTCCTTGAGCTGTAAGCCCCAACAATCTTTTCAAAGCACTTTCTCCTTTGATTTTGAATATAATATTATTATCAAAACTTTCTTTTTTGAACAAACTAACCAAACAGCATGGAAGCTCTACAACTGAGTAAGTGTTTACCCACAGGCTTCTTAAAATCATCCCCGCCTCCTCTTGGGCGTTGTACAAGGACCCTTCGGCTTCTTAAAAGCTCTCATGCCTTCTCTTGGGCTTAGTACAAGGACCTAGAGACCTCTACAGGTATAGGAGTAGAACCTAGTCATCAATTTGCTAGAGCTGTCTTTCTGAGTCAAGTGTCAGACTAGTTAATGGGTTGACCTTCATCCCTTAACGTACCCGCCTTCTCTTGGGCATCATACAAAGATCACTCACTATCTGAGAATCGATTTCTCGAAACACTAGTAGACTTGGTCAGTCTCAATACCCTTTGGATTTCCCGTTTCCTTAAAGAACAGGAAATAACCCTGATCCTCTGATCAATGCCAAAGCACAATAATACCTTTAATCGTTCCCTTCATAAGAACTGATTTTCTCTTTTATCCAACATACTGGACCTATCACTAAACTGAAACAGTCACCAGCACAATAGCCTCCTCTTGGGATTTGTACAAATGATTCTCCCCAATGGAGCTAACCTTTTCACACTCTCTTATTGAGTATAAAAGACTCACTTGTTGAGTCAACCAGCACTTTTAGCCTCCATCTAGGGCTACCTACAAGATACAAAAACACTCTCTTGTTGAGTATAAAATACTCTCTTGTTGAGTCACCCACTTTTAGCCTCCATCTCGGGCTTCGTACGAGATACAAAAACACTCTCTTGTTGAGTATAAAAGACTCTCTTGTTGACTCACCCACTTTTAGCCTCCATCTCGGGCTTCGTACGAGATACAAAACCACTCTCTTGTTGAGTATAAAAGACCCTCATGTGGAGTCAAAACGTTTTAGACTCCGTCTTAGGCTTCGTATAAGACACATATAAAAGCACTCTCTTGTTGAGTCAACCCTTTTTAGCCCTTCTCTCGGGCTTCGTACGAGACACCTAAAAGCACCCTCTTGTTGGGTCAATAGCCTCCTCTTAGGCTTTGTATAAGAAAACCCCAGTTAAGTCAATCAATCTGTTAGCATCAAAAGTTGTGCCTCGTTCACAGTATACAAACATCAACAACTCCTTCTCCTTCATCTAATCGTTGTAAGCGGTAAGCCTCTGGATTATTTACATCCATGCCACTGTCCCTCTTTTAGCATGAGAAATTCCTAAGGAAAGATGGCATTGCTCTAAACTGAGTTAAAGTTTTCTCCTTCAGGTTAAAAATCCCCTATAAAGGAAATTATGGCATTGCTGGATTCACATATACCGGTTAAAGTGATTCTCCTTTATAATCAGTCACCCAACAGTTGTGACAAACAGACCAAATATCCCCTTTTAGAGATGACAAATTCTCTCTAAAAGCAAACCCCTTTAGCTTCACATCTTGGGCTTCAAACAAGATACAAATAGACCCTTCAGCTTCACATCTTGGGCTTTGAACAAGATACAAACCACATTTAGCTTCACGTCTTGGGCTTTGAACAAGACACCAAAACAACCTTTTTCCTCCCATAGAATAGGAGGAACTACAATCGCTCTGATTTCCCTGTTTCGTTAAACGGGAATACGTAGGCATAAGATTAAAAAAAAATCTTAGCGAGCATACTAATCAAAAACCCAAAACCCCGTACCTTCATACATCAATCGAAAAGCATCAGTCCTAACATCCTACCAATAGCCTAGAGACTGTTTTTTTAACAAAATAACCTAAGAGAGACCCACAATCTTAATAGCATCTGTAAGCCAACAGTCATCTGTTTAAACTCAGTTTGCAAGCAGGGTTAATTGGAGACATCTATTTCCCTTCCTTCATCAGCTTCAATAGGATAAAAAATGAATCGAACTGTAGTACCCCAAACCGATAGTGCTTCGCAACCACGCAAAAATTTGCGCTACAGAAAAATGGCGACTCTACTGGGGATCATAGAGATCTTGTTCTCTTCCCATCTCTTAGGTAGAAACCTTAAAAAGTGCCACAGCAGAATGGCGACCACAGTGGGAGGCATCCTTTCTTGCATTCCCAAGGGATGAAACCCTAAATTCATATCACAGAAATGACAAACTCTGCTGGGGAGTCATTGTCTGTATAGGATCATAAGACTAGGGGTCTAGGATGATTAAGACAAATATATATACTGCCTTTCCTAATTGATATCTGTGTTTATTTTTCTGCTAATGGGAATGCGTGTGATACCGCATGTGGAAAAATTGATTATACACCTAAGATAGGTGATGGCAATGCGGGTAATCTTACTGGGAGTGAATTCCAGTTAAGAGCCCTCGATCGACCATTAAGCTCAGTGGAGACTCCCTTTGCAGATACATTGCCTATACGACTTCGATTGTTGAAAGTAGTGTGGTCGACTGGGTTATCTGAGAAGCTGAGGTTTGTAGTAGACTTAAGCCATTTTGTAGTGCAGAAGCTATCGGAAATAGTTGTCACGCGATAATACCCTCATCTGAGATCACTCTAGGATACATCAGCTCGCTGGCGATCCGCTTGCTGTTGTTATCCCAGAGGGGTCAATGATTTTGCGGACAGGTACAAAAAATCACCCGTATAAACCTTGGGGGGGGGGGGGGAGGTAGAGCCTTGACTTCATGACACCGACCCTTTGACCCCATGTTTTTTCTATGTTTTTGTGTGCTGCATTCATGCATTCATTTAAAAAACATTAAAAAAAATCTTCTCTTCTAGTCTCTCTTTTTCAAATTAAACTAGGACAATGATTGCAAATATCAGAGAAAGGAGATTGCGCTAATGGATTTCAGTAGAAGGAAAACTCATAAGTACACCTTCAAGGCTTTGCAAATATCACATGAACACTAAGGGTGGCATCCAGGGTTTGCCAGCCCAGTTCTTGATAAAGAAAGCCCTGTACTTTTCTAGTATAGGGAACGTGGCCGCTTTCGAGAGCATCTTTGTTTTGCTCACCTACGAGTTATTTTTGTTTCCCAACATTGATAACTTCGTAGATGTCAACGCCATTAAGATTTTTTTGATTGGAGACCCCGTACCGACCTTACTCGCAGATGCGTATCATTCGGTACACTTAAGGAATTTATACAGTGGAGGAATGATCACGTGCTGTGTACCCTTGATTTACAAATGGTTCATTTCCCACTTACCTAAGTCTGCTGCATTTTGGGATCAAAAGAATACTTTACATTGGTCGCAGAGAATCATGTCTCTTACCAACTCTGGCATCGATTGGTACAATCGAATCTACGACGGGATCAGAATCATTGACCATTGTGGAAATTTCCCAAATGTACCCCTTATAAGAACTAAGGGGGGGATCAACTATCATCCAGTGTTAGTTCATCATCAATTTGGATACCCAATGAGGCATGTCCCGCGCAATGCTCATCTGGAAGGTCTTTTCTTCAAGGAAGGAGAAAATGACAGGGCACTAAAAACAGAAATAGTGCACGCTTTGAAACACGTTCATAGGAAAGGACGAGAGTCTCTAGGAAAACCAGACTGTGTCTCGATGCAGCCTTATCTCCACTGGGTACAAACTAGAGCTCTCAAGCGGAGGATGCCTTACCCTCGCCAGGAAGTTCTTCCATTAAGGGACTCTGCCCTTTATTTCATGTCTGAGATGGAAAAACTTCAGGTTACTCTCAGCAAAGTTCAGCAGGAGAAGAGGTCTTGGAGGATCAAGTACCGTATTCTCAATGTGGAATGTAAGAAAATACAGCAGCTATTAAAAGAAAAGGATGCTCTGATTGAGATTTTAGAGCAACATGCTGTAGAAAATCAGGATGACCAAAGGAATTTGCTCGCTCATTTCACTTGGCAAAGGAATGACAACCCGACAATGGCCCAAGAGCCCCGGTCAAAGAAAAGGAAAGTACCTGAACTAGCACTTGAGCTCTCTTCAGAGAGGACTCAGGATCCATTAGTTTATATTTCCTTTTTCAGCACTTTGTAATCTACTGTATTTCTATTTCCGCAATCTTTGAATTCAATAAAACGGGGTTTCCCCACTGTTTGATATTTGCAATCTAATTGTCAAAGTTTACTTTGAATAAACAAAAATAATTAATAATCATTGCATTTATCATTCTCATAAACGCATTCTTCTTACCTACGAATCTCACGTTTATGTCTTGATTCTAGAGTCAAACTGTCTCATTCATACAATACTCGGGCCAATCGTCAGAAAAAGATGGATGATCTCGAGGAAGAGAACAGAGAGTTGAGAGAAGAGATCGACACTCTGAAAGAAGATCTGAGAAAGCTTCATAATGACATGCAAGCTCTACCAGAAGCTCAGATGCAACAACAAAGGACTGTGATCTCGGAGATCACATCTACGCCCATAGTGGATAAGTATGATCCTAGGTATAAAATGCCGAAAGATCGTCCCTGGGGCATGCCTATTAACTATAGCCCGAAAGGATATATTTCGCCAATCGTTGAGGATCAGGGAACCACAGCAGGAACCGTTGGGCTTGAAGGTTACAAACTTCGGGAAAGCAGAGATGCCAGGGGCATGGCAGCAACTCCTGAAGGTTAGAAACTTCGGGAGACACCGAGAGTGTCGGCCATAATGACTATACCACCGCCCGTGGTACACACTGTCCTGGAAGGACAGATTCCAAAGATACCTTCTGGTGGAAACGACAGCATGTTCGACAGAATGAATGAGTTCCAAGAACAATTACTGGAGATGCAGAACGAACTGCAAGCCCTTCGCGGTCAGGATCTATTTGGAAAGGACGCTGTGGACCTTTGTTTGGTCCCCAACGTGAAAGTTCCGCACAAGTTCCAGGTACCCGACTTTGAAAAGTACAAGGGTAACTCTTGCCACCAGAGCCATTTGGTGATGTACGCTAGGCGAATGTGAGCTCAGACAAAGAATCAAGAGCTGCTCATTCACTACTTTCAGGATAGTTTAACCGGTGCTGCATTAAAATGGTACATGCTGTAGCGAGCAATTTTGGACACGGTTCTTAAGCGCTAGTCGATCTCTGCGACCATCATCATTTTTGACCAAATCATTTTTGGGCCTCAAAGTATTGTATAAGTCCCGATACCGTCAAAAATAAACGGCGCGATCGTCGCCTTTTGAAAAATTACCTTTTGGGCCTCTCCTCGAGCTATAAGACCCATTCAAAACTTTTGGGCCTCTAATAGAGTGTAAGACCCAACCCCCTTTTAACCAAACATTTTGAGCCTCACTTATTGTATAAGTCCCTCCGTGTTAAAAGAAAACCTCGGCGCAATTGCCATTTTTAAACGGAAAAATCATCTGGGCCTACCTTCGTGTTATAAGCCCCACTCTTTTTCTTTAAACTTTTTTGGTCCTCTTGAAAGAGTGTAAGTCCCATCCCTTTGTACAGAAAACCTTTTTTGGGCCACAGTCACTTGTATAAGTCCCTTTGTACAAATTCAAACAGTGCGCTCACTGATAAAACCCTGGGCCTCTCCTTGAGCTGTAAGCCCCAAATATTTCTTTTTCAAAGCACTTTCTCCTTTGATTTTGAATATACTGTTGCTTTCAATCTTTCTTTGTTGAACAACTAACCAAACAGCATGGAAGCTCTACAACCGAGTAAGTGGTTATTGCTTTCATTTACCGCTTTCATATACATATAATTGTATTGTGGGGCTGTTTCACTTTAAGTCTTCTTTCGTAAACTCATATCAACTGTGTAATAATAGTATAGATATTTCGAGTTTCCCCGGCAACTACGTCTAGAACTAGGTGACGCCGTTTCGTTTATTCGTAGAAATAGACAACTAGATCCCCAATAGGATCACCAGATACAGTCTTCTCTTCGGCTGTCCTTATTAGGAATTGTCAAGAAACTCTATTCCCAGAGAAGAATGTATTCTCCGTGAATGACATCTTTGAGTTTCTTCCAAATTCTAGAACTTTCCTAACTTGATCTATTCCTTGTGAATAGCTTGCCTTGAATTTCTCGGGGTTTGGGGACCCACGGGCTTCTTAAAAGCATCGGCCTCCTCTTGGGCATCGTACAAGGACCCACAGGCTTCCTAAAAGCAACCCCGCCTCCTCTTGGGCTTAGTACAAGGACCCGCCGGCTTTTTAGAAAGTATTCACAGCCTCCTCTTAGGCTTCGTATAATGATCTCTTCCTCCGGGAATGATAGCCTTCTCTTGGGCTTAGTACAAAGACCGATCGGCTTCTTAAAAGTTTCCAGCCTCCTCTTGGGCTTCGTACAATTTAACTAAGTGTTGGAAAGAGTCTAAGACCCATCCCTCTTGAATGGGCCTCTCCTCGAGCTATAAGACCCATTCAAAACTTTTGGGCCTCTAATAGAGTGTAAGACCCAACCCCCTTTTAACCAAACATTTTGGGCCTCACTTATTGTATAAGTCCCTCCGCGTTAAAAGAAAACCTCTGCGCGATCGCCATTTTTAAACGGAAAAATCATCTGGGCCTACCCTCGTGTTATAAGCCCCACTCTTTTTCTTTAAACTTTTTTGGGCCTCTTGAAAGAGTGTAAGACCCATCCCTTTGTACAGAAAACCTTTTTTGGGCCATAGTCACTTGTATAAGTCCCTCTGTACAAATTCAAACAGTGCGCTCACTGATAAAACCCTGGGCCTCTCCTTGAGCTGTAAGCCCCAAATCTTTCTTTTTCAAAGCACTTTCTCCTTTGATTTTGAATATACTGTTGCTTTCAATCTTTCTTTGTTGAACAACTAACCAAACAGCATGGAAGCTCTACAACCGAGTAAGTGGTTATTGCTTTCATTTACCGCTTTCATATACATATAACTGTATTGTGGGGCTGTTTCACTTTAAGTCTTCTTTCGTAAACTCATATATCAACTGTGTAATAATAGTATAGATATTTCGAGTTTCCCCGGCAACTACGTCTAGAACTAGGTGACGCCGTTTCGTTTATTCGTAGAAATAGACAACTAGATCCCCAATAGGATCACCAGATACAGTCTTCTCTTCGGCTGTCCTTATTAGGAATTATCAAGAAACTCTATTCCCAGAGAAGAATGTATTCTCCGTGAATGGCATCTTTGAGTTTCTTCCAAATTCTCGAACTTTCCTAACTTGATCTATTCCTTGTGAATAGCTTGCCTTGAATTTCTCGGGGTTTGGGGACCCACGGGCTTCTTAAAAGCATCGGCCTCCTCTTGGGCATCGTACAAGGACCCACAGGCTTCCTAAAAGTAACCCCGCCTCCTCTTGGGATTAGTACAAGGACCCGCCGGCTTTTTAGAAAGTATTCACAGCCTCCTCTTAGGCTTCGTATAATGATCTCTTCCTCCGGGAATGATAGCCTTCTCTTGGGCCTAGTACAAGGACCGATCGGCTTCTTAAAAGTTTCCAGCCTCCTCTTGGGCTTCGTACAATTTCACTAAGTGTTGGAAAGAGTCTAAGACCCATCCCTCTTGAATGGGCCTCTCCTCGAGCTATAAGACCCATTCAAAACTTTTGGGTCTCTAATAGAGTGTAAGACCCAACCCCCTTTTAACCAAACATTTTGGGCCTCACTTATTGTATAAGTCCCTCCGCGTTAAAAGAAAACCTCGGCGCGATTGCCATTTTTAAACGGAAAAATCATCTGGGCCTACCCTCGTGTTATAAGCCCCACTCTTTTTCTTTAAACTTTTTTGGGCCTCTTGAAAGAGTGTAAGACCCATCCCTTTGTACAGAAAACCTTTTTTGGGCCACAGTCACTTGTATAAGTCCCTCTGTACAAATTCAAACAGTGCGCTCACTGATAAAACCCTGGGCCTCTCCTTGAGTTGTAAGCCCCAAATCTTTCTTTTTCAAAGCACTTTCTCCTTTGATTTTGAATATACTATTGTTTTCAATCTTTCTTTATTGAATAACTAACCAAACAGCATGGAAGCTCTACAACCGAGTAAGTGGTTATTGCTTTCATTTACCGCTTTCATATACATATACCTGTATTGTGGGGCTGTTTCACTGTAAGTCTTCTTTCGTAAACTCATATCAACTATGTAATAATAGTATAGATATTTCGAGTTTCCCCGACAACTACGTCTAGAAATAGGTGACGCCGTTTCGTTTATTCGTAGAAATAGACAACTAGATCCCCAATAGGATCACCAGATACAGTCTTCTCTTCGGCTGTCCTTATTAGGAATTGTCAAGAAACTCTATTCCCCGAGATGAATGTATTCTCCGTGAATTGCATCTTTGAGTTTCTTCTAAATTCTCAAACTTTCCTGACTTGATCTATTCCTTGTGAATAGCTTGCCTTGAATTTCTCGGGGTTTGGGGACCCACGGGCTTCTTAAAAGCATCGGCCTCCTCTTGGGCATCGTACAAGGACCCACAGGCTTCCTAAAAGCAACCCCGCCTCCTCTTGGGCTTAGTACCAGGACCCTACGGCTTTTTAGAATTATTCACATCCTCCTCTATTAGGATTGGGTCTTACACTCTATTAGAGGCCCAAAGTGTTTTGAAAATGATTTATGAGGGTTGAATTAATCCAAAAACCCTAATTTATTTTCAAAAATGTATTTAATTGAATAAAAATTCAATTAAAATGATCAAAATTGTATAACATGTGAAAAACAAATTGTGATCTTCGATTAATGCTTCAAAAATTAAGTATTGACTTACAAAATAATTAGAAAGCATTAAAAGTTGCAAAATCAATGTGGAAAAAATATTTAAAATGTCAAAAACAAATAAAATATTAATTCTTTGCAAAAATACCAATTATATGAAATAAATAATATTTTTGGGATTTTTTGGGAAAATAAAATATTTTAACATTTTTGTGAATTACTAAAAAAAGAATCAACTCAAAATCATTAAAACTCAGAGAGAAATTAATTTTTGAATCAATTAAACAAAAATCACAAAATTCAAATATTTGAAAATTCAAAAAAGGCGCCAAGAACAGCTGAAGAACACGCGCGTGTTCTGGGTTTGGCTGATTTGCATTTTCTATCCAATCTCCCTGAATACTTGATTATAACATGCAATCCATATATCATTATGCTCGTCTCAACCTCACGATCATGTCTATGTCCATTAATTTCATTTAAATTAAACACATAACAAGAAATCATGAAAAATCCTCAAAAACCCTAATTTCTGCATGAAGGCTAGGATTTTTGATACGCGATTCAAACAATGCAATTAATTGAGGGAAAACATTCCATGCATGATTATGAACATATGGCCAAATTATTGTTCAGCAAAAATTGCATGGATCATAGAGTTAGAAGAGCTCATGCTTACCACTTGCAGCTGGTGATCGTGATTTGTGTTGGAGGTGTTACAGCTAGGTTCCAATGATGTGGATAGCTTCCCTAGGTACCAAGTGATGTGTCTGAGTGCTTGGAATGGATTGAAATGATTTGGAGTTAAAGATGGCACCTCAACTGCAAAACTGTCAAGAACTTGAGTAATTGGCTGGTGATTTTGTGAAATCAGTGTTCCAGATGTTATGTGAGTGTTTGGATCACTTCTATATGATGTATGTGAGGTGTGTGAGTGATTGGTTTGATTGGAAAAGCTCTCAAACTCAAAACCCGATAGCTACGTTGCTAAGAAAGGCATTTTTGCCAAGAGAAAGAGATTTTGAGGAAAGCATCTGTTAGATGGCTTTGGTGTACTCAAATTGATCACAATTGAGCTCTATTTATAGTAGAGCAAGTTTATTTTGCAAGGAATAGTGAATGGCAACTGGTAAGTAGGTTTGTTCAATGTTGGCCAATGGAAATCCAAGTCTCCTCTAGCCATTGACTAGAGGTTAGGGCACAGAGCTTTGGTTCCCTTGGTCTTGGATAAGTCTTAACTGATTTTAGATGAGAACAGTTTAGTCCATGCCACCTTGATGCTTCCATTGAATGCTTCAATCCAAAATTGGAGTCTTGTCCCTATTTTGGCCATTCTAGGTTCAACATGATATTTCTTGTTCCATTGACTTTGGAGGCTTGGCTTAGTGATTGTCTCCTTTAGATTCAATCCTCTGAGGTGTCCAAGTGGATATGAGCATTTGAATTTGGCTGATTTTGGCAAATCGAGCAAAGTTGCAAATTCTGCCTTGCCTTTGACAGATTTCAGCAAGGCAACTTTCCAATGTCATAACTCATGGTGTAAGTTGAATTTGGTAATGCTCTTGGTCATTTTGGAAAGCCCTTACATGATACAATAACTGTTTGAACATATTTAGTTTTGATCTCTTTTGAATCCAAGTCAAAAGTCCCTCTACATTTGGCAAAAAGTGAAGGCAGATTCTGACTTAGTGAAAATTTCACTAAGTGTTGGAAATAGTGACATTTTCACTTTTCAGCCATTTTGATCACTCCCTAACTCAAAATCCTTAATGAATTGGACTTAAGTCTAGTTGAAGTTTTTGTAGAGGGTAATGAGGGCTACAAATCCATCTTTGGATGAGGAAAAATGGCTTTGTGGTTTAGGAGTTATGATCCTCCAAAGTTGGTACCCTTGTCACTTTATTTTTAACTTAGAAAATTTTCTAAGTTTTTATGGTTACCCCTTTTACAAGTTATCCCACTTTTTTTTATTTTTATTGATGAATGATGATTCAAATCATACATTAACATCATTTTAGGGTTAAAAATCCATTTTGGTGAAAAATCTCAAAAAGTCAAAGTTGACTTTTGTGCACAGTTGACTTTTTATCAGATGAATTCCAAACTGTGCAATTCTTCAGGAAATCATGTCCTTGACCTAAATCAAACTTGATGGACATGTTCCATGGGTGTCATATGGTATATTGATGCATGTCATAGGGCTTGGGAGCATGTCCTGGTCAAAAGTCAAAGTTACAGTTGACTTTTCCCTTAAAACCCTAACTGTGGTGCAGATGAAATTGAGACTTGTTGCTCAAGCTTCTTGGATTAATCCATTGTTCCAAATGGATCAATATAGTTCATTAGAGACCCTCAAACCCTCTCTTGAGGTCTTGGCCCATGATTTGTCCCAAATGTCAACTTAGGGGTGAATTAGGTCAAAAACCCTAATTCCTGATTTTTGATGAATGCATCCCCTGAGGCAAAATTGACTTGATGATTGGGTCCATGAGGTCCCATGGAGTATATTAGGTTATGTTTTGGATCATTGGCTTGTGCCCAGATGAAAATTTTCCATCTGGAGGCCCTGGTCGACCAAAACCCTAATTTGGTGACACTGTCGATCTTGAGACTTGATCCACCTAGAAGGGAGCATCCTTGTGCTTGATCCTTGAAGTGGGAGTCCTTTTTGATACTTTGTGTAAGTTTGAGAGGTTTAGACAAGTTGAAGATCATGTCATTCCTTGATTGATCCTTTGTCTAAGGCTCTGAGAGGGCTTAAAACCCTAATTTTGATTGTAGTGGATGCTCACCCATCTTTGGGGAGACTGATGAGGTATGATGGTTCCTCCATATTATGATGATGAGTGACACAATGATGGGACATCTTAGTGATCAAAATTTGGGGTATGACACATGGGTTTAAACCGCGCTATGATCAGTAAGTTCAGAGATCTTGGCGCTGCTTTCGTTCAAAAATATAAATACAATTTGGACATGGCACCGGACAGAGATCAACTCAGATCAATGTCACAAAAGGACAAGGAAACCTTTAAGGAGTACGCTCAGAGATGGCGTGAAATTGCCGCTCATATTTCTCCACCTCTTGAGGAAAAAGAGATGACAAAGATCTTCTTAAAAACCTTAAGCTCATTTTACTACGACAGAATGGTCGCCAGTGCGCCCAGTGACTTCACCGAGATGGTGGGCATGGGAGTTCGTCGTGAGGAAGTCGTCCGAGAAGGACGTTTAGTAAAAGATGTTGTATCATCAAGTAGTACAAAACGATACGGTAGCGCTCTCCCTAAGTAAAAAGAGCAGGATATTGGGAATATCACTCTCGGAAAGCAAAGGCGACGTTATCAACCAGTAGCAACCATAACTCCTGCTATCAACCCCATGCCTGTTCCTACGTATCAAACTCAGGTTGCTCAGAGCCAACCAAATCAACAGCAACTTCAGCAAAGGACACAACAACCTCTTCGGCAGACTCGTCCTCAGTACAACAACAACCGTACAACGCGACCACCAGGGTTTGACCCTATACAAATATTGTACGCGGAACTGTTTCCATTATTACTGGTCAAGGGGCACGTCCAAACTAAGTCTCCTCTTACAGTACCAAAAAATCTGCCTTTTTGGTTTAAACCAGATCAGACGTGTCCTTACCATCAAGGAGGACCAGGGCATAACATAGAAAACTGTCTCAGTTTCAAATCTGACGTACAAAAGCTTGTTAGGAGCGGGGTCTTATCTTTCAAAGATACGAATCCGAATGTTCTCACAAACCCGCTGCCTCAACATGAGAAAGCTGCAGTCAATTTGATAGAGGGGGAGTATAACAACACCTATCAAATTCATGATGTACTCTTGTTAAGAGCCAACTTGGTCAAGATGCATTGTAGACAGAGCGGATATGGCCATGTTCCACCTCATAATTATCACCAGTGTGATATCTGCTCTAAAAACAATCAAGGATGTTCTGTGGTGCAAGCAGTTCTGCAGAAGCAGTTGGATCTCAGATGGATCCAGGAACACCGAGTTCGTGGGGTTAACATGGCCTATATGAATTCCAACATCATTCAGAACCACGACATCCGTGCAATGAATGTCAACTTGGTGGCGATGCACTCAAGGCAAAGCTAGTATCATAATCTGCTGTGGCACGATTATAATTCCTGTCTGACTTGGTTGGAAAAACAAACAGGGATGCTCTTTTGTACAAGAGGCCCTCCAGCCTCAGATGGATCTTGGATGGATCCAGGACTACCATGATAGAAATCCTTATCAGATCAACATAATTCAAATCTTTGATATTCGTCTGATGAATACCAACTTGGTGGAGTTACATGCCAGGCAGGTTCAACTCGATTTTCTCACTTCACATGATTATCAGAACTGTAAAAGATGTTGTGAGAGTAACCAAGGGTGCGCTCTCATTCAGAGAACTTTACAACACTTGTTAAACCACCGGTGGCTTCCAATCTATCTGGATGAAGTCACGCAACAAATCAGTGTGCTTAATGGAAACCCTACTCGGCGTCAAAGTTAGGATGTCCGATCTATGGAAACAAACCTGGTAAGGTTACACTGCATTCAAAGCGGACGTGGCCAGGTGCCACCACACAACTATGAACATTGTAGAGTCTGCTCGGAGAATAACCAAAGATGCTACCTTGTGCGGGCAGCCCTTCAAGGTCAGTTAGATCAAAAAGAGATTCACCTGTGTCCGAGTCCTAAGCCAATCAACTGGATGCCAGACTACTTTGCTAATCAAATCAGAGACGTTGTCATAATCTCTGATCATCAACAAAACATGGATGTTTGTACCATCATTCCTCTACTGGACGAATCAAAGGTTCTTAGCCAGGAACTGATTGAAGTTACTTACGACAATCAGAAAAATCAGAAGGCTCCTGTAGTTATTTATCTATCGGGATCGTTACCATATGAATCAGCTAAGGCGATCCCTTACAAATACGGTGCAACAATAATTGAGAATAGAATGGAAATTCCATTACCCTCCGTCGTGAATATTGCAGACATCAGTCGAGTAACATGGAGCGGTCCAATCTTCAACCGAGGAGTTGGAGAACCTAACAAAGAAAAGGAACTTCAGACAGAAGCTCCCAATTCACCAGTCGGTCAATCCAGTAATCCCGACCTTTCAAAGAATGACATTGAGATGCTGAAGCTCATCCAAAGGAGTGAATACAACATTATTGATCAGCTGTTACAAACTCTTTCAAAGATCTCAATGCTATCACTTTTACTCAGTTCTGAAGCCCATAGAGAGGCTCTACAGAAAGTCTTAGAGCAGGCCTTTGTGGAACAGGATGTGTCAATATGATAGTTCGATAGCATTATCTCTAACATCACTTCCTGCAACAACTTAGGATTCAGTGATGAGGATTTGCTAGAGGGGGGCAAAAGTCACAATATGGCGCTCAATATCACAGTTAACTTCCAGGACGATGCTTTAGCCAGCGTACTGGTAGACACAGGATCGGCCATCATCGTTATGCCGAAGTCCACTTTAATGCGACTATCATTCAAAGGACCCCCGATGAGGGGCAGTGAGGTCATCGTCAAAGCATTTGACGGGTCTCGGAAAGTAGTTATCGACGAAGTCGACCTTCCCAGAACTATCGGTCCTCACACTTTCTTAATCACTTTCCAGGTCATAGACGTCCGAGCAGCGTACAGCTATTTATTACGAAGACCTTGGATACACCAGGCTGGGGCAGTCACTTCGACACTGCACCAGAAACTGAAGTTTGTCAAGAATGACCAACTCGTCACGGTCTGTGGAGAAGAAGCCTTGATCGTGAGTAACCTGTCATTATCTACTTGTGTAGAACCCGAGGAGGTTGTTGGGACTCAATTCCAAGAACTTTCGATGAGCAATGAGAATCAATCAGAGAAAGGAACCTCGATTTCCTCATACAGAGATGCTCTCTAGGTGATCGATAATAACAATACAAAAGGATGGGGACAACTTGTCATTCCTTCTGATAACAAAACAAATAAGGGTCTTGGTTTTTCTGCAACCTGCACCCAGACAACTGCTAACGATGAAAGTCTTCATCCCATTCAGGACTTCTTCCATAATGGAGGTTTCCTTCACCCAGTACCTCAAGCAGTCCATACCATCAACGAGAAGGATCCCTCCGATACGGATGAGGATTAGAATTCCTATCTTAACGAGGAAGGTTATATGTCTCAGGAAGAGGTGCCTACGCCATTTTGCTATCCCGCACAGAGTCTGAGATTTATACCAATGTCAGATGTCGAAATGATATACGGAGATTGTGATCCGGAAGGATGTCGGGCTCCACCAAACTCATTAGAGGAAGACACTCTGATGAAAGACAACTTTGACAACGACTATTATGGCCCAATGGATGGCCTGCCTATCTGGCAGCCGTACCCAAGAGACCTGGGCAAGAAAATTAGCCGAACAATGAAAATCAGCTGATCGTCATTGAAAAGAATACCTGCGTCCCCACCCTATCATGGGATCAACACTCAGGTCATTCAGAAAATATCCAGCACGACGACGAATTTGCAAAGTTTACCGGACTAGAGTTCATCAACTATGCTTT
Organism: Lathyrus tuberosus; assembly: GCA_022829125.1. Lineage (NCBI taxonomy): Eukaryota > Viridiplantae > Streptophyta > Magnoliopsida > Fabales > Fabaceae > Lathyrus > Lathyrus tuberosus. Next base: position 821,403 of record JALAZF010000380.1, read on the forward strand.
TCCTGAGGTCAACGTCATCGAGAGAGATGACTCCTCCAATTCCAAAGAAGTGTGGGACACCTTGGGACAACTGAGTGGGAAATACGACTTCATGGTCAAATACACCGCTCCTGAGAGCTCTCGCATCAGGCTCGAAGACATTCAGCCAACTGGGTGGGGGGATCCACCTGAGAGCATAAATACTCTGCAAAATACAACCGAAGAATCCTCCTACGACAACTCTGCCTGGGAGACAGATTCCAATGATCCTGCTCCGCCAGAAATCAATGTTATTTCTAAAGACAAACCAAGAAGGAAGGTACCAGACTTTGTGATTCACCGAGGAGTTCGCCGCCAATGGGTTATTTTCGATGTCCCGAAGATTGTTCATAAGTCAAAGTAATTGTCGTCTTTAACTTTTCACCCTGCCCAGGTGAAACGGATGTTTTGATAGGGCTCACTTTCTGTAATTATCCCTCTTCGCTTTGCCCAAAGCGATAGAGTTTTGTTTTATAGGGTTGTAGTTTCAAGAATCGACCGTTCATAAATAAAATAACGTCGTTCTGTAATTTCTGCATTAATTGTTGTTTTCTCTTTTCATTTTTTCAGAAAATGGTAATCCTAAAAAATAACAAATAATAACAACAAGCAGTAAAAAAAATACACTGCACACACTCTTGCATTTTCTCTATCTCTTCTAAACACAAATCATACCGTCATGCATATTGCTTGTTTTAAACCCCGTTGAAACATACGATCCGATGTCTTCTCCCAACTTTGAATTCCCGGTATTTGGGGCTGAAGAAGAAGTTGACAACGAAATTCCAGAAGAGATCTCCCAATTACTCCGACAAGAGGAAAGGTCCATTGAACCTCACAAAAAGCCGTTGGAAACGATCAACGTGGGTTCAGAAAAAGAGAGAAAAGAAATGCACTGTGTCATACCCCAAATTTTGACCACTAAGATTTCCCATCATTGTGCAAATCACCATCACAATATGGATGAACCATTAGTCTCCCCAAAGATGGGTGAGCATCCACTACAATCAGACTTAGGGTTTCAAGCCCTCTAAGAGCTCTTAGACAAAGGATCAATCAAGAAATGACATGATCTTCAACTTGTCTAGCCTCTCAAACATCCACAAAGGATCAAGAGGACTCCCACTTCAAGGATTAAGCATAAGGCTTCTCCTTTCTAGGTGGATCAAGCCTTAAGATCGCCAGTGTCACCAAATTAGGGTTTGGTGGACCAGGGCCTCCAGATGGAAATTTTCCTCTAGGCATGAGCCAATGCTTCAAAGCATAACCTATGATGCTCCAAGGGATCTCATAAACCCAATCATCAAGTCAATTTAGCCTCAGGGGATGCATTCATCCAAAAAAATCAGGAATTAGGGTTTCTTGACCTAATTCACCCCTAAGTTGACTTTTGGGACAAATCATGAGCCAAGACCTCAAGAGATGATTTGAGGGTCCCTAATGTTAGACGATGGCTATGGATCTAGAAGGGGGGTTGAATAGATCCCTTGAGTTTTACACGCAAATGGTTTACAAAAATTCTATTTTAAAAAATTGTTTAACGGAAGCTACCACTGGATAGAATGTATACAATGAACCTTCTACTAAAAGGATCGGATATGCACGAATATATCACGGATGAGTATGGAAGAGAAAAAATTCAGTTTTGAATACTACACTTAAAAATGCAATCAACAAAATATCACTTGCTTGATGTTTATTCCAATCCAATGAGGTAAAGTGATAAGCAATTTAAAGCAATGTGTTCGAATTTTTCTTTGAAACAAATTATCAAACACCTAGTGTGCGTAAACACACTAAGTGCAGAATTTCTATGGAGGGTAATGTAAAGCTGCTCCAAGATACAATTCAAGGAATTGTATCAGTTTAACAAAACAGTTTATCAGCTTACAATTACTCTACGACAGAAATTTCAATAACTTGCGACTTCACAAATTCGAACGAACTGAATTGTAAAAGAGTTAAGGAGAGTGAGAACAAACACGATTTGATTAGGCAGTTCCCCAATCGTCCTCGCTTTGGGTACGTCTGCCCCCAACTCCACAAATGGAATTGAGATATGTATATATATAGTTGTTGCAAATTATTTATTACAAGAGAAAACTATGAACATCCAAACCCTCGAACGTCTTCGATTGTTGATGCAAAATTTTCTCTTCCCTTGATTCAAGATGAATCAAGTGCTTCGAATATGGTTGATCCAATTACCGTCCCATGCTACTAAACTGAAAGAACCCGCCGTTCTTCAGTTACCTTCACTCGATCAATTGCAATCTACCAAGAATTCGAACCTAAACCACTCTTCTACGATCCTCTGATTACAGCTACTAAACCGAACAATTGCGCCAATTTACGGTTACCTTCGCCCAGCCGAATCCTTGTAGAAAGAAGAGTTTGTGCAAAAACCCCCAAAATCTATCCGATTCTTTGAGGACAAAACCAACTGGTTTGATTCAAGAAACACCTTCCACACTCTCAACCCAGAAGATGAAGATCACACTTCCTAAATTCTGAACGTTATCACTTCGATCAATGGGCAACACAAACAAAGATGATTATGTGTGATTGTTTGTTTACTCAATGAAGAAGATGAAGATGAAGAGAAAAATGACATATATCTTTCACGTTTCTTTTTTTTGAATATGTGATGACCAAACTATTTATAGGAAAATTAAATGACCCACAAAAAATAATGACAGAAATAACAGAAAGAAAAATAAGTGAAAAACACAGATTTTTTGAAGTCATGCATCGACCTACCCACTCTATGCGTCGACGCATATAAATAATTTTTTGTGTCAATCAAGTTGTGCGCTTTCCCGCAGGATTTGCAGGTCAGCGCATGAATTTGGAGGTTAGCGCATGAACTGGGAAGGTCAGCGCATGAACTGTATTTTTTCAGGAAATTCAAATTTTCTGAGTATTTTCACCTGACCAAGTTCAGAAACACATAATAGACCCTACTAAAATGATGATGGACATTTATTTATGGAAAAGACAAGGTCCTATGCATCTAGACATATGAACGATAATGATTAGACGCAATATGCCCGACACGTGAAGTGATACCGCTCAAATTACAATCTAATTTCTTACACTTTTGTTAACATCATTAAAACAAGGTAGATAGAAGAATATCCCTCACACCTAACACACCACATTTGTCCATTTGTAACAATGGATTGAGCCAAGAAGCTTGAGCAACAAGTTTCAATTTCATCAGAACCACAGTTAGGGTTTCGCGGAAAAAGTCAATTATATCTTTGACTTTTGACCAGGACATGCTCCCAAACCCTAAGACATGATTCAATACACCCTATAACACCTATGAAATCAATTCATCAAGTTTGATTTAGGTCAAGGACTTGATTTCATAGAGGATCGCACAGTTTGGAATTCATCTGACAAAAAGTCAACTGTGCACAAAAGTCAAACTTTGACTTTTTGAGATTTTTCACAATTATGGTTCTTTGACCCAAAAATGATGTTAATGTATGATTGGAATCATCATTCATCAAGAAAAATCAAGAAAAGTGGGATAACTTGTAAAAGGGGTAACCATAAAAAACTTAGAAAATTTTCTACGTTATGGAACAAAGTGGCTAGGGTACCAACTTTGGAGGATCATAACTCCTAAACCACAAAGCCATTTTTCCCCATCCAAAGCTGGATTTGTTGCTCTCGTTACCCTGTACAAAAGCTCCTTGACCAAGGTCATGTTACTAGACCTAAATATGATATCGTCAACATAAATTTGTACCAAAATTAAGTGTTTTCCTTGACGTTTAATAAAGAGGGTTGTGTCAACCTTTCCTCTTGAATACCCTTGATCAAGTAGAAATTTGCTTAGACGTTCATACCAAGCCCTAGGGGCTTGTTTAAGTCTGTACAAAGCACGTTTAAGTTTATAGACATGATCAGGATATTCGTGAGATTCAAAACCCGGAGGTTGGGCTACATAAACCTCTTCATTTATGTATCCGTTAAGGAACGCACTTTTAACATCCATTTGGAATAATTTAAAGTTCTTTGTGCAAGCATAGGTAAGTAGAAGGCGTATGGCCTCGAGTCGGGCAACCGGCGCATAAGTTTCCTCATAGTCGATTCCTTCCTCTTGGTTATAGCCTTGCACTACAAGCCTAGCTTTGTTACGCGTTATTACTCCATTTTCATCAAGTTTATTCCTAAACACCCATCGGGTGCCGATTACTCAATGATCTCATGTAGGGGGGACAAGATCCCAAACCTCATTTCTCCTGAATTGATTTAGTTCATCTTGCATTGATAGAAACCAATGCTCATCGAGTAACGCCTCCTTAGCGTTTTTAGGTTCAACTTGGGAGACAAAAGCAGAGTAATAACAAAAGTTACTAAGTTTAGAGCGAGTAGTTACTCCCTTAGAGATATCACCGAGAATGTTGTCAATTGGATGGCCTTTTGAAGACTTCCAAGCTGGAGGAAGTTCATCTTTATCAGCATGATGATCATCCTCACTTTTCACTGGTTGGTGATCCTTTTCCTCCTCAATATGCACTGCTTCAGGCTGATCAATTCCCTTATCAGTGTCCTTGAGTATGTCTCCAGCAGTTACACCTGCACCATGAAAAGAACTACCTTCTCCGACATTTCTCGGATATGACTCGTCAAAGGTAACATGAACTGACTCTTCAACTACACATAACCTCTTATTATAAATTCTATACGCTTTACTTGACTGAGAGTATCCAAGAAAAATACCCTCGTCGGCCTTGGCATCAAATTTACCAAGAGTCTCTTTCCCATTGTTTAACACAAAGCATTTGCAACCAAATACATGAAGGTGAGAGATGTTTGGCTTACGCCCATTTAAAAGCTCATACGATGTCTTGTTTAGAATAGGCCGGATGAGCACCCTATTCAGGACATAACAAGCCGTACTTATGGCGTCGGCCCAAAAGTATTTTGGTAATCCACCATCATTGATCATAGTCCTTCCAAGATCTTCCAAAACTCTATTTTTACGTTCCACTACCCCATTTAGTTGAGGGGTACGTGGTGCGGAAAAATTATGATCAATTCCGTTGGAATCACAAAATGCTTCAAATAAATGATTTTCAAACTCACCCCCATGGTCACTTCTAATTGACCCAATGTTTATGTTTAACTTGTTCTGAGATAACTTAGAAAATCGTTCAAAGGCCGAAAAGGTATCACTCTTATTTGCTAAGAAAATGGTCCGGCAAAACCTAGAAAAATCATCGACTATAACAAACTCATAATAGTTACCACCTAGACTTTTAACCCTAGATGGTCCCAAGAGGTCCATATGGAGGAGCTCAAGGGGTCTCATAGTTGAAACGATATTTTTAGATTTAAATGAGATCCTTATTTGCTTCCCCATTTGACACGCATCACAAAGGTGATCCTTTGTGAGTTTAATTTTGGGCAACCCGATGACTAGGTCTTTAGAGACAATTTTGTTAAGCAAATCAAAGTTGATGTGAGCCAACCGTCTATGCCACAACCATGAATCTTCATTCATAGCGACTAGACACTTGTCTCCATTCAATGATACCTCATTTAAGTCTAGCATATAGACGTTGTTCGCCCTCAAGCCCTTAAACACATTCTTTTTGTCGCTATCTTCAATTATGCAACAATCCTTTGAAAAAGATACTTTATAATTCTTGTCACATAGTTGACTAATGCTTAAAAGGTTGTGTCTAAGGCCTTCCACAAGAAGTACATCAGAGATAGTAATAGATGAGGGGTTACCTATTTTACCTTTACCAAGTATCAGTCCTTTGTTGTTATCTCCGTAGGTGACAAACCCCTTTTTCTTTGCCACAAAGTCGATAAAAAGAGATATGTCTCCGGTCATGTATCTCGAGCATTCACTATCCAGAACCCATCTTCTTTCGGTGGTCTCAAGACTTTGTACCTACAAAACAATCAAGGGAGAGTAGGTACCCAATTCTCATTGGGTCCTTTAAGGTGAGTGAAACCAAGACCGCACTTGGGCAACCATTGGTAGATGCCTTTCGGAACAAGGAACCTTCTGAAGCGGCATTTCGCAATAGTATGACCAGGCTTACAACAGTAAAGACAATTACGGTTCATTTGGAATTTACTTTTGCTATCACTATCTCGAATCACATAGGTATACTTTTGATATGGATTATTCATGCTCTCACGAAAATGTGATTGATCAATAGCAAACGTAACTTTTGGCTTAAGAGCCTTGTCCAATTTGGCCTTGAGGGTTCTCACCTCTCGTTGCCAAATATGACAAGTGTCACAGCCCCAATTGAACCAAGAGGTAGGATCCTCTTCAACCTTGGCTTTTGATGTGTCCACTATAGAGTTTTTGAGGGCTTCCAATTCTTTTTCGGAATCGGAAACCTTCTTCTCCAAATACGTGAAAATTCTTTTATTTGAGGCTAAACGTTGAAATGCTATTAGCCTCATAGTGTAACATGTCAAAAGCCTTTTGTAACTCTAAATGCGACATAGTATTAACATGATCATATTTAGAATGCTTTATCTCTTTTTCTTTGTTGTGGCGTGCCATAAGACAAAAGTTAACAGATTCACTTTCGTCACTTGAGGAATCATCTTTCTCTGACTCGCTATCGCTTTCCCAAGCGATGTATGCTCGTCGAGACTTGTTGGACTTTTTGTTTGAGCGACTCTTGTCATTATCCTTATCTTTGTCTTTCTTTAGAGATGGACAATCCGGCTTGTAGTGCGCGAATTTTCCACAGTTGTAGCACGTCCCTTTTACCTTGCCATTTTTATTTCCTTCGCTTCTAGATTGCTTCCTAAACTTGACTAGATTTCTATCCGAGTGTTGAATATTGTTCTTACGAATATATCTATTGTATCTCTTCACAAATAAGCCCATATCATCACCAGATTCTTCATCTTTGTCATTATTGGTTTCATCATCACTTAGCTCTTGATGTGTTGACTTTGAACAAGAAGCCTTAAGAGCTATCGACTTCTTCTCCGTATCTTTTGCCTTCTCTTTCTTGATACTCTTTTCATGTTTATCCAAGCTAATGAGCACTTGCTCATGCTCATCGAGTTTACCAAAGAGTGTTGTGAGGTCTAGTGTAGCAAGATCATTGGCCTCCTTGATAGCGGTGACCTTCGGTTGCCATTCCCTGTTAAGACACCTCAGAATTTTGTTAGTAGAAACCTCATTTGGAATTGGTTTACCAAGAACATGCAATTTGTTGATAATGTGAGTAAATCGTTATTGCATATCCGCAATGGTTTCCCCTTGCTTCATGTAAAACAAATAAAACTCTTGCGTTAGTGTATTAATACGAGCCATCTTAGCATCATTAGTGCCTTCGTGGGCTACTTGTAAAGCATCCCACATGGCTTTGAACGTTTCACAATGGGAGACTCGATAATACTCATCAACTCCCAAGGAGGAGATGATCATATTACGAGCCTTCCAATCATAGCTGTACTTTTTCTCATCCTCCTCAGTCCATTGGTCTTCGGGTTTAGGAATGACAATGCCTTCCGCATTTGTCATAGTAATTTGCATGGGACCATTTAAAATAACGTTCCAAACCTTCTGATCTAAGGAATTAATATGAACGCGCATACAATCCTTCCAGTAACTGTAGTTTTCACCTGTAAAAACTGGAGCTCTATTATAAGCCTCGCTAGGTTTATTCGTCATGATCCAAGAAGTTTTACCGAAGCACCAGAATTAACCGGAGCCCGTGATACCACTTGTTAGACGATGGCTATGGATCTAGAAGGGGGGTTGAATAGATCCCTTGAGTTTTACACACAAATGGTTTACAAAAATTCTGTTTTAAAAAATTGTTTAACGGAAGCTACCACTGGATAGAACGTCTACAACGAACCTTCTACCAAAAGGATCGGATATGCGCGAATATATCACGGATGAGTATGGAAGAGAAAAAAATTCAGTTTTGAATACTACACATAAAAATGCAGTCAACAAAATATCACTTGCTTGATGTTTATTCCAATCCAATGAGGTAAAGTGATAAGCAATTTAAAGCAATGTGTTCGAATTTTGCTTTGAAACAAATTATCAAACACCTAGTGTGCGTAAACACACTAAGTGAAGAATTTCTATGGAGGGTAATGTAAAGCTGCTCCAAGATACAATTCAAGGAATTGTATCAGTTTAACAAAATAGTTTATTAGCTTACAATTACTCTATGACAGAAATTTCAATAACTTACGACTTCACAAATTCGAACGAACTGAATTGTAAAAGAGTTAAGGAGAGAGAGAACAAACACGATTTGATTAGGCAGTTCCCCAATCGTCCTCGCTTTGGGTACGTCTGCCCCCAACTCCACAAATGGAATTGAGATATGTATATATATAGTTGTTGCAAATTATTTATTACAAGAGAAAACTATGAACATCCAAACCCTCGAACGTCTTCGATTGTTGACGCAGAATTTTCTCTTCCTTTGATTCAAGATCAATCAAGTGCATCGAATATGGTTGATCCAATTACCGTCCCACGCTACTAAACCGAAAGAACCCATTGTTCTTCGGTTACCTTCACTCGATCAATTGCAATCTACCAAGAATGCGAACCCAAACCACTCTTCTATGATCCTCTGATTACAGCTACTAAACCGAACAATTGCGCCAATTTATGGTTACCTTCGCTCAGCCGAATCCCTATAGAAAGAACAGTTTGTGCAAAAACCCCCAAAATCTATCCGATTCTTGGAGGACAAAACCAACTGGTTTGATTCAAGAAACACCTACCAAACTCTCAACCCAGAAGATGAAGATCACAATTCCTAAATTCAGAACGTTACCACTTTGATCAATGGGCGACACAAACAAAGATGATTATGTGTGATTGTTTGTTTACTCAATGAAGAAGATGAAGATGAAGAGAGAAATGACATATATCTTTCACGTTTCCTTTTTTTTGAATATGTGATGACCAAACTATTTATAGGAAAATTAAATGACCCACAAAAAATAATGACAGAACTAACAGAAAGAAAATTAAGTGAAAAACACAGATTTTTTGAAGTCATGCGTCGACCTACCCACTCTATGCGTTGACGCATAGAAATAATTTTTTGTGTCAATCAAGTTGTGCGCTTTCCCTCAGGATTTGCAGGTCAGCACATGAATTTGGAGGTTAGCTCATGAACTGGGAGGGTCAGCGCATGAACTGCATTTTTTCAGGAAATTCAATTTTTCTGAGTATTTTCACCTGACAAAGTTCAGAAACACATAATAGACCCTACTAAAATGATGATGGACATTTATTTATGGAAAAGACAAGGTCCTATGCATCTAGACACATGAACGATAATGATTAGACGCAATATTCCCGACACGTGAAGTGATACCGCTCAAATTACAATCTAATTTCTTACATGTTTGTTGACATCATTCAAACAAGGTAGATAGAAGAATATCCATCACACCAAACACACCACATTGGTCCATTTGTAACAATGGATTGAGCCAAGAATCTTGAGCAACAAGTTTCAATTTCATCAGAACCACAGTTAGGGTTTCGCGGAAAAAGTCAACTGTATCTTTGACTTTTGACCAGGACATGCTCCCAAACCCTAAGACATGATTCAATACACCCTATAACACCTATGAAATCAATTCATCAAGTTTGATTTAGGTCAAGGACTTGATTTCATAGAGGATCGCACAGTTTGGAATTCATCTGACAAAAAGTCAACTGTGCACAAAAGTCAAACTTTGACTTTTTGAGATTTTTCACAATTATGGTTCTTTGACCCCAAAAGGATGTTAATGTATGATTGGAATCATCATTCATCAAGAAAAATAAAGAAAAGTGGGATAACTTGTAAAAGGGGTAACCATAAAAAACTTAGAAAATTTTCTAAGTTATGGAACAAAGTGGCTAGGGTACCAACTTTGGAGGATCATAACTCCTAAACCACAAAGCCATTTTTCCCCATCAAAAGCTGGATTTGTAGCTCTCGGTACCCTCTACAAAAGCTTCAACTACCACTCATTCCAATTTCCCATGGATTTCAAGTTATGGAATGATCAAAATCAAGAAAAATGAAAATGTCACATTTTTCCAACACAGTGAAATTTTCACTAAGTCAGAATCTGCCTTCACTTTTTTCCAAATGTAGGGGCATTTTTCACTTGGATCCAAAAAGTATCAAAACCAATTATGATCAAACAGTTATTGTATTATATGAGGGCTTTCCAAAATGGCCAAGAACTCCATCAAATTCCACTTGAGCCATGAGATATGACAATGACAATATGCCTTGCTGAAAACTTCCAAGGCTAAGCAGAATTTTGCACTTTTGCTCGATTTGGAAAAATCAGATATTTCCAAGCCTTGTCATCACTTTGGACACATCTGAGGATCAAATCTAAAGGGAACAAACACTGATCCAAGCCTCCAAAGTCTTTGGAACAAGAAGTAGCATGCCAAACCTAGAAATCCCTAAAAGAGGGACAAGACTCCAACTTTGGATTGGAGCATTTAATGGATGCACCAAGGTGGCATGGACTGACACATTTGTAACTGAATTCAGTCAAGAATGATCCAACAACTAGGGAACCACAGCTCTGTGCTCTAACCTCTAGTCAATGGCTAGAGGAGATTTGGATTCTTATTGATCAACATTGGCCAAACCTCTGCTGTAGTTGCCATTCACTATTGATCCCAAAACAAACTTGCTCTACTATAAATAGAGCTCATTTATGCTCATTTTGAGTACACCAATGCCATCAAACAGATGCTTTCCTCAAAATCACCTTCTCACTTCCAAATTTGCCTTCCAAAGCAAGTCACTATCGGGTTTTGAGTTTGAGAGCAATTCCAACCAAACCAATCTCACACACACACCTCATAAACATCATATAGAAGTGATCCAAACACTCACATAACATCTGGAACACCAAAATCAGAAAATCACTAGCCAATTGCTCAAGCCTTTGACAGATTTGCAGTTGGGGTGCCATCTCAAGTTCCAGATCATTTCAATCCATTCCAAGCATCCAGACACACTCCATGGCACCTAGGGAAGCTATCCAGATCACTGGAACCTAGCTGTAACACCTCTAACCCAAAACACGATCACCAGCTGCAAGAGGTGAGCATGAGCTCTTCTAACTCTATGATCCATGCATTTTTTGCTGCACAATAATTTGGCCATATGTTCATAATCATGCATAGAGTGTTTTCCCTCAATCAATTGCTTTATATGAATCATGTATGGAATTTCTGAACCTTCATGCAGAATTTAGGGTTCTTGAAGTTTCTCTTTGATTTCTTATTCCATGCTTAAAATAAATGAAATTAAAGACCATAGACATGATCGTGAGGTTGAAACGAGTAGATTGATATGTAGATTGCATGATATAATCAAGTATTCAGTGAGATTGGATAGAAAACGCAAATCTGCAGAAACAGAGGAAGGGTGCGTGTTCTTGCCATGTTCTTGGCGCCCTTTTTCAAATATTTGAATATTTGAATTTTGTGATTTTATTTAATTGATTCAAAAATTAATTTCTCTCTGAGTTTTAATGATTTTGAGTTGATTCTTTTTTTAATAATTCACAAAAATGTTAAAATATTTTATTTTCCCAAAAAATCCCAAAAATATTATTTATTTCATATAATTGATATTTTTGCAAAGAATTAATATTTTAAATGTTTTTGACATTTAAAATATTTTTTCCTTCTTGATTTTGCAAATTTTAATGATTTCTAATCATATTGTAGGTCAAAACATGATTTTTGAAACATTAATCCAAGATCACAATTTGTTTTCCACATGTTAAACAATTTTGATCATTTTAATTGAATTTTTAAAAATACATTTTGGAAACAAATTAGGGTTTTGATTAATTCAACCTTCATCAAACCTTTTAAAAACATTTTTGGGCCTCTAATAGAGTGTAAGACTCAATACTTTGTAAATAAAAAGCTATTTTGGGCCTCAAATGTTGTATAAGTCCCGTTGTATTTCAAAAGTTCGGCGCGATCATCGCCCGTTTAAAACAAACCATTTGGGCCTTTCCTCGAGCTATCATTCAAAATTATTTTTGGGCCTCTAATAGAGTGTAAGACCCAATCCCTTTTTGAAACCAAAAAGTTTTGGGCCTCAGTCATTGTATAAGACCCACGGTGTTTTCAAAACCTCGGCGCGATCGTCGCCCTTTTCAAAATAGACCATGGGCTTCTCCTTGAGCTATAAGACCCATCTTTGTTCACTTTCAATCATTTTGGGCCTCTTGAGAGAGTGTAAGACCCATCCCCTTGTAGAGAAAATCTTTCTTGGGCCTCAGTCACTTGTATAAGTCCCTGTATAAAATAACAGTGCGATCACTGATTAAACCCTGGGCCTCTCCTTGAGCTGTAAGACCAATTTTCCTTTCAAAAGCACTTTCTCCTTTGATTTTGTAACATACTGTTATTTTTAATTTCTTTGTTGAATAACTAACCAAATAGCATGGAAGCTCTACAACCGAGTAAGTGTTTACCCACTTTCATTTACCGCTTTCATATGTATATAACTGTATTGTGGGGCTGTTTCATTGTAAGTCTTCTTTCATAAACTCATATCGACTGTGTAATACTAGTATAGATATTTAGAGTTTCCCCGGCAACTACGTCTAGAACTAGACAAAACCTCTTCTCCTGACATCCGACGTTCTCCTGGATATTTCAACAATACCTAAACCATTAGAAATTTCTTTTACAATAATTTTAGATAACTAGATCTAAGAAATATCCCCCTTGAACAGTTCATGTAGAGAAGGCCAATGTTCCAAGTGAAACCCCTTCTGAAACTGTTCATCAGCCTCCTCTTGGGCTTAGTGCAAGGGCCCACATGCTTCCTAAAAGCATCCCCGCCTTCTTTTGGGCGTTGTACAAGGACCCGTCAACTTCTTAGAAGTTTTCACAGCCTCATCTTATGCTTCGTATAATGATTCTTCCTCCGGGAGGATAGCCTCCTCTTGGGCTTCGTACAAATTGTCCCTTCGGCTTCTTAAAAGTTTTTCTAGCCTCCTCTTGAGCTTCGTAAAAATTGTCCCGACGACCTCTTAAAGGTATAGGAACAGAAATTAGTCATCTTAATAGAACAGTCTTTCAAAGAGTCTAGATCTTCCTACCGCGAACATACTGTCTTTGGATCTCTCTTAAGCATACTACAAAAGATAAAACTCTAGACTTGGACAGTCTAATCTCCTTGAGTCTCGAAGACATTCTATATTTCCTTTCAAAAATAGGAAAAAACACCCGTAAACTTGGGCAGTCTCAATACCCTGCGGATTCCCCATTTCCTTAAAGAATATGAAATAATCCTGGTCCTCAGATCAAATCCATGAGTACGACATTACCCATATAAGAACTGATTTTCTCTTTTAACCAACATACTGGACCTGTCACTCAACTGAAACAGTAACCCTAACCTCCTCTTGGGCTTTGTACAATGATTCTCCCCAGCGGAGTAAACCTTTGCAGCCTCCATCTCGGGCTTCGTACGAGATACAAAATCACTCTCTTATTGAGTATAAAAGACTCTCTTGTTGAGTCAAACCATTTCAACCTCCATCTCGGGCTTCGTACGAGATACAAAATCATTCTCTTGTTGAGTATAAAAGACTCTCTTGTTGAGTCAAACCTTTTCAGCCTCCATCTCGGGCTTTGTACGAGATACAAAACACTCTCTTGTTGAGTATAAAAAGACTCTCTTGTTGAGTTGATCACCTTTAGCCTCCATCTCGGGTTTCGTACGAGATACAAATCACTCTCTTGGTGAGTATAAAAGACTCTCTTGTTGAGTCAAACCCTTTTAGCCTCCGTCTTGGGCTTCGTACAAGACACATATCAAAACACTCTCTTGTTGAGTCAACCCTTTTAGCCTCTATCTCGGGCTTCGTAGGAGACACAAAAGCATCCTCTTGTTGGGTCAATAGCCTCCTCTTAGGCTTTGTATAAAGAAATCCCCGTTTGATTCAATCAACCTTTTAGTATCAAATCATGCTTTGGTCTCAGCATACAAGCATCAACAACTCCTTTTCCCTAGTCTAATTGTTGTAAACGGCAAGCCTCTGGATTATTTACATCCACGCCTCTGTCCCTCTTTTAGTATGAGAAATTCCTAAGAAAAGATGGTATTACTCTACACTGAGTTAAAGTCTTCTCCTTCAGGTTGAAAATCCCCTATAAAGGAAATTATGGCATTGCTGCATTCGCATACCCCAGTTAAAGTAATTCTCCTTTATAATCAGTCACCCAACAATTGTGACAAACAGACCCCTTTAGAGATGACAAATTCTCTCTAAAGTCAACACCCTTTTAGCTTCACATCTTGGGCTTCGAACACTATACAAATAAACCCTTCAGCTTCACATCTTGGGCTTTGAACAAGATACAAACCACCTTTAGCTTCATGTCTTGGGCTTTGAACAAGACACCAAAACACCCTTTCCTCTCATAGAATAGGAGGAACTACGATCGCTCTGATTTCCCTATCCCGAGAATACGTAGGCATAAGATTGAAAAAGAATCTTATCGAGCACACTAATAAAAAAATCCCAAAGTCCCCTACCTCCAGCCAATCTAGCGCAGTATCCCAACAAATTCCCCATGAACAATCCTGGTATTTCGTTCTGAACAAAATAAGCAGAGAGAGACCCACGAACTAAAGCCGTATCTGTAAACCAATAGTTTTGACTGTTTAACCTCAGTTTACAAGCAGGGTTAGTTGGAGACATTTATTTCCCTTCCTTCATCAGCTTCAATAGGATAAAAAATGAATCAAACTGTAGTACAAAATCCATAGTGATTCGAAACCACAAAAACCGCGCTACGAAAAAATGGCGACCACAGTGGGAGTCAAAGTAAGATCTAGTCATCGTCGTCCCCATTTTCCACAGAAAAATGACGACCACAGTGGGAGAGACTTGTTCTTCTCCCGTCTCTTAGGAGGAAGCCTTAAGTTTAGACAATTTCACAGGAAAAATGGCGCCCACCGTGGGGCCAAACAAAGGAATCTTGTCTCTCTTATCTCTCTGGTTGAAACCTTCTCTTAGGACGAGTCCTTGGGTTCACAAGGTATCACCGAATGACAGTTCCATCGGGGAATGTCATTATTGCTAGGATCGTCCCTCACTAGGATCTTAGGTCAAAAACCTTTAAGTTGGAAAGGTACCACAGAATGGCAACTCCGCTGGGGAGCCATTTTCTGTTAGGATCATAGGATTCATAGCTCTTAAAAAGTCCAGGACATTAGGACAAATATATATACTGCTTTTCCTAATTGATATCTGTGTTTATTTTTCTGCTAATGGGAATGCGTGTGATGCCGCATGTGGAAAGATTGAGTATACACCTAGGAAAAACCTCTTTCAGTAGTGCGGAAGCTATCGGAAATAGTTGTCACGCGATACTACCCTCTTCTAAGATTCTTCGAAATACATCACCTAGCACGGTTCCCGGGCCGCTGATGTTATCTCGACAAGAATCAATGATTTTGAGGGACAGGTACAAAAATCACTAGTATAAACTTTTGGGATGGGTAGAGCCTTGACTTCATGACACCGACCCTTTGACCCCATGTTTTTTCTATGTTTTTTCGTGCTGCATTCATGCATTCATTTTAAAAAACATTAATCAAAGAAAAATTTTATCTTCTAGTCTCTCTTTTTCAAATTAAACTAAAACAATGATTGCAAACGTCAGAAAGAAAAAGATTGTGCTCATGGATTTCGGTAGAAGAAAAACTCACAAGTACACCTTCAAGGTTTCAAAACTAGAGGATTTGAGATGATTAGCAAGGATGGTCACTAACCCTGATGCTTTCAGAGCCAAGTACGGAGGTCTGCTACCTCTGTTAAGGGTCCATGTAATTGAAGGAATCCTGGAGGCACTAGTTCAGTTTTACGATCCGGTCTATCACTGTTTCACATTCCCGGATTACCAGCTTGCACCAACGCTGGTGGAGTATTCTCATCTGATTGATCTATCCATTACTGATCAAGCCCCCTTTTCTGGACTGGAAGAAATTCCAAAGGATCAGACCATTGCAAAAGCAATTTATTTGGACGAATCAGAAGTCAGGACAAACCTGACCACCAAGGAAGGAATCCCAGGTTTACCAGCCAAGTTTCTGGTAAAGAAGGATCTGTACTTTGCTAGTATAGGGAACGTGACTGCTTTCGAGAGCATATTTGTTTTGCTCACCTACGGGTTATTTTTGTTTCCCAACATTGATAACTTCGTCGATATCAACGCCATCAAGGTTTTTCTCATTGGAAACGCCGTACCAACCTTGCTCGCAGATGCGTATCATTCTGTACACTTAAGGAATTTATACAGCGGAGGAATGATCACATGCTGTGTACCCCTGCTATATAAATGGTTTATCTCCCATTTGCCTAAGTCTGCCGCTTTTTGGGATCATATGAGTGCCTTATGTTGGTCGTAGAAAATCATGTCTCTTACCAACTCTGACATCGATAGGTACAATCGAATCTATGACGGGATCAGGATCATTGACCGTTGTGAAAATTTCCCCAACGCACCCCTTATAGGAACTAAGGGAGGAATCAATTAACATCCAGTTTTAGTTCGTCGTCAATTTGGATACCCGATGAGGCATGTCCCGCGTAATGCTCATCTGGAAGGTCTTTTCTTCAAGGAAGGAGAAAATGACAGGGCACTAAAGATGGAAATAGTGCACGCTTGGAAACATGTTCATAAGAAAGGACGAGATTCTCTAGGAAAACCGGACTGTGTCTCGGTGGAGCCTTATCTCCACTGGGTACAAACTAGAGCTCTCAAGCTAAAGATGCCTTATCCTCGTCACGTAGTTCTTCCGCCAAGGGAATCTGTCATGTACTTCATGACTGAAATGGAAAAACTTCAAGTTACTCTCAACAAAGTTCAACAGGAGAGGAGGTCTTGGAAGAACAAGTACCGCATTCTCAATGTGGAATGTACCAAAATACAACAACTGCTGAAAGATAAGGATGCTCTAATTGAGATTTTGGAGCAACATGCTGTAGAAAATCAGGATGACCAAAGGAATTTGCTCGTTCCTTTCACTTGGCAAAGGAATGACAACCCGACAACGGCCCAAGAGCCCCGGTCCAAGAAAAGGAAAGTTCCAGAATCAGCACCCGAGTTCTCCTCAAAGAGGACTCGGGACCCATTAGCTTAGGTTTCTGTTTCCGCACCTTGTACTTTACTGTATTTCCATTTCCGCAATCCTTTGAATTCAATAAAATGGGGGTTTCCCCACTGTTTGATATTTGCAATCTAATTGTCGAAGTTTATTTTGATTAAACCAAAAAACAATTAATATAATCATTGCATTCATCATCCTCACGTCACGTATTCTTCTTACCTACGAATCTCACGTTTGTGTCTCGGTTCTAGAGTCAAACTGTCTCATTCGTACAATACTCGGGCCAATCGTCAGAAAAATATGGATGATCTCGAGGAAGAGAACAGAGAGTTGAAAGAAGAGATCGATGCTCTAAGAGAGGATATGAGAAAGCTTCGTAACGACATGCAAGCCATGGAAGAAGCTCAGCTACAAAGAACTGTGATCTCAGAGATCACCTCAACGCCCATAGTGCAGAAGTATGATCCTAGGTATCAAATGCCGAAAAATCGTCCCTGGGGCCTGCCACTTAACTATATCCCGGAAGGATATGTTCCGCCGATCACTGAAGATCAGGGAATCATAGCAGAAGCCGCTGGGCCTGAAGGTTACAAACTTCAGAAAGCGAGGATGCCAGAGGCATAATGAGGACTCCTGAAGGTTACAAACTTCAGGAAACGCCAAGATTCACTGCCGTAGTAACGGTACCACCCCCTGTGGTGCACACTGTCCCGGAAGGAAAGATTCCACAGATACTTTCTGGTAGAAAGGAAAGTATGTTCGACAGAATGAATGAGTTCCAAGAACAATTCTTGGAGATGCAGAAGGAACTGCAAGCTATTCGCGGTCAAGATTTATTTGGAAAGGATGTCGCATACCTTTGTTTGGTCCCCAATGTGAAAGTCCCGCACAAGTTCCAAGTACCCGATTTTGAAAAATACAAGGGTAACCCTTGCCCTCAAAGCCATTTGGTGATGTACGCTCGGCGAATGTCAGGTCAGACAGAGAATCAGGAGCTACTGATTCACTACTTTCAGGATAGTTTAACCGGTGCCACATTAAAATGGTACATGGGTTTAAACCGCACTAAGATTAGCACTTTCAGAGATCTTGGCACTGCCTTCGTCCAACAATATAAATACAATTTGGACATGGCACCAGATAGAGATCAACTCAGATCAATGTCGCAAAAGGACAAGGAAACCTTTAAGGAATACACTCAGAGATGGCGTGAAATTGCCGCTCAAATTTGTCCACCTCTTGAGGAAAAGGAGATGACAAAGATTTTCTTAAAGACCTTGAACTCATTTTACTACGACATAATGGTTACCAGCGCGCCCAGCGACTTCACCGAAATGGTCGGTATGGGAGTGCGTCTCGAGGAAGCCGTTCGAGAAGGACGTCTAGTCAAAGACACTGGGTCGACAAGCGGTACTAAAAAATACGGTATTGCTCTCCCTAAGAAAAAGAAGCAAGATATTGGGAATATCTCCCTCGGAAAGCAAAGGCGACGGTACCAACCAGTAGCAACTGTAACTCATGCTATCAGCCCTACGCCTATTTCTACGTATCAACCTCAGGTTGCTCAAAGCCAACCGCATTCGCAGCAATTTCAGCAAAGGACACAACAGTCTCTTCAGGAGACTCGTCCGCAATACAACAACAACCGTACAACGCAGCCACCAGGATTTGATCCTATACCCGTATCGTACGCAGAACTATTTCCATTACTGTTAGCCAAGGGGCATGTTCAGACAAAGTCTCCTCTTACAGTATCGGAAAATCCGCCTTTTTGGTTTAAGGTGGATCAGACTTGCCCTTACCATCAAGGAGGACCGGGGCATAACATAGAGAGTTATCTCAGTTTCAAGTCCGATGTGCAAAAACTTGTTAGGAGCGGTGTCTTATCTTTCAAAGATACGAATCCGAATGTTCTCACGAACCCACTGCCTCAACACGAGAAAGCTGTAGTTAATTTGATAGAGGGAGAGTCTAACAACACCTATCAAATTCATGATGTACTTTTACTGAGGGCCAACTTGGTCAAGATGCATTGTAGACAGAGTGGATATGGCCTTGTGCCACCTCATAATTATCACCAGTGTGATATCTGCTCTAAAGACAATCAGGGATGTTCTGTGGTGCAATCAGCTCTTCAGGAACAATTGGATCTCGGATGGATCCAAGAGCACCGAGTTCGTGGAGTTAACATGGTTTAAACGAATTCCAACTTCATTCAAAACCACGATATCTGTGCGATGAATGTTAACCTGGTGGCAATGCACTCAAGGCAAAGCCAGTATCATAATCTGCCACGACACGATTACGATTCCTGTCTGACTTGCTCGGTAAACAAACAGGGATGCTCTTTTGTACAAGAGGCCCTCCAGCGTCAGATGGATCTTGGATGGATTCAAGACTACCATGATAGGAATCATTATCAAATCAACATGATTCAAATCTTCGATATTTTCTTGATGAATACCAGCCTGGTAAAGTTACATGCTAAACAAGTCCGGCTCGGGTTCCTGGTATCACATGATTATCAGGGCTGTAAAGCGGGTTGCGAAGACGATCAGGGTTGTGCCCCTGTCCAAGAAACACTTCAGCACTTGTTGAACCACTGGTGGCTTCCAATCTATATGGATGAAGACACCCAGCAAATTAGTATCACTAATGGGAATCCTACTAGATATCAAAGTCAGGATGCTCGGTCGATGGAAACAGATCTAGTAAAGTTACACTGTATTCAAAGCGGACGTGGCCAGGTGCCACTACATAACTATGAGCGGTGTGGAGTTTGCTCAGTGGATAATCAAGGATGTTACCTTGTGCGAGCAGCTCTTCAAAGTCAGTTGGATCGCAAAGAGATTCAACCATGGTCAAGTTCTGGATCAGTCAACTACTTCGCTGATCAAATCGAGGACGTTGTCGTAATCTCTGATCATCGGAGGGCTAGGGATGTTTGTACCATTATCCCTCTACTTGACGAATTGAGAGTTCCCAACCAGGAACGGATCGAAATTACTTACGATGGTCAGAAAAATCAGAAGGCTCCCATAGTCATCTATCTACTGGGACCGCTACCGTATGAATCAACTAAGGCTATCCCTTAAAAATACGGTGCACCAATAATTGAGAATGGAAAGGAAATTCCGTTACTTCCTACGTGAATATTGCAGACATCAGTCGAGTAACACAGAGTGGTAAAATATTCAACAGAGGAGTTAGAGAACCCAGCAAAGAAAAGGAACCTCAGACCGAGGTTCCCGATCCACCAGTCGGTCAATCCAGTAATCCCGACCTTTCGAAAAACAATGATGAGATGCTGAAGCTCATCCAAAAGAGTGAATACAACATTGTTGATCAGCTGTTACAAACTCCTTCGAAGATCTATGTGCTATCACTATTACTCAGTTCCGAAGCCCACGGAGAGGCTCTACAGAAAGTCTTGGAGCAAGCCTTTGTTGAACAGGACGTGTCAATACGACAGTTCGATAGCATCATATCTAACATCACTTCCTGTAACAACTTAGGATTCAGTGATGAGGACTTTCTAGAGGGGGGAAAACGTCATAACATGGCGCTCAACATTACAGTCAACTGCCAGGATGATGCTTTAGCCAACGTACTGGTAGACACATGGTCAGCCCTAAATGTTATGCCAAAGTCCACTTTGATGCAATTATCATTCAAAGGACTTCCGATGAGAACCAGCGAGGTCGTCGTCAAAGCATTTGACGGATCCAGAAAAACGGTTATCGGCGAAGTCGACCTTCCCATAACTATTGGTCCTCACACTTTCCAAGTCACTTTCTAGGTCATGGACATCCGGGGCAACATATAGTTGTTTATTAGGAAGACCTTGGATACATCGGGCTGGGGCGGTCACTTCGACCCTCCACCAAAAGCTAAAGTTCGTCAAAAACGATCAACTCGTCACGGTTTGTGGAGAACAAGCCTTGCACGTGAGTAACTTGTCATTATCTACTTGTATAGAACCCGAGCTCCTTCCCCGAGCTCGTGCATGAAGCACCCTATCTCACTCATCTCTCAACCATTGGACATGATTCAAACACCAAACTCGTGCGTTTTTTCACAAGGAACAAGATGGCAATACCCAATTTTATTCATTTTCAGTGTGGAGTGAAATAATCATGATGAACACAGATGAACCCTAATTTGCAAAAGCAATCATGCAAGCATGGTTATGAGGTCTATGATCCAATTTTTTGAGGCAAAACAATCAACACGTGATGGCAAGCAAATGGCAAAAATATCATGCGAGGAAATATGCATGGATCATGGAGTTTGAGTTTGAAGCTCACCTTGATGCAAGCTGAAATGGAATTTTGCCCAGATGGTGTTCCAATCATGAATTGATGATCCCTACAGCTTCAATGGATGTTATGGAGTGTGTTGCAAGCTTTGGAAAACTTTGAAATTCTCTGGATCAAGCTAGAGACCTCCACCTGCAAAACTGAAGCAAAATGGCTTGGTTGAAGAGTGATTTTGAGCTGGGAGTGTTACAGATGTTGTTTAAGCACTTGGACACCTCCAATACATCATATGTGATGTGTTTGAGCAATTGGAATTGATTGCTTATGGCTGTAACTCAAAACCCGATAGTGGTTACTCAAAAATAAGAAAACTTGAAGTTCAAGAAAGAATGAGAGAAAGCAGTGCTGTAACTGGCTTTGGTGTGAGTTGAATGATCCATTGAGACCTCTATTTATAGGTGATCAACTTTTGTTTTGGAGGAATAGTGAATGGTAACTCGGATCAGATCATATTTGCATGGATTGGCTTGGAGGATTTCTTCTCAAGCAAGGCAAGCTAGCCATTCCCAAGAGCAGGGCTATGCCTTGACCAAAACCACATTCCTCAGATGTTTTTAATGTTGTTTAATCAGAGGAATTGACTGAGTAGGGTAGCATCTTTGACAATGCACTATTCCACATCAATGCACTTTGAATTCAAGGCAAAATGTGCCAAAGTGGATGAACTTCAAGTTGGAAGATTCCTTGGTCTTTTGACTCAGATTTATCAATTGGATTAGATGCAATGTGATTGGTTTGAACATAAGTGGCATGCTGATCCTCAGTCTTTGGCTCAAAATCGTGTGTAGCAAGCAAACACACAAACTGATTTTCTCAAAACAGCCTGCAGCAGCATGACTTTGGGCATGGATTTCTCATGGCTTGAGTTGAATCAATTCATGCTGTTGAGCTCTTTGAATTCTTGGCAACATGTGCAACAACATTGATGTTTAACTTTGGGACTGATTCAGCTAGCATCTATGTGCAAAAATCCCACAAGTTTTGGTGTTTCAACAAAATTCTGTTTTAGGCAGAATTTTTCTAAGTGTTGGAAAATGGTATTCTTTCACATTTTCAGCCACTTTGGCTCACTCATAGCTCAAAATCCATAAGGAATTGGAGTTACTTGTAGTTGAAGTTTTTGTAGAGGGCAGTGAGATCTACAAATCAAGCTTTGGATGGAAAAAATTGGCCTTGTGGTTTAGGAGTTATGGTCCTCCAAAGTTGGTACCTTTACCACTTTATTTTTAACTTAGAAAAATTTCTAAGTTTTATGGTTACCCCTTTTACAAGTTATCTCACTTTTCTTGATTTTTCTTGATGAATGATGATTCAAATCATACATTAACATCATTTTAGGGTTAAAAATCCATTTTGGTGAAAAATCTCAAAAAGTCAAAGTTGACTTTTGTGCACAGTTGACTTTTTATCAGATGAATTCCAAACTGTGCAATTCTTCAGGAAATCATGTCCTTGACCTAAATCAAACTTGATGGACATGTTCCATGGGTGTCATAGGGTATATTCAATCATGTATTAGGGTTTGGGAGCATGTCTTGGTCAAAAGTCAAAGTTACAATTGACTTTTCCCTTAAAACCCTAATTGTGGTGCAGATGAAAATGAAACTTGTTGCTCAAGCTTCTTGGATCAATCCATTGTTCCAAATGGATTAATATGGTATATTAGAGACCCTCAAATCATGTCTTGAGGTCTTGGCTCATGGTTTGTCCCAAAAGTCAACTTAGGGGTAAATTAGGTCAAGAAACCCTAATTCCTGATTTTTTATGAATGCATCCCCTGAGGCAAAATTGACTTGATGCATGGGTTCATGAGGTTCCATGAAGTATATTAGGTCATGTTTTGGATCATTACCTTATGCCCAGATGAAAATTTCCATCTGGAGGCCCTGGTTGACCAAAACCCTAATTTGGTGACACTGTCGATCTTGAGACTTGATCCACCTAGAAGGGAGCAGCCTTGTGCTTAATCCTTGAAGTGGGAGTCCTTTTTGATCCATTGTGGATGTTTGAGAGATTAGACAAGTTGAAGATCATGTCATTTCTTGATTGATCCTTTGTCTAAAGCTCAGAGAGGGCTTGAAACCCTAATTTTGATTGTAATGGATGCTCACCCATCTTTGGGGAGACTGATGAAGCATGATGGTTCATCCATATTGTGATGATGATTTTCATAATGGTAGAAAATCTAAGTGGTCAAAATTTGGGGTATTACAGATGCCCCTATTTAATCTTCTTGGACCCGAAGGTATGAATGACGTTAGTATTCGAGCATTCGGGGTGCAAGAGGATTAAATATCGGAATATCCGAAATTTTGATGGTGGTTATGAATGGTAGCTTACAAATTCATCTTCTTTAACTAAGTAGTGATGCTTAGAAAAGGTAAACTTCCCCTCGATCCTGGTTTTCAGCCAAGGAACTGGTCTCAGTTTTCTTTTGAAATAAACCTCCCCTCGTTCTTGGTTTCCTACCAAGGAACTGGTCTTAGTTTCTGATTTAAACTTCCCCTCGATCCTGGTTTCTTACCAAGGAATTGGTCTTAGTTTCTGATATAAACTTCCCCTCGATCCTGGTTTCTTACCAAGAACTGGTCTTAGTTTCTTTGTCAATAAACTTTACTGACAAGGGACGCTATTCGTAGCGGCTTTCCTCAAACTTCTCGCCGAATTTTCCTGGGGAGATGCCATTTGAGTGGAAAAAGTTTTGATGTCAGACTTGCTGGGGAACCCAGTCGTCTGAGTTGTAGAGGTGCACAAACTTCTCTGTTTTGGAGACGCCATTTGTCGATTCTACTGGGGAAAGCGAGTCTCTTGAGAGACTGTTTTCGTTTGGGGTTACATCATACTTTTCTCGGGATCTTCCCGGAGAAATGCCATATGATGGGATCCAATTTTGAGGTACCGATGACCTTCTCATCAGCGGTCCTTTCGAAGCAAAACTGGCATGCTGCCGAATCTCTGATCACGAGGCTTTCTCTGTGGATTTTCCTTAATCCGGGAAAGCAAGGATATCATCTTCAATGGCGAAGAGTGACATCTGTTGAAGGTTCTCTGATCTTTCAGAGGTTCAAGTTATCAAAGTGCCCAAGTGACGACTCTGATCTAAAGATACACTGGTGGCGAGATTGTGTAGACGCAACACTTCCTAACGAGGAAAGAACTGACAAACTCGATTGAGAAAACTGTTTATCACTAAGGGACAAGACCGACTCAAGTGATAGTGATGCAATACGAAATGCGAACGCAAATAAAATGCATGAAGTATGTATGTCTATGCTGACAAAACAGACGCGACATACAGACTAATGGATGAACACAATTGGATACTCGACCATCGCGGGGCGAAGAAGTACCGTTGATTCAAAATAGCAATTCCACCTTGCTTAGGAGAGATAGTCCCGTTGGGAGCTATGTTGATCGGGCTTAAGAGATGAGAACTCGGCCGAGGCTGTCAGACGAAACGAGGTCTCTGACACAGTTGATCCTTTCATTCAGGCATACTGGTTTAGAAGGAGTACTTTGATTCTGCACTTTGAAGTTCAAACACCTTTGGAGAAGCGATCGATGTTCTTCTGATGTTCAACAGTCAAAAGAAATGCCATCTTTAATTTAAAAGCAGAAAAAGTTTTAACAAGTAAATTCATTTTTGTTTTATTTCAAGAATCGCTGATTAAGTTTAAACAACGTCATTCTGTAAAGCTAAAACAAGTTAAGAATTACAAACAAAAGCACAAAGGCTCAAATTTTATTGATAAGATGGAGATCAGCCAAACGCGTGATTCCAAAGAGTATATACAAAGTTAGAAAATGGTAATTTACAGGGAAAAGGGCTACGTTGAAATATAACGACCACTATCCTTCTACCAACTTTGAGTTCGGGACATCCTGAGCTTCTGTCGAAGATGACCTTTGACTGGAGATTTCCTCCGATAGATGATGCTGTAACTGCTGCTGAGGGACTTGCCTCTGTTGAACATAGTTACTTGCCATTATCCCTAATTTTTACCTGGATTGTACTATGAGATTTCCAATCCATCGGGATGATTCTTTTTTTTCATGTCTCTAACTGTTGCCTGGACCACCCTTTCGGGTTTTCAATCCACCGAGACGTTTTTTTTTTTTTTTTAGTTTAGGTGAAGTATTTCTTAACTACATCAACATTCGTGGGGTAGGCAAATTCCTCTCCGTCCATGGTTACAAGTCTCAAGGCGCCGCCTGAGAAAGCTTTCGTGACCACATAGGGGCCATCATAATTTGGGGTCCATTTGCCCCGAGAGTCAGAGAGAAATGATTGTATCTTCTTGAGCTCGAGGTCTCCTTTTCTGAAGACACGAGGTTGGACCTTTTTGTCGAACGCCCTCTTCATTCTCTGTTGATACAACTGACCGTGGCATAGTGCCGTGATTCTCTTCTCTTCGATCAGGTTCAGTTCGTCGTGTCGACTTTAACACCATTCAGCTTCGGTGAGCTGAGCTTCCATCAATACCCTGATTGACGGGATCTCTACTTCTATGGGGAGCACTGCTTCCATGCCATATACTAGAGAGAAAGGGGTAGCCCCTGTTGAAGTGCGGACAGATGTGCGATAACCGTGAAGAGCAAAGGGTAACATCTCGTGCCAATCTTTGTAGGTTACAACCATCTTTTGAACAATCTTCTTGATATTCTTGTTAGCCGCTTCTACCGCTCCGTTCATCTTGGGTCGGTAGGGAGATGAGTTATGGTGTTCGATGTTGAACTCTGCGCACAACTCCTTCATCATCTTATTGTTCAAGTTAGATCCATTATCAGTAATGATCTGGCTTGGAACACCATAACGGCAGATGATATTGTTTTTGATAAATCGGACCACCACTTGTCGGGTTACATTGGCGAATGACGCTGCTTCGACCCACTTGGTGATATAGTCAATGGCCACCAGGATGAACCGATGTCTGTTAGAAGCCTTGGGCTCAATCATACCAATCATATCTATTCCCCATATGGAAAATGGCCATGGGGAAGAAAGAACTTTGAGATGTGATGGCGGTACATGAATTTTGTCGGAGTATATCTGACACTTGTGACACCTCCTCATGTACTTGTAGCAGTCGGATTCCATGGTCAACCAATAGTACCCGGCCCTGAGAATTTTTCTCGCCATTGTGTGTCCGTTGGCATGAGTGCCAAAGGATCCTTCATGAATTTCTTTCATGAGCTTGTCTGCTTCTGGTCTGTCGACACA
Source organism: Lathyrus tuberosus (assembly GCA_022829125.1). Taxonomy (NCBI): domain Eukaryota; kingdom Viridiplantae; phylum Streptophyta; class Magnoliopsida; order Fabales; family Fabaceae; genus Lathyrus; species Lathyrus tuberosus. The sequence continues at coordinate 848,120 of JALAZF010000380.1, forward strand.
TCGGAGCAAAACCATGTCAAAATTTCTCTTATAGAGAGTGTCACCGCTCAGGAAGAAGTTTCCAGCCAATCTTCTGAGGGTCTTCCTGTCTTTTTTGAGTGCCCCAGATGGGTACTCTTGTTTCTGAAGGATGCATTTGATATCGTGATACCAAGGTCTGTCGTCTATGACTGCTTCAATCGCGAAGATGTAAGCGGTCCGTTCAAGGCGCATGATGTCGATCTTAGGTATGTCATTCCATCGACCTACACTAATCATGGAAGAGAGAGTGGCTAATGCATCAGCCATGTGATTCTCATCACGAGGGATGTGATGAAACTCAACTCTGTTGAAGAAAGGTAACAACCTTCTTGCATAGTCTTTGTAAGGAATCAATCCTGATTGGTATGTGTTCCAATCTCCTTTTATCTGGTTAATAACCAATGTTGAATCGCCGTATACGTCCAAGTTTTTGATCCTTAAATCAATCGCTTCTTCGAGACCCATGATACATGCTTCGTATTCGGCCTCGTTGTTCGTATATTTGAACGTAAGTCTGGCAGTGAAAGGAATGTGGGAACCCTGAGGGGTAACAATGATTTCCCCAATTCCGTTTCCATAATGATTGACTGCTCCGTCAAAGATAAGTCCCCACTCGGAACCTGGTTATGGCCCTTCACTGGGTAGCGGTTCATCGCAATCTTTCATCTTTAGATACATGACATCTTCGTCTGGGAAGTCGAACCCAATTGATTCTTGATCGTCAATCGGTTGATGAGCCAAATGATCGGCTAAAATACTTCCTTTAACGGCTTTCTGATCATGGTACTCTATGTTATATTCTGATAGTAACATCTGCCAACGGGCAATCCTTCCTGTGAGAGCAGGTTTTTCGAAAACGTACTTGATTGGATCCATTTCGGAGACCAACCAAGTAGTATGACGAATCATGTACTGGCGAAGACGTTTGGCTGCCCAAGCCAAAGCGTAACAAGTTTTCTCAAGCATTGTGTACCGAGTCTCGCAGTCGGTGAATTTCTTGCTTAGATAGTAAATGGCAGACTCTTTCCTTTTAGTTTCGTCTTGTTGGCCAAGTACACATCCCATTGAGTCCTCTAGGACTGTGAGGTAAATGATTAGTGGTCTTCCCTCCACTGGAGGTGATAGAATCGGAGGATTCAACAGATATTCCTTAATACTGTCGAAGGCAGTTTGGCAATCTTCTGACCAAACGCAATCCTGGTTCTTTTTGAGTAATTTGAAAATCGGCGCACACGTGGCGGTCATAAGGAATATGAATCTGGAGATGTAGTTCAAACGTCCCAGGAATCCTCTGACTTGTTTTTCAGTTTTCGGAGAAGGCATTTCTTGAATGGCCTTGACCTTGTCAGGATCAACTTCAATTCCTTTCTGGCTGACGATGAATCCTAGTAGTTTCCCCGAACGGACACCGAAGGTGCACTTGTTGGGATTCAAGCGGAGCTTGAATTTTCTTAGACGTTCGAACAATTTTGACAGATGTTCAACGTGCTCATCCTCTGTTCTTGATTTTGCAATCAAGTCATCGACATACACCTCGATTTCTTTATGTATCATGTCATGAAACAGAGTAGTCATGGCCCTTTGATAGGTTGCCCCGGCATTCTTCAAACCGAACGACATTACCTTGTAACAAAAGGTACCCCATGGGGTAATGAACGAAGTTTTATCCATGTCTTTCAGCGCCATTTTGATCTGGTTATAGCCCGAGAATCCATCCATGAAGGAGAATACTTTGAACTTTGCTGTGCTGTCAACCAGCATGTCAATGTGTGGTAAAGGAAAGTCGTCCTTTGGACTTGCCTTGTTTAGATCTCTGTAATCAACACATATTCTGACCTTTCCATCCTTTTTGGGAATGGGTACAATGTTGGCTAACCATTGAGGATATTCAGATGTAGCGAGGAAACCCGCGTCGATCTGTTTCTGTACCTCCTCTTTGATTTTGATAGCCATGTCCGGGTGAGTGCGTCTCAACCTTTGCTTTACTGGCGGACATTCCGATCTTAACGGTAAATGATGTTCCACGATGCTGGTATCCAACCCTGGCATATCCTGATAGGACCAAGCGAATACATCAGGGAATTCTTTGAGAAGCTTTATCAAACCCTCTCTGGCAGTTGGACTGAGCAATGCTCCGATCCTGATTTCTTTTCTCTCTTTTTCTGAGCCCAAGTTTACCGTTTCCAACGGTTCTTTGTGAGGTTCAATGGACCTTTCCTCTTGTCTGAGTAGTCGGGAGATCTCTTCTAGAATTTCGTTGTCATTTTCTTCTTCAGCCTCGAATACCGGGAACTCAAAGTTGGAAGAAGGCATCGGATCGTATGTTTCAACGGGGTATAAAACAAGCAATCTGCATGACGTGATGATTCGTGTTTAGAAGAGATAGAGAAAATGCAAGTGTGTGCAGTGTTTTTATTTTTACTGCTTGTTTTTATTATGGAATTGTTTTTTAGGATTACCATTTTCTGAAAAAGCAAAAGAGAAAACAACAATTAATGCGGAAATTACATAACGACGTTATTTTATTAATGAACAAGTCAAATCTTGAAACTACAGCCCTATAAAACAAAACTCTGTCGCTTTGGGCAAAGCGAAGAGGGAAATTTACAAAAAGCGAGCCCTAACAAAACATCCGTTTCACCTGGGCAGGGTGAAAGGTTAAAGATGGCAATTACTTTGACTGACGAACGACCTTCGGACCCTCGACGGCAACCCATTGGCGGCGAACTCCTCAGTGAATCACAAAGTCTGGCACCTTCCTTGATTTGTCTTCAGAAATGACGCTGATTTCTGGTGGAGTGGGATCATTGGAATCTGTCTCCCAAGCAGAGTTGGCGTAGGAGGATTCCTCTGTTGCATTTTGCATAGCATTTGTTCTCTCAGCTGTATCTCCCCATCCAGTTGATTGGATATCGTCGAGCCTGATACGAGAGCTTTCGGGAGCAGTGTACTTGACCATAAAGTCGTATTTTCCACTTGGTTGTCCCAAAGTGTCCCAAACTTCTTTGGAACTGGAGGAGTCATCCCTCTCGATGACGTTGACCTCAGGAAAAGCATAGTTGATGAATTCTAGTCCTGTAAACGTTGCGAATTCATCTTCATGTTGAGTAGTTTCCGAATAACCTGAGTGTTGATCCCATGACATGGCGGGGACACAGGTATTCTGTTCAATGATGCTCAGCTGAGTTTCATTACTCGGCTGACTTTCTTGCCCCAAGTTTCCTGGGTAAGGCTTCCACATTGGCAGACCATCCATCGGGCCATAGTAATTGCGATCAAAGTTTTCTTTCATCAGAGTGTCTTCCTCTAATGAATTTGGCGGAGCACGGCATCCTGTCGGATCACAATCTCCGTAGATCGTTTCGACATCTGATCTTGGTATAAATCTCGAACTTTCTGTAGGAAAGCAAAAAGGCATAGGCACCTCTTCCTGAGACATATAGCCGTCCTTGTTAAGGTAGGACTTCCATTCTTCATCTGTGTCAGAGGGATCTTCCTCATTGATAGCATGAACTGTCTGAGACACTGGGTGAAGAAAACCTCCACTGTGGAAGAAGTTTTGAAGGGGATGAAGACTTTCATCATTGACAGCTGTCTAGGTACATGTTGCAGAAAAACCAAGACCCTTCTTTGTTTTATTGTCAATAGGAATGACAAGCCGTCCCCACCCTGTCGTATCGGTACTCTCGACCGCTTTGATAGCATCTTTGTATGAAGAAATCGAAGTTCCTTCTTTGAACTGATTGTCCTTGCTCACCGATAGTGCTTGGAACTGAGTTCCAATAACCTCCTCGGGTTTTATACCAGTAGATGATGACAAGTTGCTTACAAGCAAGGCTTGTTCCCCATAAACCGTAACAAGTTGATCGTTCTTGACGAACTTTAGCTTCTGGTGGAGGGTTGAAGTAACCGCTCCAGCCTGATGTATCCAAGGTCTTCCTAATAAACAACTGTATGTTGCCCGGATGTCCATGACCTGGAAAGTGATTTGGAAAGTGTGAGGACCAATAGTTATGGGAAGATCAACTTCGCCGATAACTGTTTTTCTGGATCCGTCAAATGCTTTGACGACGACCTCACTGACTCTCATCGGAGGGCCCTTAAATGATAATTTCGTCAAAGTGGACTTCGGCATAACATTCAGGGCTGACCCTGTGTCTACAGTACGTTGGCTAAAGCATCGCCCTAGCAGTTAACTGTAATGTTGAGCGCCATGTTATGACGGCGACCCTCTTCAGGTAATTCCTCATCACTAAATCCCAAATTATTGCAGGAAGTGATGTTAGAGACAATGTTATCGAATTGTCTGATTGTTACATCCTGTTCCACAAAGGCTTGCTCCAAGACTTTCTGTAGAGCCTCCCTGTGGGCTTCTGAACTGAGTAACAGCGATAATACTGAGATCTTTGAAGGAGTCTGTAACAGTTGATCAACAATGTTATATTCACTCCTTTGGATGAGCTTTAGCATCTCATCTTTGTCTTTTGAAAAGTCGGGATTACCAGATTGACTGACTGGTGGATCAGGAATTTCCGCCTGAAGTTCCTTTTCTTTGTTGGATTCTCCAACCCCTCGGTTGAAGATTCGACCGCTCCGTGTTACACGACTGATGTCTGCAATATTCACGACGGAGGGTAATGGAATTTCCTTTCCATTCTCGATTATTGTTGCACCGTATTTGTAAGGGATTGCCTTAGCTAATTCATACGGTAATGGCCCCGGTAGATAGATGACTATGGGAACCTTCTGATTTTTCTGACCATCATAAGTAACCTTGATCCATTCCCGGTTGGGAACTCTAGATTCATCAAGTAGAGGGATGATGGCAAAAATATCCCTGGTCCTGTGATGACCAGAGATCGTGACAACATCCTCAACTTGCTCGGCAAGGTAGTTCGGCGACCAAATGATGGGTCCTGAACCTGGATATGGACGAATTTCTCCATGATTGACTTGACCCTGAAGAGCTGCTCTCACAAGGTAACACCCTTGGTTACTTTCCGAACAGACGCTACAACTGTCATAGTTGTGTGGTGACACCTGCCCACGCCCACTTTGAATACAATGTAACCTCACTAGGTTACCTTCCATTGGTCGGACATCCTGACTTTGATACGAGTAGGATTCCTGTTATTGATACTAATCTGCTGAGTATCTTCGTCCATATAGATTGGCATCCACCAGTGATTTAACAAGTGCTGAAGTGCCTCCTGGACAAGGGTACAACCTCGATCGTTTTCGCAACCCGCTTTACAATTTTGATAGTCATGTGATATTAAGAATCCAAGTCGGACCTGCTCAGCATGTAACTCTACCAGGTTGGTATCCATTACGCGGATATCAAAGATCTGAACCATGTTGATTTGATAGGAGTTCCTATCATGGTAGTCTTGGATCCATCCAAGATCCATCTGACGCTGGAGGGCCTCTTGTATGAAAGGGCGTCCCTGTTTGTTTACCGAGCAAATCAGACAGGAACTGTAATCGTGCCGCGACAGATTATGATACTGGCTTTGCCTTGAGTGCATCGCCACCAAGTTGACATTCATCGCACAGATGTCGTGGTTTTGAATGACGTTGGAATTCGTGTAAACCATGTTAACTCCACAAACTCGGTGCTCTTGGATCCATCTAAGATCCATTTGTTCCTGTAGAGCTGATTGCACTACCGAACATCCTTGGTTATCTTTAGAGCAGATATCACACTGGTGATAATTATGAGGTGGCACATGGCCATATCCACTCTGTCTACAATGCATCTTGACCAGATTGGTCCCCAATAAGAGTACATCGTGAATTTGATAGACATTGTTAGTCTCTTTCTCAATCAGATTGACTGCAGCCTTCTCATGTTGAGGCAGCGGGTTCGTAAGAACATTAGGATTCGTATCGTTGAAAGATAAGAGCCCGCTCCTAACAAGCTTTTGCACGTCGGATTTGAAATTGAGGCAAGTCTCAATGTTATGCCCTGAACCTCCTTGATGATAAGGGCATGTTTGATCCACCTTAAACCAGAAAGGCGGATTTTCCGGAACTGAAAGGGGAGACTTAGTCTGGATGTGCCCCTTGGCTAGCAGTAACGAAAACAGTTTTGCTTACGTTACAGGTATAGGATCAAATCCTGATGGCCGTGTTGTACGGTTGTTGTTATATGGAGGACGAGCCTGCTGAAGAGGCTGTTGTGTCCTTTGTTGGTCAGGTTGGCTCTGCGCAACCTGAGGTTGATACATAGGAACAGGCGCGGGGCCGATAGCAGGAGTAACAGCTGCTACTGGCTGATAACGTCGCCTTTGCTTTCCGAGAGAGATATTCCCAATATCTTGCTCTTTTTTCTTAGGGAGAGCACTACCGTATTTTTTAGTACCGCTCGTCGATCCAGTGTCTTTTACCAAACGTCCTTCTCGGATGGCTTCCTCAAGACGTATGCCCATGCCGACCATTTCGGTGAAATCACTGGGCGCACTGGCAACCATTCGGTCATAGTAAAATGAGCTTAAGGTCTTTAAGAAGATCTTTGTCATCTCTTTTTCCTCAAGAGGTGGACAAATTTGAGCGGCAATTTCACACCACCTTTGAGCATACTCCTTAAAGGTTTCCTTGTCCTTTTGCGACATTGATCTGAGTTGATCTCTGTCGGGTGCCATGTCCAAATTGTACTTGTATTGTTGGACGAAGGCAGTACCAAGATCTCTGAATGTACTGATCGTAGTACGGTTTAAACCCATGTACCATTTGAGTGCGGCACCGGTTAAACTATCCTAGAAGTGGTGAATCAGCAGGTCCTGATTCTCCGTCTGAACTGACATCCGCCGAGCGTACATCACCAGATGGCTCTGAGGGCAAGAGTTACCCTTGTATTTTTCAAAGTCGGGAACTTGGAACTTGTGCGGGACTTTCACATTTGGGACCAAGCAGAGGTCTGCGGCGTCCTTTCCAAATAGATCCTGACCACGAATGGCTTGCAGCTCTTTCTGCATTTCCAAGAACTGTTCCTGGAATTCCTCCATTCTGTCAAACATAGTTTCCTTCTTACCAGAAGGTGTTGGTGGAATCTGTCCTTCCGGGATAGTGTGCACCACAGGGGGTGGTACCGTGACTACGACAGTAAGTGTTGGCGCTTCCCGAAGTTTGTAACCTTCAGGAGTCTTCAGTATGCCCCTGGCATCTTCGCTTTCCCGAAGTTTGTAACCTTCAGGCCCAGCGGCTTCTGTTGCGATTCCCTGATCTTCAGTGATCGGCGGAACATATCCTTCCGGGATATAGTTAACAGGCATGCCCCAAGGACGATCTTTCGGTATCTGATACCTAGGATCATTATTTTCTATGATGGGCGTTGAGGTGATCTCTGAGATCACAGTTCTTTGTAGCTGAGCTTCTGCCATGGCTTGCATGTCGTTACGAAGCTTTCTCATATCCTCTCTCAGAGTGTCGATCTCTTTTTTCAACTCTCTGTTTTCTTCCTTAAGATCATCCATCTTTTTCTGACGATTGGCCCGAGTATTATACGAATGAGACAGTTTGACTCTAGAATCGAGACACAAACGTGAGATTCGTAGGTAAGGAGAATACGCGATGTGAGAATGATGAATGCAATGATTATATTAATTGTTGTTTGGTTTAATCAAAATAAACTTCGACAATTAGATTGCAAATATCAAACAGTGGGGAAACCCCTTTTTATTGAATTCCAAAGGATTACAGAAATGGAAATACAGTAGATTACAAAGTGCAGAAACAAAAACCTAAACTAATGGGTCCCGAGTCCTCTCTGAACAGAAATCGGGTGCTGACTCTGGTATCTTCCTTTTCTTTGACCGGGGCGCTTGGGCCGTTGTCGGGTTGTCATTCCTTTGCCAAGTGAAAGGAGTGAGCAAATTCCTTTGGTCATCTTGATTCTCTACAGCGTGCTGCTCCAAAATTTCAATCAGAGCATCTTTCTCTTTCAGTAATTGCTGTATTTGGATGCACTCTACGTTGAGGGTGCGGTACTTGTTCTTCCAAGATCTTCTTTCCTTTTGAACTTTGTTGAGAGTAACCTGAAGCCTTTCAGTTTCCGTCATGAAGTACATGACAATTTCCCTCGGCGGAAGAATTCCGTAACGAGGATAAGGCATCTTTAGCTTGAGAGCTCTAGTTTGTACCCAATGGAGATAAGGCTCCACCGAGACACAGTCCGGTTTTCCCAGAGACTCTCGTCCTTTCTTATGAACATGTTTCCAAGCTTGCACTATTTCCATCTTTAGTGCTCTGTCGTTTTCTCCTTCTTTGAAGAAAAGACCTTCCAGATGAACATCCAGTGGGATGTGTCGCATCGGGTATCCAAATTGACGAAGAACTAATATCGGATGATAGTTGATTCCTCCTTTAGTTCCTATGAGGGGTACGCTGGGGAAGTTTCCACAACGGTCAATGATTCTGATTCCCTCATAAATCCTATTACACCAATCTATATCAGAATTGGTGAGGGACATGATCTTCTGCGACCAACATAAGACACTCTTGCAATCCCAAAAAGCGGCAGACTTGGGCAAGTGAGAGATAAACCACTTGTAAAGCAAAGGTACACAGCATGTGATCTCCCCTCCGCTGTACAAATTTCCTAAGTGTACAGAATGATACGCATCTGCGAGCAAAGTCGGCACAGGGTTTCCAATGAGAAAAACCTTAATAGCGTTGATATCGACGAAGTTATTGATGTTGGGAAACAAAAATAACCCGTAGGTGAGCAAGACAAAGATGCTTTCAAAAGCAGTCCCGTTTCCTATACTAGCGAAGTACAGAGCTTTCTTTGTCAAGAACTGGGCTGGCAAACCTTGGATGCCACCCATAGTAATCATGTGAGTCCTGACCTCAGACTCGTCCAAATGAATTGCTCTTGTAATAGTCTGATTCTTTGGAATTTCTTCCAGTCCAGAAAATGGAGCTCGATCAGTGATATGTAAATCAGTCAGATGAGAATACTCCTCCAGCGTTGGTGCTAGCTGGTAATTCGGGAATGTGAAACAATGATAAACTGGATCGTAGAACTGAATGAGCGCATCCATGATCCCCTTAATCACATGGACTCTTAACAGTGGTAGCAAACCACCGTGCTTGGCTCTGAAAGCCTCTGGGTTAACGATCATCCTCGCTAACTTTCTCAAATCCCCTAGTTTTGGAACCTTGAAGGTATACTGGTGAGTCCTCCTTCTACCGAAATCCATTAGCGTAATCCTCTTCTCTGATATTTGCAATCATAATCTTAGTTTAATTTGAAAAACAGAGAGACTAGAAGAGAAGTATTTTGAATGTTTTAATGTTTTATTAAATGAATGCATGAATGCAGCACACAAAAACATAGAAAAAACATGGGGTCAAAGGGTCGTTGTCATGAAGTCAAGGCTCTACCCATCCCCAAAGGTTTATACTAGGGTGATTTTTGTACCTGTACTCATTATCATCAGCTCCTCCCAGGAAAGAAAAACAACAAGCGGATCGCCAGCGAGTTGTGTGCAATCTTAGAGTAAGTGCTATTCACCGAGAATAGATCACCAGCCTCAAATGAGGGTAGTATTGCGTAACAGCTATTTCCGATAGCTTCCGCACTACGAAAGGGTTGGCTTTTCTTAAGTGTATACTCAATCTCACCACATGCGGCATCACACGCATTCCCAGTAGCAGAAAAATAAACACGTATAGCAATTAGGAAAAGCAGTATATATATTTGTCCTAATCATCCTAGACTTATAAAGCTATGAATCTTAAGTTCCTTACAGAAATGGGTTCCCCGGCGGAAGCCCCAATCTGTGGTTCCCTGCCTAAGAGATGGACCAGCATAGGTCAATCTTTCTCTTCGGTAGAGTTCCCATTTTCCGTAGAAAACGGGGATGATGCCCTAAGGAAGAAAAGGAGACTCCCCAGCAGAGTCGCCATTTTACAAGGAAAACAGATAGAAATAAAAGGAGGCCCCACGGTGGGCGCCACTTTTCTGTAGCGAGCGATTTTGGACGCGGTTCTTAAGCGCTGGTCGCTCTCTGCGGTTGAGCTTAAAACTACAGGTCGGTTCATTTTTTATCCTATTGTGAGCTGAATAAGGAAGGGAAATAGATGTCTCCAATTAACCCTTCTTGCATACTGAATTTAAACAGCAGTCTGTTAGGTTACGGATGCTATCGATGTAGGGGGGCCTTTGTACTGGTTATTCGTATTTCGCCAATACAGATTCTTTCTTTCTTTTTTTCTAGGCAAAGGGTTTCTGGCGGGGAATAAGGATTAGGATGTTAGGACTGATGTTTTTGAATTACTTCTTTTTGATTGATGGAGATATGGGATTTGGGTTTTTTGTTGATTGTGCTCGCTAAGATCTTTTCTTTCGATCTTATGCCTACGTATTCCCGTTTACCGAAACAGGGAAATCAGAGCGTTCGTAGTTCCTCTTATTCTATGGGAGGAAATTGGTTTTTGGTGTCTTGTTCAAAGCCCAAGACGTGAAGCGAAAGGTGATTTGTATCTTGTTCAAAGCCCAAGATGTGAAGCTAAAAGGTCTATTTGTGTCTTGTTCAAAGCCCAAGACGTGAAGCTGAAAGACCTCGACTTTAGAGAGAATTTGTCATCTCTAAAGAAGGGGAGAAGGAGAATTACTTTAACTGGGATACGCGGATCCGAGCAATGCCATAATTTCTGAAGAAAGGGTTTTAACCTGAAGGAGAAGACTTTAACTCAGTGTAGAGCAATGCCATCTTTCCTTAGGAATTTCTCATGCTAAAAGAGGGACAGTGGCGTGGATATAGATGATCCAGAGGCTTGCCGCTTACAACGATTAGATGAAGGGAAAGGAGTTGTTGATGTTTGTGTACTGCGAACGAGGCACAACTTTGATGCTAAAAGGTCGATTGGATCAACCAATGGTTTTATTATACAAAGCCTAAGAGGAGGCTAATTTCCGCTAGGAAAATCATTATACAAAGCCTAAGAGGAGGCTATTTTGTGTCTCGTACAAAGCCCGAGAGAGAGGCTAAAGGTTTTTGACCCAGTGGGGCATATCATTATACAAAGCCTAAGAGGAGGCTAGCAAAGAGTTCGACTTTTGTTTAAAGGATTTATATCTCGTACGAGGCCCGAGATGGAGGCAAAAAAGGGGTGATTGACTCAACGAGGGAATCTTTTGTGTCTCATACAAAGCCTGAGAGAGAGGCTAAAAGGTTGTTTTGACTCCACTGGGGAGAATTTTGGTATCTCGTACGAAGCCCGAGATGGAGGCTATTGTAACTGTCTCAGTTGAGTGACAGATCCAATATACTGATTTAAAAGAGAAAATCAGTTCTTATATGAGCAACACTGTACTCAGGGATTTAATTTGAGGATCAGGGATATTTCCTTTTCTTTGAGGAAACAGGAAATCCAAAGGGTATTGAGACTGTCCGAGTCTGCGGGTTTCCTTCCTATTTAACGAAGGGTGCTCGAGAATGTCTTTGAGACTCAAGGAAGTTAGACTGTCCGTGTCTAGAGTTTTATCTTTGGTACTATGCTTTGAGAAACAGTAGTAGACTCTATGAAAGGACTGTTCTATGAGGATGACTAGGTTCTGTTCCTATACCTGTAGGAGGTCGTCGGGACAATTTGTACGAAGCCCAAGAGGAGGCTGGAATCTTTTAAGAAGCCGACGGGTCCTTGTACGAAGCCCAAGAGGAGGCTATCATTCCCGAAGGAAGAGATCATTATACGAAGCCTAAGAGGAGGCTGTGAATACTTCTAAGAAGCCGATGGGTCCTTGAATAATGCCCAAGAGGAGGCCGATGCTTTTAAGAAGCCCGTGGGTCCCAAACCAAAGAAAAGTTCAGGAAAACTCTTTTAGAGTTAAAACCACTGGTAAACGTGCGAGGTTTACTATCCAGTGACTTTAACTTTTAGAGAGAGTCCGAACCGTTCGGCGGTTTGAAGAAATTCAAGGGAAGTTTCACCGAGAATAATTCATCTCTGGGGGATAGAATTTCTTGACGATCCCTAAGGAGGACAGCCGAAGAGAAGACTGTATCTGGTGCTCCTATTGGGGATCTAGGCGTCTATTTCTACGAATAAGTGAAACGGCGTGACTTAGTTCTAGACGTAGTTGCCGGGGAAACTCGAAATATCTATACTATTATTACACAGTAGATATGAGCTTATGAAAGGAGACTTACAGTGAGCAGCCCCACAATACAGTTTATAATATGAAAGCAGTAAATGAAAGCGATAACCACTTACTCGGTTGTAGAGCTTCCATGCTGTTTGGTTAGTTGTTCAACAAAGAAAGATTGAAAACAACAGTATATTCAAAATCAAAGGAGAAAGTGCTTTGAAAAAGAAAGGTTTGGGGCTTACAGCTTAAGGAGAGGCCCAGGGTTTTATCAGTGAACGCACTGTTTGATTTTGTACAGCGGGACTTATACAAGTGACTGGGGCCCAAAAAGGTTTTCTGTACAAAGGGATGGGTCTTACACTCTCTCAAGAGGCCCAAAAAGGTTTAAAGGAAAAAGAGTGGGGCTTATAACACGAGGGTAGGCCCAAATGACTTTTCGTTTAAAAATGACGATGCGCCGAGGTTTTCTTTTAACGCATAGGGACTTATACAATAAGTGAGGCCCAAAATGTTTTGGTTAAAAGGGGGATTGGGTCTTACACTCTAATAGAGGCCCAAAGTGTTTTTTAATGGGTCTTATAGCTCGAGGAGAGGCCCAGAGTTTTTTTATTTTTAAACGGGCGACGATCACGCCGTTTACTTGTACAGAGGGACTTATACAATGAGTGAGGCCCAAATGATTATTGTACAAGGGGGGATGGGTCTTACACTCTCTCAAGAGGCCCAAAAAGGTTTGAAAATGATTTATGAGGGTTGAATTAATCCAAAACCCTAATTTGTTTCCAAAAAATGTATTTAATTGAATAAAAATTCAATTAAATTGATCAAAAATTGTTTTACACATGGGAAACAAATTGTGATCTTGGATTAATACTTCAAAAATTAAGTATTGACCTACAAAACAAATAGAAAGCATTAAAAGTTGTAAAATCATTGTAGAAAAAATATTTAAAATGTCAAAAACAATTAAAATATTAATTCTTCGCAAAAATATCAATTATATAAAATAAATAATATTTTTGGTATTTTTTGTGAAAATAAAATATTTTAACATTTTTGTGAATTATTGCAACAAGAACCAATAAAAAATGATAAAAATTGAAGGAGTTATTAATTTTTCAAATCATTAAAAATAATAGTATGAAAAATAATAAAATAAAAAAGTGATAAAAAGAAGTCTGGGGTGAGGGGGATTCGAACCCCAGACCTCTCGCTTGCTAATACTCACAAAACCAACTGATGAACCGCTGGGGCGCAATGCCAATTCATTAAATATATGGCAAGTGAAAATTATATAGAGAACTTGGTTGGTTTTCTGAAAATGGCGCCATGGCCATCTCCTTCCCCGAGCTCGTGCATGAAGCACCCTATCTCACTTATCTCTCAACCATTGGACATGATTCAAACACCAAACTCGTGCGTTTTTTCACAAGGAACAAGATGGCAATACCCAATTTTATTCATTTTCAGTGTGGAGTGAAATAATCATGATGAACACAGATGAACCCTAATTTGCAAAAGCAATCATGCAAGCATGGTTATGAGGTCTATGATCCAATTTTTTGAGGCAAAACAATCAACACATGATGGCAAGCAAATGGCAAAAATATCATGCGAGGAAATATGCATGGATCATGGAGTTTGAGTTTGAAGCTCACCTTGATGCAAGCTGAAATGGAATTTTGCCCAGATGGTGTTCCAGTCATGAATTGATGATCCCTACAGCTTCAATGGATGTTATGGAGTGTGTTGCAAGCTTTGTAAAACTTTGAAATTCTCTGGATCAAGCTAGAGACCTCCACCTGCAAAACTAAAGCAAAATGGCTTGGTTGAAGAGTGATTTTGAGCTGGGAGTGTTACAGATGTTGTTTAAGCACTTGGACACCTCCAATACATCATATGTGATGTGTTTGAGCAATTGGAATCGATTGCTTATGGCTGCAACTCAAAACCCGATAGTGGTTACTCAAAAACAAGAAAACTTGAAGTTCAAGAAAGAATGAGAGAAAGCAGTGCTGTAACTGGCTTTGGTGTGAGTTGAATGATCTATTGAGACCTCTATTTATAGGTGATCAACTTTTGTTTTGGAGGAATAGTGAATGGTAACTCGGATCAGATCATATTTGCATGGATTGGCTTGGAGGATTTCTTCTCAAGCAAGGCAAGCTAGCCATTCCCAAGAGCAGGGCTATGCCTTGACCAAAACCACATTCCTCAGATGTTTTTAATGTTGTTTAATCAGAGGAATTGACTGAGTAGGGTAGCATCTTTGACAATGCACTATTCCACATCAATGCACTTTGAATTCAAGGCAAAATGTGCCAAAGTCGATGAACTTCAAGTTGGAAGATTCCTTGGTCTTTTGACTTAGATTTATCAATTGGATTAGATGCAATGTGATTGGTTTGAACACAAGTGGCATGCTGATCCTCAGTCTTTGGCTCAAAATCGTGTGTGGCACGCAAACACACAAACTGATTTTCTCAAAACAGCCTGCAGTAGCATGACTTTGGGCATGGATTTCTCATGGCTTGAGTTGAATCAATTCATGCTGTTGAGCTCTTTGAATTCTTGGCAACATGTGCAACAACATTGATGTTTAACTTTGGGACTGATTCAGCTTGCATCTATGTGCAAAAATCCCACAAGTTTTGGTGTTTCAACAAAATTCTGTTTTAGGCAGAATTTTTCTAAGTGTTGGAAAATGGTATTCTTTCACATTTTCAGCTACTTTGGCTCACTCATAGCTCAAAATCCATAAGGAATTGGAGTTACTTGTAGTTGAAGTTTTTGTAGAGGGCAGTGAGATCTACAAATCAAGCTTGGGATGGAAAAAATTGGCCTTGTGGTTTAGGAGTTATGGTCCTCCAAAGTTGGTACCTTTACCACTTTATTTTTAACTTAGAAAAATTTCTAAGTTTTATGGTTACCCCTTTTACAAGTTATCTCACTTTTATTGATTTTTCTTGATGAATGATGATTCAAATCATACATTAAAATCATTTTAGGGTTAAAAATCCATTTTGGTGAAAAATCTCAAAAAGTCAAAGTTGACTTTTGTGCACAGTTGACTTTTTATCAGATGAATTCCAAACTGTGCAATTCTTCAGGAAATCATGTCCTTGACCTAAATAAAACTTGATGGACATGTTCCATGGGTGTCATAGGGTATATTCAATCATGTATTAGGGTTTGGGAGCATGTCTTGGTCAAAAGTCAAAGTTACAATTGACTTTTCCCTTAAAACCCTAATTGTGGTGCAGATGAAAATGAAACTTGTTACTCAAGCTTCTTGGATCAATCCATTGTTCCAAATGGATCAATATGGTATATTAGAGACCCTCAAATTATGTCTTGAGGTCTTGGCTCATGGTTTGTTCCAAAAGTCAACTTAGGGGTAAATTAGGTCAAGAAACCCTAATTCCTGATTTTTGATGAATGCATCCCCTGAGGCAAAATTGACTTGATGCATGGGTTCATGAGGCTCCATGAAGTATATTAGGTCATGTTTTGGATCATTGCCTTATGCTCAGATAAAAATTTCCATCTGGAGGCCCTGGTTGACCAAAACCCTAATTTGGTGACACTGTCGATCTTGAGACTTGATCCACCTAGAAGGGAGCAGCCTTGTGCATAATCCTTGAAGTGGGAGTCCTTTTTGATCCATTGTGGATGTTTGAGAGATTAGACAAGTTGAAGATCATGTCATTTCTTGATTGATCCTTTGTCTAAAGCTCAGAGAGGGCTTGAAACCCTAATTTTGATTGTATTGGATGCTCACCCATCTTTGGGGAGACTGATGAAGCATGATGATTCATCCATATTGTGATGATGATTTTCATAATGATAGAAAATCTAAGTGGTCAAAATTTGGGGTATTACAATTCCAATGATCCAGCTCCACCAGAAATCAGCGTCATTTCTGAAGAAAAATCAAGGAAGGTACCGGACTTTGTGATTCACCAAGGAGTTCGCCGCCAATGGGTTGCTGTCGATGTTCCGAAGATTGTTCATAAGTCTAAGTAATTACCATCTTTACTTTAACCTTTCACCTTGCCCAGGTGAAAGAGATGTTTTGATAGGGCTCACTTTCTGTAAATACCCCTCTTCGTTTTGCACAAAGCGACAGAGTTTTGTTTTATACGGTTGTAGTTTCAAGAATCAACTTGTTCATTAACAAAATAATGTCGTTCTGTAATTTCCGCATTAATTGTTGTTTTCTCTTTTTGCTTTTTTTTTCAAAAAATGGTAATCCTAAAAAATAACTCAATAATAAAAACAAGTAGTTTTCAAAGAAAAATACACTGCACACACTCTTACATTCTCTCTACATCTTCTAAACACAAATCATACCATCATGCAGATTGCTTGTTTTAAACCCCATTGAAACATAAGATCCAATGCCTTCTCCCGACTTTGAATTCCCGGTATTTGGGTCTGAAGAAGAAGATGACGACAAAATTCCAGAGGAGATCTCCCGATTACTCAGACAAGAGGAAAGGTCCATTGAGCCTCACAAAGGGTTGCTGGAAACAGTCAACTTAGGATCGGAAGAAGAGAGAAAAGAAGTCAAGATTGGGGCACTGCTCAGTCCAATTGTCAAAGAGAGTTTGAAGAAACTTCTCAAAGAGTTTCCCGATGTATTCGCTTGGTCCTATCAGGATATGCCGAGTTGGATACGAGCATCGTGGAACATCATCTACCGTAAAACAAAGGTTGAGACGGACTCATCCAGACATGGCTGTCAAAATCAAAGAGGAGGTACGGAAACAGATTGACCCGGGTTTCCTCGCTACGTCAGAATATCCTCAATGGTTAGACAACATAGTACCAGTTCTGAAAAAGGACGGAAAGGTCAGAATGTGTGTGGATTACAGAGATCTAAACAAGGCTAGTCCAAAGGACGACTTTCCCTTACCACACATTGACATGCTGGTAGACAGTACAATAAAGTTCAAAGTTTTCTCCTTCATGGATGGATTCTCGGGCTATAACTAGATCAAAATGGCGCCGAAAGACATGGAGAAAACTTTGTTCATTACCCCCTGGGGTACCTTCTGTTACAAGGTAATTCCGTTCAGTTTGAAGAACGCCAGGGCAACCTATCAGAGGGCCATGACTACTCTGTTTCATGACATGATACATGAAGAAATCGAAGTGTATGTTGATGATATGATTGCAAAATCTAAAACAGAGGAGGAGCATGTGACACACCTGTCAAAACTATTCGAGCGTTTACGAAAGTACAAACTCTGCTTGAATCCCAATAAGTGCACCTTCGGTGTCCGTTCAGAGAAACTCTTAGGGTTCATCGTCAGCCAGAAAGGAATTGAGGTTGATCCTGACAAGGTCAAGGCCATTCAAGAAATGCCTTCTCCAAAGACTGAAAAAACAAGTCAGGGGATTCTTGGGACGTTTGAACTATATTTCCAGATTCATATTCCTCATGACCGCGACATGTGCGCCAATTTTCAAATTACTCAAAAAGAACCAAGACTTCGTTGGGACAGAAGATTGCCAAATCGCCTTTGACTGTATTAAGGAATATCTGTTGAACCCACCGATTTTATCACCTCCAGTGGAAGAAAGACCACTAATCATATATTTAACAGTCTTGGAAGACTCAATGGGTTGTGTACTTGGCCAATAAGACGAAACAAAAAGAAAAGAGTCTACCATCTACTATTTGAGCAAGAAATTCACCGGCTGCGAGACTCGGTACACTATGCTCAAGAAAACTTGTTGCGCTCTGGCTTGGGCAGCCAAACGTCTTCGCCAGTACATGATTCGTCACACCACTTGGTTAATCTCTGAAATGGATCCAATCAAGTATGCCTTTGAAAAGCCTGCTCTCACGGGAAGGATTGCCCGTTGGCAGATGTTGTTATCAGAATATGACATAGAGTACCACGCTCAGAAAGACGTTAAAGGAAGTGTTTTAGCCGATCATTTGGCTTATCAACCGATTGACGATCAGGAATCAATCGGATTTGACTTCTCAGACGAAGATGTCGTGTATCTAAAAATGAAAGACTGCGATGAACCGCTACCCAGTGAAGGGCCAGAAGCAGATTCCCAATGGGGACTTATTTTTGACGGAGCTGTCAATCATTACAGAAATGGAATTGGGGCAATTATCATAACACCTCAGGGTACCCACATTCCTTTCACCGCCAGACTCACATTCGAATGCACAAACAACGAGGTCGAATACGAAGCTTGTATTATGGGTCTCGAAGAAGCGATCGACTTAAGGATTAAGAACTTGGATGTATATGGCGACTCAGCCCTGGTTATCAATCAGATCAAAGGAGATTAGAACACATACCAATCAGGATTGATTCCTTACAAAGATTACGCGAGAAGGTTGTTACCCTTCTTCAACAGAGTCGAGTTTCATCATATCCCTCGTGAGGAGAATCACATGGCTGATGCATTAGCCACTCTCTCTTCCATGATTATTGTAGGTCAATGGAATGACTTACCTAAGATTGACATAATGTGCCTTGAACGGCCCGCTTACATCTTCACGATTGAAGCAGTCATAGACGACAAACCTTGGTATCACGATATCAAATGCTTCGTTCAGAAACAAGAGTACCCACCTGGGGCACTAAGGAAAGACAGAAAAACCCTCAGAAGGCTGGCAGGCAGCTTCTTTCTGAGCGGTGATACAGTCTATAAGAGGAACTTTGACATGGTCTTGCTCCGGTGTGTCGACAGACCAAAAGCAGACATACTGATAAAAGAAATTCACGAAGGGTCCTTTGGCACTCATGCCAACGGACATACAATGGCGAGAAAAATTCTAAGAGCAGGGTACTACTGGTTGACCATGGAATCCGACTGCTACAAGTATATGAGGAAGTGTCACAAGTGTCAGATATACTCCGACAAAATCCATGTACCGCCAACGCATCTTAAAGTTCTCTCTTCCCCATAGCCTTTTTCCATATGGGGAATCGACATAATTGGCATGATCGAATCTAAGGCTTCTAACGGACATCGGTTCATCCTGGTAGCCATTGACTATTTCACCAAATGGGTCGAAGCAGCATCATACGCTAATGTGACCCGACAAGTGGTAGTCCAATTTATCAAAAACAATATCATCTACCATTATGGTGTTCCAAGCCGGGTCATTACCGATAATGGATCTAACTTGAACAATAAGATGATGAAAGAGTTGTGTGCTGAGTTCAAAATCGAACACCATAACTCATCTCCCTATCGACCCAAGATGAATCGGGCGGTAGAAACGACTAACAAGAACATCAAAAGGATCGTTCAAAAGATGGTTATAACCTACAAAGACTGGAATGAGATGCTACCCTTTGCTCTTCACGGTTATCGCACATCTGTTCGCACTTCAACAGGGGTAACCCCTTTCTCTCTAGTATATGGCATGGAAGTAGTGCTCCCCATCGAAGTAGAGATCCCATCAATCCGGGTATTAATGGAAGCTAAGCTAACAGAAGCTGAATGGTGTCAAAGTTGACACGACGAATTGAACCTGATCGAAGAAAAGCGAATCAGTTGTATCAGCTAAGGATGAAGAAGGCGTTCGACAAAAAGGTTCGACCTCGCGTCTTCAGGAAAGGAGACCTTGTGCTCAAAAAGATACAATCATTTCTCATTGATTCTCGGGGCAAGTGGACTCTGAATTATGACGGCCCCTATGTGGTCAAGAAAGCTTTCTCAGGCGGCGCCTTGAGACTTGCAACCATGGACGGAGAGGAATTTGCCTACCCCACGAATGTTGATGTAGTCAAGAAATACTTCGCCTAAACTAAAAAAAAACGTCTCGGTGGATTGAAAACCCGAAAGGGCGGTCCAGGCAAAAATTAGAGACATAATCAAAAATCATCCCGGTGGATTGGAAACATCACAGTACAATCCAGGCAAACCTTAGGGATAATGGCAATTAACTATGTTCAACAAAGGGGAAAATCCCTCAGCAGCAGTAATGCCATCGGTCGGGAAAACTCCAGTCAAGGTCATCTTCGACAGAAGCTCAGGATGTCCAGAATTCAAAGTTGGTAGAAGGATAATGGTCATTATGTTTCAATGTAGCCCTTTTCCCTTAAATTACCATTTTCTAACTTTGTAAATACTCTATGGAATCACGAGTTTGGCGGATTTCCATCCTATCAATAAAATTTGAGCCCTTGTGCTTTTGTTTGTAACTCTTATTTGTTTTAGCTTTACATAATGACATTTTAACATGAATAACGATTCTTGAAACGAAACAAAAATGAATTTACTTGTCAAACTTTTTCTGCTTTTAAAATAAATATGGCAATTTCTTTTGACTGTTGAACATCGAAAGAACATCGATCGATTTGCCAAAAGTAATCGAGCTTCAAAGTGCAGAATCAAAATACTCCTTCTAAGCCAGTGCGCCTGAATGAAGGATCAGCTGTATCAGATGCGACTTTCCCATCTGATACCCTCAACAGATTTCTTATCTCCTAAGCCCGACCAACATAGCTCCCGACAGGGACTATCTCTCCTAAGCAAGGCAGAATTGCTATCGTGAACCAGTGGTACGTTTCATCCCCCACTGTGGACGAGTATCCTGTCGTGTTCATATGTTAGTCCGTATGTCGTGTTAGTTTTGTTAGTATATACATACATACATCATGCATTATTGATTTACATTCGCATTCATATTGCATAACTATCACTCTAGTCGGTCTTATCCCCTAGTGATAAAAAGTCATCTCACTCGAGTTGTCAGTTTTTCCTCGCCAGGAAATGTTGCGTCTGAACAATCTCGCCTCCAGTTTATTTCTGGATACAAGTTGGTTCCTCGACCACTTTGATAACTTGAACCTCTGAAAGACCAGAAAACATTCGACAAATGTCACTCTTCGCCATTGAAGATGATATCTTCGCTTTCCCGGATTAAGGAAAATCCCCAGAGAAAACCTCTTAATCAGATATTTGGCAGTACGGCAGTTTTTCTCCGAAAAATCCGCTGACAAAAAGGTCATCAGCACGTCAAATTTGGATCACATCATATGGCATTTCTCTGAGAAGATCCCGAGAAAAGTATGATGTGGTAACCCCAAGCGAAAGCAGTCTCTCAAGAGACTTGTTTTCCCCCCAGTAGATTCGATAAATGGCGTCTTCAAACAGAGAAGTTTGTACACCTCTATAATTCAGACGGATGGGTCCCCCAGCAAGTCTGACCTCAAAACTTTTTCCATCAAATGGAATCTCCCCAGAAAAATTCGGCGAGAAGTTTGTGGAAAAACCGCTACAAACAGCGTCCCTTGTCAAGAAGTTTATTGACAAAAGAAACTAAGACCAGTTCCTTGGTAGGAAACCAGGATAGAGGGGAAGTTTACAAAAGAAACTAAGACCAGTTCCTTGGTAGGAAACCAGGATCGAGGAGAAGTTCATTTCAGAAACTAAAACCAGTTCCTTGGTAGGAAATCAAGATCGAGGGGAAGTTTATTAAAGAAACTAAGACCAGTTCCTTGGTAGGAAACCAGGATCGAGGGGAAGTTTATTTTAGAAACTTAGACCAGTCCTTGGCTGAAGACCAGGATCGAGGGGAATTTTATTTCAGAAACTTAGACCAGTTCCTTGGTAGCAAACCAGGATCAAGGGGAAGTTTATTTCAGCAACTAAGACCAGTTCCTTGGTAGGAAACCACGATCGAGGGGAAGTTTATTTCAGAAACTGAGACCAGTTCCTTGGTAGGAAACCAGGATCGGGGAAGTTCTACCTTTTCTAAGCATCATTGCTTAGCAAAAGAAAAAGGATGCGCGAACTGCCATTCATAACCACCATCAAAATTTCGGGTATTCCGATATTTAATCCTCTTGCAGCCCGAATGCCCGAATACCTTCGCCATTCACACCTTCGGATCCAAGAAGATTAAATAGGGGCATCTGTCATATCCCAAATTTTGACCACTAAGATTTCCCATCATTGTGAAAATCACCATCATAATATGGATGAACCATTAGTCTCCCCAAAGATGGGTGAGCATCCACTACAATCAGACTTAGGGCTTCAAGCCCTCTCAGAGCTCTTAGACAAAGGATCAATCAAGAAATGACATGATATTCAACTTGTCTAGCCTCTCAAACATCCATAAAGGATCAATAGGACTCCCACTTCAAGGATTAAGCATAAGGCTTCTCCCTTCTAGGTGGATCAAGCCTTAAGATCGCCAGTGTCACCAAATTAGGGTTTAGTCGACTAGGGCCTCCAGATGGAAATTTTCCTCTGGGCATGAGCCAATGCTTCAAAGCATAACCTATGATGCTCCAAGGGATCTCATGAACCCTATCATCAAGTCAATTTAGCCTCAGGGGATGCATTCATCAAAAAAATCAGGAATTAGGGTTTCTTGACCTAATTCACCCCTAAGTTGACTTTTGGGACAAATCATGAGCCAAGACCTCAAGAGATGATTTGAGGGTCCCTAACACACCACATTGGTCCATTTGTAACAATGGATTGAGCCAAGAAGCTTGAGAAACAAGTTTCAATTTCATCAGAACCACAGTTAGAGTTTCGCGGAAAAAGTCAATTGTATCTTTGACTTTTGACCAAGACATGCTCCTAAACCCTAAGACATGATTCAATACACCCTATAACACCTATGAAATCAATCCATCAAGTTTGATTTAGGTCAAGGACTGGATTTTAAAGAGGATCGCACCGTTTGGAATTCATCTGACAAAAAGTCAATTGTGCACAAAAGTCAAACTTTGACTTTTTGAGATTTTTCACAATTATGGTTCTTTGACCCCAAAATGATGTTAATGTATGATTGGAATCATCATTCATCAAGAAAAATCAAGAAAAGTGGGATAACTTGTAAAAGGGGTAACCATAAAAAACAGAAAATTTTCTAAGTTATGGAACATAGTGGCTAGGGTACCAACTTTGGAGGATCATAACTCTTAAACCAAAAAGCCATTTTCCCCATCCAAAGCTGGATTTGTAGCTCTCATTACCCTCGTCAAAGGCTTCAACTACCACTCATTCCAATTCCCCATGGATTTCAAGTTATTGAATGATCAAAATCAAGAAAAGTGAAAATTTCACTTTTTTCCAACACTTAGTGAAATTTTCACTAAATCAGAATCTGCCTTCACTTTTTTCCAAATGTAGGGGCATTTTTCACTTGGATCCAAAAAGTATCAAAACCAATTGTGATCAAACAGTTATTGTATCATATGACGGCTTTCCAAAATGGCCAAGAACACCATCAAATTACACTTGAGCCATGAGATATGACAATGGCAATATGCCTTGCTAAAAACTGCCAAGGCTAGGTAGAATTTTGCACTTTTGCTCGATTTGGAAAAATCAGATAATTCCAAGCCTTGTCATCACTTTGGATGCATCTGAGGATCAAATCTAAAGGGAACAAACACTGATCCAAGCCTCCAAAGTCTTTGGAACAAGAAGTAGCATGGAAAACCTAGAAATCCCTAAAAGAGGGACAAGACTCCAACTTTGGATTGGAGCATTTAATGGATGCACCAAGGTGGCATGGACTGACACATTTGCAACTGAATTCAGTCAAGAATGATCCAACAACTAGGGAACCACAACTATATGCTCTAACCTCTAGTTATTGCCTAGAGGAGACTTGGATTCCTATTGATCAACATTGGCCAAACCTCTGCTGCAGTTGCCATTCACTATTGATCCCAAAACAAACTTGCTATACTATAAATAGAGCTCATTTGTGCTCAGTTTCAGTACACTAAGGCCATCAAATAGATGCTTTCCTCAAAATCACCTTCTCACTTCCAAATTTGCCTTCCAAAGCAAGTCACTATCGGGTTTTGAGTTTGAGAGCAATTCCAACCAAACCAATCACACACACACCTCATAAATATTATATAGAAGTGATCCAAACACTCACATAACATCTGGAACACCAAAATCACAAAATCACTAGCCAATTGCTCAAGCCTTTGACAGATTTGCAGTTGGGGTGCCATCTCAAGTTCCAGATCATTTCAATCCATTCCTAGCATCCAGACACACTCCATGGCACCTAGGGAAGCTATCCAGATCATTGGAATCTAGCTGTAACACCTCTAACCCAAAACATGATCACCAGCTGCAACAGGTGAGCATGAGCTCTTCTAACTCTATGATCCATGCATTTTTTGCTGCACAATAATTTGGCCATATGTTCATAATCATGCATAGAGTGTTTTCCCTCAATCAATTGCTTTATATGAATCATGTATGGAATTTCTGAACCTTCATGCAGAATTTAGGGTTCTTGAAGTTTCTCTTTGATTTCTTATTCCATGCTTAAAATAAATGAAATTAAAGACCATAGACATGACCGTGAGGTTGAAACGAGTAGATTGATATGTAGATTGCATGATATAATCAAGTATTCAGTGAGATTGGATAGAAAACGCAAATCTGTAGAAACAGAGGAAGGGCGCGTGTTCTTGCCATGTTCTTGGCGCCCTTTTTCAAATATTTGAATATTTGAATTTTGTGATTTTATTTAATTGATTAAAAAATTAATTTCTCTCTGAGTTTTAATGATTTTGAGTTGATTCTTTTTTTAATAATTCACAAAAATGTTAAAATATTTTATTTTCCCAAAAAATCCCAAAAATAATATTTATTTCATATAATTGATATTTTTGCAAAGAATTAATATTTTAATTGTTTTTGACATTTAAAATATTTTTTCCTTCTTGATTTTGCAAATTTTAATGATTTCTAATCATATTGTAGGTCAAAACATGATTTTTGAAACATTAATCTAAGATCACAATTTGTTTTCCACATATTAAAAAATTTTAATCATTTTAATTGATTTTTTTAAAATACATTTTGGAAACAAATTAGGGTTTTGATTAATTCAACCCTTATCAAACCTTTTAAAAACATTTATGGGCCTCTAATAGAGTGTAAGACCCAATCCTTTGTAAATACAAACCTATTTTGGGCCTCAAATGTTGTATAAGTCCCGTTGTATTTCAAAAGTTCGGCGCGATCATCGCACGTTTAAAACAAACCATCTGGGCCTCTCCTCGAGCTATAAGACCCATTCAAAATCATTTTTGGGCCTCTAATAGAGTGTAAGACCCAATCCCATTTTGAAACCAAAAACTTTTGGGCCTCAGTCATTGTATAAGACCCACGGTGTTTTCAAAACCTCGGCACGATCGTCGCCCTTTTCAAAATAAACCCTGGGATTCTCCTTGAGCTATAAGACCCATCTTTGTTCACTTTCAATCATTTTGGGCCTCTTGAGAGAGTGTAAGACCCATCCCCTTGTACAAAAAATATTTCTTGGGCTTTAGTCACTTGTATAAGTCCCTGTACAAAACGACAGTGCGATCACTGATTAAACCTTGAGCCACTCCTTGAGCTGTAAGCCCCAATTTTCCTTTCAAAAGCACTTTCTCCTTTGATTTTGTAACATATTGTTATTTTCAATTTCTTTGTTGAACAACTAACCAAACAACATGGAAGCTCTACAACCGAGTAAGTGTTTACCCGCTTTCATTTACCGTTTTCATATGTATATAACTGTATTGTGGGGCAGTTTCACTGTAAGTCTTCTTTCATAAACTCATATCGATTGTGTAATACTAGTATAGATATTTAGAGTTTCCCCGGTAATTACGTCTAGAACTAGACAAAACCTCGTCTCCTTACATCCGATGTTCTCCCGGATATTTCAACATAACCTAAACCATGAGAATTTTCTTTTACAACAATTTTAGATAACTAGATCTAAGAAATCTCCCCCTTGAACAATTCATATATAGAAGGCCAATGTTCCAAGTGAAATCCCTTCTAGAACTGTTCATCAGCCTCCTCTTCGGCTTAGTGCAAGGACCCACTAGCTTCCTAAAAACATCCCCGCCTCCTCTTGGGCATTGTACAAGGACCCGTCGGCTTCTTAGAAGTTTTCACAGCCTCCTCTTAGGCTTCGTATAATGATTCTTCCTCCGGGAAGATAGCCTCCTCTTGGGCTTCGTACAAATTCTCCCTTCGGCTTCTTAAAAGTTTTTCTAGCCTCCTCTTGGGCTTCGTACAAATTGTCCCGACGACCTCTTAAAGGTATAGGAACAGAAATTAGTCATCTTAATAGAACAGTCTTTCAAAGAGTCTAGATCTTCCTACCGCGAACATATTGTCTCTGGATCTCTCTTAAGCATAGTACAAAAGATAAAACTCTAGACTTGGACAGTCTAATCTCCTTGAGTCTCGAAGACATTCTTAAGTTCCTTTCAAAAATAGGAAAAAACACCCGTAGACTTGGGCAGTCTCAATACCCTTCGGATTCCCCATTTCCTTAAAGAACAGGAAATAATCCTGGTCCTCAGATCAAATCCATGAGTACGACATTACCCATATAAGAACTAATTTTCTCTTTTAACCTACATACTGGACCTGTCACTCAACTGAAACAGTAACCCTAGCTTCCTCTTGGGCTTTGTACAATGATTCTCCCCAGCGCAGCAAACCTTTGCAGCCTCCATCTCGGGCTTCATACGAGATAAAAAATCACTCTCTTGTTGAGTATAAAACATTCTCATGTTGAGTCAAACCATTTCAGCCTCCATCTCAGGCTTCGTACGAGATACAAAATCACTCTCTTATTGAGTATAAAAGACTCTCTTGTTGAGTCAAACCTTTTCAACCTCCATCTCGGGCTTTGTACGAGATACAAAACACTCTCTTGTTGAGTATAAAAAACTCTCTTGTTGAGTCGATTAGCTTTAGCCTCCATCTTGGGCTTCGTACGAGATACAAATCACTCTATTGGTGAGTATAAAAGACTCTCTTGTTGAGTGAAACCCTTTTAGCCTCCGTCTTGAGCTTCGTACAAGACACATATAAAAACACTCTCTTGTTGAGTCAACCCTTTTTGCCTCTATCTCGGGCTTCGTACGAGACACAAAAGCATCCTCTTGTTGGGTCAATAGCCTCCTCTTAGGCTTTGTATAAAGAAATCCCCGTTTGATTCAATCAACCTTTTGTTGTAAGCGGCAAGCCGCTGGATTATTTACATCCACGCCATTGTCCCTCTTTTAGTATGAGAAATTCCTAAGGAAAGATGGCATTACTCTACACTGAGTTAAAGTCTTCTCCTTCAGGTTGAAAATCCCCTATAAAGGAAATTATGGCATTGCTGGATTCGCATATCCCAGTTAAAGTAATTCTCTTTTATAATCAGTCACCCAACAATTGTGACAAACAGACCCCTTTAGAGATGACAAATTCTCTCTAAAGTCAACACCCTTTTAGCTTCACATCTTAGGCTTCGAACAAGATACAAATAGACCCTTCAGCTTCATATCTTAGGCTTTGAACAAGACACAAACCACCTTTAGCTTCATGTCTTGGGCTTTGAACAAGACACCAAAACATCCTTTCCTCCCATAGAATAGGAGGAACTACGATCGCTCTGATTTCCCTATCCCGGGAATACGTAGGCATAAGATTGAAAAAGAATCTTAGCGAGCACACTAATCAAAAAATCCCAAAGTCCCCTACCTCCGGCCAATCTAGCGCAGTATCCCAACAAATTCCCCATGAACAATCCCGGTATTTCGTTCTGAACAAAATAAGTAGAGAGAGACCCACGAACTAAAGTCGCTTCTGTAAACTAACAGTTTTGACTGTTTAACCTCAGTTTGCAAGAAGGGTTAGTTGGAGACATCTATTTCCCTTCCTTCATCAGCTTCAATAGGATAAAAAATGAATCGAACTGTAGTACCAAAGCGATAGTGATTCGAAACCACAAAAACCTTGCTACACACTGCTCAGTCCAACTGCCAAAGAGAGTCTGACAAAGCTTCTCAGAGAATTTCCCGATGTGTTTGCTTGGTCCTACCAAGACATGCCAGGGTTGGATACCAGCATCGTGGAACATCATTTACCATTGAAATCGGAATGTCCTCTAGTAAAACAGAGGTTGAGACGGACTCACCCAAACATGGCCGTCAAAATCAAAGAGGAGGTACACAAACAGATTGACGCAGGTAACCTCGCCACGTCAGAATATCCTCAATGGTTAGCCAATAACGTACCCGTTCCAAAAAAGGACGGAAAGTTCAGAATGTGTGTCGATTATAGAGATCTAAACAAGGCTAGTCCAAAGGGCGACTTTCCTTTACCACATATTGACATGCTGGTTGACAGTACAACAAAGTTTAAAGTTTTCTCCTTCATGGATGGATTTTCGGGCTATTATAAGATAAAAATGGAGCCGAAAGACATGGAGAAAACTTCTTTCATCACCCCATGGGGTACTTTTTGTTACAAGGTAATGTCTTCGGTCTGAAGAACGCCGGGGCAACCTATCAAAGGGCCATGACTACTCTTTTTCATGACATGATACACAAGGAAATCGAGGTATATGTTGATGATATGATTGCCAAATCTAAGACAGAAGAGGAGCATGTGACCCACCTGTCAAAACTATTTGAGCGGCTGAGAAAGTACAAACTCCGCTTGAATCCCAACAAGTGCACCTTCGGTGTCCGTTCAGGGAAACTCTTAGGGTTCATCGTCAGCTAGAAAGGAATGGAGGTTGATCCTGACAAGGTCAAGGCCATTCAAGAAATGCCTTCTCCGAAAGCTGAAAAACAATTCAGAGGATTCCTGGGACGTTTGAACTACATTTCCAGATTCATATTCCTCATGACCGCAACATGTGCGCCAATTTTCAAATTACTCAAAAAGAATCAGGACTGCGTTTGGACAGAGGACTGCCAAACCGCTTTCGACAGTATTAAGGAATACCTTTTGAACCCACCGATTCTATCACCTCCAGTGGAAGGAAGACCACTGATCATCTACTTAACAGTCCTAGAGGACTCCATGGGTTGTGTACTTGGCCAACAAGATGAAACTAAAAGGAAAGAGTCTGGCATCTACTTGTAATACCCCAAATTTTGACCACTAAGATTTCCCATCATTGTGCAAATCATCACCACAATATGGATGTACCATCATACTTCATCAGTCTCCCCAAAGATGGGTGAGCATCCACTACAATCAAAATTAGGGTTTCAAGCCCTCTCAGAGCCTTAGACAAAGGATCTATCAAGGAATGACATGATCTTCAACTTGTCTAAACCTCTCAAATATCCACAATGGATCAAAAGGACTCCCACTTCAAGGATTAAGCACAAGGATGCTCCCTTCTAGGTGGATCAAGTCTCAAGATCAACAGTGTCACCAAATTAGGGTTTTGGTCGACCAGGGCCTCCAGATGGAAATTTTCATCTGGGCATGAGCTAATGATTCAAAACATAACCTAATATACTCCATGGAACCTCATGGACCCTAACATCAAGTCAATTTTGCCTCAGGGGATACATTCATAAAAAATCAGGAATTAGGGTTTCTTGACCTAATTGACCCCTAAGTTTACTTTTAGGGCAAATCATGGGCCAAGACCTCAAAGGAGGATTGGAGGGTCTCTAATACACTAAATTGATCCATTTGCAACAATGGATTGATCCAAGAAGCTTGAGCAACAAGTCTCAATTTCATCTGCACCACAATTAGGGTTTTAAGGAAAAAGTCAACTGTAACTTTTACTTTTGACCAGGACATGCTCCCAAACCCTAGGACATGCCTCAATATACCCCATGACACCCATGGAGCATGTCCATCAAGGTTGATTTAGGTCAAGGACATGATTTCCTGAAGAATTGCACAGTTTGGAATTCATCTGATAAAAAGTCAACTGTGCACAAAAGTCAACTTTGACTTTTTGAGATTTTTCACCAAAATGGATTTTTAACCCTAAAACGATGTTAATGTATGATTTGAATCATCATTCATCAAGAAAAATCAAGAAAAGTTGGATAACTTGTAAAAGGGGTAACCATAAAAACTTAGAAAATTTTCTAAGTTAAAAATAAAGTGGCTAGGGTACCAACTTTGGGGGATCATAACTCCTAAACTACAAAGCCATTTTTCCTCATCCAAAGATGGATTTGTAGCCCTCATTACCCTCTACAGAAACTTCAACTAGACCTAAGTCTAATTCATTAAGGATTTTGAGTTATGGAGTGATCAAAATGGCTGAAAAATGAAAATGTCACTTTTTCCAACACTTAGTGAAATTTTCACTAAGTCCAAATCTGTCTTCATTTTTTTCCAAATGTAGGGGGATTTTTCACTTGTATTCAAAAGAGATCAAAACCAAACATGTTCAAACAGTTGTTGTATCATGTAAGCGCTTTTCAAAATGGCCAAGAACATTGCCAAATTCCATTTGGGCTATGAGTTATGACATTGTCAAGTTGCCTTGTTGAAATCTGTCAAGGCAAGGCACAATTTGCATTTTTGCTCGATTTGCCAAAATTGTGCAAATCCAAACACTCCTATCCACTTGGACACATCTGAGGATTGAATCTAAAGGGGACAATCACTAAGCCAAGCCTCCAAAGTCCTTGGAACAAGAAAAAACATGTTGAACCTAGAATTGCCAAAATAGGGACAAGACTTCAAATTTGGATTGGAGCATTCAATGGAAGCATCAAGGTGGCATGGACTGAGCCATTTTCATTTGAATTCAGTCAAGACTTATCCAAGACCAAGGGAACCACAACCCTGTGCCCTAACCTCTAGTCAATGGCTAGAGGAGACTTAGATTTCCATTGACCAACATTGAACAAACACCTGCTGCAGTTGCCATTCACTATTCCTTGCAAAAAAAACTTGCTCTACTATAAATAGAGCTCAATTGTGTTCAGTTTAAGTACACCAAAGGCCTACAACACTTGCCTTTCTCAAAATTTCTTTCTCTTGGCAAAAATGTCTTTCTTAGCAAGGTAGCTATCGGGTTTTGAGCTAGAGGGCAATTCCACTCAAACCAATCACACACACACACCTCACATACATCACATATGAGCCGATCAAACACTTAAACAACAACTGGAACACTGATTTCTTAGAATCACCAGTCAATTGCTCAAGGTTTTAACCAAAGTGCAGTTGAGATGCCATGAAATGATCCAGCCAATTTCAATCAAGTCCAAGCATTCAAACACACTCCATAGGGTCTAGGGAAGCTGTTCAGATCATCACCACTCATCTGTAACACCTCCAAATCAAAAATCACATTGCACTTGCTGTCACGGCTTAGAGGTAAGCATATACTTGGTCATCTCTCAATCTATGCATATTTCCTCGCACAATAATTTGGCCATACGTTCATAATCATGCATAGAATGTTTCCCCTCAATTAATTGCATTGTTTGAATCGTGTATCAAAAATCCTAGCCTTCATGCAGAAATTAGGGTTCTTGAGGATTTTTCGTGATTTCTTGTTATATGTTTAATTTAAATGAAATTAATGGACATAGACGTGATCGTGAGGTTGAAACGAGTTTATTGGTATGTGGATTGCATGATATAATCAAGTATTCAGTGAGATTGGATAGAAAATGCAAATCTGGGAATCTCAGAACACGCGCGTGTTCTTCAGCTTGTTCTTGGCGCCATTTCTTTCAAATTCAAATATTTGAATTTTGTGATTTTATTTAATTGATTGAAAAATTAATTTCTCTCTGGGTTTTAATGATTTTGAGTTGATTCTTTTTTTAATAATTCACAAAAATGTTAAAATATTTTATTTTATCAAAAAATCCCAAAAATATTATTTATTTTGTATAATTGATATTTTTACAAAGAATTAATGTTTTAATTATTTTTAACATTTAAAATATTTTTTCCACATTGATTTTGCAACTTTTAATGCTTTCTAATTATTTTGTAGGTCAATACTTAATTTTTGAAGCATTAATCCAAGTTCACAATTTTTTTTCCATATGTTAAACAATTTTGATCATTTTAATTGAATTTTTATTCAATTAAATACATTTTTGAAAACAAATTAGGGTTTTTGGATTAATTCCACCCTCATAAATCATTTTCAAAACACTTTGGGCCTCTCCTTGAGCTATAAGACCCATTCAAAACTTTTGGGCCTCTAATAGAGTGTAAGACCCAACCCCCTTTTAACCAAAACATTTTGGGCCTCACTTATTGTATAAGTCCCTTTGCGTTAAAAGAAAATCTCGGCGCGATCTCCATTTTAAACGAAAAATCATCTGGGCCTACCCTCGTGTTATAAGCCCCACTCTTTTTCTTTAAACTTTTTGCGCCTCTTAAGAGAGTGTAAGACCCATCCCTTTGTACAGAAACCTTTTTGGGCCACAGTCAGTTGTATAAGTCCCTCTGTACAAATTCAAACAGTGCGCTCACTGATAAAACCCTGGGCCTCTCCTTGAGCTGTAAGCCCCAAATCTTTCTTTTTCAAAGCACTTTCTCCTTTGATTTTGAATATACTATTGTTTTCAATCTTTCTTTGTTGAACAACTAACCAAACAGTATGGAAGCTCTACAACCGAGTAAGTGGTTATTGCTTTCATTTACCGCTTTCATATACATATAACTGTATTGTGGGGCTGTTTCGCTGTAAGTCTTCTTTCATAAACTTATATCAACTGTGTAATAATAGTATAGATATTTAGAGTTTCCCCGGCAACTACGTCTAGCATTAATCCCGTTGATCACTCTTAGGAATAGTCAAAACTAGATCCCCATAGGATTACCAGACACAGTCTTCCCTCCTCTTGGGGTTAAACAATATGGAGACATGAAAGGCAGCATTCTCTGGGAACCCTTTCATAGACTGTCACTCATAGAAGTTGTCAAGAAACTCTATTCCCCAAAGATGATCTTTTCTCCATGAATGGCATCTCTTGAGTTTCTTCCAAATTCTCGAACTTTCCTGGCTTGATCTATTCTCGGTGAATGGCATGTCTTGAACTTCTCGGGGTTTGGGGACCCACAGGCTTCTTAAAAGCACTTGCCAAGAAACTCTACTCCCCAGAGATGATCTTTTCTCCGTGAATGGAATCTCTTGAGTTTCTTCCAAATTCTTGAACTTTCCTGACTTGATCTATTCCTTGTGGATAGCTTGCCTTGAATTTCTCGGGGTTTGGGGACCCATCGGCTTCTTAAAAGCAATCGGCCTCCTCTTGGGCCAAGGACCCACGGTCTTCCTAAAAGCAACCCCGCCTCCTCTTGGGCTTAGTACAAGGGCCCTACGGCTTCTTAGAAGTATTCTCTGCCTCCTCTTAGGATTCGTATAATGATCTCTTCCTCCGGGAATGATAGCCTCCTCTTGGGCATCGTACAAGGACCCGTCGGCTTCTTAAAAGTTTCCAGTCTCCTCTTGGGCTTCGTACAAATTGTCCCGACGACCTCCTAGAGGTATAGGAACAAAACCTAATCATCTGCATAGAACAGTCCTTTCATAGAGTCTACTACTGTTTCTCAAAGCATGGTACAAAAGATGAAACTCTAGACTTTGACAGTCTAACCTCCTTGAGTCTCAAAGATATTCTCAAGAACCCTTCAAAAATAGGAAGAAAACCCGTAGACTCGGACAGTCTCAATACCCTTCCGATTTCCCGCTTCCTTAAAGAATAGGAATAACTCAGATCCTTGAATCAAATCCTCGAGTACAGTATTGCTCATATAAGAACTGATTTTCTCTTTAAATCAGCATACTGGACCTGTCACTTAACTGAAACAGTAACCACAGCCTCCTCTTGGGCTTTGTACAAATGATTCTCCCCAGCGGAGTCAAACAATGTTTAGCCTCTTTCTCGGGCTTTGTACGAGACACATAAGAGACTCCCTCGTTGAGTCAATCACCTCTTTCACCTCCATCTCAGGCTTTATACGAGATACAAAAGGTTCTTATTGAGCCAAACAAACCTTCAGCCTCCATCTCGGGCTTTATACGAGATACCAAAAGATTCCCTCGTTGAGTCAAAACCTTTTAGCCTCTCTCTCGGGCTTTGTACGAGACACATAATAGCCTCCTCTTAGGGTTTGTATAAGAAAACCACTAGTTAATCCAATTAACCTTTTGGCATCAAAGCTGTGCCTCGTTCACAGTACACAAACATCAACAACTCCTTCCCTTTCATCTAATCGCTGTAAGCGGCAAGCCTCTGGATCATCTACATCTATGCCACTGTCCCTCTTTTAGCATGAGAAATTCCTAAGGAAAGATAGAATTACTCTACACTGAGTTAAAGTCTTATCCTTCAGGTTAAAATCCCCTATAAAGTAAATTATGGCATTTCTAGGATCCACGTATCCCGGTTAAAGTAATCCTCCTTTACAGTCAGTCATCCAATAGTTATGACATACAGACCCCTCTTTAGAGATGACAAATTCTCTCTGAAGTCAACACCCTTTTAGCTTCACATCTTGGGCTTTGAACAAGATACAAATAAACCCTTCAGCTTCACATCTTGGGCTTTGAACAAGATATAAATCACCTTCCGCTTCACGTCTTGGGCTTTGAACAAGACACCAAAAACAACCATTTCCTCCCATAGAATAGGAGGAACTACGAACGCTCTGATTTCCCTGTTTCGGTAAACGGGAATACGTAGGCATAAGATTGAAAGAAAAATCTTAGCGAGCACACTAAACAAAAACCAAAAATCCCATACTCTCACATCAAAAGGCATCAGTCCTAACATCCTAATCCTTGTTCCCGGCTATAAAGTCCTAAAAAGAGAAAAGGCAACTGTATTGGCGAAAATACAAATAACCAGTAAAAAGGCCCTCCCCACATTGATAGCATTTGTAACCTAACAGACCGCTGTTTAAACTCAGTATGCAAAGCAGGGTTAATTGGAGACATCTATTTCCCTTCCTTAATCAGCTCAGAATAGGATAAAAAATGAATCGACCTGTAGTTAAAACTCAACCGCAGAGAGCGATCAGCGCTTAAGAACCGCGTCCAAAATCGCTCGCTACAGAGAAAATGGCGCCCACCGTGGGGCTTGTCTTTCTTTTTCAGTCTTCCTTTTCACCTCTTGTGTGAATACCACAGATTGGGGCTTCCGCCGGGGAACCCATTTTCTGTCAGGAACTTAGGATTCATAGTTTAAAAGGTCTAGGATGTTTAGGACAAATATATATACTGCTTTTCCTAATTGCTATACGTGTTTATTTTTCTGCTAATGGGAATGCGTGTGATGCCGCATGTGGAAAGATTGAGTATACACTTAAGATAAGTGATGGCGACGGGGTCGACCATCAACCTCAGTGGAGGCTGACCAATGCAACCCATTCTCTCACCTAGACAATGGGCCGATTGTTAAGTCTGAGAAGCTGAGGAGCCAAACCCTTTCGTAGTGCGGAAACTATCGGGAATAGTTGTTACGCGATACTACCCTCATTTGAGGCTGGTGATCTATTCTCGGTGAATGGCACTTACTCTAAGATTGCTCTACAACTCGCTGGCGATCCGCTTGTTATTTTGCTTTCCTAGGAGGAGCTGATGATAATGAGTACAGGTACAAAAATCACTCTAGTATAAACCTTTGGGGATGGGTAGAGCCTTGACTTCATGACAACGACCCTTTGACCCCATGTTTTTTCTATGTTTTTATGTGTTGCATTCATGCATTCATTTAAAAAACATTAAAACATTCAAAAAATTCTTCTCTTCTAGTCTCTCTGTTTTTCAAATTAAACTAAGACTGTGATTGCAAATATCAGAGAAAAGGATTGCACTAATGGATTTCGGTAGAAGGAGAACTCATAGTTATACCTTCAAGGTTCCAAAGCTAGAGGATTTGAGAAGGTTAGCGAGGATGATCACTAACCCTGAGGCTTTCAGAGCCAAGCACAGAGGTTTGCTACCACTGTTAAGAGTCCATGTGATTGAGGGAATCATGGACGCGCTCGTTCAGTTTTACGATCCGGTTTATCACTGTTTCACATTCCCGGATTACCAGCTCGCACCAACGCTGGAGGAGTATTCTCATCTGACAGATCTACATATTACAGATTGAGCTCCGTTTTCTGGACTGGAAGAAATTCCAAAGAATCAAACCATTGCAAGAGCAATTCATTTGGACGAGTCTGAGGTCAGGACTCACATAACCACTAGGGGTGGCATCCAAGGTTTGCCAGCCCAGTTCTTGACAAAGAAGGCCCTGTATTTTGCTAGTATAGGAAACGTGACTGCTTTTGAAAGCATCTTTGTCTTGCTCACCTACGGATTATTTTTTGTTTCCCAACATCAATAATTTCGTCGATATCAACTCCATTAAGGTTTTTCTCATTGGAAATCCTGTGCCGACTTTGCTCGCAGATGCATATCATTCTGTACACTTAAGAAATTTGTATAGCAGAGGGGAGATCACATGCTGTGTACCTCTGCTTTACAAATGGTTTATCTCTCACTTGCCCAAGTCTGCTACTTTTTAGGATTGTAAGAGTGCATTGCGCTGGTCGTAGAAGATTATGTCCCTTACCAACTCTGATATAGATTGGGGTAATAGGATCTTTGATGGAATCAGGATCATTGAACATTGTGGAAACTTCCCCAACGTACCCCTTATAGGAACTAAATGAGGAATCAACTACCATCCGGTATTGGTTCTTCGTCAATTTGGATACCCGATGAGACACGTCCCACGGGGTGTTCATCTGGAAGGTCTTTTCCTCAAGAAAAGAGAAAACGACAGAGCACTAAAGATGGAAATAGTACACGCTTCGAAACATGTTCATAAGAAAGGACGAGAGTCTCTAGGAAAACCAGACTGTATCTCGGTGGAGCCTTATCTCCATTGGGTACAAACTAGAGCTCTCAAGCTAAAGATGACTTATCCTCGTTACGGAGTTCTTCGCCAAAGGAATCTGTCATGTACTTCATGACGGAAACTGAAAAGCTTCAGGTTATTATCAACAAAGTTCAAAAGGAGAGAAGGTCTTGGAAGAACAAGTACCGCACCCTCAACGTAGAGTGCATCAAAATACAGCAATTACTAAAAGAGAAAGATGCTCTGATTGAAATTTTGGAGAAACTTGCTGTGGATAATCAGGATAACTAAAGGAATTTGCTCGATCCTTTCACCTGGCAAAGGAATGACAAACCGACAACGGCCCAGGACCCCCGGTCAAAGCAAAGGAAGATACCAGAATCCGCACCCGATTTCTATTCAGAGAGGACTCGGGACCCATTAGCTTAGGTTTCTGTTTCTGCACTTTGTAATCTACTGTATTTCCATTTCTGTAATCCTTTGAATTCAATAAAAATGGGTTTCCCCACCGTTTGATATTTTACAATCTAATTGTCGAAGTTTATTTTGATTAAACCAAAAAACAATTAATATAATCATTGCATTCATCATTCTCACATCGTGTATTCTTCTTACCTACGAATCTCACGTTTGTGTCTCGGTTCTAGAGTCAAACTGTCTCATTCGTATAATACTCGGGCCAGTCGTCAGAAAAAGATGGATGATCTTGAGGAAGAAAACAGAGAGTTGAAAAAAGAGATCGACGCTCTGAGAGAGGATATGAGAAAGCTTCGTAACGACATGCAAGCCATGGCAGAAGCTCAGCTACAAAGGATTGTGATCTCAGAGATCACCTCAACGCCCATAGTGGAGAAGTATGATCTTAGGTATCAAATGCCGAAAGATCGTCCTTGGGGCATGCCTGTTAACTATATCCCGAAAGGATATGTTCCGCCGATCACTGAAGATCAAGGAATCACAACAGAAGCCGCTGGGCTTGAAGGTTACAAACTTCGGGAAAGCGAAGATGCCAGGGGCATACTGAAGACTCCTGAAGGTTACAAACTTCGGGAGACGCCAAGATTTACTACCGTAGTCACGGTACCACCCCCTGTGGTGCACACTGTCCCGGAAGGACAGATTCCACAGATACCTTCTGGTAAAAAAGAAACTATGTTCGATAGAATGGATGAATTCCAGGAGCAGTTCTTGGAGATGCAAAAAGAGCTGCAAGCCATTCGCGGTCAGGATTTATTTGGAAAGGACGCCGCAGACCTCTGCTTGGTCCCAAATGTGAAAGTTCCGCACAAATTTCAAGTGCCATCTGGTGATGTACGCCCGGTGGATGTCAGCTCGACACAAAATCAGGACCTACGGATTCACTACTTTCAGAATAGTTTAACCGGTGCTGCCTTAAAATGGTACATGGGTTTAAACCATGCTACGATCAGTACATTCAGAGATCTTGGTACTGCATTCGTCCAACAATACAAATACAATTTGGACATGGCACCCGACAGAGATCAACTCAGATCAATGTCGCAAAAGGACAAGGAAACCTTTAAGGAGTATGCTCAAAGGTGGCACGAGATTGCCGCTCAAATTTGTTCACCTCTTGAGGAAAAAGAGATGACAAAGATCTTCTTAAAGACCTTAAGCTCATTTTACTACGACAGAATGGTTGCCAGTGCGCCCAGTGACTTCACCGAGATGGTGGGTATGGGAGTTCGTCTTGAGGAAGTCGTCCGAGAAGGATGTTTAGTAAAAGACACTGGATCGACGAGCGGTACTAACAAATACGGTAGTGCTCTCCCTAAGAAAAATGAGCAAGATATTGGGAATATCTCTCTCGGAAAGCAAAGACGACGTTATCAACCAGTATCGGCGGTAACTCCTGCTATCAGCCCTGTGCGTATTCCTACGTATCAACCTCAGGTTGCGCAGAGCCAACCTGATCAACAAAGGACACAACAACCTCTTCAGCAGGCTTGTCCTCCATATAAAAACAACCGTACAACACGGCCACCAGGATTTGATCCTATACCCTTGTCGTACGCAGAGCTGTTTCCATTACTACTGGCTAAGGGGCACATTCAGACTAAATCTCCTCTTACAGTATCGAAAAATCCGCCTTTTTGGTTTAAGGTGGATTAAACTTGCCATTATCATCAAGGAAGTCCAGGGCATAACATAGAGACTTGTCTCAATTTCAAGTCCGACGTGCAAAAACTTGTTAGGAGCGGGGTCTTATCTTTCAAGGATACAAATCCTAATGTTCTCATGAACCCGCTGCCTCAACATGAGAAGGCTGCAGTCAATTTGATAGAAGGAGGGACTATTGATGTCTATCAAATTCACGATGTACTCTTGTTGAAAACCAATCTGGTCAAGATGCATTGTAGACAAAGTGGATATGGCCATGTGCTACCTCATAACTATCACCAGTGTGATATCTACTCTAAAGACAACCAAGGATGTTCTGTGGTGCAAGCAGCCCTACAGGAACAGATGGATCTCGGATGGATCTAAGAGCACCGAGTTCATGGAGTTAACATGGTCTACACAAATTCTAACGTCATTCAAAACCACGATATCCGTGCAATGAATGTCAACTTGGTGGCGATGCACTCAAGGCAAAGCCAGTATCATAATCTGCCGCGGAACGATTACAGTTACTGTCTGATTTGTTCGGTAAACAAACAGGGATGCTCTTTCATACAGGAGGCCCTCCAGCGTCAGATGTATCTTGGATGGATCCAAGACTTCCATGATAGGAACTCCTATCAAATCAACATGGTTCAGATCTTCGATATTCGCGTGATGAATACCAACCTGGCAGAGTTACATGCTGAGCAGGTCCGACTCGGATTCTTAACATCACATGACTATCAAAGCTGTAAGGCAGGTTGCGAAAACAATCGAGGTTGTACCCTTGTCCAGGAGGCACTTCAGCACTTGTTAAATCACTGGTGGATGCCAATTTATATGGATGAAGATACTCAGCAAATTAGTATCAGTAACAGGAATCCAACTCGGCGTCAGAGTCAGGATGTTCGCTCTGTGGAAGCTAACCTAGTGAGGTTACATTGTATTCAAAGTGGGCGTGGCCAGGTGCCACCACACAACTATGACCGTTGTAGTGTCTGTTCAGAAAGTAACCAAGGGTGTTACCTTGTGAGAGTAGCTCTTCAGGGTCAGGTAGATCCTGGAGAGATTCGCCCATATCTGGGTTCTGGACCCATCAACTGGACGCCGAACTACCTTGCCGAGCAAGTTGAGGATGTTGTCACGATCTGTGGTCATCACAGGACTAGGGATGTTTTTGCCATTATCCCTCTACTTGACGAATCTAAAGTTCCCAACCGGGAACAGATCGAGATTACTTATGATGGTCAGAAAAATCAAAAGGTTCCCATAGTCATCTATCTACCGGGACCACTACCGTATGAATCAACTAAGGTTATCCCTTACAAATACGGTGCAACGACAGTTGAAAATGGAAAGGAAATTCCATTACCCTCCGTTGTGAATATTGCAGACATCAGTTGTGTAACACGGAGTGGTAGAATCTTCAACCGAGGAGTTGGAGAACCTAACAAGGAAAAGGAACTTCAGACGGAAACTCCTGATCCACCAGTCGGTTAATCCAGTAATCCCGATCTTTCGAAAAATGATGATGAGATGCTGAAGCTCATCCAAAGGAGTTAATACAACATTGTTGATCAGCTGTTACAGACTCCTTCAAAGATCTCGGTATTATCGCTTTTACTCAGTTCAGAAGCGCATAGGGAGGCTCTACAGAAATTCTTGGAGCAAGCCTTTGTGGAGCAGGATGTAACAATCAGACAGTTTGATAGCATTGTCTCTAACATCACTTCCTGCAACAATTTGGGATTTAGTGATGAGGAATTACCCGAAGAGGGTCGCCGTCATAACATAGCGCTCAATATTACAGTTAACTGCCAGGGCGATGCTTTAGCCAGCGTACTGGTAGACACAGGGTCAGCCCTGAATGTTATGCCGAAGTCCACTTTGATGCAGTTATCATTCAAAGGCCCTCCGATGAGAATCAGTGAGGTCGTCGTCAAAGCGTTCGACGGATCCAGAAAAACAGTTATCGGCGAAGTTGATCTTCCCATAACTATCGGTCCTCACACTTTCCAAGTCACTTTCCAGGTCATGGACATCCAGGAAACATACAGTTATTTATTAGGAAGACCTTGGATACATCAGGCTGGAGCGGTCACTTTGACCCTCCACCAAAAGCTAAAATTCGTCCAGAACGATCAACTTGTCACAGTTTGTGGGGAACAAGCCTTGCTTGTGAGTAACTTGTGATCGTCTACTGGTATAGAACCCGAAGAGGTTATTGGAACTCAGTTCCAAGCACTTTCGGTGAGCAAGGACAATCAGTTCAAAGAAGGAACTTCGATTTCTTCATACAAAGATGCTATCAAAGCGGTCGAGAGTACCAATACAACAGGATGGGGACAGCTTGTCATTCCTACTAGCAATGCAACAAAGAAGGGTCTTGGTTTTTCTGCAACCTGTACCCAGACAGCTACCAACGATGAAAGTCTTCATCCCCTTCAAAACTTCTTCCACAGTGGAGGTTTTCTTCACCCAGTGTCTCAAGCAGTACATGCTATCAATGAGGAAGATCCCTCCGACACAGATGAAGAATGGAAGTCCTATCTGAACGAGGACGGTTATATGTCTCAGGAAGAGGTGCCTACGCCATTTTTCTATCCCGCACAGAGTTCGAGATTTATACCAAGGTCAGACGTCGAAATGATCTAGGGAGATTGTGATCCGGAAGGATGCCGTGCTCCGCCAAATTCATTAGAAGAGGACACTCTGATGAAAGACAACTTCGACTATAACTACTATGGCCCAATGGATGGTCTGCCAATGTGGCAGCCCTACCCAGGAATCTTGGGGCAAGAGAGTCAGCCGAACAATGAAAATCAGCTGACCATCATTGAACAGAATACTTGTGTCCCCACCATGTCATGGAATCAACACTCAGGTCATTCAGAAACTACTCAACATGAAGATGAATTTGCAACATTTGCAGGACTTGAATTCATCAACTATGCTTTTCCCGAGGTCAACGTCATCGAGAGAGATGACTCCTCAGTTCGAAAAAAGTGTGGGACACCTTGGGACAACCGAGTGGGAAATACGACTATATGGTCAAGTACACTGCTCCCGAAAGCTCTCGTATCAGGCTCGAAGACATCCAGCCAACTGGATGGGGAGATACAGTTGAGAGCACAAATGCTATGCAAAATGCAACTGAGGAATTCTCCTACGACAATTCTGCTTGGGAGACAGATTCCAATGATCCTGCTCCACCAGAAATCAGCGTCATTTCTGAAGACAAATCAAGGAAGGTGCCAGACTTTGTGATTCACCGAGGAGTTCGCCGCCAATGGGGTGCCGTCGAGGTTCCGAAGATCATTCATCAGTCAAAGTAATTGCCATCTTTTAACCTTTCACCATGCCTAGGTGAAACAGATGTTTTGATAGGCTCGCTTTCTGTAAATTTCCCTCTTCGCTTCGCCCAAAGCGGCATAGTTTTGTTTTATAGGGCTGTAGTTTCAAGGATCGACTTGTTCATTAATAAAATAACGTCGTTCTGTAATTTCCGCATTAATTACTGTTTTCTCTTTTTGCTTTTTCAGAAAATGGTAATCCTAAAAAACAATTCAAATAAAAACAAGCAGTAAAATTAAAACGATACACTGCACACACTTGCATTTTCTCTATCTCTTCCAAACACGAATCATCACGTCATGCAGATTGCTTGTTTTAAACCCCGTTGAAACATATGATCCGATGCCTTCTCCCAACTTTGAGTTCCCGGTATTTGGGGCTGAAGAAGAAAATGACGACAAAATTCCAGAAGAGATCTCCCAACTACTCAGACAAGAGGAAAGGTCCATTGACCTCACAAAGAGCCGTTGGAAACGGTAAACTTGGGTTCAGAAAAAGAGAGAAAAGAAATCAGGATTGGGGCACTACTCAGTCCAACTGCCAGAGAGGGTTTGATAAAGCTTCTCAGAGAATTTCCAGATGTATTCGCTTGGCCCTATCAGGATATGCCAGGGTTGGATACCAGCATCGTGGAACATCACTTACTGTTGAGATCGGAATGTCCGCCAGTAAAAAAAAGGTTGAGACGGACTCACCCGGACATGGCCATCAAAATCAAAGAGGAAGTACAAAAACAGATTGACGCGGGTTTCCTCGCTACGTCTGAATATCCTCAGTGGTTAGCCAACATCGTACCCGTACCCAAAAAGGACGGAAAGGTCAGAATGTGTGTCGACTACAGGGATCTAAACAAGGCTAGTCCAAAGGACGACTTTCCTTTACCACACATTGACATGCTGGTAGACAGCACAACAAAGTTCAAAATTTTCTCCTTCATGGATGGATTCTCGGGCTATAATCAAATCAAAATGGCGCCGAAAGACATGGAGAAAACTTCGTTCATTACCCCATGGGGTACCTTTTGTTACAAGGTGATTCCGTTCGGTTTAAATAACGTCGGGGAAACCTATCAAAGGGCCATGACAACTCTTTTTCAGGACATAATACATAAAGAGATCGAGGTATATGTCGATGATATGATTGCAAAATCCAAGACAGAAGAGGAGCATGTGACCCACCTGTCAAAACTATTCGAGTATTTGCGAAAGTACAAACTCCGCTTGAATCCCAACAATTGCACCTTAGGTGTACGTTCAGGGAAACTACTAGTGTTCATCGTCAGCCAGAAAGGAATTGAGGTTGATCCTGACAAGGTCAAGGCCATTCAAGAAATGCCTTCTCCGAAAACTGAAAAACAAGTCAGAGGATTCCTGGGACGTTTGAACTACATCTCCAAATTCATATTCCTCATGACCGCCACGTGTGCGCCGATTTTCAAATAACTCAAAAAGAACCAGGATTGCGTTTGGTCAGAAGATTGCTAAACCGCCTTCGACAGTATCAAGGAATATCTGTTGAATCCTCCGATTCTATCACCTCCAATGGAAGTAAGGCCACTGATCATTTACCTCACAGTCTTAGAGGACTCAATGGGATGTGTACTTGGCCAACAAGACGAAACCAAAAGGAAAGAGTCAGCCATTTACTATTTGAGCAAGAAATTCACCGACTGCGAAACTCGGTACACGATGCTTGAAAAAACTTGTTGCGCTTTGGCTTGGGCAGCCAAACGTCTTCGCCAATACATGATTCGTCATACTACTTGGTTAATCTCCGAAATGGATCCAATCAAGTACGTCTTCGAAAAACCTGCTCTCACGGGAAGAATTGCCCGTTGGCAAATGTTGTTATCAGAATATGGCATAGAGTACCACGCTCAGAAAGCCGTTAAAGGAAGTATTTTAGCCGATCATTTGGCTCATCAACCGATTGAGAATCAAGAATCAATCGGGTTTGAATTCCCGGACAAAGATGTCATGTATCTAAAAATGAAAGATTGCGATGAACCGTTACCCAGTGAAGGGCCAGAACCAGGTTCCCAATGGGGACTAATCTTTGACGGAGCAGTTAATCATTATGGAAACAGAATTAGGGCAATCATTGTTACCCCTCAGGGTACCCACATTCCTTTCACCGCCAGACTTACATTCAAATGTACGAACAACGAGGCCGAATACGAAGCTTGTATTATGGGTCTCGAAGAAGCGATTGATTTAAGGATCAAAAACTTGGATGTATACGGCGACTCAGCCTTGGTTATCAATCAGATAAAAGGAGATTGGAACACATACCAATCAGGATTGATTCCTTACAAAGACTACGCAAGAAGGTTGCTACCTTTCTTCAATAGAGTTGAGTTTCATCACATCCCTCGTGATGAAAATCACATGGCTGATGTATTAGCCACAATCTCTTCTATGATTAGTACAGGTCAATGGAACGACCTACCT
Source organism: Lathyrus tuberosus (assembly GCA_022829125.1). Taxonomy (NCBI): domain Eukaryota; kingdom Viridiplantae; phylum Streptophyta; class Magnoliopsida; order Fabales; family Fabaceae; genus Lathyrus; species Lathyrus tuberosus. The sequence continues at coordinate 892,795 of JALAZF010000380.1, forward strand.
AAGATCGACATAATGCGCCTTGAGAGGCCCGCTTACATCTTCACGATTGAAGCAGTCATAGATGACAAACCTTGGTATCACGATATCAAATGCTTCCTTCAGAAACAAGAGTACCCACCTGGGGCATCCAGGAAAGATAAAAAGACCCTCAGAAGATTGGCTGGAAATTTCTTCCTGAGCAGTGACACTCTCTATAAGAGAAATTTTGACATGGTTTTGCTCCGATGCGTAGACAGACTAGAAGCACACATGCTTATGAAAGAAATTCATGAAGGATACTTTGGCACTCATGCCAACAGACATACAATGGCGAGAAAAATTCTAAGAGCAGGGTACTATTGGTTGACCATGGAATCCGACTGCTACAAGTACATGAGGAGGTGTCACAAGTGTTAGATATACTCCAACAAAATTCATGTACTGCAATCACATCTCAAAGTTCTCTCTTCCCCATGGCCATTTTCCATATGGGGAATCGACATGATTGGCATGATTGAACCTAAGGCTTCAAATGGACATCGGTTCATTCTAGTAGCCATTGGCTATTTCACCAAGTGGGTCGAAGCAGCGTCATTCGCCAATGTAACCCGACAAGTGGTGGTCTGATTTATTAAAAACAATATCATCTGCCGTTATGGTGTTCCAAGCGAGATCATTACTGATAATGGATCTAACTTGAACAACAAGATGATGAAGGAGTTGTGCCCAGAGTTCAAGATTGAACATCATAACTCATCTCCCTACCGACCCAAGATGAACGGAGCGGTAGAAGCGGCTAATAAGAACATCAAGAAGATCATTCAGAAGATGGTTGTAACCTACAAAGATTGGCACGAAATGCTACCCTTTGCTCTTCAAGGTTATCGCACATCTGTCCGCACTTCAACAGGGGCTACCCCTTTCTCTCTAGTGTATGGCATGGACGCAGTGCTCCCCATAGAAGTAGAGATCCCGTCAATCCGAGTATTGATGGAATCTAAGCTCACCGAAGCTGAATGGTGTCAAAGCCGACACGACGAATTAAACCTGATCGAAGAGAAGCGAATCACTGCACTATGTCATGGTCAGTTGTATCAGCAGAGAATGAAGAAGGCGTTCGACAAAAAGGTTCGACCTCGCATCTTCAGGAAAGGAGACCTTGTGCTCAAGAAGATACAATCATTTCTCACTGATTCGCGAGGTAAATGGACTCTGAATTATGATGGCCCCTATGTGGTCACGAAAGCTTTCTCAGGCAGTGCCTTGAGAGTTACAACCATGGACAGAGAGGAATTTGCCTACCCCACGAATGTTGATGTAGTCAAGAAATACTTCGCCTAAACTAAAAAAAAAAAAAAAAACGTCTCGGTGGATTGAAAACCCAAAAGGGCGATCCAGGTAAAAGTTAGAGACATGAGAAAAAAAATCATCCCGGTGGATTGGAAACATCACAGTACAATCCAGGCAAAAGTTAGGGATAATGGAAAGTAACTATGTTCAACAGAGGCAAGTCCCTCAGCAGCAGCAGTTACACCATCCATCGGAGGAAAACTCCAGTCAAGGTCATCTTCGACAGAAGCTCAGGATGCCCCGAATTCAAAGGTGGTAGAAGGATAGTGGTCGTTATGTTTCAACGTAGCCCTTTTCCCTGTAAATTACCATTTTCTAACTTTGTAAATACTCTTTGGAATCACGTGTTTGGCTGATCTCCATCTTATCAATAAAATTTGAGCCCTTGTGATTTTGTTTGTAATTCTCAATTGTTTTAGCTTTACAGAACGACATTTTAATATGATTAACGATTCTTGAAATAAAACAAAAAATGAATTTACTTGTTAAAACTTTTTCTGCTTTTAAAATAAAGACAACAATTTCTTTTGACTGTTGAACATCAAAGGAACATCAATCGCTTCTCCAGAAGTAAGCGAACTTCAAAGTACAGAATCAAAGTACTCCTTCTAGGCCAGTACGCCTGAACGAAGGATCAACTGTATGAGATGCGGCTTTCCCATCTGATACCCTCGGCCGAAATCTTACCTCCTAAGCCCGATCAACATAGCTCCCAACATGGACTATCTCTCCTAAGCAGGGTGGAATTGTTATCTTGAACCAGTGATACTTCTTCGCCCCGCGATGGCCGAGTATCCAGTCGTGTTCACCCGTCAGTTTGTATGTCGCGTCAGTTTTGTCAGCATAAACATACATACATCATGCATTATTGATTTACATTCACATTTCATATTGCATCGCTATCACTCTAGTCGGTCTTGTCCCCTAGTGATAGAAGTCCTCTCAATCGAGTTGTCAGTTCTTGCCTCGTCAGGAAACGCTACGTCTGAACATTCTCTCTCCTCCAGTTTTATTTCTGGAAGAAAGTTGGCCCTTGACCACTTTGATAACTTGAACCTCTGAAAAACCAGAGAGCCCTCAGTCAACATCACTCTTCACCATTGAAGATGATATCCTTGCTTTCCCGGATTAAGGAAAATCCACAGAGAAAACCTCATAATCAGAGATTCGGCAGCACGCCAGTTTCGTTCTGAAAAGATCGCTGATGAAAAGGTCATCGGCACCTCAAAATTTGACCCCATCATATGGCATTTCTCCGGGAAGACCCCGAGAAAAGTATGATGTAATATCCCAAGCGACAGCAGTCTCCCAAGAGACTCACTTTCTCCAGTAGAAACAAATGGCGTCTATAACAGAGAAGTTTGTACACCTCTACAACCTAGACGACTGGGTTCCCCAGCAAGTCTGGCGTCAAAACTTTTTCCGTCAAATGGCATCTCCCCAGGAAAATTCGGCGAGAAGTTTGAGGAAGACCGCTACACATAACGTCCCTTATCAATTAAGTTTATTGACAAAAGAAACTAAGACCAGTTCCTTGGTAGGAAACCAGGATCGAGGGGAAGTTTAAATCAGAAACTAAGAACAGTTACTTGGTAGGAAACCAGGATCGAGGGGAAGTTTAAATCAGACTCTAAGACCAGTTCCTTGGTAGGAAACCAGGATCGAGGGGAAGGTTAAATCAGAAACTGAGACCAGTTCCTTGGCTGAAGACCAGGATCGAGGGGAAGTTTACCTTTTCTAAGCATCATCGCTTAGTTAAAGAAGATGAATGCGTAAACTACCATTCATAACCACCATCAAAATTTCAGGTATTCCGATATTTAATCCTCTTGCACCCCGAATGCCCGAATACCTTCGTCATTCACACCTTCGGGTCCAAGAAGATTAAATAGGGGCATCTGTCATACCCCAAATTTTGACCACTAATATTTCCCATCATTGTGCAAATCATCACCACAATATGGATGTACCATCATACTTCATCAGTCTCCCCAAAGATGGGTGAGCATCCACTACAATCAAAATTAGGGTTTCAAGCCCTCTCAGAGCCTTAGACAAAGGATCAATCAAGGAATGACATGATCTTCAACTTGTCTAAACCTCTCAAACATCCACAATGGATCAAAAGGACTACCACTTCAAGGATTAAGCACAAGGATGCTCCCTTCTAGGTGGATCAAGTCTCAAGATCAACAGTGTCACCAAATTAGGGTTTTGGTCGACCAGGGCCTCCAGATGGAAATTTTCATCTGGGCATGAGCTAATGATTCAAAACATAACCTAATATACTCCATGGAACCTCATGGACCCTATCATCAAGTCAATTTTGCCTCAGGGGATGCATTCATCAAAAATCAGGAATTAGGGTTTCTTGACGTAATTCACCCCTAAGTTGACTTTTAGGGCAAATCATGGCCCAAGACCTCAAATGAGGATTTGAAGGTCTCTAATACACTACATTGATCCATTTGCAACAATGGATTGATCCAAGAAGCTTGAGCAATAAGTCTCAATTTCATCTGCACCACAATTAGGGTTTTAAGGAAAAAGTCAACTGTAACTTTGACTTTTGACCAGGACATGCTCCCAAACCCTAGGACATGCCTCAATATACCCCATGACACCCATGGAACATGTCCATCAAGTTTGATTTAGGTCGAGGACATGATTTCCTGAAGAATTGCACAGTTTGGAATTCATCTGACAAAAAGTCAACTGTGCACAAAAGTCAACTTTAACTTTTTGAGATTTTTCACCAAAATGGATTTTTAACCCTAAAATGATGTTAATGTATGATTTGAATAATCATTCATAAAGAAAAATCAAGAAAAGTTGGATAACTTGTAAAAGGGGTAACCATCAAAACATAGAAAATTTTCTAAGTTAAAAATAAAGTGGCTAGGGTACCAATTTTGGAGGATCATAACTCCTAAACCACAAAGACATTTTTCCTCATCCAAAGATGGATTTGTAGCCCTCATTACCCTCTACAAAAACTTCAACTAGACCTAAGTCCAATTCATTAAGGATTTTGAGTTATGGAGTGATCAAAATGGCTGAAAAATGAAAATGTCACTTTTTCCAACACTTAGTGAAATTTTCACTAAGTCCAAATTTGTTTTCATTTTTTTCCAAATGTAGGGGGATTTTTCACTTGGATTCAAAAGAGATCAAAACCAAACATGTTCAAACAGTTGTTGTATCATGTAAGGGCTTTCCAAAATGGGCAAGAACATTGCCAAATTCCATTTGGGCTATGAGTTATGACATTGTCAAGTTGCCTTGTTGAAATCTGTCAAGGTAAGGCAGAATTTGCATTTTTCCTCGATTTGCCAAAATTGTGCAAATCCAAACACTCCTATCCACTTGGACACATCTGAGGATTGAATCTAAAGGGGACAATCACTGAGCCAAGCCTCCAAAGTCCTTGGAACAAGAAAAAGCATGTTGAACCTAGAATTGTCAAAATAGGGACAAGAATTCAAATTTGGATTGGAGCATTCAATGGAAGCATCAAGGTGGCATGGACTGAGCCATTTTCATTTGAATTCAGTCAAGACTTATCCAAGACCAAGGGAACCACAACCCTGTGCCCTAACCTCTAGTCAATGGCTAGAGGAGACTTGGATTTCCATTGGCCAACATTGAACAAACACCTGCTGCAGTTGCCATTCACTATTCCTTGCAAAACAAACTTGCTCTACTATAAATAGAGCTCAATTGTGTTCAGTTTAAGTACACCAAAGGCCTACAACACTTGCCTTTCTCAAAATCTCTTTCTCTTGGCAAAAATGCCTTTCTTAGCAAGGTAGCTATCGGGTTTTGAGCTAGAGGACAATTCCACTCAAACCAATCACACACACACACACCTCACATACATCACATATGAGCTGATCAAACACTTAAACAACAACTGGAACACTGATTTCTCAGAATCACCAGTCAATTGCTCAAGGTTTTAACCAAAGTGCAGTTGAGATGCCATGAAATGATCCAGCCAATTTCAATCAAGTCCAAGCATTCAAACACACTCCATAGCGTGTAGGGAAGCTGTTTAGTTCATCACCACTCATCTGTAACACCTCCAAATCAAAAATCACATTGCACTTGCTGTCACAGCTTAGAGGTAAGCATATACTTGGTCATCTCTCAATCTATGCATATTTCCTCGCACAATAATTTGGCCATATGTTCATAATCATGCATAGAATGTTTCCCCTCAATTAATTGCATTGTTTGAATCGTGTATCAAAAATCCTAGCCTTCATGCAGAAATTAGGGTTCTTGAGGATTTTCCGTGATTTCTTGTTATATGTTTAATTTAAATGAAATTAATGGACATAGACATGATCGTGAGGTTGGAACAAGTTGATTGGTATGTGGATTGCATGATATAATCAAGTATTCAGTGAGATTAGATAGAAAATGCAAATCTGGGAATCTCAGAACACGCACGTGTTCTTCAGCTTGTTCTTGGCGCCATTTCTTTCAAATTCAAATATTTGAATTTTGTGATTTTATTTAATTGATTCGAAAATTAATTTCTCTCTGAGTTTTAATGATTTTGAGTTGATTCTTTTTTTAATAATTTGCAAAAATATTAAAATATTTTATTTTATCAAAAAATCCAAAAAATATTATTTATTTTGTATAATTGATATTTTTGCAAAGAATTAATGTTTTAATTGTTTTTAATATTTAAAATATTTTTTCCACATTGATTTTGCAACTTTTAATGCTTTTTAATTAGTCTGTAGGTCAATACTTAATTTTTGAAGCATTAATCCAAGTTCACAATTTGTTTTCTATATGTTAAACAATTTTGATCATTTTAATTGAATTTTTATTCAATTAAATACATTTTTGAAAACAAATTAGGGTTTATGGATTAATTCAACCCTCATAAATCATTTTCAAAACACTTTGGGATTTTATTAGAGTGTAAGACCCAACCCACTTTGTACAGACAACATTTATTGGGCCTCACTTATTGTATAAGTCCCTCTGTACATTTTCAAATAAACGGTACAATCGTCGCCTTTTCAAAATAACGTTGGGCCTCTCCTTGAGCTATAAGACCCATTCAAAACTTTTGGGCCTCTAATAGAGTGTAAGACCCAACCCCCTTTTAACCAAAACATTTTGGGCCCCACTTATTGTATAAGTCCCTTTGCGTTAAAAGAAAATCTCAGCACGATCGCCATTTTAAACGAAAAATCATCTGGGCCTACCCTCGTGTTATAAGCCCCACTCTTTTTCTTTAAACTTTTTGCGCCTCTTAAGAGAGTGTAAGACCCATCCCTTTGTACAGAAACCTTTTTGGGCCACAGTCACTTGTATAAGTCCCTCTGTACAAATTCAAACAGTGCGCTCACTGATAAAACCCTGGGCCTCTCCTTGAGCTGTAAGCCCCAAATCTTTCTTTTTCAAAGCACTTTCTCCTTTGATTTTGAATATACTGTTATTTTTAATCTTTCTTTGTTGAACAACTAACCAAACAGCATGGAAGCTCTACAACCGAGTAAGTGGTTATTGCTTTCATTTACCGCTTTCATATACATATAACTGTATTGTGGGGCTGTTTCGCTGTAAGTCTTCTTTCATAAACTCATATCAACTATGTAATAATAGTATAGATATTTAGAGTTTCCCCGGCAACTGCGTCTAGCATTAAGCCCGTTGATCACTCTTAGAAATAGTCAAAACTAGATCCCCATAGGATTACCAGACACAGTCTTTCCTCCTCTTGGGGTTAAACAATATGGAGACATGAAAGGCAGTATTCTCTGTGAACCCTTTCATAGACTGTCACTCATGGAAGTTGTCAAGAAATTCTATTCCCCAGAGATGATCTTTTCTCCGTGAATGGCATCTCTTGAGTTTCTTAAAAATTCTCGAACTTTCTTGGCTTGATCTATTCTCGGTGAATGGCATGTCTTGAATTTCTCGGGGTTTGGGGACCCACAGGCTTCTTAAAAGCACTTGTCAAGAAAATCTACTCCCCAGAGATGATCTTTTCTCCGTGAATGGCATCTCTTGAGTTTCTTCCAAATTCTCAAACTTTCCTGACTTGATCTATTCCTTGTGGATAGCTTGCCTTGAATTTTTCGGGGTTTGGGGACCCATCGGCTTCTTAAAAGCAATCGGCCTCCTCTTGGACATTATACAAGGACCCACGGTCTTCCTAAAAGCAACCCCGCCTCTTCTTGGGCTTAGTACAAGGGCCCTACGGCTTCTTAGAAGTATTCTAAGCCTCCTCTTAGGCTTCGTATAATGATCTCTTCCTCCGGGAATGATAGCCTTCTCTTGGGCATCGTACAAGGACCCGTCGACTTCTTAAAAGTTTCCAGCCTCCTCTTGGGCTTCGTACAAATTGTCCCAACGACCTCCTAGAGGTATAGGAACATAACCTAATCATCTGCATAGAACAATCCTTTCATAGAGTCTACTACTGTTTCTCAAAGCATGGTACAAAAGATGAAACTCTAGACTTGGACAGTCTAACCTCCTTGAGTCTCAAAGACATTCTCAAGAACCCTTCAAAAATGGGAAGAAAACCTGTAGACTCGGACAGTCTCAATACCCTTCCGATTTCCCGCTTCCTTAAAGAATAGGAATAACCCGGATCCTTGAATCAAATCCTTGAGTACAGTATTGCTCATATAAGAACTGATTTTCTCTTTAAATCAGCATACTGGACCTGTCACTTAACTGAAACAGTAACCACAACCTCCTCTTGGGCTTTGTACAAATGATTCTCCCCAGCGGAGTCAAACAATGTTTAGCCTCTTTCTCGGGCTTTGTACGAGACACATAAGAGACTCCCTCGTCGAGTCAATCACCTCTTTCACCTCCATCTCGGGCTTTATACAAGATACAAAAGGTTCTTATTGAGCCAAACAAACCTTCATCCTCCATCTCGGGCTTTATACGAGATACCAAAAGATTCCCTCGTTGAGTCAAAACCTTTTAGACTCCCTCTCGGGCTTTGTACGAGACACATAATAGCCTCCTCTTAGGCTTTGTATAAGAAAACCACTGGTTAATCCAATTAACCTTTTGGCATCAAAGTTGTGCCTCGTTCACAGTACACAAACATCAACAACTCCTTCCCTTTCATCTAATCGCTGTAAGCGGCAAGCCTCTGGATCATCTATATCCATGCCACTGTCCCTCTTTTAGCATGAGAAATTCCTAAGGAAAGATGGCATTACTCTACACTGAGTTAAAGTCTTATCCTTCAGGTTAAAATCCCCTATAAAGGAAATGATGGCATTGCTAGGATCCGCGTATCCCGGTTAAAGTAATCCTCCATTACAGTCAGTCACCCAACAGTTGTGACATACAGACCCCTCTTTAGAGATGACAAATTCTCTCTGAAGTCAACACCCTTTTAGCTTCACATCTTGGGCTTTGAACAAGATACAAATAAACCCTTCAGCTTCACATCTTGGGCTTTGAACAAGATATAAATCACCTTTCGCTTCACGTCTTGGGCTTTGAACAAGACACGAAAAACAACCATTTCCTCCCATAGAATAGGAGGAACTACGAACGCTCTGATTTCCCTGTTTCGGTAAACGGGAATACGTAGGCATAAGATTGAAAGAAAAATCTTAGCGAGCACACTAAACAAAAACCAAAAATCCCATACTCTCACATCAAAAAGCATCAGTCCTAACATCCTAATCCTTGTTCCTCGCTATAAAGTCCTAAAAAGAGAAAAGGAAACCGTATTGGCGAAAATACAAATAACCAGTACAAAGGCCCCCCACATTGATAACATTCGTAACCTAACAGATCGCTGTTTAAACTCAGTATGCAAAGCAGGGTTAATTGAAGACATCTATTTCCCTTCCTTAATCAGCTCACAATAGGATAAAAAAATGAATCGACCTGTAGTTAAAACTCAACCGCAGAGAGCGACCAGCACTTAAGAACCGCGTCCAAAATCGCTCGCTACAGAGAAAATGGCGCCCACCGTGGGGCTTGTCTTTGTTTTTCCTTCTTCCTTTTCACCTCTTGTGTGAATACCATAGATTGGGGTTTCCGCCGGGGAACCCATTTTCTGTCAGGAACTTAGGATTCATAGCTTAAAAGCTTTAGGTTGTTTAGGACAAATATATATACTGCTTTTCCTAATTGCTATACGTGTTTATTTTTCTGCTAATGGGAATGCGTGTGATGCCGCATGTGGAAAGATTGAGTATACACTTAAGATAAGTGATGGCGACGGGGTCGACCATCAACCTCAGTGGAGGCTGACAAATGCAACCCATTCTCTCACCTAGACAATGGGCCGATTGTTAAGTCTGAGAAGCTGAGGAGCCAAACCCTTTCGTAGTGTGGAAACTATCAGGAATAGTTGTTACGCGATACTACCCTCATTTGAGGCTGGTGATCTATTCTCGGTGAATGGCACTTACTCTAAGATTGCTCTACAACTCGCTGGCGATCCGCTTGTTGTTTTGCTTTCCTGGGAGAAGCTGATGATAATGAGTACAGGTACAAAAATCACCCTAGTATAAACCTTTGGGGATGGGTAGAGCCTTGACTTCATGACAATGACCCTTTGACCCCATGTTTTTTCTATGTTTTTGTGTGTTGCATTCATGCATTCATTTAAAAAACATTCAAACATTCAAAAAATTCTTCTCTTCTAGTCTTTCTATTTTTCAAATTAAACTAAGACTGTGATTGCAAATATCAGAGAAAAGGATTGCACTAATGGATTTCGGTAGAAGGAGAACTCATAGTTATACCTTCAAGGTTCTAAAGCTAGAGGATTTGAGAAGGTTAGCGAGGATGATCACTAACCCTGAGGCTTTCTGAGCCAAGCACGGAGGTTTGCTACCACTATTAAGAGTCCATGTGATTGAGGGAATCATGGACGCGCTCGTTCAGTTTTACGATCCGGTTTATCACTGTTTTACATTCCTGGATTACCAGCTAGCACCAACGCTGGAGGAGTATTCTCATCTGACTGATCTGCAAATTACAGATCGAGCTCCATTTTTTGGACTGGAAGAAATTCCAAAGAATCAAACCATCACAAGAGCAATTCATTTGGACGAGTCTGAGGTCAGGACTCACATAACCACTAGGGGTGGCATCCAAGGTTTGCCAGCCTAGTTCTTGACAAAGAAGGCCCTGTATTTTGCTAGTATAGGAAACGTGACTGCTTTTGAAAGCATCTTTGTCTTGCTCACCTACGGATTATTTTTTGTTTCCCAACATCAATAATTTCGTCGATATCAACTCCATTAAGGTTTCTCTCATTGGAAACCCTATGCCGACTTTGCTCGCAGATGCATATCATTCTGTACACTTAGGAAATTTGTACAGCAGAGGGGAGATCACATGCTGTGTACCTCTGCTTTACAAATGGTTTATCTCTCACTTGCCCAAGTCTGCTGCTTTTTGGGATTGTAAGAGTGCCTTGCGCTGGTCGTAGAAGATCATGTCCCTTACCAACTCTGATATAGATTGGTGTAATAGGATCTTTGATGGAATCAGGATCGTTGAACGTTGTGGAAACTTCCCCAACGTACCCCTTATAGGAACTAAAGGAGGAATCAACTACCATCCGGTATTGGTTCTTCGTCAATTTGGATACCCGATGAGACACGTCCCACGGGGTGTTCATCTGGAAGTTCTTTTCTTCAAGGAAGGAGAAAACGACAGAGCACTAAAGATGGAAATAGTGCACGCTTGGAAACATGTTCATAAGAAAGGACGAGAGTCTCTGGGAAAACCAGACTGTATCTCAGTGGAGCCTTATCTCCATTGGGTATAAACTAGAGCTCCCAAGCTAAAGATGCCTTATCCTCGTTACGGAGTTCTTCCGCCAAAGGAATCTGTCATGTACTTCATGACGGAAACTGAAAAGCTTCAGGTTATTCTCAACAAAGTTCAAAAGGAGACAAGGTCTTGGAAGAACAAGTACTGCACCCTCAACGTAGAGTGCATCAAAATACAGCAATTACTGAAAGAGAAAGATGCACTGATTGAAATTTTGGAGCAACATGCTGTGGATAATCAGGATAACCAAAGGAATTTGCTCGCTCCTTTCACCTGGCAAAGGAATGACAACCCGACAATGGCCCAGGAGCCCCAGTCAAAGAAAAGGAAGATACCAGAATCCGTACCCGATTTCTATTCAGAGAGGACTCGGGACCCATTAGCTTAGGTTTCTGTTTCTGCACTTTGTAATCTACTGTATTTCCATTTCTGTAATCCTTTGAATTCAATAAAAAGGGGTTTCCCCACCGTTTGATATTTGCAATCTAATTGTCGAAGTTTATTTTGATTAAACCAAAAAACAATTAATATAATCATTGCATTCATCATTCTCACATCGCGTATTCTTCTTACCTACGAATCTCATGTTTGTGTCTCGGTTCTAGAGTCAAACTGTCTCATTCGTATAATACTCGGGCCAATCATCAGAAAAAGATGGATGATATTGAGGAAGAAAACAGAGAGTTGAAAGAAGAGATCGACGCTCTAAGAGAGGATATGAGAAAGCTTCGTAACGACATGCAAGCCATGGCAGAAGCTCCGCTACAAAGGACTGTGATCTCAGAGATCACCTCAATGCCCATAGTGGAGAAGTATGATCCTAGGTATCAAATTCTGAAAGATCATCCTTGGGGCATGCCTGTTAACTATATCCCGGAAGGATATGTTCCGTTGATCACTGAAGATCAGGGAATCACAACAGAAGCCGCTGGGCCTGAAGGTTACAAACTTCGGGAAAGCGAAGATTCCAGGGGCATACTGAAGACTCCTGAAGGTTACAAACTTCGGGAGACGCCAAGATTTACTGCCGTAGTCACGGTACCACCCCCTGTGGTGCACACTGTCCTGGAAGGACAGATTCCACAGATACCTTCTGGTAAAAAAGAAACTATGTTCGATAGAATGGATGAACTCCAGGAGCAGTTCTTGGAGATGCAGAAGGAGCTGCAAGCCATTCGCGGTCAGGATTTATTTGGAAAGGACGCCGCAGACCTCTGCTTGGTCCCAAATGTGAAAGTTCCGCACAAATTTCAAGTGTCCGACTTTGAAAAGTACAAGGGTAACTCTTGCCCTCAAAGCCATCTGGTGATGTACGCCCGGCGGATGTCAGCTCAGACGGAAAATCAGGACCTACTGATTCACTACTTTCAGGATAGTTTAACCGGTGCTGCCTTAAAATGGTACATGGGTTTAAACCGTGCTACGATCAGTACATTCAGAGATTTTGGTACTGCCTTCGTCCAACAATACAAATACAATTTGGACATGGCACCTGACAGAGATCAACTCAGATCAATGTCGCAAATGGACAAGGAAACCTTTAAGGAGTATGCTCAAAGGTGGCGTGAGATTACCGCTCAAATTTGTTCACCTCTTGAGGAAAAAGAGATGACAAAGATCTTCTTAAAGACCTTAAGCTCATTTTACTACGACATAATGGTTGCCAGTGCGCCCAATGACTTCACCGAGATGGTGGGTATGGGAGTTCGTCTTGAGGAAGCCGTCCGAGAAGGACTTTTGGTAAAAGACACTTGATCGACGAGCGGTACTAAAAAATACGGTAGTGCTCTCCCTAAGAAAAAAGAGCAAGATATTGGGAATATCTCTCTCAGAAAGCAAAGGCGACGTTATCAACCGGTAGCGGCGGTAACTCCTGCTATCAGCCCTGCGCCTATTCCTACATATCAACCTCAGGTTGCGCAGAGCCAACCTGATCAACAAATGACACAACAGCCTCTTCAGCAGGCTCGTCCTCCATATAACAACAACCGTACAACACGGCCACCAGGATTTGATCCTATACCCGTGTCGTATGCAGAGTTGTTTCCATTACTACTGGCTAAGGAGCACATTCAGACTAAATCTCCCTTTACAGTACAGGAAAATCCGCCTTTTTGGTTTAAGGTGGATCAAACTTGCCATTAACATCAAGGAGGTCCAGGGCATAACATAGAGACTTGTCCCAATTTCAAGTCCGACGTGCAAAAACTTGTTAGGAGCGGGGTCTTATCTTTCAAGGATACAAATCCTAATGTTCTCACGAACCCGCTGCCTCAACATGAGCAGGCTGCAGTCAATTTAATAGAAGGAGGGATTACCGATGTCTATCAAATTCACGATGTACTCTTGTTAAAAACCAATCTGGTCAAGATGCATTGTAGACAGAGTAGATATGGCCATGTGCCACCTCATAACTATCACCAGTGTGATATCTGCTCTAAAGACAACCAAGGATGTTCTGTGGTGCAAGCAGCCCTACAGGAACAGATGGATCTCGGATGGATCCAAGAGCACCGAGTTCGTGGAGTTAACATGGTCTACACAAATTCTAACATCATTCAAAACCACGATATTCGTGCAATGAATGTCAACTTGGTGGCGATGCACTCAAGGCAAAGCCAGTATCATAATCTGCCGCGGTACGATTACAGTTTCTGTCTAATTTGCTCGGTAAACAAACAGGGATGCTCTTTCATACAGGAGGCCCTCCAGCGTCAGATGGATCTTGGATGGATCCAAGACTACCATGATAGGAACTCCTATCAAATCAACATGGTTCAGATCTTCGATATTCACGTGATGAATACCAACCTGTTAGAGTTACATGCTGAGCAGGTCCGACTCGGATTCTTAACATCACATGACTATCAAAGCTATAAGGCAGGTTGCGAAAACGATCGAGGTTGTACCCTTGTCCAGGAGGCACTTCAGCACTTGTTAAATCACTGGTGGATGCCAATTTATATGGATGAAGATACTCAGCAAATTAGTATCAGTAACAGGAATCCTACTACGCGTCAGAGTCAGGATGTACGCTCTGTGGAAGCTAACCTAGTGAGGTTACATTGTATTCAAAGTGGGCGTGGCTAGGTGCCACCACACAACTATGACCATTGTAGTGTCTGTTCAGAAAGTAACCAAGGGTGTTACCTTGTGAGAGCAGCTCTTCAGGGTCAGGTAGATCATGGAGAGATTCGCCCATATCCGGGTTCTGGACCCATCAACTGGACGCCGAACTACCTTGCCGAGCAAGTTGAGGATGTTGTCACGATCTCTGGTCATCACAGGACCAGGGATATTTTTTCCATTATCCCTCTACTTGACAAATCTAAAGTTCCCAACCGGGAACGTATCGAGATTACTTATGATGGTCAGAAAAATCAGAAGGTTCCCATAGTCATCTATCTACCGGGACTACTACCGTATGAATCAACTAAGGCTATCCCTTACAAATACGGTGCAATGACAGTTGAAAATGGAAAGGAAATTCCATTACCCTCCGTTGTGAATATTGCAGACATCAGTCGTGTAACACGGAGTGGTAGAATCTTCAACCGAGGAGTTGGAGAACCTAACAAGGAAAAGGAACTTCAGACGGAAACTCCTGATCCACCAGCCGGTTAATCCAGTAATCCCGATCTTTCAAAAAATGATGATGAGATGCTAAAGCTCATCCAAAGGAGTTAATACAACATTGTTGATCAACTGTTACAGACTCCTTCAAAGATCTCGGTATTATCGCTTTTACTCAGTTCAGAAGCGCATAGGGAGGCTCTACAGAAAGTCTTGGAGCAAGCCTTTGTGGAGCAGGATGTAACAATCAGACAGTTTGATAGCATTGTCTGTAACATCACTTCCTGCAACAATTTGGGATTTAGTGATGAGGAATTACCCGAAGAGGGTTGCCGTCATAACATAGCGCTCAACATTACAGTTAACTGCCAGGGCGATGCTTTAGCCAGGGTACGGGTAGACACAGGGTCAGCCCTGAATGTTATGCCGAAGTCCACTTTGATGCAATTATCATTCAAAGGCCCTCCGATGAGAATCAGCGAGGTCATCGTCAAAGCGTTCTACAGATCCAGAAAAACAGTTATCAGCGAAGTTGATCTTCCCATAACTATCGGTCCTCACACTTTCCAAGTCACTTTCCAGGTCATGGACATCCGGCCAACATACAGTTGTTTATTAGGAAGACCTTGGATACATCAGGCTGGAGCGGTCACTTCGACCCTCCACCAAAAGCTAAAATTCGTCCAGAACGATCAACTTGTCACAGTTTGTGGGGAACAAGCCTTGCTTGTGAGTAACTTGTCATTGACTACTGGTATAGAACCCGAGGAGGTTATTGGAACTCAGTTCCAAGCACTGTCGGTGAGCAAGGACAATCAGTTCAAAGAAGGAACTTCAATTTCTTCATACAAAGATGCTATCAAAGCGGTCGAGAGTACCAATACAACAGGATGGGGACAGCTTATCATTCCTACTAGCAATGCAACAAAGAAGGGTCTTGGTTTTTCTGTAACCTGTACCCGGACAGCTGCCAACGATGAAAGTCTTCATCCCCTTCAAAACTTTTTCCATAGTGGAGGTTTTCTTCACCCAGTGTCTCAAGCAGTACATGCTATCAATGAGGAAGATCCCTCCGACACAGATAAAGAATGGAAGTCCTATCTAAACGAGGACGGTTATATGTCTCAGGAAGAGGTGCCTACGCCATTTTGCTATCCCGCACAGAGTCCGAGATTTATACCAAGGTCAGACGTCGAAATGATCTATGGAGATTGTGATCCGGAAGGATGTCGTGCTTCGCCAAATACATTAGAGGAGGACACTCTGATGAAAGACAACTTCGACTATAACTCATATGGCCCAATGGATGGTCTGCCAATGTGGCAGCCCTACCCAGGAAACTTGGGGCAAGAGAGTCAGCCGAACAATGAAAATCAGCTGACCATCATTGACCAGAATACCTGTGTCCCCACCATGTCATGGGATCAACACTCAGGTCATTCAGAAACTACTCAACATGAAGATGAATTTGCAACGTTTGCGAGACTTGAATTCATCAACTATGCTTTTCCTGAGGTCAACGTCATCGAGAGAAATGACTCCTCCAGTTCGAAAAAAGTGTGGAACACCCTGGGACAACCGAGTCGGAAATACGACTATATGGTCAAGTACACCGCTCCCGAAAGCTCTCGTATCAGGATCGAAGACATCCAGCCAACTGGATGGGGAGATACAGCTGAGAGCACAAATGCTATGCAAAATGCAACTGATGAATTCTCCTACGACAATTCTGCTTGGGAGACAGATTCCAATGATCCTGCTCTACCAGAAATCAGTGTCATTTCTGAAGACAAATCAAGGAAGGTGCCAGACTTTGTGATTCACCGAGGAGTTCGCCGCCAATGGGTTGCCGTCGAGGTTCCGAAGATCGTTCATCAGTCAAAATAATTTCCATCTTTTAACCTTTCACCATGCCCAGGTGAAATGGATGTTTTGATAGGGCTCGCTTTCTGTAAATTTCCCTCTTCGCTTCGCCCAAAGCGACAGAGTTTTGTTTAATAAGGCTGTAGTTTCAAGGATCGACTTGTTCATTAATAAAATAACGTCGTTCTGTAATTTCCACATTAATTGCTGTTTTCTCTTTTTGCTTTTTCAGAAAATGGTAATCCTAAAAAACAATTCAAATAAAAACAAGCAGTAAAATTAAAAAGATACACTGCACACACTTGCATTTTCTCTATCTGTTCTAAACACGAATCATCACGTCATGCAGATTGCTTATTTTAAACCCCGTTGAAACATACGATCCGATGCCTTCTCCCAACTTTGAGTTCCCGGTATTTGGGGCTGAAGAAGAAAATGACGATAAAATTCCAGAAGAGATCTCCCGACTACTCAGACAAGAGGAAAGGTCCATTGAACCTCACAAAGAGCCATTGGAAACGGTAAACTTGGGTTCAGAAAAAGAGAGAAAAGAAATCAGGATTGGGGCACTGCTCAATCCAACTGCCAGAGAGGGTTTGATAAAGCTTCTCAGAGAATTTCCCGATGTATTCGCTTGGTCCTATCAGGATATGCCAGGGTTGGATACCAGCATCGTGGAACATCACTTACCGTTGAGATCGGAATGTCCGCCAGTAAAGCAAAGGTTGAGACGGGCTCACCCGGACATGGCCATCAAAATCAAAGAGGAAGTACAGAAACAGATTGACGCAGGTTTCCTCGCTACGTCTGAATATCCTCAGTGGTTAGCCAACATTGTACCCGTTCCCAAAAAGGACGGAAAGGTCAGAATGTGTGTCGACTACAGGGATCTAAACAAGGCTAGTCCAAAGGACGACTTTCCTTTACCACACATTGACATGCTGGTAGACAGCACAGCAAAGTTCAAAATTTTCTCCTTCATGGATGGATTCTCGGGCTATAATCAAATCAAAATGGCGCCGAAAGACATGGAGAAAACTTCGTTCATTACCCCATGGGGTACCTTTTGTTACAAGGTGATGCCGTTCGGTTTAAAGAATGTCGGGGCAACCTATCAAAGGGCCATGACAACTCTTTTTCATGACATGATACACAAAGAGATCGAGGTATATGTCGATGATATGATTGCAAAATCCAAGACAAAAGAGGAGCATGTGACCCACCTGTCAAAACTATTCGAGCGTTTGCGAAAGTACAAACTCCGCTTGAATCCTAACAAGTGCACCTTCGGTGTACGTTCAGGGAAACTACTAGGGTTCATCGTCAGCCAGAAAGGAATTGAGGTTGATCCTGACAAGGTCAAGGCCATTCAAGAAATGCCTTCTCCGAAAACTGAAAAACAAGTCAGAGGATTCCTGGGACGTTTGAACTACATCTCCAGATTCATATTCCTCATGACTGCCACGTGTGCGCCGATTTTCAAATTACTCAAAAAGAACCAGGATTGCGTTTGGTCAGAAGATTGCCAAACCGCCTTCAACAGTATCAAGGAATATCTGTTGAATCCTCCGATTCTATCACCTCCAGTGGAAGGAAGGCCACTGATCATTTACCTCACAGTCTTAGAGGACTTAATGGGATGTGTACTTGGCCAACAAGACGAAACCAAAAGGAAAGAGCCAGCCATTTACTATTTGAGCAAGAAATTCACCGACTGCGAAACTCGGTACACGATGCTGGAAAAAACTTGCTGTGCTTTGGCTTGGGCAGCCAAACGTCTTCGCCAATAGATGATTCGTCATACTACTTGGTTAATCTCCGAAATGGATCCAATCAAGTATGTCTTCGAGAAACCTGCTCTTACGGGAAGAATTGCCCGTTGGCAGATGTTGTTATCAGAATATGGCATAGAGTACCACGCTCAAAAAGCCGTTAAAGGAAGTATTTTAGCTGATCATTTGGCTCATCAACCGATTAAGAATCAAGAATCAATCGGGTTTGACTTCCCGGACGAAGATGTCATGTATCTAAAAATGAAAGATTGCGATGAACCGTTACCCAGTGAAGGGCCAGAACCAGGTTCCCAATGGGGACTAATCTTTAACGGAGCAGTTAATCATTATGGAAACAGAATTAGGGAAATCATTGTTACCCCTCAGGGTACCCACATTCGTTTCACCGCCAGACTTACGTTCAAATGTACGAACAACGAGGCCGAATACGAAGCTTGTATTATGGGTCTCGAAGAAGCGATTGATTTAAGAATAAAAAACTTGGACGTATACGGCGACTCAGCCTTGGTTATCAATCAGATAAAAGGAGATTGGAACACATACCAATCCGAATTGATTCCTTACAAAGACTACGCAAGAAGGTTGCTACCTTTCTTCAACAGAGTTGAGTTTCATCACATCCCTCGTGATGAAAATCACATGGCTGATGCATTAGCCACAATCTCTTCCATGATTAGTGCAGGTCAATGGAACTACCTACCTAAGATCGACATAATCCGCCTTGAGAGACCCGCTTACATCTTCACGATTGAATCAGTCATAGACGACAAACCTTGGTATCACGATATCAAATGCTTCCTTCAGAAACAAGAGTACCCACCTGGGGCATCCTGGAAAGATAGAAAAACCCTCAGAAGATTGGCTGGAAACTTCTTCCTGAGCGGTGACACTCTCTATAAGAGAAATTTTCACATGGTTTTGCTCCGATGCGTAGACAGACCAGAAGCAGACATGCTTATGAAAGAAATTCATGAAGGATCCTTTGGCACTCATGCCAACGGACATACAATGGCGAGAAAAATTCTAAGAGCAGGGTACTATTGGTTGACCATGGAATCCGACTGCTACAAGTACATGAGGAGGTGTCACAAGTGTCAGATATACTCCGACAAAATTCATGTACCGCCATCACATCTCAAAGTTCTCTCTTCCCCATAGCCATTTTCTATATGGGGGATCGACATGATTGGCATGATTGAACCTAAGGCTTCAAACGGACATTGGTTCATTCTAGTAGCCATTGACTATTTCACCAAGTGGGTCGAAGCAGCGTCATTCGCCAATGTAACCCGACAAGTGGTGGTCCGATTTATCAAAAGCAATATCATCTTCCGTTATGGTGTTCCAAGCGAGATCATTACTGATAATGGATCTAACTTGAACAACAAGATGATGAAGGAGTTGTGTGCAGAGTTTAAGATTGAACATCATAACTCATCTCCCTACCGACCCAAGATGAACGAAGCGGTAGAAGCGGCTAATAAGAACATCAAGAAGATCGTTCAGAAGATGGTTGTAACCTACAAAGATTGGCACGAAATGCTACCCTTTGCTCTTCACGGTTATCGCACATCTGTCCGCACTTCAACAAGGGCTACCCCTTTCTCTCTAGTGTATGGCATGGAAGCAGTGCTCCCCATAGAAGTAGAGATCCTGTCAATCCGAGTATTGATGGAATCTAAGCTCACCAAAGCTGAATGGTGTCAAAGCCGACACGATGAATTAAACCTGATCGAAGAGAAGCGAATCACAGGACTATGTCATGGTCAGTTGTATCAGCAGAGAATGAAGAAGGCGTTCGACAAAAAGGTTCGACCTCGCATCTTCAGGAAAGGAGACTTTGTGCTCAAGAAGATACAATCATTTCTCACTGATTCGCGAGGTAAATGGACTCCGAATTATGATGGCCCTTATGTGGTCATGAAAGCTTTCTCAGGCGGTGCCTTGAGACTTGCAACCATGGACAGAGAGGAATTTGTCTACCCCACGAATGTTGATGTAGTCAAGAAATACTTCGCCTAAACTAAAAAAAAAAAAAAGTCTCGGTGGATTGAAAACCCGAAAGGGAGATCTAGAAAAAAGTTAGAGACATGAGAAAAAAAAATCATCCTGGTGGATTGGAAACATCACAGTACAATCCAAGAAAAAGTTAGGGATAATGGCAAGTAACTATGTTCAACAGTGGCAAGTCCCTCAGCAGCAGCAGTTACACCATCCATCGGAGGAAAACTCCAGTCAAGGTCATCTTCGACAGAAGCTCAGGATGCCCCAAATTCAAAGGTGGTAGAAGGATAGTGGTCGTTATGTTTCAACTTAGCCCTTTTCCCTGTAAATTACCATTTTCTAACTTTGTAAATACTCTTTGGAATCACGCGTTTGGCTGATCTCCATCTTATCAATAAAATTTGAGCCCTTGTGCTTTTGTTTGTAATTCTCAATTGTTTTAGCTTTACAGAACGACATTTTAATATGATCAACGATTCTTGAAATAAAACAAAAAATGAATTTACTTGTTAAAACTTGAAATTCTGGTACATGTGCAGAATTCAGATGTCCTATAACATGTCATTCGACACCTGGTCTGACATGAACACACATGGCAAGGTATATAACAATAAGCACGATACTGAAAAGATAAAAACAACACACAGAATTTGTTCACCCAGTTTGGTCTAACAACCTACATCTGGGGGCATACCAAGCCAGGAAGGAAGTCCACTATTAGCAGTATCAATTCGTAGACCCTACAATCAACACACCCGTTGATGATCTACTCACTTAATCACTACCCAATGACCCTTCTACCTAAGTCCTCCCTAGGTAAGAGACTCCATCTCACTTCCAATCATCGGAATGATGTCTAGCAGTCAACACCTCAGCTATTGCATCAACAGCTCTTCGATCACAGAAAAGTAGCATACACACTTATATGCTAATACATAGACATGACTCACATGACTAAGAACAATACTTAGAGTTGCTTAATAGCTTCCTCCAAGAACAATACTCACTCTTGCTTAAAAGCTTCGAGGAGATCAGTGACCATCTCACAATCCGAGTGGTTCACACATACCAACTCTCCTAGAGAGTGGTTCACAAGAACGAAACCCTAATAATTTTACATCTTGGAATCGTTACTAAATCAGGTTACAAACACTCCTATTTATAACCTACATCCCAACTGGATTTGGGCTTCAAATCACAGCATATCAGCTGCTACAAATCTGCAAAATAAACTCCAAGAAAATAGGTCTTCAATCTAATATTTCCTAATATGTCTCCATATTTAGAAAGTAGTGAAAATCCGAAAACCAACACAAAATCTCAACTCAATTACTTTGGATGCCACATAGGATAACTAAATATTCACAGAATATTCAACATCTGTTAAATCACAACAGAATTCAACTGTCCAGCTCAGCTCAGGCACGGTGTCGAATGATACAGTATAGGACATCTTATCCGACATGTTGAATGCAGTAAACCAGAACATCTTGTTTCAACATCTTGATTAACCATCACATGACAGCAAAACAGCAACACCTTAAAACAACCATGCACTCATATCAGCTTAGTGCAGAACAGCATGTCAAGACCTCCTCCTTGACATTTCACAACCTGTAACTAAACTATTATGGCAGATACACAAAACAGCATGTTAAAACAACTTTAGTGACATAAAGCTATCATATTAGTTTTAACAAAATTTAGCCAACACAAATACTGCATAGCTGCAGAACTAACAGACTCCCCCTTTGGCAAATTTTGACTAAAACCATCGTATCATATCAAATATATCAGCAGTAGAAGATAGTCACACACATCAGTAGCAGATAAAACAATTATCAGCACTGCGACACCTACACAAGCAGATCAGCACTCAATCTTCATCTACACACATACACAACCTTACACAGCAGCAACTCCACAACAACATTTACAACTAGCTCACCACTCACACTAGCAATCACAAATAAATGTTAGAACATCATATGGGACATCAGATATCACCACATCATGCAATCACACACTCTCCCCCTTTTTAGCCATATTTGACAAAGCAATAGCACACCAGAGCAATATCCATACAACCTTTGAATAACACAACCAGCTCCCCCTAAAGGAAACAACCAAGGAACACTACTATTTCTTACTTCTCCCCCTTTTTAGCCATAATATACCAAACCAAGCAATTATGCATCTAAGGACAATCAACCAACAGCAAGCAAGTCAGTAGCAAAACACATCCAACTCAGAAGCTTGTACAATCTGACAGTATACAATATTCTCCCTGACATGGATAACCAATGCTCCATTGCAAGAAGAACACCCAAAATGAATGGAAAACACAAGACGCATCTTCATGTCTTCAAGAGCGCACCCTCTGTTCGACACACCTGCTAAACACATTCACCCACTGCTTGACCCTCAAGCAAACAGTACATAAATCAGATAGAAGCTTGTGTTCTCTGGAGATAAAAACCATAACATTCTGAACAGAATGTTCTGTCAGCAGATGTTAAGACATCAGTCTTGACATCATGAACAGAATCCATCTGCACTAAGGAAAAAAGCCACATTCCAAATAAAAACAGAATCTCCAAGCTCCCTCTTAAGCCAAGGGACCAGAAATAACCAGAACAAAAAAACACATCACATCACAGAAGATCACAAGAACACAGGAACAATATTCTCTCACCCAACTCTCCAAAGGCAATTATTCCCTATCATCCTCCCGTATGATAATTTGGAATACTCCTGATCAATTGATGAGTATCTTCACCTTCAGACTTTCAAGCAATCAATACCTGATCTACTTCAGTCTTCTCTACATTCTCCATCCAAGACAGACCTTCTACTTCATCATTCTCCCGTATGACTATGTAGACGCTCCTTAGGCATAATATAGGCACCAAGCTCCAGAACCAGAGCAAAATCATCCTTCACCAAGGATATCCATCCCGGATAATGTTCCAACACCAAGTTAGAACATCTCCCACACACCAAGACATCATCACCATGATTCTTGATATGCTCCACCAACTGGATTTACTAGCATAGTAATCCACAGAACTAGAGAAATAAACTCTCATCCACCTTCAAGAAGAATAATCTCCTTGAGTCTTCAACTCATCACCCTTCTGCCCAAGAGTAACTTGTTCCAAGACAATCCTCAATAATAACCAGCTACCACACTCTGATTATCTTGATTCTTCGAATCCACTTCTGAGATCAACCAAATGCCACAGTTTGATCACCTCATTCATGAATCCTCATATGAAAACAACCAAATGCCACCTTTTGATCTTTTTCACATTTGTCAGAACTCTCATAAAGATATCCTGATCCACCAAGGAAACTTGATCTTCAAGTCACATGTTCCAATTGCTCAATAGCAAACACACTTAGACTCCCTAAGCCATGGTCATGTAACATCTTCTCCTTCCTGCAGCTCCCGCAAACTGCCATGAGAACGATCTTTTGAAACATCCTATTGTTCATTCCTGTAGATCACCCTATCAGAAGCTTATGTACCACATCACCAACTGAGACTTCTGATGTTAAGCTAGATGTCAAAACATTATGACATCCAACTGTTGAATTCAGCTCTTCCTTCTGCCACTCAGAAGAACCTCCTCCCTTTGTAGAAACAGATTTCCATGCTGTCATAGACTTGATTCAACAATCAATTTTGAGTAGATAACCTCCATCCTGCTCAGAAACTCCAAAGACTTCAAATCTGCCATATCTGATTCTTCAGAAAATAAGTAGTCCAAGACTACCCCATAGCCACACAATCTCATCTTTATAATCCCAAGCTTCTTTTAACAACCATGATAGTTTCAATATCATGTAGGACATCAACACAGAGCTCCTTGAACCCAGGATGATCTCCAAGGATCATACCTTCAGCAGCTAATTCAGGTCGTCACACACCAACACACCACGAAGAGAAATAAACAGCCACATTGGGAAAAGTAAATTCACAACACTTCAGCAGTCCTACACTTTTACATCAGACTTATACATAGTCTCCCGTCAATGTATATTGTCATTAGTTAAAAGCACAACATCTTAGATAAACACTCAGCTCCCGTCAGAGTATTCACTATCGGTTAGATGCACATCCTTATCAAAAGCAGACAAATACTCAACTGCTGTCAAGCTATTTATCATATGTGATAAGGTAACCTTCTCACACAAGGTACGACATTTGATCTGGTCTGACATTCTTTTCCAGCACCCTTGTGGCACTAGCTGATCCCTCTTTTATTAATCCACACCACTGATCACTTCAGATTAGGTAAATGGTTTGACCTGATACTCCACCATGAGCACAACTAACTTTCTTTGGCTGAGGAAGCAATGAACTGAAATGATGTTTCAACATCATTTCCGACATCAGTCTAAATCACATTAACCATCTACTATGACTTTGGAGACAACAACCATAGTAATTCACACACATCTCTTGCAAGGGACACACGAGGATCGACCATCAGCATCTGATCAACCTTCAAAACCAGACCATACACACAAGTAGGAACCTGCATACTCTACATCTCAAGAATCTTCTTTTCAACCTTCTGATATTCAGACCTTCTGTCTGTCTTTGAGATGTTGAATGCCATCCTTCTGCACCTAAAGAGGAGATTCCCTCTAACAGGTTTCTGGAGCAAAAAATATTAACTGGTCATCACAAACAGATTGTTAAATAAAATATGCTTCTCCCTAATCCTTGCAAAAACATGTTCCATTATGTGAGGACACCACATAACTGAACTCCAGCTTAAGAAGAACCTTCTCATGCCAATACTAGGGAACCATAATCTTTTGGTTCAAAAAGAAACACCAACTCCTCCTTCCTCCAAACACATTTGCAATGCCAAATCTTTATCCACAAGATTTTGCACACTCTGCTGGTTTGATGTCACAACAACTGACAGAACATCATTCAAGAACAACACCATGGGATCCTTCAATTTAGACCTGTGGATGGTCTTTCAGAGAAGAGAGCAAAAATAAATTACATCCTTCTGATCTCTCATCAACATACTTATTGAAAATGCCTTTATGAGTGGACTTGGGTCAAACCTCTGTATCTTTTGTCACTTTAATAAGTCAGTCAATATTATCCTCAAGTATCACAACACCATGTGATACACCTTCAGAGGAGAACAGAGTGTTGCAGCCTCAACACACAAAACCACCAGGAATTTTCCGTCAGATATATATAAGCAGCGGAACACACACCAGAAAACTCCTCTATAACCCTTGCACAAACACGACACTCCATAGGTTTGAAATTAAATCAAACCACACAGCAGCTTACCATCAAAGCTACAATAGACAAGTCCAATACACACTCTGTCATGAACAGTCCATCCTCCACTTCTAGGGACCATTCAACCAACAAAATAAACTTCTTAAAGTTCAAGCAACTTTTCAGTAGGTACAACCTACCTTGCCCATGACCAGAAAGTATCTTCCATAGGATCTCACCCAGAAACAGAACAGGATGCCTGCTCTGATACCAATTGAAATTCTGGTACATGTGCAGAATTCAGATGTCCTATAACATGTCATTCGACACCTGGTCTGACATGAACACACATGGCAAGGTATATAACAATAAGCACGATACTGAAAAGATAAAAACAACACATAGAATTTGTTCACCCAGTTCGGTCTAACAACCTACATCTGGGGGCATACCAAGCCAGGAGGGAAGTCCACTATTAGCAGTATCAATTCGTAGACCCTACAATCAACACACCCGTTGATGATCTACTCACTTAATCACTACCCAATGACCCTTCTACCTAAGTCCTCCCTAGGTAAGAGACTCCATCTCACTTCCAATCATCGCAATGATGTCTAGCAGTCAACACCTCAGCTACTGCATCAACAGCTTGATTTCCAACAACTCTTCAATCACAGAAAAGTAGCATACACACTTATATGCTAATACCTAGACATGACTCACATGACTAAGAACAATACTTAGAGTTGCTTAACAGCTTCCTCCAAGAACAATACCCACTCTTGCTTAAAAGCTTCGAGGAGATCAGTGACCATCTCACAATCCAAGTGGTTCACACATACCAACTCTCCTAGAGAGTGGTTCACAAGAACGAAACCCTAATAATTTTACATCTTGGAATCGTTACTAAATCAGGTTACAAACACTCCTATTTATAACCTACATCCCAACTGGATTTGGGCTTCAAATCACAGCATATCAGCTGCTACATATCTGCGAAATAAACTCCAAGAAAACAGGTCTTCAATCTAATATTTCCTAATATGTCTCCATATTTAGAAAGTAGTGAAAATCTGAAAACCAACACAAAATCTCAACTCAATTACTTTGGACGCCACATAGGATAACTAAATATTCACAGAATATTCAGCATCTGTTAAATCACAACAGAATTCAACTGTCCAGCTCAGCTCAGGCGCGATGTCGAATGATACAGCATAGGACATCTTATCCGACATGTTGAATGCAGTAAACCAGAACATCTTGTTTCAACATCTTGATTAACCATCACATGACAGCAAAATAGCAACACCTTAAAACAACCATGCACTCATATCAGCTTAGTGCAGAACAGCATGTCAAGACCTCCTCCTTGACATTTCACAACCTGCAACTAAACTATTATGGAAGATACACAAAACAGCATGTTAAAACAACTTTAGTGACATAAAGCTATCATATTGGTTTTAACAAAATTTAGCCAACACAAATACTGCATAGCTGCAGAACTAACATAAAATTTTTTCTGCTTTTAAAATAAAGACGGAAATTTTTTTGACTGTTAAACATCAAAGGAACATCAATCGCTTCTCCAGAAGTAAGCGAACTTCAAAGTACAGAATCAAAGTAATCCTTCTAGGCCAGTACGCCTGAACGAAGGATCAACTGTATGAGATGCGGCTTTCCCATCTGATACCCTCGGCCGAGTTCTTACCTCCTAAGCTCGATCAACATAGCTCCCAACATGGACTATCTCTCCTAAGCAGGGTGGAATTTCTATCTTGAACCAGCGATACTTCTTTGCCCCGCGATGGCCGAGTATCCAGTCGTGTTCACCCGTCAGTTTGTATGTCGCGTCAGTTTTGTCAGCATAAACATACATACATCATGCATTATTGATTTACATTCACATTTCATATTGCATCGCTATCACTCTAGTCGGTCTTGTCCCCTAGTGATAGAAGTCCTCTCAATCGAGTTGTCAGTTCTTGCCTCGTCAGGAAACGCTGCGTCTGAACATTCTCTCTCCTCCAGTTTTATTTTTGGAAGGAAGTTGGCCCTTGACCACTTTGATAACTTGAACCTCTGAAAAACCAGAGAGACCTTAGTCAACATCACTCTTCACCATTGAAGATTATATCCTTGCTTTCCCGGATTAAGGAAAATCCACAGAGAAAACCTCGTAATCAGAGATTCGGCAACACGCCAGTTTCGCTCCGAAAAGATCGCTGATGAAAAGGTCATCGGCACCTCAAAATTGGACCCCATCATATGGCATTTCTCCGGGAAGACCCCGAGAAAAGTATGATGTAATATCCCAAGCGACAGCAGTCTCCCAAGAGACTCACTTTCCCCAGTAGAAACAAATGGCGTCTCCAACAGAGAAGTTTGTACACCTCTACAACCCAGACGACTGGGTTCCCCAGCAAGTCTGGCGTCAAAACTTTTTCCGTCAAATGGCATCTCCCTAGGAAAATTCGGCGAGAAGTTTGAGGAAGACCGCTACACATAGCGTCCCTTGTCAATTAAGTTTATTGACAAAAGAAACTAAGACCGGTTCCTTGGTAGGAAACCAGGATCGAGGGGAAGTTTAAATCAGAAACTAAGACCAGTTCCTTGGTAGGAAACCAGGATCGAGGGGAAGTTTAAATCAAAAACTAAGACCAGTTCCTTGGTAGGAAACCAGAATCGAGGGGAAGGTTAAATCAGAAACTGAGACCAGTTCCTTGGCTGAAGACCAGGATCGAGGGGAAGTTTACCTTTTCTAAGCATCATCGCTTAGTTAAAGAAGATGAATGCGTAAACTACCATTCATAACCACCATCAAAATTTCGGGTATTCCGATATTTAATCCTCTTGCACCCCAAATGCCCGAATACCTTCGTCATTCACACCTTCGGGTCCAAGAAGATTAAATAGGGGTATCTGTCATACCCCAAATTTTGACCACAAAGATTTCCCATCATTGTGCAAATCATCACCACAATATGGATGTACTATCATACTTCATCAGTCTCCCCAAAGATGGGTGAGCATCCACTACAATCAAAATTAGGATTTCAAGCCCTCTCAGAGCCTTAGACAAAGGATCAATCAAGGAATGACATGATCTTCAACTTTTATAAACCTCTCAAACATCCACAATGGATCAAAAGGACTCCCACTTCAAGGAGTAAGCACAAGGATGCTCCCTTCTAGGTAGATCAAGTCTCAAGATCAACAGTGTCACCAAATTAGGGTTTTGGTCGACCAAGGCCTCCAGATGGAAATTTTCATCTGGGCATGAGCTAATAATTCAAAACATAACCTAATATACTCCATGGAACCTCATGGACCCTATCATCAAGTCAATTTTGCCTCAGGGGATGCATTCATCAAAAATCAGGAATTAGGGTTTCTTGACCTAATTCACCCCTAAGTTGACTTTTAGGGCAAATCATGGGCCAAGACCTCAAAGGAGGATTTGAGGGTCTCTAATACACTACATTGATCCATTTGCAACAATGAATTGATCCAAGAAGCTTGAGCAACAAGTCTCAATTTCATCTGCACCATAATTAGGGTTTTAAGGAAAAAGTCAACTGTAACTTTGACTTTTGACCAGGACATGCTCCCAAACCCTAGGACATGACTCAATATACCCCATGACACCCATGGAACATGTCCATCAAGTTTGATTTAGGTCAAGGACATGATTTCCTGAAGAATTGCACAGTTTGGAATTCATCTGATAAAAAGTCAACTGTGCACAAAAGTCAACTTTGACTTTTTGAGATTTTTCACCAAAATGGATTTTTAACCCTAAAATGATGTTAATGTATGATTTGAATCATCATTCATCAAGAAAAATCAAGAAAAGTTGGATAACTTGTAAAAGGGGTAACCATAAAAACTTAGAAAATTTTCTAAGTTAAAAATAAAGTGGCTAGGGTACCAACTTTGGAGGATCATAACTCCTAAACCACAAAGCCATTTTTCCTCATCCAAAGATGGATTTGTAGCCCTCATTACCATCTACAAAAACTTCAACTAGACCTAAGTCCAATTCATTAAGGATTTTGAGTTATGGAGTAATCAAAATGGCTGAAAAATGAAAATGTCACTTTTTCCAACACTTAGTGAAATTTTCACTAAGTCCAAATCTGTCTTCATTTTTTTCCAAATGTAGGGGGATTTTTCACTTGGATTCAATAGAGATCAAAACCAAACATGTTCAAACAGTTGTTGTATCATGTAAGGGCTTTCCAAAATGGCCAAGAACGTTGCCAAATTCCATTTGGGCTATGAGTTATGAGATTGTCAAGTTGCCTTGTTGAAATCTGTCAAGGCAAGGTAGAATTTGCATTTTTGCTCGATTTGCCAAAATTGTGCAAATCCAAACACTCCTATCCATTTGGACACATCTGAGGATTGAATCTAAAGGGGACAATCACTGAGCCAAGCCTCCAAAGTCCTTGGAACAAGAAAAAGCATGTTGAACCTAGAATTGCCAAAATAGGGACAAGACTTCAAATTTGGATTGGAGCATTCAATGGAAGCATCAAGGTGGCATAGACTGAGCCATTTTCATTTGAATTCAGTCAAAACTTATCCAAGACCAAGGGAACCACAACCCTGTGCCCTAACCTCTAGTCAATGGCTAGAGGAGACTTGGATTTCCATTGGCCAACATTGAACAAACACCTGCTGCAGTTGCCATTCACTATTCCTTGCAAAACAAACTTGCTCTACTATAAATAGAGCTCAATTGTGTTCAGTTTAAGAACACCAAAGGCCTACAACACTTGCCTTTCTCAAAATCTCTTTCTCTTGGCAAAAATGCCTTTCTTAGCAAGGTAGCTATCGAGTTTTGAGCTAGAGGGCAATTCCACTCAAACCAATCACACACACACACCTCACATTCATCACATATGAGCTGATCAAACACTTAAACGACAACTGGAACACTGATTTGTCAGAATCACTAGTCAATTGCTCAAGGTTTTAACCAAAGTGCAGTTGAGATGCCATGAAATGATCCAGCCAATTTCAATCAAGTCCAAGCATTCAAACATACTCCATAGGGTGTAGGGAAGCTGTTCAGATCATCACCACTCATCTGTAACACCTCCAAATCAAAAATCACATTGCACTTGCTGTCACGGCTTAGAGGTAAGCATATACTTGGTCATCTCTCAATCTATGCATATTTCCTCGCACAATAATTTGGCCATAT
Source organism: Lathyrus tuberosus (assembly GCA_022829125.1). Taxonomy (NCBI): domain Eukaryota; kingdom Viridiplantae; phylum Streptophyta; class Magnoliopsida; order Fabales; family Fabaceae; genus Lathyrus; species Lathyrus tuberosus. Next base: position 923,633 of record JALAZF010000380.1, read on the forward strand.
GTTCATAATCATGCATAGAATGTTTCCCGTCAATTAATTGCATTGTTTGAATCGTGTATAAAAAATTCTAGCCTTCATGCAGAAATTAGGGTTCTTGAGGATTTTTCGTGTAATATGTTTAATTTAAATGAAATTAATGGACATAGACATGATCGTGAGGTTGAAACGAGTTGATTGGTATGTGGATTGCATGATATAATCAAGTATTCAGTGAGATTGGATAGAAAATGCAAATCTGGGAATCTCAGAACACGCGCGTGTTCTTCAGCTTGTTCTTGGCGCCATGTCTTTCAAATTCAAATATTTGAATTTTGTGATTTTATTTAATTGATTCAAAAATTAATTTCTCTCTGAGTTTTAATGATTTTAAGTTGATTCTTATTTTAATAATTCACAAAAATGTTAAAATATTTTATTTTATCAAAAAATCCCAAAAATATTATTTATTTTGTATAATTGATATTTTTGCAAAGAATTAATGTTTTAATTGTTTTTAACATTTAAAATATTTTTTCCACATTGATTTTGCAACTTTTAATGCTTTCTAATTATTTTGTAGGTCAATACTTAATTTTTGAAGCATTAATCCAAGTTCACAATTTGTTTTCCATATGTTAAACAATTTTGATCATTTTAATTGAATTTTTATTCAATTAAATACATTTTTGAAAATAAATTAGGGTTTTTGGATTAATTCAACCCTCATAAATCATTTTCAAAACACTTTGGGCCTCTATTAGAGTGTAAAACCCAACCCACTTTGTACAGACAATATTTATTGGGCCTCACTTATTGTATAAGTCCCTCTGTACATTTTCAAATAAACGGCACAATCGTCGCCTTTTCAAAATAACATTGGGCCTCTCCTTGAGCTATAAGACCCATTCAAAACTTTTGGGCTACTAATAGAGTGTAAGACCCAAACCCCTTTTAACCAAAACATTTTGGGCCTCACTTATTGTATAAGTCCCTTTGCATTAAAAGAAAATCTCGGCACGATCACCATTTTAAACGAAAAATCATCTGGGCCTACCCTCGTGTTATAAGCCCCACTCTTTTTCTTTAAACTTTTTGGGCCTCTTAAGAGAGTGTAAGACCCATCCCTTTGTACAGAAACCTTTTTGGGCCACAGTCACTTGTATAAGTCCCTCTGTACAAATTCAAACAGTGCGCTCACTGATAAAACCTTGGGCATCTCCTTGAGCTGTAAGCCCCAAATCTTTCTTTTTCAAAGCACTTTCTCCTTTGATTTTGAATATACTGTTGTTTTCAATCTTTCTTTGTTGAACAACTAACCAAACAGCATGGAAGCTCTACAACCGAGTAAGTGGTTATTGCTTTCAGTTACCGCTTTCATATACATATAACTGTATTGTGGGGCTGTTTCGCTGTAAGTCTTCTTTCATAAACTCATATCAACTGTGTAATAATAGTATAGATATTTAGAGTTTCTCCGGCAACTACGTCTAGCATTAAGCCCGTTGATCACTCTTAGAAATAGTCAAAACTAGATCCCCATAGGATTACCAGACACAGTCTTTCCTCCTCTTGGGGTTAAACAATATGGAGACATGAAAGGCAGCATTCTCCGTGAACCCTTTCATAGACTGTCACTCATAGAAGTTGTCAAGAAACTCTATTCCCCAAAGATGATCTTTTCTCCGTGAATGGCATCTCTTGAGTTTCTTCCAAATTCTCGAACTTTCCTGGCTTGACTTATTCTCGGTGAATGGCATGTCTTGAACTTCTCGGGGTTTAGGGACCCACAGGCTTCTTAAAAGCACTTGTCAAGAAACTCTACTCCCTAGAGATGATATTTTCTTCGTGAATGGCATCTCTTGAGTTTCTTCTAAATTCTTGAAATTTCCTGACTTGATATATTCCTTGTGGATAGCTTGCCTTGAATTTCTCAAGGTTTGGGGACCCATCGGCTTCTTAAAAGCAATCGGCCTCCTCTTGGGCATTATACAAGGACCCACGATCTTCCTAAAAGCAACCCCGCCTCCTCTTGGGCTTAGTACAAGGGCCCTATGGCTTCTTAGAAGTATTCTCAGCCTCCTCTTAGGCTTCGTATAATGATCTCTTCCTCCGGGAATGATAGCCTCCTCTTGGGCATTGTACAAGGACCCGTCGGCTTCTTAAAAGTTTTCAGCCTCCTCTTGGGCTTCGTACAAATTGTCCCGACGACCTCCTAGAGGTATAGGAACAGAACCTAATCATCTGCATAGAACAGTCCTTTTATAGAGTCTACTACTGTTTCTCAAACCATGGTACAAAAGATGAAACTCTAGACTTGGACAGTCTAACCTCCTTAAGTCTCAAAGACATTCTCAAGAACCCTTCAAAAATAGGAAGAAAACCCGTAGACTGGGACAGTCTCAATACCCTTCAGATTTCCCGCTTCCTTAAAGAACACGAATAACCCGGATCCTTGAATCAAATCCTTGAGTACAGTATTACTCATATAAGAACTAATTTTCTCTTTAAATCATCATACTGGACCTGTCACTTAACTGAAACAGTAACCACAACCTCCTCTTGGGCTTTGTACAGATGATTCTCCCCAGCGGAGTCAAACAATGTTTAGCCTCTTTCTCGGGCTTTGTACGAGACACATAAGAGACTCCATCGTCGAGTCAATCACCTCTTTCACCTCCATCTCGGGCTTTATACGAGATACAAAAGGTTCTTATTGAGCCAAACAAGCCTTCATCCTCCATCTCGGGCTTTATACGAGATACCAAAAGATTCCCTCGTTGAGTCAAAACCTTTTAGACTCTCTCTCGGGCTTTGTACGAGACACATAATAGCCTCCTCTTAGGCTTTGTATAATAAAACCACTGGTTAATCCAATTAACCTTTTGGCATCAAAGTTGTGCCTCATTCACAGTACACAAACATCAACAACTCCTTCCCTTTCATCTAATCGATGTAAGCGGCAAGCCTCTGGATCATCTACATCCATGCCACTGTCCCTCTTTTAGCATGAGAAATTCCTAAGGAAAGATGGCATTACTCTACACTGAGTTAAAGTCTTCTCCTTCAGGTTAAAATCCCCTATAAAGGAAATTATGGCATTACTAGGATCTGCGTATCCCGGTTAAAGTAATCCTTCTTTACAGTCAGTCACCCAACAGTTGTGACATACAGAGCCCTCTTTAGAGATGACAAATTCTCTCTGAAGTCAACACCCTTTTAGCTTCACATCTTGGGCTTTGAACAAGATACAAATTAACCCTTCAGCTTTACATCTCGGGCTTTGAACAAGATATAAATCACCTTTCGCTTCACGTCTTGGGCTTTGAACAAGACACCAAAAACAACCATTTCCTCCCATAGAATAGGAGGAACTACGAACGCTCTGATTTCCCTGTTTCGGTAAACGGGAATACGTAGGCATAAGATTGAAATAAAAATCTTAGCGAGCACACTAAACAAAAACCAAAAATCCCATACTCTCACATCAAAAAGCATCAGTCCTAACATCCTAATCCTTGTTCCCCGCTATAAAGTCCTAAAAAGAGAAAGGAAACCGTATTGGCGAAAATACAAATAACCAGTACAAAGGCCCCCCACATTGATAGCATTCGTAACCTAACAGACCGCTGTTTAAACTCAGTATGCAAAGCAGGGTTAATTGGAGACATCTATTTCCCTTCCTTAATCAGCTCACAATAGGATAAAAAATGAATCGACCTATAGTTAGAACTCAACCGCAGAGAGCGACCAGCGCTTAAGAACCGCGTCCAAAATCGCTCGCTACACTACTATTTGAGCAAGAAATTCACCGACTGCGAGGCTCGGTACACTATGCTTGAGAAAACTTGCTGCGCTATGGCTTGGGCAGCCAAACGTCTTCGCCAGTACATGATTCGTCACGCTACTTGGTTGTTCTCAGAAATGGATCCAATCAAGTATATCTTTGAAAAACCTGTTCTCGCGGGAAGAATTGCCCATTGGCAGATGTTGTTATCAGAATATGACATCGAGTACCACGCTCAGAAAGCTGTTAAAGTGAGTATTTTAGCCGATCATTTGGCTCATCAACCGATTGACGATCAGGAATCAGTCAGATTTGACTTCCCAGACGAAGATGTCATGTATTTAAAAATGAAGGACTGCGATGAACCGCTACCTAGTGAAGGGCCAGAACTAGGTTCCTAATGGGGACTAATCTTTGACGGAGCTGTCAATCATTACGGAAACGGAATTGGGGCAATCATCATAACACCTCAGGGTACCCACATTTCTTTCACTGCCAGACTTACATTCAAGTGCACAAACAACGAGGCCGAATACGAAGCTTGTATTATGGGTCTCGAAGAAGCGATTGATTTGAGAATCAAGAACTTGGATGTATATGGCAACTCAGCCTTAGTTATCAATCAGATCAAAGGAGATTGGAACACATACCAATCCGGATTGATTTCTTACAAAGACTACGCGAGAAGGTTGTTACCCTTCTTCAATAGAATCGAGTTTCATCATATCCCTCGTGAAGGGAATCACATGGCTGATGCATTAGCCACCCTCTCTTCCATGATTAGTGTAGGTCAATGGACCGACTTACCTAAGATTGACATAATGCGCCTTGAATGACCCGCTTACAGCTTCGCGATCGAAGCAGTCATAGACGACAAACCTTGGTATCACGATATCAAATGCTTCCTTCATAAACAAGAGTACCCACCTGAGGCACTAAGGAAAGACAGAAAAACCCTCAGAAGGCTGGCAGGCAGTTTCTTCCTGAGCGGTGATACACTCTATAAGAGGAACTTTGACATGGTCTTGCTCCGATGTGTAGACAGACCAGAAGCAAACATGCTGATGAAAGAAATTCATGAAGGATCCTTTGGCACTCATGCCAACAGACACACAATGGCGAGAAAAATTCTAAGAGGAGGTGTCATAAGTGTCAGATATACTCAGACAAAATCCATGTACCGCCTACACATCTCAAAGTTCTCTCTTCCCCATGGCCTTTTTCCATATGGGGAATCGACATGATTGGCATGATTGAGCCCAAGGCTTCAAATGGACATCAGTTGATCCTGGTAGCCATTGACTATTTCACCAAGTTGGTCGAAGCAGCATCATACGCCTAGGTAACCCGACAAGTCTTGGTCCGCTTTATCAAAAACAATATCATCTGTCATTATGGTGTTCCGAGCCAGATCATTACTGATAATGGATCTAACTTGAATAATAAGATGATAAAGGAGTTGTGCGCAAAGTTTAAGATCGAACACCATAACTCATCTCCCTACCGACCCAAGATGAACGGAGCGGTAGAAGCAGCTAACGAGAACATCAAGAAGATTGTTCAGAAGATGGTTGTAACCTACAAAGACTGGCATGAAATGTTACCCTTTGCTCTTCACGGTTATCGCACATATGTCCGCACTTCAACAGGGGCAACCCCTTTCTCTCTAGTATATGGCATGGAAGCAGTGCTTCCCATTGAAGTAGAGATCCCATCGATCTGGGTATTGATGGAAGCTAGGCTAACAGAAGCTGAATGGTGCCAAAGTCGGCACGACGAACTAAATCTGACCGAAGAGAAGCGAATGACAGCATTATGCCACAGTCAGTTGTATCAGCAGAGAATGAAGAAGGCCTTCGACAAAAAGGTCCGACCTCGCGTCTTCAGGAGAGGAGACCTTGTGCTCAAAAAGATACAATCATTCCTCATTGATTCTCGGGGCAAATGGACTCCTAATTATGACGGCCCTTATGTGGTCAAGAAAGCTTTCTCAGGCGGCGCCTTGAGACTTACAACCATGGACGGAGAGGAATTTGCCTACCCCACAAATGTTGATGTAGTCAAGAAATACTTCGCCTAAACTAAAAAAAAACGTCTCGGTGGATTGAAAACCCAAAAGGGCGGTCCAGGAAAAAATTAGAGACATATTAAAATAAAATCATCCCGGTGGATTGGAAATCTCAAGGTACAATCCGGGCAAAAGTTAGGGATAATGGCAAGTAACTACGTCCAACAGGGGCAAATCCCCTAGTAGCAGTCATGCCATCCATCAGAAAACTCCAGTCAAGGTCATCTTTGACGGAAGCTCAGGATTCCCCGAATTCAAAGTTAGTAGAAGGATAATGGTTGTTATGTTTCAATGTATCCCTTTTCCCTTAAATTACCATTTCCAAACCTTGTAAATACTCTAGGGAATCACGTGTTTGGCTGATTTCCATCCTATCAATAAAATTTGAGCCATTGTGCTTTTGTTTGCAATTCTTATTTGTTTTAGCTTTACAGAACGACATTTTAACATGATCAACGATTCTTGAAATAAAACAAAAATGAATTTACTTGTCAAACTTTTTTGCTTTTAAAATAAAGATAGCAATTTCTTTTGACTGTTGAACATCGAAAGAACATCGATCGCTTCGCCAGAAGTAATCGAGCTTAGACCAAAGAAACTTAGACCAGTTCCTTGGTTAGAAACCAGGATCAAGGGGAAGTTTACATCAGAAACTGAGACCAGTTCCTTGCTAGGAAACTGGGATCGAGGGGAAGTTTATTTCAGAAACTGAGACCAATTCCTTGGTAGGAAACCAAGATCGAGGGGAGGTTTATTTCAGAAACTGAGACCAGTTCCTTGGTACAAAGACCAGGATCGAGGGGAAGTTTACCTTTTCTAAGCATTATTGCTTAGCAAAAGAAGAAGGATGTGCAAACTGCCATTCATAACCACCATCAAAATTTTGGGTATTCCAATATTTAATCCTCTTGCACCCCGATTGCCCGAATACCTTCGCCATTCACACCTTCGGGTCTAAGAAGATAAAATAGGGGCATCTGTCATACCCCAAATTTTGACCACTAAGATTTCCCATCATTGTGCAAGTCATCATCACAATATGGATGAACCATTAGTCTCCCCAAAGATGGGTGAGCCTTCACTACAATCAGAATTAGGGTTTCAAGCCCTCTTTGAGCCTTAGACAAAGCATCAATCAAGGAATGACATGATTTTCAACTTGTCTAACCTCTCAAACATCCACAATGGATCAAGAGGACTCACACCTCAAGCATTAAGCATAAGGCTGCAACATTCTGAGTGGATCAAGCCTCAAGATCGTCAGTGTCACCAAATTAGAGTTTTGATCGACTAGGGCCTCCAGATGGGAATTTTCCTTTGGGCATGAGCAAATGCTTCAAAGCATAACCTAATACGCTCCATGGAACATCATGGACCCAATCATCAAGTCAATTTTGACCTCAGGGGATGCATTCATCAAAAATCAGGAATTAGGGTTTCTTGACCTAATTCACCCCTAAGTTGACTTTTGGGATAAATCATGAGCCAAGACCTCAATAGAGGATTTGAGGGTATCTAATAAGCTACCTTGATCCATTTGCAACAATGGATTGAGCCAAGAAGCTTGAGCAACAAGTTTCAAATTCATCAGAACCACAATTAGGGTTTCGCGAGAAAAGTCAACTGTGCCTTTGACTTTTGACCAAGACATGCTCCCAAACCTTGGAACATGATTTAATACACCCTATAACACCTATGAAATCAATCCATCAAGTTTGATTTAGGTCAAGTACTTGATTTCATAGAGGATCACACAGTTTGGAATTCATCTGATAAAAAGTCAACTGTGTACAAAAGTCAAACTTTGACTTTTTGAGATTTTTCATAATTATGGTTCCTTAACCCTAAAATGATGTTAATGTGTGGTTGGAATCATCATTCATCAAGAAAAATCAAGAAAAGTGGGATAACTTGTAAAAGGGGGTAACCATAAAAACTTAGAAATTTTTCCTAGTTATAGAAACAAAGTGGCTAGGGTACCAACTTTGGAGCATCATAACTCCTAAACCACAAGGCCATTTTCCCCATTCAAAGCTGGATTTGTAGCTCTCATGGCCCTTTACAAAAGCTTCAAACATAACTCATTCCAATTCCTCATGGATTTTAGGTTATGGAATGATCAAATTCACAAAAAGTGAAAATGTCACTTTTTTTCCAACACTTAGTGAAATTTTCACTAAGTTAGAATCTGCCTTCACTTTTTTCCAAATGTAAGGGCATTTTTCACTTGGATCCAGAAAGTATCAAAACCATTTCTGATCAAACAGTTGTTGTATCATATGAGGGCTTTCCAAATGGCCAAGAACTCCATCAAATTCCACTTGAGCCATGAGATATGACAATGGCAGCATGCCTTGCTGAAAACTGCCAAAGCAAGGCAGATTTGTGCATTTTGCTCGATTTACCAATTTTGTGAAAATGACAAACACACTTATCCATCTGAACACCTCAAGGGGACACCAAGGAGGAACCAACTCTGATCTCAAGCCTCCCAAGTCCTTGGAACTAAAAATAGCATGCTGTAGCGAGCGATTTTGGACGCGGTTCTTAAGCGCTGGTCGCTCTCTGCGGTTTGAGCTTAAACTACAGGTCGATTCATTTTTTATCCTATTGTGAGCTGAATAAGGAAGGGAAATAGATGTCTCCAATTAACCCTGCTTTGCATACTGAGTTTAAACAGCGGTTTGTTAGGTTACGAATGCTATCAATGTGGGGGGGCCTTTGTACTGGTTATTTGTATTTTCGCCAATACTGTTTTCTTTCTTCTTTTTTCTTTTTTACCTGGGCAGAAGGTTTCTGGTGGGGAACTAGGATTAGGATGTTAGGACTGGTGCTTTTGAATTACTGCTTTTTGATTGATGGAGATATGGGATTTGGGTTTTTTGTTGATTGCGCTCGCTAAGATCTTTTCTTTCAATCTTATGCCTACGTATTCCCGTTTACCGAAACAGGGAAATCAGAGCGTTCGTAGAATGGGAGGAAAGGGGTGTTTTGGTGTCTTGTTCAAAGCCCAAGACGTGAAGCGAAAGGTGATTTGTATCTTGTTCAAAGCCCAAGATGCGAAGCTGAAAGGTCTATTTGTGTCTTGTTCAAAGCCCAAGACGTGAAGCTGAAAGACCTCGACTTTAGAGAGAATTTGTCATCTCTAAAGAGGGGGAAGGAGAATTACTTTAATTGGGATACGCGGATCCGAGCAATGCCATAATTTCTGAAGAAAGGGTTTTAACTTGAAGGAGAAGACTTTAACTCAGTGTAGAGCAATGCCATCTTTCCTTAGGAATTTCTCATGCTAAAAGAGGGGCAGTGGCATGGATGTAGATGATCCAGAGGCTTGCCGCTTACAGCGATTAGATGAAAGGAAAGGAGTTGTTGATGTTTGTGTACTGCGAACGAGGCACAACTTTGATGCTAAAAGGTCGATTGGATCAACCAGTGGTTTTCTTATACAAAGCCTAAGAGGAGGCTAATTTCCGCTAGGAAAATCATTATACAAAGCCTAAGATGAGGCTATTTTGTGTCTCCTACAAAGCCCGAGAGAGAGGCTAAAAGTTTTTGACCCAGTGGGGCATATCGTTATACAAAGCCTAAGAGGAGGCTAGCAAAGAGTTGACTCAGTTGGAGAATCTTTTATACTCAGTAATAGAGTGTTTTTGTATCTCGTACAAAGCCCGAGAGAGATGCGAAAAGGTTGTTTTGACTCCATTGGGGAGAATTTTGGTATCTCGTACGAAGCCCGAGATGGAGGCTATGGTAACTGTTTCAGTTGAGTGACAGATCCAATATACTGATTTAAAAGAGAAAATCAGTTCTTATATGAGCAACACTGTACTCAGGGATTTAATTTGAGGATCAGGGATATTTCTTTCTCTTTGAGGAAACGGGAAATCCAAAGGGTATCGAGACTATCTGAGTCTGCGGGTTTCCTTCCTATTTAACAAAGGGTGCTTGAGAATGTCTTTGAGACTCAAGGAAGTTAGACTGTCCGTGTCTAGAGTTTTATCTTTTGTACTATGCTTCGAGAAACAGTAGTAGACTCTATGAAAGGACTGTTCTATGAGGATGACTAGGTTCTGTTCCTATACCTCTAGGAGGTCGTCGGGACAATTTGTACGAAGCCCAAGAGGAGGCTGGAAACTTTTAAGAAGCCGACGGGTCCTTGTACGAAGCCCAAGAGGAGGCTATCATTCCCGAAGGAAGAGATCATTATACGAAGCCTAAGAGGAGGCTGTGAATACTTCTAAGAAGCCGTAGGGTCCTTGAATAATGCCCAAGAGGAGGCCGATGCTTTTAAGAAGCCCGTGGGTCTATCATCTCCTTTCCATTAGGAGAGATAACTCTTTTAAAGATAAAAACCACTAGTAAATGTGCGAGGTTTACTATCCAGCGATTTTTAGCTTTTAAAGAGGGTTCCTTAGTTAAGGTCCAAGATTATGACTGTAGTGGGTACCCAAACCCCGAGACATTCAAGGCAAGCTATCCACAAGGAATAGATCAAGTCAGGAAAGTTTGAGAATTGGGAAGAAACTCAAAGATGCCATTCACGGAGAATACATTCATCTTGGGGAGTAGAGCTTCTTGACGATTCCTAAGGAGGACAGCCGAAGAGAAGACTGTATCTGGTGCTCCTATTGGGGATCTAGGCGTCTATTTCTACGAATAAATGAAACGGCGTCACCTAGTTCTAGACGTAGTTGCCGGGGAAACTCGAAATATCTATACTATTATTACACAGTAGATATGAGTTTATGAAAGGAGACTTACAGTGAGAAGCCCCCAATACAGTTTATAATATGAAAGCAGTAAATGAAAGCGATAACCACTTACTCGGTTGTAGTGCTTCCATGTTGTTTGGTTAGTTGTTCAACAAAGAAAGATTGAAAACAACAGTATATTCAAAATCAAAGGAGAAAGTGCTTTGAAAAAGAAAGATTTGGGGCTTACAGCTCAAGGAGAGGCCCAGGGTTTTATCAGTGAGCGCACTGTTTGAATTTGTACAGAGGGACTTATACAAGTGACTGGGGCCCAAAAAGGTTTTCTGTACAAAGGGATGGGTCTTACACTCTCTCAAGAGGCCCAAAAAGGTTTAAAGAAAAAGAGTGGGGCTTATAACACGAGGGTAGGCCCAAATGATTTTTCGTTTAAAAAATGGCGATCGCGCAGAGGTTTTCTTTTAACGCAGAGGGACTTATACAATAAGTGAGGCCCAAAATGTTTTGGTTAAAAGGGGGATTGGGTCTTACACTCTAATAGAGGCCCAAAAAGGTTTAAAAGAAAAAGAAATGGGTCTTACTACTCGAGGGTAGGCCCAGATGATTTTTGAAATGGCGACGATCGCGCCGTTTGTTTTTTGACGGTATCGGGACTTATACAATAAGTGAGGCCCAAAGATGATTTGGTCAAAAAAAGGATTGGGTCTTACACTCTAATAGAGGCCCAAAGTGTTTTGAAAATGATTTATGAGGGTTGAATTAATCCAAAACCCTAATTTATTTCCAAAAATGTATTTAATTGAATAAAAATTCAATTAAAATGATCAAAAATTGTTTAACACATGGAAAACAAATTGTGATCTTGGATTAATGCTTCAAAAATTAAGTATTGACCTACAAAATAATTAGAAAGTATTAAAAGTTGCAAAATCAATGTAGAAAAAATATTTAAAATGTCAAAAACAATTAAAATATTAATTCTTTGCAAAAATATCAATTATATGAAATAAATAATAATTTTGGGATTTTTTGATAAAATAAAATATTTTAACATTTTTGTGAATTATTAAAAAAAGAATCAACTCAAAATCATTAAAACTCAGAGAGAAATTAATTTTTGAATCAATTAAACAAAATCACAAAATTCAAATATTTGAATTATTCAAAAATGGCGCCAAGAACACACCAAGAACACGCGCGTGTTCTGGGTTTGGCTGATTTGCATTTTCTCCTCAATCTCACTGAATACTTGATTATACCATGCAATCCACATATCATTATGCTCGTCTCAACCTCACGATCATGTCTATAACACTTAATTTCATTTAAATTAAACATAAAACATGAAATCACGAAGAAACCTCAAGAACCCTAATTTCTGCATGAAGGCTAGGAGTTTTGATACACGATTCAAACAATGCAATTAATTGAGGGAAAACATTCCATGCATGATTATGAATGTATGGCCAAATTATTGTGCGAGGAAATATGCATAGATTGAGAGATGACCAAGTATGTGCTTACCTCCAAGCCGTGACAGCAAGTTCAAAGTGATTTTTGATTTGGAGGTGTTACAGATGAGTTGTGATGATCTGGACAGCTTCCCTACACCCTATGGATTGTGTTTGGATGGTTGGACTTGATTGAAATTGGCTGGATCATTTTGTGGTACCTCAGCTGCACCTTGTTTGAAAATTTGAGCAACCAGCTGGTGATTTCATGAAATTGATGTTTCAGAAGTTATGTGAGTGTTTGATCAGCTCATATGTGATGTATGTGAGGTGTGTGCGTGATTGGTTTGTGCAGAATTGCTCTCAAACTCAAAACCCGATAGCTACCTTGCTAAGAAAGGCATTTTTGCCAAGAGAAAGAGATTTTGAGGAAAGCATCTGTTAGATGGCTTTGGTGTACTCAAACTGACCATAATTGAGCTCTATTTATAGTAGAGCAAGTTTGTTTTGCAAGGAATAGTGCATGGCAGCTGGTAAGTAGGTTTCCTCAATGTTGGCCAATGGAAATGAAAGTCTCCTCTAGCCATTTGTAGCGAGCGATTTTGAACGCAGTTCTTAAGCGCTGGTCGCTCTCTGCGGTTGAGCTTAAAACTACAGGTCGATTCATTTTTTATCCTATTGTGAGCTGAATAAGGAAGGGAAATAGATGTCTCCAATTAACCCTGCTTTGCATACTGAGTTTAAACAGCGGTCTGTTAGGTTACGGATGCTATCAATGTGGGGGGCCTTTGTACTGGTTATTCGTATTTCACCAATACGGTTCTTTCTTTCTTTTATTTTCTAGGCAAAGGGTTTCTGGCGGGGAATAAGGATTAGGATGTTAGGACTGATGCTTTTGAATTACTGCTTTTGATTGATGGGGATATGGGATTTGGGTTTTTTGTTGATTGCGCTCGCTAAGATCTTTTCTTTCGATCTTATGCCTACGTATTCCCGTTTACCGAAACAGGGAAATCAGAGCGTTCGTAGTTCCTCCTATTCTATGGGAGGAAATTGGTTATTGGTGTCTTGTTCAAAGCCCAAGACGTGAAGCGAAAGGTGGTTTGTATCTTGTTCAAAGCCCAAGATATGAAGCTGAAAGGTCTATTTGTTGTCTTGTTCAAAGCCCAAGACGTGAAGCTAAAAGACCTCGACTTTAGAGAGAATTTTTCATCTCTAAAGAGGGGAGAAGGAGAATTACTTTAACTGGGATACGTGGATCCGAGCAATGCCATAATTTCTGAAGAAAGGGTTTTAACCTGAAGGAGAAGACTTTAACTCAGTGTAGAGCAATGTCATCTTTCCTTAGGAATTTCTCATGCTAAAAGAGGGACAGTGGCATGGATATAGATGATCCAGAGGCTTGCCGCTTACAGCGATTAGATGAAGGGAAAGGAGTTGTTGATGTTTGTGTACTGTGAACGAGGCACAACTTTGATGCTAAAAGGTTGATTGGAACAACCAGTGGTTTTCTTATAAAAAGCCTAAGAGGAGGCTAATTTCCACTAGGAAAATCATTATACAAAGCCAAAGAGGAGGCTATTTTGTGTCTCGTACAAAGCCCGAGAGAGAGGCTAAAGGTTTTTGACCCAGTGGGGCATATCGTTATACAAAGCCTAAGAGGCGGCTAGCAAAGAGTTCGACTCTTGCTTAAGGGATTTATATCTCGTACGAGGCCCGAGATGGAGGCAAAAAAAGGGGTGATTGACTCAACGAGGGAATCTTTTGTGTCTCATACAAAGCCTGAGAGAGAGGCTAAAAGGTTGTTTTGACTCTACTGGGGAGAATTTTGGTATCTCGTACGAAGCCCGAGATGGAGGCTATTGTAACTGTTTCAGTTGAGTGACAGATCCAATATACTGATTTAAAAGAGAAAATCAGTTCTTATATGAGTAACACTGTACTCAGGAATTTGATTTGAGGATCAGGGATATTTCCTTCTCTTTGAGGAAGCGGGAAATCCAAAGGGTATTGAGACTGTCCGAGTCTGCGGGTTTCCTTCCTATTTAACGAAGGGTGCTTGAGAATGTCTTTGAGACTCAAGGAAGTTAGATTGTCCAAGTCTAGAGTTTTATCTTTTTTACTATGCTTCGAGAAACAGTAGTAGACTCTATGAAAGGACTGTTCTATGAGGATGACTAGGTTCTGTTCCTATACCTCTAGGAGGTCGTCGGGACAATTTGTCAGAAGCCCAAGAGGAGGCTGGAATCTTTTAAGAAGCCGACAGGTCCTTTTACGAAGCCCAAGAGGAGGCTATCATTCCCAGAGGAAGAGATCATTATACGAAGCCTAAGAGGAGGCTGTGAATACTTCTAAGAAGCCGTAGGGTCCTTGAATAATGCCCAAGAGGAGGCCGATGCTTTTAAGAAGCCCGTGGGTCTATCATCTCCTTTCCATTAGGAGAGATAACTCTTTTAAAGATAAAAACCACTGGTAAACGTGCGAGGTTTACTATCCAACGACTTTTAGCTTTTAAAGAGGGTTCCTTAGTTAAGGTCCAAGATTATGACCGTAGTGGGTACCCAAACCCCGAGACATTCAAGGCAAGCTATCCACAAGGAATAGATCAAGTCAGGAAAGTTCGAGAATTGGGAAGAAACTCAAAGATGCCATTCACGGAGAATACATTCATCTTGGGGAGTAGAGCTTCTTGACGATTCCTAAGGAGGACAGCCGAAGAGAAGACTGTATCTGGTGCTCCTATTGGGGATCTAGGCGTCTATTTCTACGAATAAATGAAACGGCGTCACCTAGTTCTAGACGTAGTTGCCGGGGAAACTCGAAATATCTATACTATTATTACACAGTAGATATGAGTTTATGAAAGGAGACTTACAGTGAGAAGCCCCCAATACAGTTTATAATATGAAAGCAGTAAATGAAAGCGATAACCACTTACTCGGTTGTAGTGCTTCCATGCTGTTTGGTTAGTTGTTCAACAAAGAAAGATTGAAAACAACAGTATATTCAAAATCAAAGGAGAAAGTGCTTTGAAAAAGAAAGATTTGGGGCTTACAGCTCAAGGAGAGGCCCAGGGTTTTATCAGTGAGCGCACTGTTTGAATTTGTACAGAGGGACTTATACAAGTGACTGGGGCCCAAAAAGGTTTTCTGTACAAAGGGATGGGTCTTACACTCTCTCAAGAGGCCCAAAAAGGTTTAAAGAAAAAGAGTGGGGCTTATAACACGAGGGTAGGCCCAAATGATTTTCCGTTTAAAAAATGGCGATCGCGCCAAGGTTTTCTTTTAACGCAGAGGGACTTATACAATAAGTGAGGCCCAAAATGTTTTGGTTAAAAGAGGGATTGGGTCTTACACTCTAATAGAGGCCTAAAAAGGTTTAAAAGAAAAAGAAATGGGTCTTACTACTCGAGGGTAGGCCCAAATGGTTTTTATTTTTAAACGGGCGACGATCGCGCTGTTTACTTGTACAGAGGAACTTACACAATGAGTGAGGCCCAAAAAGTTTTTGTACAAGGGGGGATGGGTCTTACACTCTCTCAAGAGGCCCAAAAAGTTTTTGAAAATGATTTATGAGGGTTGAATTAATCCAAAACCCCAATTTGTTTCCAAAAAATGTATTTAATTGAATAAAAAATCAATAAAATTGATCAAAAATTGTTTTACACATGGGAAACAAATTGTGATCTTGGATTAATGCTTCAAAAATTAAGTATTGGCCTACAAAACAAATAAAAAGCATTAAAAGTTGCAAAATCATTGTGGAAATAATATTTCAAATGTTAAAAACAATTAAAATATTAATTCTTTGCAAAAATATCAATTATATAAAATAAACAATATTTTTGGGATTTTTCGGTAAAATAAAATATTTTAACATTTTTTTGAATTATTGCAAAAAGAACCAATCAAAAATGATAAAAATTGAAGGAGTTATTAATTTTTCAAATCATTAAAAATAATAGTATGAAAAATAATAAAATAAAAAAGTGATAAAAAGAAGTCTGGGGCGAGGGGGATTCGAACCCCAGACCTCTCGCTTGCTAATACTCACAAAACCAGCTGATGAACCGCTGGGGCGCAATGCCAATTCATTAAATATATGGCAAGTGAAAATTATATAGAGAACTTGGTTGGTTTTCTGAAAATGGCGCCATGGCCATCTCCTTCCCCGAGCTCGTGCATGAAGCACCCTATCTCACTCATCTCTCAACCATTGGACATGATTCAAACACCAAACTCGTGCGTTTTTTCACAAGGAACAAGATTGCAATACCCAATTTTATTCATTTTCAGTGTGGAGTGAAATAATCATGATGAACACAGATGAACCCTAATTTGCAAAAGCAATCGTGCAAGCATGGTTATGAGGTCTATGATCAAATTTATTGAGGCAAAACAATCAGCATATGATGGTAATCAAATGGCAAAATTATCATGCGAGGAAATATGCATGGATCATGGAGTTTGAGTTTGAAGCTCACCTTGATGCAAGCTGAAATGGAACTTTACCCCAGATGGTGTTCCAGTCATGAATTGATGATCCCTACAGCTTCAATGGATGTTATGGAGTATGTTGCAAGCTTTGGAAAACTTTGAAATTCTCTGGATCAAGCTGGAGACCTCCACCTGCAAAACTGAAGCAAAATGGCTT
Source organism: Lathyrus tuberosus (assembly GCA_022829125.1). Classification (NCBI taxonomy): domain Eukaryota; kingdom Viridiplantae; phylum Streptophyta; class Magnoliopsida; order Fabales; family Fabaceae; genus Lathyrus; species Lathyrus tuberosus. The sequence continues at coordinate 940,277 of JALAZF010000380.1, forward strand.
GGTTGAAGAGTGATTTTGAGCTGGGAGTGTTACAGATGTTGTTTAAGAACTTGGACACCTCAAATACATCATATGTGATGTGTTTGAGCAATTGGAATTGATTGCTTATGGCTGCAACTCAAAACCCGATAGTTATTACTCAAAAACAAGAAAACTTGAAGTTCAAGAAAGAATGAGAGAAAGCAGTGCTGTAACTGGATTTGGGGTGAGTTGAGTGATCCATTGAGACCTCTATTTATAGGTGATCAACTCTTGTCTTGGAGGAATAGTGAATGGCAGCTGGATCAGATCACATTTGCTTGGATTGGCTTGGCATAAATGCCTCTTGCACTAGGCATAACAGCTGCTCCAAATAGATCAGCTATGCCTTGACTGAAATCACATTCTTCAGATGTTTTTAATGTTGTTTAATCAGAGAACTTGACTGAGGAGAGTGAGAATCTTGACAATGCACTATTCCACATAAATGCATTTTGAATTCAAGGCAAAAAGTGCCAAAGTGGATGAATTTCAAGTTGGAAGGTTCTTTGGCTTTTTGACTCAGATTTATCAGTTGGATTAGATGCAATGTGATTGGTTTGAACACAAGTGGCATGCTGATCCTCAGTCTTTGGCTCAAAATCGTGTGAGATAAGCAAACATGCAAACTGATTTTTCCAAAACAGCTTGCAGCAGCATGACTTTGGGCATGGATTTCTCATGGCTTGAGTTGAATCAATTCATGCTGTTGAGCCCTTTGAATTCTTAGCAACATATGCAACAACATTGATGTTTAACTTTGGGACTGATTCAGCTTGCATCTATGTGCAAAAATCCCACAAGTTTTGGTGTTTCAACAAAATTCTGTTTTAGGCAGAATTTTTCTAAGTGTTGGAAAATGGTATTTTTCCACATTTTCAGCCACTTTGGCTACTCATAGCTCAAAATCCATAAGGAATTGGAGTTAGGCCTAGTTGAAGTTTTTGTAGAGGGCAGTGAGATCTACAAATCAAGCTTTGGATGGAAAAAATTGGCCTTGTGGTTTAGGAGTTATGGTCCTCCAAAGTTGGTACCTTTGCCACTTTATTTTTAACTTAGAAAAATTTCTAAGTTTTATGGTTACCCCTTTTACAAGTTATCTCACTTTTCTTGATTTTTCTTGATGAATGATGATTCAAATAATACATTAACATCATTTTAGGGTTAAAAATCCATTTTGGTGAAAAATCTCAAAAAGTCAAAGTTGACTTTTGTGCACAGTTGACTTTTTATTAGATGAATTCCAAACTGTGCAATTCTTCAGGAAATCATGTCCTTGACCTAAATCAAACTTGATGGACATGTTCCATGGGTGTCATAGGGTATATTCAATCATGTATTAGGGTTTGGGAGCATGTCTTGGTCAAAAGTCAAAGTTACAGTTGACTTTTCCCTTAAAACCCTAATTGTGGTGCAGATGAAAATGAAACTTGTTGCTCAAGCTTCTTGGATCAATCCATTATTCCAAATGCATCAATATGGTGTATTAGAGACCCTCAAATCATGTCTTGAGGTCTTGGCTCATGGTTTGTCCCAAAAGTCAACTTAGGGGTGAATTAGGTCAAGAAACCCTAATTCCTGATTTTTGATGAATGCATCCCCTGAGGAAAAATTGACTTGATGCATGGGTTCATGAGGTTCCATGAAGTATATTAGGTCATGTTTTGGATCATTGCCTTATGCCCAGATGAAAATTTCCATCTGGAGGCCCTGGTTGACCAAAACCCTAATTTGGTGACACTGTCGATCTTGAGACTTGATCCACCTAGAAGGGAGCAGCCTTGTGCTTAATCCTTGAAGTGGGAGTCCTTTTTGATCCATTGTGGATGTTTGAGAGATTAGACAAGTTGAAGATCATGTCATTTCTTGATTGATCCTTTGTCTAAAGCTCAGAGAGGGCTTGAAACCCTAATTTTGATTGTATTGGATGCTCACTCATCTTTGGGGAGACTAATGAAGCATGATGGTTCATCAATATTGTGATGATGATTTTCACAATGATGGGAAATCTAAGTGGTCAAAATTTGGGGTATTACAGATGCCCCTATTTAATCTTCTTGGACCCGAAGGTATGAATGACGTTAGTATTCGAGCATTCGGGGTGCAAGAGGATTAAATATCGGAATATCCGAAATTTTGATGGTGGTTATGAATGGTAGCTTACACATTCATCTTCTTTAACTAAGCAATGATGCTTTGAAAAGGTAAACTTCCCCTCGATCCTGGTTTTCAGCCAAGGAACTGGTCTCAGTTTTCTTTTGAAATAAACCTCCCCTCGTTCTTGGTTTCCTACCAAGGAACTGGTCTTAGTTTCTGATTTAAACTTCCCCTCGATCCTGGTTTCTTACCAAGGAACTGGTCTTAGTTTCTGATTTAAACTTCCCCTCGATCCTGGTTTCCTACCAAGAACTGGTCTTAGTTTCTTTTGTCAATAAACTTTCTTGACAAGGGACGCTATTCATAGCGGCTTTCCTCAAACTTCTCGCCGAATTTTCCTGGGGAGATGCCATTTGAGTGGAAAAAGTTTTGATGTCAGACTTGCTGGGGAACCTAGTCGTCTGAGTTGTAGAGTTGTACAAACTTCTCTGTTGGAGACGCCATCTGTCGGTTCTACTGGGGAAAGCGAGTCTCTTGAGAGACTGTTTTCGTTTGGGATCTTTCATCATACTTTTCTCGGGATCTTCCCGGAGAAACGCCATATGATGGGGTCCAATTTTGAGGTGCCGATGACCTTTTCATCAACAACTTTTCAGAGAAATACTGATGTACTGCCGAATCTCTGATCACGAGGCTTTCTCTGTGGATTTTCCTTAATCCGGGAAAGCAAGGATATCATCTTCAATGGCGAAGAGTGACATTTGTTGAAGGTTCTCTGATCTTTCAGAGGTTCAAGTTATCAAAGTGGCCAAGTGCCGACTCTGATCTAAAGATACACTGGTGGCGAGACTGTGCAGACGCAACACTTCCTGACGAGGAAAGAACTGACAAACTCGATTGAGAAAACTGTTTATCACTAGGGGACAAGACCGACTCAAGTGATAGTGATGCAATACGAAATGCGAACGCAAATAAAATGCATGAAGTATGTATGTTTGTGCTGACAAAACAGACACGACATACAGACTAATGGATGAACACAATTGGATACTCGGCCATCGCGGGGCGAAGAAGTACCGTTGATTCAAAATAGCAATTCCACCTTGCTTAGGAGAGATAGTCCACGCGGGGAGCTATGTTGATCGGGCTTAGGAGATGAGAACTCGGCCGAGGTGTGTCAGACGAAACAAGGTCTCTGACACAGTTGATCCCTTCATTCAGGCATACTGGCTTAGAAGGAGTACTTTGATTCTGCACTTTGAAGTTCGCTTACTTCGGGAGAAGCAATCGATGTTCTTCTGATGTTCAACAGTCAAAAGAAATGCCATCTTTAATTTAAAAGCAGAAAAAGTTTTAACAAGTAAATTCATTTTTGTTTTATTTCAAGAATCGCTGATTAAGTTTAAACAACGTCGTTCTGTAAAGCTAAAGCAAGTTAAGAATTACAAACAAAAGCACAAAGGCTCAAATTTTATTGATAAGATGGAGATCAGCCAAACGCGTGATTCCAAAGAGTATATACAAAGTTAGAAAATGGTAATTTACAGGGAAAAGGGCTACGTTGAAACATAATGACCACTATCCTTCTATCAACTTTGAATTCGGGGCATCCTAAGCTTCCGTCGAAGATGACCTTTGACTGGAGATTTCCTCCGATAGATGATGCTGTACCTGCTGCTGCTGAGGGACTTGCCTCTGTTGACCATAGTTACTTGCCATTATCCCTAATTTTTGCCTGGATTGTACTATGAGATTTCCAATCCATCGGGATGATTTTTTTTCATGTCTCTAACTTTTGCCTGGACCGCCCTTTCGGGTTTTCAATCCACCGAGACGTTTTTTTTTTTTAGTTTAGGCGAAGTATTTCTTGACTACATCAACATTCGTGGGGTAGGCAAATTCCTCTCCGTCCATGGTTGCAAGTCTCAAGGCACCGCCTGAGAAAGCTTTCGTGACCACATTGGGGCCATCATAATTCGAGGTCCATTTGCCCCGAGAGTCAGTGAGAAATGATTGTATCTTCTTGAGCACGAGGTCTCCTTTTCTGAAGACACGAGGTCGGACTATTTTGTCGAACGCCCTCTTCATTCTCTGTTGATACAACTGACCGTGGCATAGTGCCGTGATTCTCTTCTCTTCGATCAGGTTCAGTTCGTCGTGTCGACTTTGACACCATTCAGCTTCGGTAAGCTTCGTTTCCATCAATACTGGGATTGACGGGATCTCTACTTCTATGGGGAGTACTGCTTCCATGCCATATACTAGAGAGAAAGGGGTTGCCCCTGTTGAAGTACGGACAGATGTACGATAACCATGAAGAGCAAAAGGTAACATCTCGTGCCAGTCTTTATAGGTTACAACCATCTTTTGAACGATCTTCTTGATGTTCTTGTTAGCCGCTTCTACCGCTCCGTTCATCTTGGGTCGGTAGGGAGATGAGTTATGGTGTTCGATCTTGAACTCTGCACACAACTCTTTCATCATCTTATTGTTCAAGTTTGATCCATTATCAGTAATGATCTCGCTTGGAACACCATAACGGCAGATGATATTGTTTTTGATAAATCGGACCACCACTTGTCGGGTTACATTGGCGAATGACGCTGCTTCGACCCACTTGGTGAAATAGTCAATGGCTACCAGGATGAACCGATGTCCGTTTGAAGCCTTGGGCTCAATCATACCAATCATATCGATTCCCCATATGGAAAATGGCCACGGGGAAGAAAGAACTTTGAGATGTGATGGCGGTACATGAATTTTGTCGGAGTATATCTGACACTTCTGACACCTCCTCATGTACTTGTAGCAGTCGGATTCCATTGTCAACCAATAATACCCGGCCCTGAGAATTTTTCTCGCCATTGTGTGTCCGTTGGCATGAGTGCCAAAGGATCCTTCATGAATTTCTTTCATGAGCATGTCTGCTTCTGGTCTGTCGACACATCGGAGCAAAACCATGTCAAAATTTCTCTTATAAAGAGTGTCACCGCTCAGGAAGAGGTTTCCAGCCAATCTTCTGAGGGTTTTCCTGTCTTTTCTGAGTGCCCCAGATGGGTACTCTTATTTCTGAAGGAAGAATTTGATATCGTGATACCAAGGTCTGTCGTTTATGACTGCTTCAATCATGAAGATGTAAGCGGGCCGTTCAAGGCGCATGATGTCGATCTTAGGTATGTCATTCCATCGACCTACACTAATCATGGAAGAGAGAGTGGCTAATGCATCAGCCATGTGATTCTCATCACGGGGGATGTGATGAAAGTCGACTCTGTTGAAGAAGGGTAACAACCTTCTTGCATAGTCTTTGTAAGGAATCAATCCTGATTGGTATGTGTTCCAATTTCCTTTTATCTGGTTAATAACCAGGGCTGAATCGCCGTATACGTCCAAGTTTTTTATTCTTAAATCAATCGCTTCTTCGAGACCCATAATACATGCTTCGTATTCGGCCTCGTTGTTCGTACATTTGAACGTAAGTCTGGCAGTGAAAGGAATGTGGGAACACTGAGGGGTAACAATGATTGCCCCAATTCCGTTTCCATAATGATTGACTGCTCCGTCAAAGATAAGTCCCCACTAGGAACCTGGTTCTGGCCCTTCACTGGGTAGCGGTTCATCGCAATCTTTCATTTTTAGATACATGACATCTTCGTCTGGGAAGTCAAACCCGATTGATTCTTGATCGTCAATCGGTTGATGAGCCAAATGATCGGCTAAAATACTTCCTTTAACGGCTTTCTGAGCGTGGTACTCTATGTCATATTCTGATAGTAACATCTGCCAACGGGAAATCCTTCCCGTGAGAGCAGGTTTTTCGAAAACGTACTTGATTGGATCCCTTTCGGAGACCAAACAAGTAGTATGACGAATCATGTACTGGCGAAGACGTTTGGCTGCCCAAGCCAAAGCGCAACAAGTTTTCTCAAGCCTTGTGTACCGAGTCTCGCAGTCGGTGAATTTCTTGCTTAGATAGTAAATGGCAGACTCTTTCCTTTTAGTTTCGTCTTGTTGGCCAAGTACACATCCCATTGAGTCCTCTAGGACTGTGAGGTAAATGATTAGTGGTCTTCCTTCCACTGGAGGTGATAGGATTGGAGGATTCAACAGGTATTCCTTAATACTGTCGAAGGCGGTTTGGCAATCTTCTAACCAAACGCAATCCTGGTTTTTTTTCAATAACTTGAAAATCGGCGCACAAGTGGCGGTCATAAGGAATATGAATCTGGAGATGTAGTTCAAACGTCCCAGGAATCCTCTGACTTGTTTTTCAGTTTTCGGAGAAGGCATTTCTTGAATGGCTTTGACCTTGTCAGGATCAACCTCAATTCCTTTCTGGCTGACGATGAACCCTAGCAGTTTCCCCGAACGGACACCGAAGGTGCACTTGTTGGGATTCAAGCGGAGCTTGAATTTTCTTAGACGTTCGAACAATTTTGACAGATGTTCAACGTGCTCATCCTCTGTTCTTGATTTTGCAATCAAATCATCGACATATACCTCGATTTCTTTATGTATCATGTCATGAAACAGAGTAGTCATGGCCCTTTGATAGGTTGCCCCGACGTTCTTCAAACCGAACGGCATTACCTTGTAACAAAAGGTACCCCATGGGGTAATGAACGAAGTTTTCTCCATGTCTTTCGGCACCATTTTGATCTGATTATAGCCCGAGAATCCATCCATGAAGGAGAATACTTTGAACATTGCTGTGTTGTCAATCAACATGTCAATGTATGGTAAAGGAAAGTCGTCCTTTGGACTTGCCTTGTTTAGATCTCTGTAATCAACATACATTCTGACCCTTCCGTCCTTTTTGGGAACGGGTACGATATTGGTTAACCATTGAGGATATTCAGATGTAGCGAGGAAACCCGCGTCGATCTGTTTCTGTACCTCCTCCTTGATTTTGATGGCCATGTCCGGGTGAGTGCATCTCAACCTTTGTTTTACTGGCGGACATTCTGTTCTTAGCGGTAAGTGATGTTCCACGATGCTGGTATCCAACCCTGGCATATCCTGATAGGACCAAGCGAATACATCGGGGAATTCTTTGAGAAGCTTTATCAAACTTTCTTTGACAGTTGGACTGAGCAGTGCTCCGATCCTGATTTCTTTTCTCTCTTTTTCTGAACCCAAGTTTACCGTTTCCAACGGTTCTTTGTGAGGTTCAATGGACCTTTCCTCTTGTCTGAGTAGTCGGGAGATCTCTTTTGGAATTTCGTCGTCATTTTCTTCTTCAGCCTCAAATACCGAGAACTCAAAGTTGGGAGAAGGCATCGGATCGTATGTTTCAACGGGGTATAAAACAAGCAATCTGCATGACGTGATGATTCGTGTTTAGAAGAGATAGAGAAAATGTAAGTGTGTGCAGTGTATTTATTTTACTGCTTGTTTTTATTATTGAATATTTTTTTTAGGATTACCATTTTCTGAAAAAGCAAAAAGAGAAAATAGCAATTAATGCGGAAATTACAGAACGACGTTATTTTATTAATGAACAAGTCGACTCTTGAAACTACAGCCCTATAAAACAAAACTCACTCGCTTCGGGCAAAGCGAAGAGGGAAATTTACAGAAAGCGAGCCCTATCAAAACATCCGTTTCACCTGGGCAGGGTGAAAGGTTAAAGATAGCAATTACTTTGACTGATGAACGACCTTCGGAACCTAGACGGAAACCCATTGGCGGCGAACTCCTCGGTGAATCACAAAGTCTGGCACCTTCCTTGATTTGTCTTCATAAATGACGCTGATTTCTGGTGGAGCAGGATCATTGGAATCTGTCTCCCAAGCAGAATTGTCGTAGGAGGATTCCCCTGTTGCATTTTGCATAGCATTTGTGCTCTCAGCTGTATCTCCCCATCCAGTCGACTGGATATCTTCGAGCCTGATACGAGAGCTTTCGAGAGCGGTGTACTTGACCAATAGTCGTATTTTCCACTCGGTTGTCCCAAAGTGTCCCAAATTTCTTTGGAACTGGAGAAGTCATCCCTCTCGATGACGTTGACCTCAGGAAAAGCATAGTTGATGAATTCTAATCCCGCAAACGTTGCGAATTCATCTTCATGTTGAGTAGTTTTCGAATGACCTGAGTGTTGATCCCATGACATGGCGGGGACACAGGTATTCTGTTCAATGATGGTCAGCTGAGTTTCATTACTCGGCTGACTTTCTTGCCCCAAGTTTCCTGGGTAAGGCTGCCACATTGGCAGACCATCCATCGGGCCATGGTAATTGCGATCAAAGTTTTCTTTCATCAGAGTGTATTCCTCTAATGAATTTGGCGGAGCACGGCATCCTTCCGGATCACAATCTCCGTAGATCATTTCGACATCTGATCTTGGTATAAATCTCGGACTTTCTGTAGGAAAGCAAAAAGGCATAGGCACCTCTTCCTGAGACATATAGCCGTCCTTGTTAAGGTAGGACTTCCATTCTTCATCTGTGTCAGAGGGATCTTCCTCATTGATAGCATGAATTGTCTGAGACACTGGGTGGAGAAAACCTCCACTGTGGAAGAAGTTTTGAAGGGGATGAAGACTTTCATCGTTGGCGGCTGTCTGGGTACAGGTCGCAGAAAAACCAAGACCCTTCTTTGTTTTATTGTCAATAGGAATGACAAGCCGTCCCCATCCTGTCGTATCGGTACTCTCGATCACTTTGATAGCATCTTTGTATGAAGAAATTGAAGTTCCTTCTTTGAATTGATCGTTCTTGCTCACCGATAGTGCTTGGAACTGAGTTCCAATAACCTCCTCGGGTTCAACACAAGTAGATGATGATAAGTTACTCACGAGCAAGGCTTGTTCCCCATAAACCGTGACAAGTTGATCGTTCTGAACGAACTTTAGCTTTTGGTGGAGGGTCGAAGTGACCGCTCCAGCCCGATGTATCCAAGGTCTTCCTAATAAACAACTGTATGTTGCCCGGATGTCCATGACCTGGAAAGTGATTTGGAAAGTGTGAGGACCAATAGTTATGGGAAGATCAACTTCGCCGATAACTATTTTTCTGGATCCGTCGAATGCTTTGACGACGACCTCGCTGACTCTCATCGGAGGGCCCTTGAATGATAATTGCATCAAAGTGTACTTCGGCATAACATTCAGGGTTGACCCTGTGTCTACCAGTACGTTGGCTAAAGCATCGCCCTGGCAGTTAACTGTAATGTTGAGCGCCATGTTATGACGACGACCCCCTTCAGGTAATTCCTCATCACTAAATCCCAAATTATTGCAGGAAGTGATGTTAGAGACAATGCTATCGAACTGTCTGATTGTTATATCCTGTTCCACAAAGGCTTGCTCCAAGACTTTCTGTAGAGCCTCTCTGTGGGCTTTTGAACTGAGTAACAGCGATAATACTGAGATCTTTGAAGGAGTCTGTAACAGTTGATCAACAATGTTATATTCACTCCTTTGGATGAGCTTTAGCATCTCATCTTTGTCTTTTGAAAAGTCGGGATTACTAGATTGACCGACTGGTGGATCAGGAATTTCTGCCTGAAGTTCCTTTTCTTTGTTGGATTCTCCAACCCCTCGGTTGAAGATTCGACCGCTCCGTGTTACACGACTGATGTCTGCAATATTCACGACGGAGGGTAATGGAATTTCCTTTCCATTCTCGATTATTGTTGCACCGTATTTGTAAGGGATTGCCTTAGCTGATTCATACGGTAGTGGCCCCGGTAGATAGATGACTTTGGGAACCTTCTGATTTTTCTGACCGTCATAAGTAACCTCGATCCATTCCTGGTTGGGAACTTTAGATTCATCAAGTAGAGGGATGGTGGCAAAAACATCCCTGATCTGGTGATGACCAGAGATCGTGACAACATCCTCAACTTGATCGGCAAGGTAGTTCGGTGACCAAATGATGGGTCCTGAACCTGGATATGGACGAATTTCTCCATGATCGACCTGACCCTGAAGAGCTGCTCTCACAAGGTAACACCCTTGGTTACTTTCCGAACAGACACTGCAACTATCATAGTTGTGTGGTGGCACCTGGCCACGCCCACTTTAAATGCAATGCAACCTCACTAGGTTATCTTCCATTGATCGGACATCCTGACTTTGACGACGAGTAGGATTCCTGTTATTGATACTAATCCGTTGAGTATCTTCGTCCATATAGATTGGCATCCAACAGTGATTTAACAAGTGATGAAGTGCCTTCTGGACAAGGGTACAACCTCGATCGTTTTCGCAACCTGCTTTACAGTTTTGGTAATCATGTGATATTAAGAATCTGAGTCGGACCTGCTCAGCATGTAACTCTACCAGGTTGGTATCCATTACGCGAATATCGAAGATCTGAACCATATTGATTTGATAGGAGTTCCTATCATGGTAGTCTTGGATCCATCCAAGATCCATCTGACGCAGGAGGGCCTCTTGTATTAAAGAGCATCCCTGTTTATTTACCGAGCAAATCAGACAGGAACTGTAATCGTGCCGCGGCAGATTATGATACTGACTTTGCCTTGAGTGCATCGCCACCAAGTTGACATTCATCACACGGATGTCGTGGTTTTGAATGACGTTAGAATTCGTAGAGACCATGTTAACTCCACGAACTCGGTGCTCTTGGATCCATCCGAGATCCATATGTTCCTGCAGAGCTGCTTGCACCACAGAACATCCTTGGTTATCTTTAGAGCAGATATCACACTGGTGATAGTTATGAGGTGGCACATGGCCATATCCACTCTGTCTACAATGCATCTTGACCAGATTGGTCCCCAATAAGAGTACATCATGAATTTGATAGACATTGTTAGTCTCTTTCTCAATCAGATTGACTGCAGCCTTCTCATGTTGAGGCAGCGGGTTCGTAAGAACATTAGGATTCGTATCTTTGAAAGATAAGAGCCCGCTCCTAACAAGCTTTTGCACGTCGGATTTGAAATTGAGGCAAGTCTCAATGTTATGCCCTGAACCTCCTTGATGATAAGGACATGTTTGATCCGCTTTAAACCAGAAAGGCGGATTTTTCGGAACTGAAAGGGGAGACTTAGTCTGAATGTTCCCCTTAGCTAGCAGTAACGGAAACAGTTCTGCGTACGTTACAGGTATAGGATCAAATCCTGATGGCCGTGTTGTACGGTTGTTGTTGTATGGAGGACGAGCCTGCTGAAGAGGCTGTTGTGTCCTTTGCTGGTCAGGTTGGCTCTGCGCAACCTGAGGTTGATACATAGGAACAGGCGCGGGGCCGATAGCAGGAGTAACAGCTGCTACTGGCTGATAACGTCGCCTTTGCTTTCCGAGAGAGATATTCCTGATATCTTGCTCTTTTTTCTTAGGGAGAGCACTACCATATTTTTTAGTACCGCTCGTCGATCCAATGTCTTTTACCAAACGTCCTTCTCGGACGGCTTCCTCAAGACGTACACCCATGCCGACCATTTCGGTGAAATCACTGGGCGCACTGGCAACCATTCGGTCGTAGTAAAATGAGCTCAAGGTCTTTAAGAAGATCTTTGTCATCTCTTTTTCCTCAAGAGGTGGACAAATTTGAGCGGCAATTTCACGCCACCTTTGAGCATACTCCTTAAAGGTTTCCTTTTCCTTTTACGACATTGATCTGAGTTGATCTCTGTCGGGTGCCATGTCCAAATTGTATTTGTATTGTTGGACGAATGCAGTGCTAAGATCTCTGAAAGTACTGATCGTGGCACGGTTTAAACCCATGTACCATTTGAGTGCGGCGCCGGTTAAACTATCCTGGAAGTAGTGAATCAGCAGGTCCTGATTCTCCATCTGAGCTGACATCCGCCGAGCGTACATCACCAGATGGCTCTGAGGGCAAGAGTTACCCTTGTATTTTTCAAAGTCGGACACTTGGAACTTGTGCGGGACTTTCACATTTGGGACCAAGCAGAGGTCTGCGGCGTCCTTTCTAAATAGATCCTGACCGCGAATGGCTTGCAGCTCTTTCTGCATTTCCAAGAACTGCTCCTGGAATTCATCCATTCTGTCAAACATAGTTTCCTTCTTACCAGAAGGTGTCTGTGGAATCTGTCCTTCTGGGACAGTGTGCACCACAGTGGGTGGTACCGTGACTACGGCAGTAAGTCTTGGCACCTCCCGAAGTTTGTAACCTTCAGGAGTCTTGAGTATGCCCCTGGCATCTTCGCTTTCCCGAAGTTTGTAACCTTCAGGCCCAGCGGCTTCTGTTGCGATTCCCTGATCTTCAGTGATCGGTGGAACATATCCTTCCGGGATATAGTTAACAGGCATGCCCCAAGGACGATCTTTCAGCATCTGATACCTAGGATCATACTTTTCTATGATGGGTGTTGAGGTGATCTCTGAGATCACAGTTCTTTGTAGCTGAGCTCTTGCCATGGCTTGCATGTCGTTACAAAGCTTTCTCATATCCTCTTTCAGAGCGTCGATCTCTTCTTTCAACTCTCTATTTTCTTTCTCAAGATCATCCATCTTCTTCTGACGATTGGCCCGAGTATTATACGAATGAGACAGTTTGACTCTAGAATCGAGACACAAATGTGAGATTCGTAGGTAAGGAGAATACGCGATGTGAGAATGATGGATGCAATGATTATATTAATTGTTTTTAGGTTTAATCAAAATAAACTTCGACAATTAGATTGCAAATATCAAACAGTGGGGAAACCCCTTTTTATTGAAATTCAAAGGATTACAGAAATGGAAATACAGTAGATTACAAAGTGCAGAAACAGAAACCTAAACTAATGGGTCCCGAGTCCTCTCTGAGGAGAAACCGGGTGCTGACTCTGGTACTTTCTTTTTCTTTGACCGGGGCGCTTGGGCCGTTGTCGGGTTGTCATTCCTTTGCCAAGTGAAAGGAGTGAGCAAATTCCTTTGGTCATCTTGATTCTCTACAGCATGCTGCTCCAAAATTTCAATCAGAGCATCTTTCTCTTTCAGTAATTGCTGTATTTGGATACACTCTACGTCGAGGGTGCGGTACTTGTTCTTCCAAGACCTTCTTTCCTTTTGAACTTTGTTGAGAGTAACCTGAAGCCTTTCAGTTTCCGTCATGAAGTACATGACAATTTCCCTCGGCGGAAGAATTTCGTAACGAGGATAAGGCATCTTTAGCTTGAGAGCTCTAGTTTGTACCCAATGGAGATAAGGCTCCACCGAGACACAGTCCGGTTTTCCCAGAGACTCTCGTCCTTTCTTATGAACATGTTTCCAAGCTTGCACTATTTCCATCTTTAGTGCTATGTCGTTTTCTCCTTCTTTGAAGAAAAGACCTTCCAGATGAACACCCAGTGGGATGTGTCTCATCGGGTATCCAAATTGACGAAGAACTAATATCGGATGATAGTTGATTCCTCCTTTAGTTCCTATGAGGGGTACGCTGGGGAAGTTTCCACAACGGTCAATGATTCTGATTCCCTCATAAATCCTATTACACCAATCTATATCAGAGTTGGTGAGGGACATGATCTTCTGGGACCAACATAAGACACTCTTGCGATCCCAAAAAGCAGCAGACTTGGGCAAGTGAGAGATAAACCATTTGTAAAGCAAAGGTACACAACACGTGATCTCCCCTCCGCTGTACAAATTTCCCAAGTGTACAGAATGATACGCATCTGCAAGTAAAGTCGGCACAGGGTTTCCAATGAGAAAAACCTTAATAGCGTTGATATCGACGAAGTTATTGATGTTGGGAAACAAAAATAACCCGTAGGTGAGCAAGACAAAGATGCTTTCAAAAGCAGTCTCGTTCCCTATACTAACGAAGTACAGAGCTTTCTTTGTCAAGAACTGGGCTGGCAAACCTTGGATGCCACCCTTAGCGGTCATGTGAGCCCTGACCTCAGACTCGTCCAAATGAATTGCTCTTGCAATAGTCTGATTCTTTGGAATTTCCTCCAGTCCAGAAAATGGAGCTCGATCCGTGATATGTAAATCAGTCAGATGAGAATACTCCTCCAGCGTTGGTGCCAGCTGGTAATCTGGGAATGTGAAACAATGATAAACTGGATCGTAGAACTGAATGAGCGCGTCCATGATCCCCTTAATCACATGGACTCTTAACAGTGGTAGCAAACCACCGTGCTTGGCTCTGAAAGCCTCTGGGTTAACGATCATCCTCGCTAACTTTCTCAAATCCCCTAGTTTTGGAACCTTGAAGGTATACTGGCGAGTTCTCCTTCTACCGAAATCCATTAGCATAATCCTTTTCTCTGATATTTGCAATCACAGTCTTAGTTTAATTTGAAAAACAGAGAGACTAGAAGAGAAATTTTTTTGAATGTTTTAATGTTTTATTAAATGAATGCCTGAATGCAGCACACAAAAACATAGAAAAAACATGGGGTCATAAGGTCGTTGTCATGAAGTCAAGGCTCTACCCATCCCCAAAGGTTTATACTAGGGTGATTTTTGTACCTGTACTCATTATCATCAGCTCCTCCCAGGAAGGCAGACAACAAGCGGATCGCCAGCGAGTTGTGTACAATCTTAGAGTAAGTGTTATTCACCGAGAATAGATCACCAGCCTCAAATGAGGGTAGTATCGCGTAACAGCTATTTCCGATAGCTTCCGCACTACGAAAAAGGTTGGCTTTTCTTAAGTGTATACTTATTCTCACCACATGCGGCATCACACGCATTCCCATTAGCAGAAAAATAAACACGTATAGCAATTAGGAAAAGCAGTATATATATTTGTCCTAATCATCCTAGACTTATAAAGCTACGATTCTTAAGTTCCTGACAGAAATGGGTTCCCCGGCGGAAGCCCCAATCTGTGGTTCCCTGCCTAAGAGATGGACCAGCATAGGTCAATCTTTCTCTTCGGTAGAGTTCCCATTTTCCGTAGAAAACGGGGATGATGCCCTAAGGCAGAAAATGACTCTGGCAAGGAATCCCCAGCAGAGACGCCATTTTACAAGGAAAACAGAAAGAAAGAAAGAACCGGCCCCACGGTGGGCGCCACTTTTCTGTTGCGAGCGATTTTGGACGCGGTTCTTAAGCGCTGGTCGCTCTCTGCGGTTGAGCTTAAAACTACAGGTCGATTCATTTTTATCCTATTGTGAGTTGAATAAGGAAGGGAAATAGATGTCTCCAATTAACCCTGCTTTGCATACTGAGTTTAAATAGCGGTCTGTTAGGTTACGGATGCTATCAATGTGGGGGGCCTTTGTACTGGTTATTCGTATTTCGCCAATACGGTTCTTTCTTTCTTTTTTTTTCTAGGCAAAGGGTTTCTGGCGGGGAATAAGGATTAGGATGTTAGGACTGATGCTTTTGAATTACTGCTTTTGATTGATGGGAATATGGGATTTGGGTTTTTTGTTGATTGCGCTCGCTAAGATCTTTTCTTTCGATCTTATGCCTATGTATTCCCGTTTACCGAAACAGGGAAATCAGAGCGTTCGTAGTTCCTCCTATTCAATGGGAGTAAATTGGTTTTTGGTGTCTTGTTCAAAGCCCAAGACGTGAAGCGAAAGGTGGTTTGTATCTTGTTCAAAACCCAAGATATGAAGCTGAAAGGTCTATTTGTGTCTTGTTCAAAGCCCAAGACGTGAAGCTAAAAGACCTCGACTTTAGAGAGAATTTGTCATCTCTAAAGAGGGGAGAAGGAGAATTACTTTAACTGGGATACGCGGATCCGAGCAATGCCATAATTTCCGAAGAAAGGGTTTTAACCTGAAGGAGAAGACTTTAACTCAGTGTAGAGCAATGCCATCTTTCCTTAGGAATTTCTCATGCTAAAAGAGGGACAGTGGCATGGATATAGATGATCCAGAGGCTTGCCGCTTACAGCGATTAGATGAAGGGAAAGGAGTTGTTGATGTTTGTGTATTGTGAACGAGGCACAGCTTTGATGCTAAAAGGTTGATTGGATCAACCAGTGGTTTTCTTATACAAAGCCTAAGAGGAGGCTAATTTCCGCTAGGAAAATCATTATACAAATCCTAAGAGGCGGCTATTTTGTGTCTCATACAAAGCCCGAGAGAGAGGCTAAAGGTTTTTGACCCAGTGGGGCATATCGTTATACAAAGCCTAAGAGGAGGCTAGCAAAGAGTTCGACTCTTGCTTAAGGGATTTATATCTCGTACGAGGCCCGAGATGGAGGCAAAAAAAGGGGTGATTGACTCAACGAGGGAATCTTTTGTGTCTCATACAAAGCCTGAGAGAGAGGCTAAAAGGTTGTTTTGACTCCACTGGGGATAATTTTGGTATCTCGTACGAAGCCCGAGATGGAGGCTATTGTAACTGTTTCAGTTGAGTGACAGATCCAATATACTGATTTAAAAGAGAAAATCAGTTCTTATATGAGTAACATTGTACTCAGCAATTTGATTTGAGGATCAGGGATATTTCCTTCTCTTTGAGGAAGCGGGAAATCCAAAGGGTATTGAGACTGTCCGAGTCTGCGGGTTTCCTTCCTATTTAACGAAGGGTGCTTGAGAATGTCTTTGAGACTCAAGGAAGTTAGACTGTCCAAGTCTAGAGTTTTATCTTTTGTACTATGCTTTGAGAAACAGTAGTAGACTCTATGAAAGGACTGTTCTATGAGGATGACTAGGTTCTGTTCCTATACCTCTAGGAGGTCGTCGGGACAATTTGTACGAAGCCCAAGAGGAGGCTGGAATCTTTTAAGAAGCCGACGGGTCCTTGTACGAAGCCCAAGAGGAGGCTATCATTCTCGGAGGAAGAGATCATTATACGAAGCCTAAGAGGAGGCTATGAATACTTCTAAGAAGCCGTAGGGTCCTTGAATAATGCCCAAGAGGAGGCCGATGCTTTTAAGAAGCCCGTGGGTCTATCATCTCCTTTCCATTAGGAGAGATAACTCTTTTAAAGATAAAAACCACTGGTAAACGTGCGAGGTTTACTATCCAGCCACTTTTAGCTTTTAAAGAGGGTTCCTTAGTTAAGGTCCAAGATTATGACCTTAGTGGGTACCCAAACCCCGAGACATTCAAGGCAAGCTATCCACAAGGAATAGATCAAGTCAGGAAAGTTTGAGAATTGGGAAGAAACTCAAAGATTCCATTCACGGAGAATACATTCATCTTGGGGAGTAGAGCTTCTTGACGATTCCTAAGGAGGACAGCCGAAGAGAATACTGTATCTGGTGCTCCTATTGGGGATCTAGGCGTCTATTTCTACGAATAAATGAAACGGCGTCACCTAGTTCTAGACGTAGTTGCCGGGGAAACTCGAAATATCTATACTATTATTACACAGTAGATATGAGTTTATGAAAGGAGACTTACAGTGAGCAGCCCCACAATACAGTTTATAATATGAAAGCAGTAAATGAAAGCGATAACCACTTACTCGGTTGTAGTGCTTCCATGCTGTTTGTTTAGTTGTTCAACAAAGAAAGATTAAAAACAACAGTATATTCAAAATCAAATGAGAAAGTGCTTTGAAAAAGAAAGATTTGGGGCTTACAGCTCAAGGAGAGGCCCAGGGTTTTATTAGTGAGCGCACTGTTTGAATTTGTACAGAGGGACTTATACAAGTGACTGGGGCCCAAAAAGGTTTTTTGTACAAAGGGATGGGTCTTACACTCTCTCAAGAGGCCCAAAAAGGTTTAAAGAAAGAGAGTGGGGCTTATAACACGAGGGTAGGCCCAAATGATTTTTCGTTTAAAAATGGCGATCGCGCCGAGGTTTTCTTTTAACGCAGAGGGACTTATACAATAAGTGAGGCCCAAAAATGTTTTGGTTAAAAGGGAGATTGGGTCTTAGACTCTAATAGAGGCCCAAAGTGTTTTAAAGAAAAAGAAATGGGTCTTACTACTCGAGGGTAGGCCCAAATGGTTTTTATTTTTAAACGGACGACGATCGCGCCGTTTACTTGTACAGAGGGACTTATACAATGAGTGAGGCCCAAAAAGTTTTTGTACAAGGGGGGATGGGTCTTACACTCTCTCAAGAGGCCCAAAAAGTTTTTGAAAATGATTTATGAGGGTTGAATTAATCCAAAACCCTAATTTGTTTCCAAAAAATGTATTTAATTGAATAAAAATTCAATTAAATTGATCAAAAATTGTTTTACACATGGGAAACAAATTGTGATCTTGGATTAATGCTTCAAAAATTAAGTATTGGCCTACAAAACAAATAGAAAGCATTAACAGTTGCCAAATCATTGTGGAAATAATATTTCAAATGTTAAAAACAATTAAAATATTAATTCTTTGCAAAAATATCAATTATATAAAATAAACAATATTTTTGGGATTTTTCGGTAAAATAAAATATTTTAACATTTTTGTGAATTATTGCAAAAAGAACCAATAAAAAATGATAAAAATTGAAGGAGTTGTTAATTTTTCAAATCATTAAAAATAATAGTATGAAAAATAATAAAATAAAAAAGTGATAAAAAGAAGTCTAGGGCGAGGGGGATTCGAACCCCAGACCTCTCGCTTGCTAATACTCACAAAACCAGCTGATGAACCGCTGGGGCGCAATGCCAATTCATTAAATATATGGCAAGTGAAAATTATATAGAGAACTTGGTTGGTTTTCTGAAAATGGCGCCATGGCCATCTCCTTCCCCGAGCTCGTGCATGAAGCACCCTATCTCACTCATCTCTCAACCATTGGACATGATTCAAACACCAAACTCGTGCGTTTTTTCACAAGGAACAAGATTGCAATACCCAATTTTATTCATATTCAGTGTGGAGTGAAATAATCATGATGAACACAGATGAACCCTAATTTGCAAAAGCAATCGTGCAAGCATAGTTATGAGGTCTATGATCAAATTTATTGAGGCAAAACAATCAGCATATGATGGTAATCAAATGGCAAAATTATCATGCGAGGAAATATGCATGGATCATGGAGTTTGAGTTTGAAGCTCACCTTGATGCAAGCTGAAATGGAACTTTGCCCAGATGGTGTTCCAGTCGTGAATTGATGATCCCTACAGCTTCAATGGATGTTATGGAGTGTGTTGCAAGCTTTGGAAAACTTTGAAATTCTCTGGATCAAGCTGGAGACCTCCACCTGCAAAACTGAAGCAAAATGGCTTGGTTGAAGAGTGATTTTGAGTTGGGAGTGTTACAGATGTTGTTTAAGCACTTGGACACCTCAAATACATCATATGTGATGTGTTTGAGCAATTGGAATTGATTGCTTATGGCTGCAACTCAAAACCCGATAGTGGTTACTCAAAAACAAGAAAACTTGAAGTTCAAGAAAGAATGAGAGAAAGCAGTGTTGTAACTGGCTTTGGGGTGAGTTGAGTGATCCATTGAGACCTTTATTTATAGGTGATCAACTCTTGTCTTGGAGGAATAGTGAATGGCAGCTGGATCAGATCACATTTGCTTGGATTGGCTTGGCATAAATACCTCTTGCACTAGGCATAACAGCTGCTCCAAATAGATCAGCTATGCCTTGATTGAAATCACATTCTTCAGATGTTTTTAATGTTGTTTAATCAGAGAACTTGACTGAAGAGAGTGAGAATCTTGACAATGCACTATTCCACATAAATGCATTTTGAATTCAAGGCAAAAAGTGCCAAAGTGGATGAATTTCAAGTTGGAAGGTTCTTTGGCTTTTTGACTCAGATTTATCAGTTGGATTAGATGCAATGTGATTGGTTTGAACACAAGTGGCATGCGGATCCTCAGTCTTTGGCTCAAAATCGTGTGAGATAAGCAAACATGCAAACTGATTTTTCCAAAACAGCTTGCAGCAGCATGACTTTGGGCATGAATTTCTCATGGCTTAAGTTGAATCAATTCATGCTGTTGAGCCCTTTGAATTCTTAGCAACATATGCAACAACATTGATGTTTAACTTTGGGACTGATTCAGCTTGCATCTATGTGCAAAAATCCCACAAGTTTTGGTGTTTCAACAAAATTCTGTTTTAGGCAGAATTTTTCTAAGTGTTGGAAAATGGCATTTTTCCACATTTTCAGCCACTTTGGCTCACTCATAGCTCAAAATCCATAAGGAATTGGAGTTAGGCCTAGTTGAAGTTTTTGTAGAGGGCAGTGAGATCTACAAATCAAGCTTTGGATGGAAAAAATTGGCCTTGTGGTTTAGGAGTTATGGTCCTCCAAAGTTGGTACCTTTGCCACTTTATTTTTAACTTAGAAAAATTTCTAAGTTTTATGGTTACCCCTTTTACAAGTTATCTCACTTTTCTTGATTTTTCTTGATGAATGATGATTCAAATCATACATTAACATCATTTTAGGGTTAAAAATCCATTTTGGTGAAAAATCTCAAAAAGTCAAAGTTGACTTTTGTGCACAGTTGACTTTTTATCAGATGAATTCCAAACTGTGCAATTCTTCAGGAAATCATGTCCTTGACCTAAATCAAACTTGATGGACATGTTCCATGGGTGTCATAGGGTATATTCAATCATGTATTAGGGTTTGGGAGCATGTCTTGGTCAAAAGTCAAAGTTACAGTTGACTTTTCCCTTAAAACCCTAATTGTGGTGCAGATGAAAATGAAACTTGTTATTCAAGCTTCTTGGATCAATCCATTGTTCCAAATGGATCAATATGGTGTATTAGAGACCCTCAAATCATGTCTTGAGGTCTTGGCTCATGGTTTGTCCCAAAAGTCAACTTAGGGGTGAATTAGGTCAAGAAACCCTAATTCCTGATTTTTGATGAATGCATCCCCTGAGGTAAAATTGACTTGATGCATGGGTTCATGAGGTTCCATGAAGTATATTAGGTCATGTTTTGGATCATTGCCCTATGCCCAGATGAAAATTTCCATCTGGAGGCCCTGGTTGACCAAAACCCTAATTTGGTGACACTGTCGATCTTGAGACTTGATCCACCTAGAAGAGTGCAGCCTTGTGCTTAATCCTTGAAGTGGGAGTCCTTTTTGATCCATTATGGATGTTTGAGAGATTAGACAAGTTGAAGATCATGTCATTTCTTGATTGATCCTTTGTCTAAAGCTCAGAGAGGGCTTGAAACCCTAATTTTGATTGTATTGGATGCTCACTCATCTTTGGGGAGACTAATGAAGCATGATGGTTCATCCATATTGTGATGATGATTTTCACAATGATGGGAAATCTAAGTGGTCAAAATTTGGGGTATTACACCATTGACTAGAGGTTAGGGAACAGAGCTTTGGTCCCCTTGGTCTTGGATAAGTCTTGACTGATTTCAGATGAGAATGGCTCAGTCCATGCCACCTTGATGGTTCCATTGAATGCCTCATTCCAAATTTGAAGTCTTGTCCCTATTTTGGCCATTCTAGGTTCAACATGCTATTCTTTGTTCCTTGGACCTTGGAGGCTTGACTCAGTGATTGTCCCCTTTGGATTCAATCCTCTGAGGTGTCCAAGTGGATTGGAACTATTGAAATTGGCTGATTTTGGCAAATCGAGCCAAAGTGCAAATTCTGCCTTGCCTTGATAGATTTCAGCAAGGCAACTTGCCAATGTTGTATCTCATGATGTAGGTTGAATTTGGCAATGTTCTTGGCCATTTTGGAAAGCTCTTACATGATACAACAACTGTTTGAACAAGTTTGGTTTTGATCTCTTTTGATTCCAAGTGAAAAATCCCCCTACATTTGGCAAAAAGTGAAGGCAAATTTTGACTTAGTGAAAATTTCACTAAGTGTTGGAAAAAGTGACATTTTCACTTTTCAACCACTTTGATCACTCCATAACTCAAAATCCTTAATGAATTGGAATAACTTGTAGTTGAAGTTTTTGTAGATGATAATGAGGGCTACAAATCCATCTTTGGATGAGAAAAAATGGCCTTGTGGTTTAGGAGTTACGGTCCTCCAAAGTTGGTACCTTTGCCACTTTATTTTTAACTTAGAAAAATTTCTAAGTTTTATGGTTACCCCTTTTACAAGTTATCTCACTTTTCTTGATTTTTCTTGATGAATGATGATTCAAATCATACATTAACATCATTTTAGGGTTAAAAATCCATTTTGGTGAAAAATCTCAAAAAGTCAAAGTTGACTTTTGTGCACAGTTGACTTTTTATCAGATGAATTCCAAACAGTGCAATTCTTCAGGAAATCATGTCCTTGACCTAAATGAAACTTGATGGACATGTTCCATGGGTGTCATAGGGTATATTCAATCATGTATTAGGGTTTGGGAGCATGTCCTGGTCAAAAGTCAAAGTTACAGTTGACTTTTCCCTTAAAACCCTAATTGTGGTGCAGATGAAATTGAGACTTGTTGCTCAAGCTTCTTGGATCAATCCATTGTTCCAAATGGATCAATATGGTATATTAGAGACCCTCAAATCATGTCTTGAGGTCTTGGCTCATGGTTTGTCCCAAAAGTCAACTTAGGGGTGAATTAGGTCAAGAAACCCTAATTCCTGATTTTTGATGAATGCATCCCCTGAGGCAAAATTGACTTGATGCATGGGTTCATGAGGTTACATGAAGCATATTAGGTCATGTTTTGGATCATTGCCTTGTGCCCAGATGAAAATTTTCCATCTGGAGTCCCTGGTCGACCAAAACCCTAATTTGGTGACACTGGCGATCTTGAGGCTTGATCCACCTAGAAGGGAGCAGCCTTGTGCTTAATCCTTGAAGTGGGAGTCCTTTTTGATCCATTGTGGATGTTTGAGAGATTAGACAAGTTGAAGATCATGTCATTTCTTGATTGATCCTTTGTGTAAGCACTCAGAGAGGGCTTGAAACCCTAATTTTGATTGTAGTGGATGCTCACCCATCTTTGGGGAGACTGATGAAGCATGATGGTTCATCCATATTGTGATGATGATTTTCACACTGATGGGAAATCTAAGTGGTCAAAATTTGGGGTATTACAGATGCCTCTATTTAATCTTCTTGGACCCAAAAGTGTGAATGACGAAGGGATTCGGGCATTCGGGGTGCAAGAGGATTAAATATCGCAATACCCGAAATTTTGGTGGCGGTTATGAATGGTAGCTTACGCATTCATCTTCTTTAGCTAAGCAATGATGCTTAGAAAAGGTAAACTTCCCCTCGATCCTGGTCTTCAGCCAAGGAACTGGTCTTAGTTTCTTTTGAAATAAACTTCCCCTCGATCCTGGTTTCCTACCAAGGAACTGGTCTTGGTTTCTGATTTAAACTTCCCCTCGATCCTGGTTTCCTACCAAGGAACTGGTCTTAGTTTCTTTTGTCAATAAACTTTACTGACAAGGGACGCTATTCGTAGCGGCTTTCCTTCAAACTTCTCGCCGAATTTTCCTGGGGAGATGCCATTTGAGTGGAAAAAGTTTTGATGTCAGACTTGCTGGGGAACCCAGTCGTCTGAGTTGTAGAGTTATACAAACTTCTCTGTTAGAGACGCCATTTATTTCTACTGGGGAAAGCGAGTCTCTTGAGAGACTGTTTTCATTTGGGATCTTTCATCATACTTTTCTTGGGATCTTCCCGGAGAAACGCCATATGATGGGGTCCAATTTTGTGGGGGACGATGACCTTTTCATCAGCGGTCCTTTCGGAGCAAAACTGGCATGCTGCCGAATCTCTGATCACGAGGCTTTCTCTGTGGATTTTCTTTAATCCGGGAAAGCAAGGATATCATCTTCAATGGCGAAGAGTGATGTTTATTGAGAGTTTTCTCTGGCTTTTCAGAGGTTCAAGTTATCAAAGTGGCCAAGTGTCGACTCTGATCTAAAGATACACTGGTGGCGAGATTGTGCAGACGCAACACTTCCTGACGAGGAAAGAACTGACAAACTCGATTGAGAAAACTGTTTATCACTAGGGGACAAGACCGACTCAAGTGATAGTGATGCAATATGAAATGTAAATGCAAATCAAAAATGCATGAAGTATGTATGTATATGCTGACAAAACAGACGCGACATACAAACTAATGGATGAACACAATTGAATACTCGGCCATCGCGGGGCAAAGAAGTACCGTTGATTCAAAATAGCAATTCCACCTTGCTTAGGCGAGATAGTCCCGTTGGGAGCTATGTTGATCGGGCTTAGGAGATGAGAACTCGGCCGAGGTGTATCAGACAAAACAAGGTCTCTGACACAGTTGATCCCTTCATTCAGGCATACTGGCTTAGAAGGAGTACTTTGATTCTGCACTTTGAAGTTCGCTTACTTCGGGAGAAGCGATCGATGTTCTTCTGATGTTCAACAGTCAAAAGAAACTGCCATCTTTATTTTAAAAGCAGAAAAAAGTTTTTAAAAAGTAAATTCATTTTTGTTTTATTTCAAGAATCGCTGATTAAGTTTTAAACAACGTCGTTCTGTAAAGCTAAAACAAGCAAGAATTACAAACAAAAGCACAAGGGCTCAAATTTTATCGATAAGATGGAGATCAGCCAAACGCGTGATTCCAAAGAGTATATACAAAGTTAGAAAACGGTAATTTACAGGGAAAAGGGCTACGTTGAAACATAACGACCACTATCCTTCTACCAACTTTGAATTCGGGGCATCCTGAGCTTCTGTCGAAGATGACCTTTGACTGGAGATTTCCTCCGATAGATGATGTAACTACTGCTGAGGAACTTGCCTCTATTGAACATAGTTACTTGCCATTATCCCTAACTTTTGCCTGGATTGTACTATGAGATTTCCAATCCATCGGGATGATTCTTTTCATGTCTCTAACTTTTGCCTGGACCGCCCTTTCGGGTTTTCAATCCACCGAGACGTTTTTTTTTTTAGTTTAGGTAAAGTATTTCTTGACTACATCAACATTCGTGGGGTAGGCAAATTCCTCTCCGTCCATGGTGGCAAGTCTCAAGGCGCCGCCTGAGAAAGCTTTCGTGACCACATAGGGACCATCATAATTTGGGGTCCATTTGCCCCGAGAGTCAGTGAGAAATAATTGTATCTTCTTGAGCACGAGGTCTCCTTTTCTGAAGACACGAGGCCGAACCTTTTTGTCGAACGCCCTCTTCATTTTTTGTTGATACAACTGACCGTGGCATAGTGTCGTTATTCTCTTTTCTTCGATCAGATTCAGTTCGTCGTGTCGATTTTGACACCATTCAGCTTCGGTGAGCTTAGCTTCCATCAATACCCTGATTGACGGGATCTCTACTTCTATGGGAAGCACTTCCTCCATGCCATATACTAGAGAGAAAGGGGTAGCCCCTATTGAAGTGCGGACAGATGTGCGATAACCATGAAGAGCAAAGGGTAGCATCTCGTGCCAATCTTTGTAGGTTACAACCACCTTTTGAACAATCTTCTTGATGTTCTTGTTAGCCGCTTCTACCGCTCCGTTCATCTTGGGTCGGTAGGGAGATGAGTTATGGTGTTCGATCTTGAACTCAGCGCATAACTCTTTCATCATCTTATTGTTCAAGTTAGATCCATTATCAGTAATGATCTCGCTTGGAACACCATAACGGAAGATGATATTCTTTTTGATAAATCGGACCACCACTTGTTGGGTTACATTGGCGAATGACGTTGCTTCGACCCACTTGGTGAAATAGTCAATGGCTACTAGGATGAACCGATGTCCGTTTGAAGCCTTGGGCTCAATCATGCCAATCATGTCGATTCCCCATATGGAAAAAGGCCACGGGGAAGAAAGAACTTTGAGATGTGATGGCGGTACATGAATTTTTTCGGAGTATATCTGACACTTGTGACACCTCCTCATGTACTTGTAGCAGTCGGATTCCATGGTCAACCAATAATACCCGACCCTGAGAATTTTTCTCGCCATTGTGTGTCCGTTGGCATGAGTGCCAAAGGATCCTTCATGAATTTCTTTCATGAGCACGTCTGCTTCTAGTCTATCGACGCATCGGAGCAAGACCATGTCAAAATTTCTCTTATAAAGAGTGTCACCGCCCAGGAAGAAGTTTCCAGCAAATCTTCTGAGGGTTTTCCTGTCTTTTCTGAGTGCCCCAGATGGGTACTCTTGTTTCTGAAGGAAGCATTTGATATCGTGATACCAAGGTCTGTCGTCTATGACTGCTTCAATCGCGAAGATGTAAGTGGGCTGTTCAAGGCGCATGATGTCGATCTTAGGTATGTCATTCCATCGACCTACACTAATCATGGAAGAGAGAATGGCTAATGCATCAGCCATGTGATTCTCATCATAAGGGATGTGATGAAAGTCGACTCTGTTGAAGAAGGGTAACAACCTTCTTGCATAGTCTTTGTAAGGAATCAATCCTGATTGGTATGTGTTCCAATCTCCTTTTATCTGATTGATAACCAAGGCTGAATCGCCGTATACGTCCAAGTTTTTGATCCTTAAATCAATCGCTTCTTCGAGACCCATGATACATGCTTCGTATTCGGCCTTATTGTTCGTACATTTGAACGTAAGTCTGGCAGTGAAAGGAATGTGGGAACCCTGAGGGGTAACAATGATTGCCTCAATTCCGTTTCCATAATGATTGACTGCTCTGTCAAAGATAAGTCCCCACTAGGAACCTGGTTCTAGCCCTTCACTAGGTAGCGGTTCATCGCAATCTTTCATCTTTAGATACATGACATCTTCATCTGGGAAGTCAAACCCGATTGATTCTTGATTGTCAATCGGTTGATGAGCCAAATGATCGGCTAAAATACTTCCTTTAACGGATTTCTGAGCGTGGTACTCTATGTCATATTCTGATAGTAACATCTGCCAACGGGCAATCCTTCCCGTGAGAGCAGGTTTTTCGAAAACGTACTTGATTGGATCCATTTCGGAGACCAACCAAGTAGTATGACGAATCATGTACTGGCGAAGACGTTTGGCTGCCCAAGCCAAAGCGCAACAAGTTTTCTCAAGCATCGTGTACCAAGTCTCGTAGTCGGTGAATTTCTTGCTTAGATAGTAAATGGCAGAGTCTTTCCTTTTAGTTTCGTCTTGTTGGCCAAGTACACATCCCATTGAGTCCTCTAGGACTGTGAGGTAAATGATTAGTGGTCTTCCTTCCACTGGAGGTGATAGAATCGGAGGTTTCAACAAATATTCCTTAATACTGTCGAAGGCAGTTTGGCAGTCTTCTGACCAAACGCAATCCTGGATCTTTTTCAATAACTTGAAAATCGGCGCACAAGTGGCGGTCATAAGAATATGAATCTGGAGATGTAGTTCAAACGTCCGAGGAATCCTCTGACTTGTTTTTCAGTTTTCGGAGAAGGCATTTCTTGAATGGCCTTGACCTTGTCAGGATCAACCTCAATCCCTTTCTGGCAGACGATGAACCCTAGTAATTTCCCCAAACGGACACCGAAGGTGCACTTGTGGGGATTCAAGTGGATCTTGAATTTTCTTAGACGTTCGAACAATTTTGACAGATGTTCAACGTGCTCATCCTCTGTTCTTGATTTTGCAATCAAATCATCGATATATACCTCGATTTCTTTGTGTATCATGTCATGAAACAGAGTAGTCATGGCCCTTTGATAGGTTGCCCCAGCATTCTTCAAACCGAACGACATTTGCTTGTAACAAAAGGTACCCCTTGGGGTAATGAACGAAGTTTTCTCCATGTCTTTCGGCGCCATTTTGATCTGGTTATAGCCCGAGAATCCATCCATGAAGGAGAATACTTTGAACCTTGCTGTGCTGTCAACCAGCATGTCAATGTGTGGTAAAGGAAAGTTGTCCTTTGGACTTGCCTTGTTTAGATCTCTGTAATCAACACACATTCTGACCTTTCCATCCTTTTTGGGAACGGGTACGATGTTGGCTAACCATTGAGGATATTCAGATGTAGCGAGGAAACCCGCGACGATCTGTTTCTGTACCTCCTCCTTGATTTTGATGGTCATGTCCGGGTGAGTGCGTCTCAACCTTTGCTTTACTGGCGGACATTCTGATCTCAATGGTAAGTGATGTTCCACGATGTTGGTATCCAACCCAGGCATATCCTGATAGGACCAAGCGAATACATCGGGAAATTCTTTGAGAAGCTTTATCAAACCCTCTCTGGCAGTTGGACTGAGTAGTGCTCCGATCCTGATTTCTTTTCTCTCTTTTTCTGAACCCAAGTTTACTGTTTCCAACGGCTCTTTGTGAGGTTCGATGGACCTTTCCTCTTGTCTGAGTAGTCGGGAGATCTCTTCTGGAATTTGGTTGTCATTTTCTTCTTCAGCCTCGAATACCGGGAACTCAAAGTTGGAAGAAAGCATCGGATCGTATGTTTCAACGGGGTATAAAACAAGCAATCTGCATGACGTGATGATTCGTGTTTAGAAGAGATAGAGAAAATGTAAGTGTGTGCAGTGTATTTGTTTTTACTGCTTGTTTTTATGATTGAATTTTTTTTTAGGATTACCATTTTCTGAAAAAGTAAAAAGAGAAAACATCAATTAATGCGGAAATTACAGAACGACGTTATTTTATTAATGAACAAGTCGAATCTTGAAACTACAGCCCTATAAAACAAAACTCACTCGCTCTGGGCAAAGCGAAGAGGGAAATTTACAAAAAGCGAGCCCTACCAAAACATCTGTTTCACCTGGGCAGGGTGACAGGTTAAAGATGGCAATTACTTTGACCGACGAACGACCTTCGGAACCTCGACAGCAACCCACTGGCGGCGAACTCCTCGGTGAATCACAAAGTCTGGCACCTTCCTTGATTTGTCTTCAGAAATGACGCTGATTTCTGGTGGAGTAGGATCATTGGAATCTGTCTCCCAGGCAGAATTGTCGTAGGAGGATTCCTCTGTTGCATTTTGCATAGCATTTGTGCTCTCAGCTGTATCTCCCCATCCAGTCGACTGGATATCTTCGAGCCTGATACGAGAGCTTTCGGGAGCGGTGTACTTGACCAATAGTCGTATTTTCCACTCGGTTGTCCCAAAGTGTCCCAAATTTCTTTAGAACTGGAGAAGTCATCCCTCTCGATGACGTTGACCTCAGGAAAAGCATAGTTGATGAATTCTAGTCCTGCAAACGTTGCGAATTCATCTTCATGTTGAGTAGTTTCCGAATGACCTGAGTGTTGATCCCATGACATGGCGGGGACACAGGTATTCTGTTCAATGACGCTCAGCTGAGTTTCATTACTCGGCTGACTTTCTTGCCCCAAGTTTCCTGGGTAAGGCTGCCACATTGGCAGACCATCCATCGGGCCATAGTAGGTAGAGTCAAAGTTGTCTTTCATCAGAGTGTTCTCCTCTAATGAATTTGGCGGAGCACGGCATCCTTCCGGATCACAATCCCCGTAGATCATTTCGACATCTGATCTTGGTATAAATCTCGGACTTTCTGTAGGAAAGAAAAAAGGCATAGGCACCTCTTCCTGAGACATATAGCCGTCCTTGTTAAGGTAGGACTTCCATTCTTCATCTGTGTCAGAGGGATCTTCCTCATTGATAGCATGAACTGTCTGAGACACTGGGTGAAGAAAACTTCCACTGTGGAAGAAGTTTTGAAGGGGATGAAGACTTTCATCGTTGGCGGTTGTCTGGGTACAGGTTGCAGAAAAACCAAGACCCTTCTTTGTTTTATTGTCAATAGGAATGACAAGCCGTCCCCATCCTGTCGTATCGATACTCTCGACCGCTTTGATAGCATCTTTGTATGAAGAAATTAAAGTTCCTTCTTTGTACTGATCGTTCTTGTTCACCGATAGTGCTTGGAACCGAGTTCCAATAACCTCCTCGGGTTCCACACAAGTAGATGATGATAGGTTACTCACAAGCAAGGCTTGTTCCCCACAAACCGTGACAAGTTGATCGTTCTTGATGAACTTTAGCTTTTGGTGCAGGGTTGAAGTAACCGCTCCAGCCTGATGTATCCAAGGTCTTCCTAATAAACAACTGTACGTTGCCCGGATGTCCATGACCTGGAAAGTGATTAGGAAAGTGTGAGGACCAATAGTTATGGGAAGATCAACTTCGTCGATAACTGTTTTTCTGGATCCGTCGAATGCCTTGACGACGACCTCGATGGTTCTCATCGGAGGGCCCTTGAATGATAATTGCGTCAAAGTGTACTTCGGCATAACATTCAGGGCTGACCCTGTGTCTACCAGTACATTGGCTAAAGCATCGCACTGGCAGTTAACTGTGATATTGAGCGCCATGTTATGACGGCGACCCTCTTCAGGTAATTCCTCATCACTAAATCCCAAATTATTGCAGGAAGTGATGTTAGAGACAATACTATCAAACTGTCTGATTGTTACATCTTGTTCCACAAAGGCTTGCTCTAAGACTTTCTGTAGAGCCTCTCTGTGTGCTTCTGAACTGAGTAACAGTGATAATACTGAGATCTTTGAAGGAGTCTGTAACAGTTGATCAACGATGTTATATTCACTCCTTTGGATGAGCTTTAGCATCTTATCTTTGTCTTTTGAAAAGTCGGGATTACTAGATTGACCGACTGGCGGATCAGGAATTTCTACCTGAAGTTCCTTTTCTTTGTTAGCTTCTCCAACCCCTTGGTTGAAGATTCTACCACTCCGTGTTGCACGACTGACGTCTGTAATATTCACGACGGAGGGTAATGGAATTTCCTTTCCATTTTCAATTGTCGTTGCACCGTATTTGTAAGGGATCGCCTTAGCTGATTCATACGGTAGTGGCCCCGGTAGATAGATGACTATGGGAACCTTCTAATTTTTCTGACCATCATAAGTAATCTTGATCCGTTCCCGGTTAGGAACTCTAGATTCATCAAGTAGAGGGATGATGGCAAAAACATCCCTGGTCCTGTGATGACCAGAGATCGTGACAACATCCTCAACTTGCTCGACAAGGTAGTTCGGCGACCAAATGATGGGTCCTTAACCTGGATATGGATGAATTTCTCCATGATCGACTTGACCCTGAAGAGCTGCTCTCACAAGGTAACACCCCTAGTTACTTTCCGAACAGACACTACAACTGTCATAGTTGTGTGGTGGCACCTGGCCAGGCCCACTTTGAATACAATGTAACCTCACTAGGTTATCTTCCATTGATCGGACATCCTGACTTTGACGACGAGTAGGATTCCTGTTATTGATACTAATCTGTTGAGTATCTTCGTCCATATAGATTGGTATCCACCAGTGATTTAACAAGTGCTGAAGTGCCTCCTGGACAAGGGTACAACCTCGATCGTTTTCGCAACCCGCTTTACAGCTTTGATAGTCATGTGATATTAAGAATCCAAGTCGGACCTGCTCAGCATGTAACTCTACCAGGTTGGTATTCATTATGCGGATGTCAAAGATCTGAACCATGTTGATTTGATAGGAGTTCCTATCATGGTAGTCTTGGATCCATCCAAGATCCATCTGACGCTGGAGGGCCTCTTGTATGAAAGAGCATCCCTGTTTGTTTACCGAGCAAATCAGACAGGAACTGTAATCGTGTCGTGGCAGATTATGATACTGGCTTTGCCTTGAGTGCATCGCCACCAAGTTGACATTCATCGCACGGATGTCGTGGTTTTGAATGACGTTGGAATTCGTCTAAACCATGTTAACTCCACGAACTCGGTGCTCTTGGATCCATCCGAGATCTATTTGTTCCTGTAGAGCTGCTTGCACTACAGAACATCCTTGGTTGTCTTTAGAGCAGATATCACACTGGTGATAATTATGAGGTGGCACATGGCCATATCCACTCTGTCTATAATGCATCCTGACCAGATTGGTTTTCAACAAGAGTACATCATGAATTTGATAGACATTGTTAGTCTCTTTCTCAATCAGATTGACTGCAGCTTTCTCATGTTGAGGCAGCGGGTTCATAAGAACATTAGGATTTGTATCTTTGATAGATAAGAGCCCGCTCCTAACAAGCTTTTGCACGTCGGATTTGAAATTGAGACAAGTCTCAATGTTATGCCCTGAACCTCCTTGATGATAAGGGCATGTCTGGTCCACCTTAAACCAGAAAGGCGGATTTTCCGGAACTAAAAGGGGAGACTTAGTCTGAATGTGCCCCTTAGCCAGCAGTAACGGAAACAACTCTGCGTACGTTACGGGTATAGGATCAAATCCTGGTGGCCGTGTTGTACGGTTGTTGTTATATGGAGGACGAGCCTGCTGAAGAGGCTGTTGTGTCCTTTGTTGGTCAGGTTGGCTCTGCGCAACCTGAGGTTGATACGTAGGAACAGGCGCGGGGCCGATAGCAGGAGTAACAGCTGCTACTGGATGATAACATCGCCTTTGCTTTCCGAGAGAGATATTCCCAATATCTTGCTCTTTTTTCTTAGGGAGAGCACTACCGTACTTTTTAGTACCGCTCGATGATCCAGTGTCTTTTACCAATCGTCCTTCTCGGACGGTTTCCTCAAGACGTACGCCCATGCCGACCATTTCGGTGAAATCACTGGGCGCACTGGCAATCATTCGGTCGTAGTAAAATGAGCTTAAGGTCTTTAAGAAGATTTTTGTCATTTCTTTTTCCTCAAGAGGTGGACAAATTTGAGCGGCAATTTCACGCCACCTTTGAGCATACTCCTTAAAGGTTTCCTTGTCCTTTTGCGACATTGATCTGAGTTGATCTCTGTCGGGTGCCATGTCCAAATTGTACTTGTATTATTGGACGAAGGCAGTACCAAGATCTCTGAATGTACTGATCGTAGTACGGTTTAAACCCATGTACCATTTGAGTGCGGCACCGGTTAAACTATCCTGGAAGTAGTGAATCAGCAGGTCCTGATTCTCCGTCTGGGCTGACATCCGCCGAGCGTACATCACCAGATGGCTTTGAGGGCAAGAGTTACCCTTGTATTTTTCAAAGTCGGGCACTTGGAACTTGTGCGGGACTTTCACATTTGGGACCAAGCAGAGGTCTGCGGCGTCCTTTCCAAATAGATCCTGACCGCGAATGGCTTGCAACTCTTTCTGCATTTCCAAGAACTGCTCCTGGAATTCATCCATTCTGTCAAACATAGTTTCCTTCTTACCAGAAGGTGTCCGTGGAATCTGTCCTTCCGGGACAGTGTGCACCACAGGGGGTGGTACCGTGACTACGACAGTAAGTCTTGGCGCCTCCCGAAGTTTGTAACCTTCAGGAGTCTTGAGTATGCCCCTGGCATCTTCGCTTTCCCGAAGTTTGTAACCTTCAGGCCCAGCGGCTTCTGTTGCGATTCCCTGATCTTCAGTGATCGGCGGAACATATCCTTCCGGGATATAGTTAACAGGCATGCCCCAAGGACAATCTTTCGGCATCTGATACCTAGGATCATACTTTTCTATGATGGGCGTTGAGGTGATCTCTGAGATCACAGTTCTTTGTAGCTGAGCTTCTGCCATGGCTTGCATGTCGTTACGAAGCTTTCTCATATCCTCTCTTAGAGCGTTGATTTCTTCTTTTAACTCTCTGTTTTCTTCCTCAAGATCACCTATCTTTTTCTGACGATTGGCCCGAGTATTATACGAATGAGACAGTTTGACTATAGAATCGAGACACAAACGTGAGATTCGTAGGTAAGGAGAATACGCGATGTGAGAATGATGAATGCAATGATTATATTAATTGTTTTTAGGTTTAATTAAAATAAACTTCGACAATTAGATTGCAAATATCAAACACTGGGGAAACCCCTTTTTATTGAATTCCAAAGGATTACAGAAATGGAAATACAGTAGATTACAAAGTGCAGAAACAGAAACCTAAACTAATGGGTCCCGAGTCCTCTCTGAAGAGAAATCAGGTGCTGATTCTGGTATCTTCCTTTTCTTTGACCGGGGCGCTTGGGCCGTTGTCGGGTTGTCATTCCTTTGCCAAGTGAAAGGAGTGAGCAAATTCCTTTGGTCATCTTGATTCTCTACAGCATGCTGCTCCAAAATTTTAATCAGAGCATCTTTCTCTTTCAGTAATTGCTGTATTTGGATACACTCTACGTCGAGGGTGCGGTACTTGTTCTTCCAAGATCTTCTTTCCTTTTGAACTTTATTGAGAGTAACCTGAAGCATTTCAGTTTCCGTCATGAAGTACATGACAATTTCCCTCGGTGGAAGAATTCCATAACGAGGATAAGGCATCCTTAGCTTGAGAGCTCTAGTTTGTACCCAGTGGAGATAAGGCTCCACCGAGACACAGTTTGGTTTTCCTAGAGACTCCCGTCCTTTCTTATGAACCTGTTTCCAAGCTTGCACTATTTCCATTTTTAGTGCTCTGTCACTTTCTCCTTCTTTGAAGAAAAGACCTTCCAGATGAACACCCAGTGGGATGTGTCTCATCGGGTATCCAAATTGACAAAAAACCAATATCGGATGATAGTTGATTCCTCCTTTAGTTCCTATGAGGGGTACGCTGGGGAAGTTTCCACAACGGTCAATGATTCTGATTCCCTCATAAATCCTATTACACCAATCTATATCGGAATTGGTGAGAGACATGATCTTCTGTGACCAACGTAAGACACTCTTACAATCCCAAAAAGCAGCAGACTTGGGCAAGTGAGAGATAAACCATTTGTAAAGCAAAGGTACACAGCATGTGATCTCCCCTCCGCTGTACAAATTTCCCATGTGTACAGAATGATACGCATCTGCGAGCAAAGTCGGCACAGGGTTTCCAATGAGGAAAACCTTAATAGCGTTGATATCGACGAAGTTATTTATGTTGGGAAACAAAAATAATCCGTAGGTGAGCAAGACAAAGATGCTTTCAAAAGCAATCATGTTCCCTATACTAGCAAAGTACAGAGCTTTCTTGGTCAGGAACTGGGCTGGCAAACCTTGGGTGCCACCCTTAGTAATCATGTGAGTCTTGACCTCAGACTCGTCCAAATGAATTGCTCTTGCAATAGTTTGATTCTTTGGAATTTCTTCCAGTCCAGAAAATGGAGCTCGATCAGTGATATGTAAATCAGCCAGATGAGAATACTCCTCCAGCGTTGGTGATAGCTGGTAATCCGGGAATGTGAAACAGTGATAAACCGGATCGTAGAACTGAATGAGCGCGTCCATGATTCCCTTAATCACATGGAATCTTAACAGTGGTAGCAAACCACCGTGCTTGGCTCTGAAAGCCTCTGGGTTAATGATCATACTTGCTAACCTTCTCAAATCCCCCAGTTTTGGAACCTTAAAGGTATACTAGTGAGTTCTCCTTCTACCAAAATCCATTAATGCAATCTTTTTCTCTGATATTTGCAATCACAGTCTTAGTTTAATTTGAAAAACAGAGAGACTAGGAGAGAAAGTTTTTTGAATGTTTTAATGTTTTATTAAATGAATGCATGAATGCAGCACACAAAAACATAGAAAAAACATGGGGTCAAAGGGTCGTTGTCATGAAGTCAAGGCTCTACCCATCCCCAAAGGTTTATACTAGGGTGATTTTTGTACCTGTACTCATTATCATCAGCTCCTCCCAGGAAGCCAGACAACAAGCGGATCGCCAGCGAGTTGTGTGCAATCTTAGAGTAAGTGCCATTCACCGAGAATGGATCACCAGCCTCAAATGAGGGTAGTATCGCGTAACAACTATTTCCGATAGTTTCTGCACTACGAAAAAGGTTGGCTTTTCTTAAGTGTATACTCAATCTCACCACATGCGGCATCACACGCATTCCCAGTAGCAGAAAAAATAAACACGTATAGCAATTAGGAAAAGCAGTATATATATTTGTCCTAATCATCCTAGACTTATAAAGCTACGATTCTTAAGTTCCTGACATAAATGGGTTCCCCGGCGGAAGCCCCAATCTGTGGTTCTCTGCCTAAGAGATGGACCAGCATAGGTCAATCTTTCTCTTCGGTAGAGTTCCCATTTTCCGTAGAAAACGGGGATGATGCCCTATGGCAGAAAGATCTTGGCAATGACTCCCCAGCAGAGTCGCCATTTTACAAGGAAAACAGAAAGAAAGAAAGATCGGCCCCACGGTGGGCGCCACTTTTCTGTAGCGAGCGATTTTGGACGCGGTTCTTAAGCGCTGGTCGCTCTCTGCGGTTTGAGCTTAAACTACAGGTCGATTCATTTTTTATCCTATTGTGAGCTGAATAAGGAAGGGAAATAGATGTCTCCAATTAACCCTGCTTTGCATACTGAGTTTAAACAGCGGTCTGTTAGGTTACGAATGCTATCAATGTGGGGGGCCTTTGTACTGGTTATTTGTATTTTCGCCAATACTGTTTTCTTTCTTCTTTTTTCTTTTTTACCTGGGCAGAAGGTTTCTGGCGGGGAACTAGGATTAGGATGTTAGGACTGGTGCTTTTGAATTACTGCTTTTTGATTGATGGAGATATGGGATTTGGGTTTTTTGTTGATTGCGCTCGTTAAGATCTTTTCTTTCGATCTTATGCCTATGTATTCCCGTTTACTGAAACAGGGAAATCCGAGCGTTCGTAGTTCCTCCTATTCTATGGGAGGAAAGGGGTGTTTTGGTGTCTTGTTCAAAGCCCAAGACGTGAAGCGAAAGGTGATTTGTATCTTGTTCAAAGCCCAAGATGCGAAGCTGAAAGGTCTATTTGTGTCTTGTTCAAAGCCCAAGACGTGAAGCTGAAAGACCTCGACTTTAGAGAGAATTTGTCATCTCTAAAGAGGGGGAAGGAGAATTACTTTAACTGGGATACGCGGATCCGAGCAATGCCATAATTTCTGAAGAAAGGGTTTTAACCTGAAGGAGAAGACTTTAACTCAGTGTAGAGCAGTGCCATCTTTCCTTAGGAATTTCTCATGCTAAAAGAGGGACAGTGGCATGGATGTAGATGATCCAGAGGCTTGCCGCTTACAGCGATTAGATGAAAGGAAAGGAGTTGTTAATGTTTGTGTACTGCGAACGAGGCACAACTTTGATGCTAAAAGGTCGATTGGATCAACCAGTGGTTTTCTTATACAAAGCCTAAGAGGAGGCTAATTTCCGCTAGGAAAATCATTATACAAAGCCTAAGAGGAGGCTATTTTGTGTCTCGTACAAAGCCCAAGAGAGAGGCTAAAAGTTTTTGACCCAGTGGGGCATATCGTTATACAAAGCCTAAGAGGAGGCTAGAAAAGAGTTGACTCAGTTGGAGAATCTTTTATACTCAGTAATAGAGTGTTTTACTCAGGGATTTAATTTGAGGATCAGGGATATTTCTTTCTCTTTGAGGAAACGGGAAATCCAAAGGGTATCGAGACTATCTGAGTCTGCAGGTTTCCTTCCTATTTAACAAAGGGTGCTTGAGAATGTCTTTGAGACTCAAGGAAGTTAGACTGTCTGTGTCTAGAGTTTTAACTTTTGTACTATGCTTCGAGAAACAGTAGTAGACTCTATGAAAGGACTGTTCTATGAGGATGACTAGGTTCTGTTCCTATACCTCTAGGAGGTCGTCGGGACAATTTGTACGAAGCCCAAGAGGAGGCTGGAAACTTTTAAGAAGCCGACGGGTCCTTGTACGAAGCCCAAGAGGAGGCTATCATTCTCGAAGGAAGAGATCATTATACAAAGCCTAAGAGGAGGCTGTGAATACTTCTAAGAAGCCGTAGGGTCCTTGAATAATGCCCAAGAGAAGGCCGATGCTTTTAAGAAGCCCGTGGGTCTATCATCTCCTTTCCATTAGGAGAGATAACTCTTTTAAAGATAAAAACCACTGGTAAACGTGCGAGGTTTACTATCCAGCGATTTTTAGCTTTTAAAGAGGGTTCCTTAGTTAAGGTCCAAGATTATGACCGTAGTGGGTACCCAAACCCCGAGACATTCAAGGCAAGCTATCCACAAGGAATAGATCAAGTCAGGAAAGTTCGAGAATTGGGAAGAAACTCAAAGATGCCATTCATGGAGAATACATTCATCTTGGGGAGTAGAGCTTCTTGACGATTCCTAAGGAGGACAGCCGAAGAGAAGACTGTATCTGGTGCTCCTATTGGGGATCTAGGCGTCTATTTCTACGAATAAATGAAACGGCGTCACCTAGTTCTAGACGTAGTAGCCGGGAAAACTCGAAATATCTATACTATTATTACACAGTGGATATGAGTTTATGAAAGGAGACTTACAGTGAGCAGCCCCACAATACAGTTTATAATATGAAAGCAGTAAATGAAAGCGATAACCACTTGCTCGGTTGTAGTGCTTCCATGCTATTTGGTTAGTTGTTCAACAAAGAAAGATTGAAAACAACAGTATATTCAAAATCAAAGGAGAAAGTGCTTTGAAAAAGAAAGATTTGGGGCTTACACCTCAAGGAGAGGCCCAGGGTTTTATCAGTGAGCGCACTGTTTGAATTTGTATAGCGGGACTTATACAAGTGACTGGGGCCCAAAAAGGTTTTCTGTACAAAGGGATGGGTCTTACACTCTCTCAAGAGGCCCAAAAAGGTTTAAAGAAAAAGAGTGGGGCTTATAACACGAGGGTAGGCCCAAATTATTTTCCGTTTAAAAAATGGCGATCGCGCCGAGGTTTTCTTTTAACGCAGAGGGACTTATACAATAAGTGAGGCCCAAAATGTTTTGGTTAAAAGGGGGATTGGGTCTTACACTCTAATAGAGGCCCAAAAAGGTTTAAAAGAAAAAGAAATGGGTCTTACTACTCGAGGGTAGGCCCAGATGATTTTTGAAAAGGCGACGATCGCGCCGTTTGTTTTTTTACGGTATCGGGACTTATACAATAAGTGAGGCCCAAAGATGATTTGGTCAAAAAAAGGATTGGGTCTTACACTCTAATAGAGGCCCAAAGTGTTTTGAAAATGATTTATGAGGGTTGAATTAATCCAAAACCCTAATTTATTTCCAAAAATGTATTTAATTGAATAAAAATTCAATTAAAATGATCAAAAATTGTTTAACACATGGAAAACAAATTGTGATCTTGGATTAATGCTTCAAAAATTAAGTATTGACCTACAAAATAATTAGAAAGCATTAAAAGTTGCAAAATCAATGTAGAAAAAATATTTAAAATGTCAAAAACAATTAAAATATTAATTCTTTGCAAAAATATCAATTATATGAAATAAATAATATTTTTGGGATTTTTTGATAAAATAAAATATTTTAACATTTTTGTGAATTATTAAAAAAAGAATCAACTCAAAATCATTAAAACTCAGAGAGAAATTAATTTTTGAATCAATTAAACAAAATCACAAAATTCGAATATTTAAATTATTCAAAAATGGCCCCAAGAACACGCGCGTGTTCTGGGTTTGTCTGATTTGCATTTTCTCCTCAATCTCACTGAATACTTGATTATACCATGCAATCCACATATCATTATGCTCGTCTCAACCTCACGATCATGTCTATAACACTTAATTTCATTTAAATTAAACATAAAACATGAAATCACGAAGAAACCTGAAGAACCCTAATTTCTGCATGAAGGCTAGGATTTTTTATACACGATTTAAACAATGCAATTAATTGAGGGAAAACATTCCATGCATGATTATGAATGTATGGTCAAATTATTGTGCGAGGAAATATGCATAGATTGAGAGATGACCAAGTATGTGCTTACCTCCAAGCCGTGACAGCAAGTTCAAAGTGATTTTTGATTTGGAGGTGTTACACATGAGTTGTGATGATCTGGACAGCTTCCCTACACCTTATGGATTGTGTTTGGATGGTTGGACTTGATTGAAATTGGCTGGATCATTTTGTGGTACCTCAGCTGCACCTTGTTTGAAAATTTGAGCAACCAGCTGGTGATTTCATGAAATTGATGTTTCAGAAGTTATGTGAGTGTTTGATCAGCTCATATGTGATGTATGTGAGGTGTGTGAGTGATTGGTTTGTGCAGAATTGCTCTCAAACTCAAAACCCGATAGCTACCTTGCTAAGAAAGGAATTTTTGCCAAGAGAAAGAGATTTTGAGGAAAGCATCTGTTAGATGGCTTTGGTGTACTCAAACTGACCACAATTGAGCTCTATTTATAGTAGAGCAAGTTTGTTTTGCAAGGAATAGTGCATGGCAGCTGGTA
This sequence comes from Lathyrus tuberosus, assembly GCA_022829125.1. Classification (NCBI taxonomy): domain Eukaryota; kingdom Viridiplantae; phylum Streptophyta; class Magnoliopsida; order Fabales; family Fabaceae; genus Lathyrus; species Lathyrus tuberosus. Next base: position 980,123 of record JALAZF010000380.1, read on the forward strand.
AGTAGGTTTCCTCAATGTTGGCCAATGGAAATGAAAGTCTCCTCTAGCCATTGACTAGAGGTTAGGGCACAGAGCTTTGGTCCCCTTGGTCTTGGATAAGTCTTGACTGATTTCAGATGAGAATGGCTCAGTCCATGCCACCTTGATGGTTCCATTGAATGCCTCATTACAAATTTGAAGTCTTGTCCCTATTTTGGCCATTCTAGGTTCAACATGATATTCCTTGTTCCTTGGACCTTGGAGGCTTGGCACAGTGATTGTCCCCTTTGGATTCAATCCTCTGAGGTGTCCAAGTGGATTGGAGCAATTGAAATTGGCTGATTTTGGAAAATCGAGCCAAAGTACAAATTCTGCCTTGCTTTGACAGATTTCAGCAAGGCAACTTGGCAATGTTGTATCTCATGGTGTAGGTTGGATTTGGCAATGTTCTTGGCCATTTTGGAAAGCTCTTACATGATACAACAACTGTTTGAACAAGTTTGGTTTTGATCTCTTTTGATTCCAAGTGAAAAATCCCCCTACATTTGGCAAAAAGTGAAGGCAAATTCTGACTTAGTGAAAATTTCACTAAGTGTTGGAAAAAGTGACATTTTCACTTTTCAGCCACTTTGATCACTCCATAACTCAAAATCCTTAATGAATTGGAATGACTTGTAGTTGAAGTTTTTGTAGGTGATAATGAGGGCTACAAATCCATCTTTGGATGAGAAAAAAATGGCCTTGTGGTTTAGGAGTTATGGTCCTCCAAAGTTGGTACCTTTGCCACTTTATTTTTAACTTAGAAAAATTTCTAAGTTTTATGGTTACCCCTTTTACAAGTTATCTCACTTTTCTTGATTTTTCTTGATGAATGATGATTCAAATCATACATTAACATCATTTTAGGGTTAAAAATCCATTTTGGTGAAAAATCTCAAAAAGTCAAAGTTGACTTTTGTGCACAGTTGACTTTTTATCAGATGAATTCCAAACTGTGCAATTCTTCAGGAAATCATGTCCTTGACCTAAATGAAACTTGATGGACATGTTCCATGGGTGTCATAGGGTATATTCAATCATGTATTAGGGTTTGGGAGCATGTCCTGGTCAAAAGTCAAAGTTACAGTTGACTTTTCCCTTAAAACCCTAATTGTGGTGCAGATGAAATTGAGACTTGTTGCTCAAGCTTCTTGGATCAATCCATTGTTCCAAATGGATCAATATGGTATATTAGAGACCCTCAAATCATGTCTTGAGGTCTTGGCTCATGGTTTGTCCCAAAAGTCAACTTAGGGGTGAATTAGGTCAAGAAACCCTAATTCCTGATTTTTGATGAATGCATCCCCTGAGGCAAAATTGACTTGATGCATGGGTTCATGAGGTTCCATGAAGCATATTAGGTCATGTTTTGGATCATTGCCTTGTGCCCAGATGAAAATTTTCCATCTGGAGGCCCTGGTCGACCAAAACCCTAATTTGGTGACACTGGCGATCTTGAGGCTTGATCCACCTAGAAGGGAGCAGCCTTGTGCTTAATCCTTGAAGTGGGAGTCCTTTTTGATCCATTATGGATGTTTGAGAGATTAGACAAGTTGAAGATCATGTCATTTCTTGATTGATCCTTTGTCTAAGCACTTAGAGAGGGCTTGAAACCCTAATTTTGATTGTAGTGGATGCTCACCCATCTTTGGGGAGACTGATGAAGCATGATGGTTCATCCATATTGTGATGATGATTTTCACAATGATGGGAAATCTAAGTGGTCAAAATTTGGGGTATTACACATGCCAAACCTAGAAATCCCTAAAGAGGGGACAAGACTCTAATTTTGTTTTGGACCATTCAATGGATGCACCAAGGTGGCATGGACTGAGCCATTTCCAACTGAATTCAGTCAAGACTTATTCAAGACCAAGGGAACCAGCAGCCTGTGCCCTAACCTCTAGTCAATGGCTAGAGGAGACTTGGATTCTCATTTATCAACATTGGCCAAACCTATGCAGCAGTTGTCATTCACTATTCCTTGCAAAAAAACTTGCTCTACTATAAATAGAGCTCAATTGTGTTCAGTTTGAGTACACCAAAGCACTACAACACTTACTTTCCTCAAATTCTCTTTCTCTAGGTAAAAATACCTTCTTTAGCAAGGTAACTCTGAGTTTTTGAGTTAGAGAGCAATTCCACCACAGCTCATGATCCAAACACATCCAATATGTCATATCTAAGCTGTCCAAACTCTCACAAGTGACCTGTAACACCAAAATCACAAAGTCACCTCTCAAAACCTCAAAAATAGGACTTTTGTGCATTTTTCAAGCCATGTCTTGATTCAATCACTTTCCAAATATCATCCTTGAACTGTCCCAAATGGTTCCCCCCATCTGGAACACCATTTGAGAGAGTTACTATTTTGGCAACTTTTGCCCCCTTTTGCAAGAAAGAGCTCAAACTTGTTCCTGAAGTTTCCAGCTGATTCCAACCATCCTAAAAGCTTCTAAGGGGGTCATTTGAGGTTGTTCAAAGCATCAAATCACTTCTGGAACAAAGCCCTTGGTAGATTGCACAAAAACTCCAAAAAGAGGTAAGCATCACAATTTGGATTCTTTGAATCATGCTTCCTTTTGATGTCCACTGATCATGCATCTCTTATACATGTCATATGTGTTGTGTTTGCACCAATTTATCATGTAATTCATGCTTGTGTTGCACCCCAAAATTTGCCCTCCTTACTTTATTACTAATTGGCTTATGTTGCATTGCATTTTGCATTATCATGTGTGCATATCATTGGTTCTTAGCATGGGGTCAAGGTGCCTGAGGCAGTGCTTCAGAGGGTCAAGCAAGAATCCTGGTATTGTCCAAGAGAGCTCAGGTGGATCATCATCTCCTAACCAGTGCATAGATTAGGGTTTTGAGATTCTTGGGTTTATTGCTTCAATGGACAAGCTCCTTGGGTTTTTATCATCATCAAATGGCATATCTTATCTTTTTTGGAGAGGATACACATCATATTTAGAGGAATTTGGGTTTGGAGACTGTGTTATTTCCTCCTAGACTGAGGGTATCACAACTAGGGTTTGCTATAAAGTCAGTTTATTTCTGATTTTTTGGGAAATACTTGATTCTATGGTATTCCTTGGGTCCCTAGGTACCTAGGGATGGGAGGTTGTCCATCATTTTGGTTCAGGAGAAGTTCAATTGGCCAATGGATTGAAAATCAGGTGAATGGGGTAAAAGTCAACAGTGAGAGGAGAAGTCAACTGTGGAATTTTGGGGTTCTCTCCAAGGTTTTCAAGGTCTCACATCCTCATATGGTCTTCAAGGGTCAAGTTTCATACTATTTATCAAGAGTCAGGAGTTTGTACAGAAGTTTCTAAATTTGGAAAGTGACCTATAATAAAAGTTTCCTTTTTGGGCAAGTTCCTGCACTGCATTCAACTTGACTTTTCATCATCAAGAAAGCTTCAAATGAATTTTCCTCCAACATGAAAGTTGAAGATAATTTTCTCCTATTTCCAACAAGTACTATTGGGTCTCCATATCATTTGTGAAACTCCAGTTATGATCAAAATAAGGCAAAGTAGTTTCTAGGGTTTTTCATGGCTCTATTTTCACAACTTTGGGCATAATGACCTATAATCAATTCCATTGCTTCATGCCACATTCTAATATCAAAAGACATTCCTTGAGGATTATTTTGGGCCCAAGAATTAAGGAATTCCATGGTGTGTTCTTCACTTATCCTCCATTATTCAAATATGCCAAATTGTTTAAAACTCATGAGTCAATTGTTTTCAAGGCCCGAGTTCAATTGAGGTGTAATTAGCAATTCACATATGGGTGATCCATCATGGATTTCTTAAGTATACATGCATGGAAGAGGTATATCCAACATTATGTGATTTTCCAAAATAATTCAAAAACTCATTAAACAAATAATTACCCAAGCCCAATTCATTATCAGTGACAAACCCTAGTCTATATAAGCTCATTCATGCACTGGTTAGGATTCATTCACGTGACATTTGGAGGATTGGAGAATTTGAACCCTAAAGCCTTCTTTCAACAAATCTCATGATCCACAAGGTCTTTGCAAAAAGTTCTTCCACAAACCTTCTCCTGGTGATCTCTAGAGCACAACCCAACCACTATTCGCAGCCAAAAGCAAAGATTAGAGTTGCACCATCTCAGGTTGGTGGATTTTTTCGTGGTCATGAAACTTGAATTTTTTACGTGTATGTTGTTGTGTGATTGTCACTAATCATGCTGATCTAATTGGTTTTGAATATGGACGTGTGTATGGCTTGTTATGTGCGTTTGAAGTTTTATGCCCTAACTTTAATCTCTTCGTTTTGCATTAAATATTGGTTGTTTGTGAATTTGGAGTGCACATTCGAAATCCTTGTGAAAATCTGGTTGGATTAGTGTAGTTTTTTTCCGTTTCTGGGCAGTTTCAGGTCGACGTTCATCCCAGACGGCGGACGGAACCCTAGCATCGTCGCCGGAGAGATTTCCAGGTCGCCGGAGGGTTTGAATGGGGAAGACAACCTCCCAGCCGTCCATCTTCCTCATCGTACGGTCCAGGCGATGCCATGTGTTTCTTTTTTATTTTTTTTTTCTGAATTTTATTTTATGATCAGGTGTTTATTACCCCACCGTTGCTATGGTGTACGTCCAATAATGCTTTTCCATTTCGTGTACTTTTACTTGCGTTGACTTATCCGTGGACGTTGAATGCATCCCAAGGTAAGGACTCAGTCAACCCAGTTGACTGGGTCACATGCATACACCCTCCTTTTTTTTTATTTTTTCTGATTTGTAACTTGGATTGGGTCACGCTATTCGCACCCCCATCTTCAGCCCATGTCACAATCCCAGTTCATTTTTCTTGCTTTCCGCACCCCCCGTGCGCATCCATCTTAAACATTTCATTTAAATTATTTTGTTTTCATTTTTAATTATTAAAAATAGATTTTTACGTTAAAAAATTAATAAAAAATGTCATGCATCATATTTATCATTTTATAATATTTTTACAAATTTTATTTTTCATTTTATTTTATTTTTCATCATCCAAACTAATTATTTTATTCATTTTCTTTTCGCATTACACATGTCATGCATACTAATTTTGCTTATTTTATTTCTCTGCATCCATAAAATATTTTTTATCTGTTCTTTTTGCATTTGTTAGGTTACATTCTAAAATGCATCAAAATATTTTTAAATAATTTTTAATTATTATTTCATATTGCATTTTGGTCCTTCCCTTTGGCACATTGAACCCTATTTCTCACCTGAGCTTTGCCCAATTGTTTGAATGACTAATATCTTGATTTTTTGCAGGGATTTTTGGTATTTAGTTTATCTCTAGTTGAATAATATTGATGTTCAATTTGGGAATTTTAGGAGTTATTTCTCTAATTATTTGATTTGCTTTCACTTGAGATCTGCTTATATGTGTATTTCTGATCATGCCTAAGTCCTTGTTTGAAAGGCACTTGTGCCATTTGCTTTGGGGTTGTTTCTTTGATTTCTGAATTCATGTTTGGATTATTATCACTATTGTTTGCCATTGTTTGATTTTCACTTGCCTTGATATTATTTATGTCTGTTTCGTACTAACCTTTTATGCAGGGACTAAGGTAAGTTCTTTAAGGGTATGGATAAGTATCCATGGTCACCCTTACTCTTTCCTTCTCCCATCTTCTTCCTTTAGGATCTAGGTTGTCGTCAAACCTCACTAACCATAGGTCGGCCATGCATGATAACTTTAGGATTCATAGTCCCCCTTTAGAGTTACCCTTGTGTCTTCTCTTTTCTCATCTCAAATTTCTGAAAATATTTAATAAGGATATTGTATTGCGCACGAGCCTTAAGCGTGGGGAATGAGAAATGAGGGGCTTCCTCTCATCTTTCTAGAGTGCTTAGCGAGCGTCCTGTCTTGGGACGATGCGTTAAGTATTCGCCCCTGTGCCCTAGACTTTGGTGCGATACAATTTATGAACTAACTTAAGCCACTTCTGTCCTAAAAAATACAAACAAACTTCAAACCTTTTTGTCCTTCTGTATTGTCAAACTAAAGGCTATTTTCAAAAAGGGCACGTTACCTTCCGTCTGAGTCGCATACAGGCATCGACCCTAACTGCCGGACGCGAACTTAACGTCGCTCATAAAAAACACAAAAAGAACTTGGTCCGAACTACGTTGACTCTGAATTCCCCATTGCACAAAGGCGGTACGTAGGCCTAGGACGTCGACGTCCTACCGGGTCTGTCTTTGTTTTCCCCTTCCCCATCTTAGTACAGCCATAGATGATAGGATAACTCACCCTTAGATTAGACAACAAGTGTGGATCCCATCGAGTACGATGGACGCGTCGGGTGCTAGCACCTTCCCCTCGCGTAACCGACTCCCGAACCCAGGTTATGGTTGCGATGACCATTCCTTTCCCTTTTCCTCAGGTTTATGCGGTGTTCCCTTTCCCTCTCTTGGGATAAATTTACACGGATGGCGACTCTGTTTTTCCGCGCCACTCTCGCGTTTGTACCTGGATGAAAATCCTGGGAGCGACAGCTGGCGACTCTGCTGGGGAGTCTGGTTGACCTATGTTGGTCCATCCTTAAGCGAGTCAATCCTAGCGCTTGCTTGTCTTTGTTTTCTTTGGGTGTTTTGTGTTTATTTTTCTTTATGTGTTGTATTTTATTTTATTTTTACCGCATTTTCCGCATTTCATTTTTTATTACTGTCATGCTGCTGTGCTATGCTGGCTGTCTTTGTTTTGCAGGTTGGGTGGGTCTGAGAGATAAGCCCAATACCCAGGCTTGAGTATACCCTAGGACTAGAGTGGAAAGTAGTGGAACCTACGTGCCCGTTTGGTACGTTTGTGTGTTTACGAAATTCACAACCAGACGAGGCTATCTTGGGACGCATTCTAACGTGTGTGTCTTGCGCATGTTGGGGTGTTGATCTAGAGAGCTGTCGACTCTGGTGACCGATCATCGAGGACCTTAGTGGAAACATCCCTCTTTAGTGGTGACAGTGGCAGACCACATCCTGTGGCAAACCCATTCGCACCCAAGGGCCCGCTTTGGAACTCGCATAGGATGGCCCCTACGTTTTGAAGAGAATCAGTGGAGGCACTCCTCGATTAACGATAGTACTGTACCCCAAGGGATGAATGTACTATTGTTTCTCGACCTCAGTGCCAAAGCTGAGGACCTTCCGCCTTGGAGAATCAGTTGTGGCCTCCTCGATTGATGATGATGCTAAACCAGAAATGGTGAACGTATCATCATTTCTCGACCTGAGAGCCCAGGATACTGAACATCCTAGTACCCACATGGGAGAGGGGATGGGCGTTTGCAGGTTTGCAGGTAACCGAAATCTTCAACCTACCCTGTTTTCCGGATTTCTCATCAATGTCTGATTATTTGAGTTCCTCAGTGGTTCAAAATTTTGGTTTTCTGGGTTGTGGTTCTCGTTAAGCTAACAGCACAGCACATCCAGCAGTGTGCCTTGACCCCATGTTTGCATGAGCATATCATTTTTCTTGCATTCTGACATGTTTGACATTTTTCAGGGCTTGCATCTTACTCTTGATTCCGGTTTTCTGAGTTTACCTTGACATGGATGTCCAAAGAAAGAAGACTGTTGCCTATTTGTTCCCAGATCTGACCTTGACATTGATTCACAAGCTGATTAATATGGCTGGTTCCGGAGTTCGTACAGAGTTCAGTGGAAGGTATGGAAGACTTCTGAAATTTTTCTATAATATCTCCAAGTATGAGAAGGATGCCATTCACACACTTCTTCAGTTTTACGATCCGTCTCTGCGTTGCTTCACTTTCCCGGACTACATCTTGGCTCCAACGTTGGAGGAGTTCTCATTTATTTTGGGAATCCCCATCAGGCATGATATAGTTTTCTTTTCCGAAGAACACCCCGGGGTAAAAGAAATGGCTGTTGCTCTTCATATTAGTGAGTCTGTTCTGAACAGTAATATTGAAGAAAAACAAGGAGTTAAGGGTTTCTTGTTGAAGTTCTTATTTGGTCAGGCTTGCATACATGTCAAAGAGAAGAACTGGATTGCTTTCCAAGCTATTCTGGCTATGTGTATCTATGGGATTGTTCTGTTCCCGAACATTCCTGATCTGGTGGATATGCACGCCGTCAGAATCTTTATTTCGAAGAACCCTATACCTACCTTGCTAGGTGATGTGTATCACTCAGTCCACTATAAGAATGAGAATAGGCGTGGAAAAACTATGAGTTGCTGTACGCCGCTCTTAGCTACTTGGTTTTTGAGCCATCTCCCTGAATCTGGCGCTTTTGTTGATATGAAAGATTCTCTGAAGTGGTCGAAGAGGGTAATGGGCTTGACTGCCGACAACATTGTTTGGTTTAATCGTGACTTGCTAGGAATGGAGATTATTTGCAAATGCGGAGAATTCCCTAATGTACCCTTGATAGGGAGGAAAGGTGGAATTAACTATAATCCCTCCCTAGCTATCAGACAGTTTGGCTATCCTTTGAAAAATCCACCCGAAGAGCGAGATGTCCGAGAGTCCTTATTCTTCAATGGTATTGAGGATCAAGGGTTGATAAGGAAAGTTGTGAATGCTTGGAAACAGGTGACCAAGAAGGGTAAAATTCCATTAGGGAAAAGTAACAATCGGGCTTTCCCTTCCTATAAAGAGTGGATTAAGAAGAGAGCAGAAGAGGAGCTTCTTCCATTCCCGGTGGAACCACCTTTGTATCCTCTGGTGATCGAGCCTCCTACCACAGTTGAGTTGGAGAAGTATAACAAATTATGGGCTGAAAAGGAAAGGCTGCGGGAAGAAAATAGTGAGCTAAAAAGAGAGATTTATCAGTGGAAGCATGAGTGGGGTGAAGCTGTTCATACCGCTAAGTTGAAGACAGAGCTCCTTGCTAAAGCAAAAAAAGAGCTAGCGGACATGGTCACATCCAGACAAAAGATGAAGGAAGCTTTGGATAGTACCAGTAAGGTTCTCGAATCTAACAAAGAGGAATTAGACAAGGCTTTGCTGAAAATCCACAGGTTCAATGATCACCAAGAAACTGCCATGGCCGAGAATAAAAGAAAGGAAGACGACTACCTAGCTAAGATTGATCAATTGAAGTCAACGCTCAAGAAGAAAGACGTTGAGATCTTGTCAGGGGTATTCAAGAGACAAGCAGTCGAGGGTCGACTTAAGGAAGCCATAGCCTCCATAGAGGAACTGAAGGTCCAAGCTGAAGTGAAGAGATCTAGACATGAGGGACCTAGCATGGATGGTGTTTCTGGAGAAGAGGCTTGGGAGTTACATTGCCGATACTTGGATGGGATCATACACAGGAGGGACCTTCTCATTCAAGGGCTGATTCAGAGGCCGAAGCATCCCGACACCAGAAAGCTGTTCAAGGAAATCCAAGATTGGTGCAGAAAGCATAATGGATGGGGGGGTTGACACTAGTAGACTTTGATGACATGCCGTAGTTTCTTACTCTTTTTATTGTATTTGGATCACCACCAGGCTTGTTGGTTGGGACCTTTGATTATTGTGTTCAGACCTGTTATTGTTGACATTTGGTTTTCCTCTGGTTTTCTTAATATATGAGCCGAAGTTCCGTTCAATCTTGTTGTTAAACTGGAATCAAGGGGTGGATCGCCCTGTGAATTTTCAAGCATGTCCATTTACATTTGCATATTCATAATCATTTTGCATAACAGGTGTTTATCTCCGGTGTTCTTATCTTGTTATAATCTCAGAATTGCAGACATAACTCCTCAGGCCATTCAAGAGTTGATCATGGAGCGAGTTCAAGCTGAGTTGAGCGAACTGAAGGTTCAGATGAGGCAATTTGGGGAAGACATGCTCCAGGAACAGAGGATGCTAAGGGTGGAGATCAACCAGATGAAGACTCAGATGGGTTTGGTCATGGAGATTTTGAAAATAGTGTTGAAGAAGGAAGACAGTCCTGTGCCCGCTTCCACAACAGAGATCCTTACTCCTCCCACCTCTTTGGAATTTGATCTAAATCGTTGATTACCTCGTGAATCTCTTCCACAAGCAGAAGTTCCAAAACTTTCCCAACAACAGCTAGGTCTTGGCTCCCAAGAGAAGCCCAATGGCAAAAAGTGTACACAGGGGCAGAAGAAGTCTGAAAGAGTTTTTCATCCGCTCCCTATACCATATTCTCAACTATTGTCGTATCTCCTCCAGTTTCAACTGGTACAGAAAAGGACTTTGGCTCCTCACACCGGGAATCCTCCACCAGGCTATGATGTAAGAGCCCATTGTGATTTCCATTCTGGGGCACCAGGGCATACTGTGGAGGAATGTAGGGCCTTTCAGCACCGAGTCCAGGATTTGATTGATGCAGGGGCAATTGAGTTCACGTCGGGCGACGTGAATATGCAAGGTGATTTTACCCCAACTGTTACAAAAGAAGTGAAGGATCCTCCCCTCTTTGCAGGATCCACCTCATGTCATGGACTTTCTCCACAACCTTTTGCTGTAGAAGCTCTACGTCAGCAACCTTTGTTTGTGCCTCAGCCAAATGTGGAAGGGAAAGTGCAAGCACAGGTGAGGCGCCTAAATCAGCACCGACAGCAGAGTTATCAGCAGCAGGGGCAACCGAGACCAAGAGGGCCCAAGAGGATATTTGATCCTATTCCTATCCCTTATAGTCAGCTGTTTACTCGTCTGCTCAAGAACTCCCTGATTCAAACGAGGAGTACCGCGTCGGTACCGTACCCTATTCCTCCGGATTATGACATGACTGCTAGGTGCGAGTTCCACTCGGGAACGTTTGGGCACACAATTGATGAGTGTAATGTATTCAGGCGCAAGGTGCAAGACCTGGTAGACTCAGAGATCATTGTATTCACTGAAGATGATATGTACATCAATGGAGGCCTCCTTTCTTAAACGAACACTCAGTCTGCAAGTACGTCCAGACAGAATTAAGCTTCCTCAGCAATGGCAATCTTCAGCTTCTTTACTGCATTTTCATTTGTAGTTTTTTTCATTTCTTGTTAAAGCATCGTATGTTTGCAAGACTTGTTTGTTTTTTTATGATGATATTAATGCAATGAGTATGTTTTCCTTGAAGTAATCCATTCGTGTTCACTCTTAAATGTTTATATGCACTGTGTAATACCCCAAATTTTGACCACTTAGATTTCCCATCATTGTGAAAATCATCATCACAATATGGATGAACCATCATGCTTCATCAGTCTCCCCAAAGATGGGTGAGCATCCAATACAATCAAAATTAGGGTTTCAAGCCCTCTCTGAGTGCTTAGACAAAGGATCAATCAAGAAATGACATGATCTTCAACTTGTCTAATCTCTTAAACATCCACAAAGGATCAAAAGGACTCCCACTTCAAGGATTAAGCACAAGGCTGCTCCCTTCTAGGTGGATCAAGTCTCAAGATTGACAGTGTCACCAAATTAGGGTTTTGGTCGACCAGGGCCTCCAGATGGAAAATTTTCATCTGGGCACAAGGCAATGATCCAAAACATGACCTAATATGCTTCATGGAACCTCATGAACCCATGCATCAAGTCAATTTTGCCTCAAGGGATGCATTCATCAAAAATCAGGAATTAGGGTTTCTTGACCTAATTCACCCCTAAGTTGACTTTTGGGACAAACCATGAGCCAAGACCTCAAGAGATGATTTGAGGGTCTCTAATATACCATATTGATCCATTTGGAACAATGGATTGATCCAAGAAGCTTGAGCAACAAGTCTCAATTTCATCTGCACCACAATTAGGGTTTTAAGGGAAAAGTCAACTGTAACTTTGACTTTTGACCAGGACATGCTCCCAAACCCTAATACATGATTGAATATACCCTATGACACCCATGGAACATGTCCATCAAGTTTGATTTAGGTCAAGGACATGATTTCCTAAAGAATTGCACAGTTTGGAATTCATCTGATAAAAAGTCAACTGTGCACAAAAGTCAACTTTGACTTTTTGAGATTTTTCACCAAAATGGATTTTTAACCCTAAAATGATGTTAATGTATGATTTGAATCATCATTCATCAAGAAAAATCAAGAAAAGTGAGATAACTTGTAAAAGGGGTAACCATAAAACTTAGAAATTTTTCTAAGTTAAAAATAAAGTGGCAAAGGTACCAACTTTGGAGGACCATAACTCCTAAACCACAAGGCCATTTTTTCTCATCCAAAGATGGATTTGTAGCACTCATTATCACCTACAAAAACTTCAACTACAAGTCATTCCAATTCATTAAGGATTTTGAGTTATGGAGTGATCAAAGTGGCTGAAAAGTGAAAATGTCACTTTTTCCAACACTTAGTGAAATTTTCACTAAGTCAGTATTTGCCTTCACTTTTTGCCAAATGTAGGGGGATTTTTCACTTGGAATCAAAAGAGATCAAAACCAAACTTGTTCAAACAGTTGTTGTATCATGTAAGAGCTTTCCAAAATGGCCAAGAACATTGCCAAATTCAACCTACACCATGAGATACAACATTGCCAAGTTGCCTTGCTGAAATCTGTCAAAGCAAGGCAGAATTTGCACTTTGGCTCGATTTACCAAAATCAGCCAATTTCAATTGCTCCAATATACTTGGACACCTCAGAGGATTGAATCCAAAGGGGACAATCACTGAGCCAAGCCTCCAAGGTCCAAGGAACAAGGAATAGCATGTTGAACCTAGAATGGCCAAAATAGGGACAAGACTTCAAATTTGGAATGAGGCATTTAATGGAACCATCAAGGTGGCATGGACTGAGCCATTCTCATCTAAAATCAGTCAAGACTTATCCAAGACCAAGGCGACCAAAGCTCTGTGCCCTAACCTCTAGTCAATGGCTAGAGGAGACTTTCATTTCCATTGGCCAACATTGAGGAAACCTACTTACCAGCTGCCATGCACTATTCCTTGCAAAACAAACTTGCTCTACTATAAATAGAGCTCAATTGTGGTCAGTTTGAGTACACCAAAGCCATCTAACAGATGCTTTCCTCAAAATCTCTTTCTCTTGGCAAAAATGCCTTTCTTAGCAAGGTAGCTATCGGGTTTTGAGTTTGAGAGCAATTCTGCACAAACCAATCACTCACACACCTCACATACATCACATATGAGCTGATCAAACACTCACATAACTTTTGAAACATCAATTTCATGAAATCACCAGCTGGTTGCTCAAATTTTCAAATAAGGTGCAGCAGAGGTACCACAAAATGATCCAGCCAATTTCAATCAAGTCCAACCATCCAAACACAATCCATAAGGTGTAGGGAAGCTGTCCAGATCATCACAACTCATCTGTAACACCTCCAAATCAAAAATCACTTTGAACTTGCTGTCACGGCTTGGAGGTAAGCACATACTTGGTCATCTCTCAATCTATGCATATTTCCTCGCACAATAATTTGGCCATATGTTCATAATCATGCATGGAATGTTTTCCCTCAATTAATTGCATTGTTTGAATCGTGTATCAAAAATCCTAGTCTTCATGCAGAAATTAGGGTTCTTGAGGTTTCTTCGTGATTTCTTGTTGTATGTTTAATTTAAATGAAATTAAAGTACATAGACATGATCGTGAGGTTGAGACGAGCATAATGATATGTGGATTGCATGATATGATTACATGTTCATGGAGATTGGATAGAAAACGCAAATCTGAGAAACCAAGAACACGCGCGTGTTCTTCAGCTTGTTTTTGGCGCCTTTTTTTCAAATTCAAATATTTGAATTTTGTGATTTTGTTTAATTGATTCAAAAATTAATTTCTCTCTGAGTTTTAATGATTTTGAGTTGATTCTTTTTTTAATAATTCACAAAACTGTTAAAATATTTTATTTTATCAAAAAATCCCAAAAATATTATTTATTTCATATAATTGATATTTTTGTAAAGAATTAATATTTTGATTGTTTTTGGCATTTTAAATATTTTTTCTACATTGATTTTGCAACTTTTAATGCTTTCTAATTATTTTGTAGGTCAATACTTAATTTTTGAAGCATTAATCCAAGATCACAATTTGTTTTCCATGTGTTAAACAATTTTTGATCATTTTAATTGAATTTTTATTCAATTAAATACATTTTGAAAACAAATTAGGGTTTTGGATTAATTCAACCCTCATAAATCATTTTCAAAACACTTTGGGCCTCTATTAGAGTGTAAGACCCAATCCTTTTTTTGACCAAATCATCTTTGGGCCTCACTTATTGTATAAGTCCCGATACCGTCAAAAAACAAACGGCGCGATCGTCGCCTTTTCAAAAATCATCTGGGCCTACCCTCGAGTAGTAAGACCCATTTCTTTTTCTTTTAAACCTTTTTGGGCCTCTATTAGAGTGTAAGACCTAATCCCCCTTTTAACCAAAACATTTTGGGCCTCACTTATTGTATAAGTCCCTCTGCGTTAAAAGAAAACCTCGGCGCGATCGCCATTTTTAAACGAAAAATCATTTGGGCCTACCCTCGTGTTATAAGCCCCACTCTTTTTATTTAAACCTTTTTGGGCCTCTTGAGAGAGTGTAAGACCCATCCCTTTGTACAGAAAACCTTTTTGGGCCCCAGTCACTTGTATAAGTCCCGCTGTACAAATTCAAACAGTGCGCTCACTGATAAAACCCTGGGCCTCTCCTTGAGCTGTAAGCCCCAAATCTTTCTTTTTCAAAGCACTTTCTCCTTTGATTTTGAATATACTGTTGTTTTCAATCTTTCTTTGTTGAACAACTAACCAAACAGCATGGAAGCACTACAACCGAGTAAGTGGTTATCGCTTTCATTTACTGCTTTCATATTATAAACTGTATTGTGGGGATGCTCACTGTAAGTCTCCTTTCATAAACTCATATCTACTGTGTAATAATAGTATAGATATTTCGAGTTTCCCCGGCTACTACGTCTAGAACTAGGTGACGCCGTTTCATTTATTCGTAGAAATAGACGCCTAGATCCCCAATAGGAGCACCAGATACAGTCTTCTCTTCGGCTGTCCTCCTTAGGAATCGTCAAGAAGCTCTACTCCCCAAGATGAATGTATTCTCCGTGAATGGCATCTTTGAGTTTCTTCCCAATTCTCGAACTTTCCTGACTTGATCTATTCCTTGTGGATAGCTTGCCTTGAATGTCTCGGGGTTTGGGTACCCACTACGGTCATAATCTTGGACCTTAACTAAGGAACTCTCTTTAAAAGTTAAAAGTCGCTGGATAGTAAACCTCGCACGTTTACCAGTGGTTTTTATCTTTAAAAGAGTTATCTCTCCTAATGGAAAGGAGATGATAGACCCACGGGCTTCTTAAAAGCATCGGCCTCCTCTTGGGCATTATTCAAGGACCCTACGGCTTCTTAGAAGTATTCACAGCCTCCTCTTAGGCTTCGTATAATGATCTCTTCCTTCGGGAATGATAGCCTCCTCTTGGGCTTCGTACAAGGACCCGTCGGCTTCTTAAAAGTTTCCAGCCTCCTCTTGGGCTTCGTACAAATTGTCCCGACGACCTCCTAGAGGTATAGGAACAGAACTTAGTCATCCTCATAGAACAATCCTTTCATAGAGTCTACTACTGTTTCTCGAAGCATAGTACAAAAGATAAAACTCTAGACACGGACAGTCTAACTTCCTTGAGTCTCAAAGACATTCTCAAGCACCCTTTGTTAAATAGGAAGGAAACCCGCAGACTCAGATAGTCTCGATACCCTTTGGATTTCCCGTTTCCACAAAGAGAAGGAAATATCCCTGATCCTCAAATTAAATCCCTGAGTACAGTGTTGCTCATATAAGAACTGATTTTCTCTTTTAAATCAGTATATTGGATCTGTCACTCAACTAAACAGTTACCATAGCCTCCATCTCGGGCTTCGTACGAGATACCAAAATTCTCCCCAGTGGAGTCAAAACAACCTTTTCGCCTCTCTCTCGGGCTTTGTACGAGATACAAAAACACTCTATTACTGAGTATAAAAGATTCTCCAACTGAGTCAACTCTTTGCTAGCCTCCTCTTAGGCTTTGTATAACGATATGCCCCACTGGGTCAAAAACTTTTAGCCTCTCTCTCGGGCTTTGTACGAGACACAAAATAGCCTCCTCTTAGGCTTTGTATAATGATTTTCCTAGCGGAAATTAGCCTCCTCTTAGGCTTTGTATAACAAAACCACTGGTTGATCCAATCGACCTTTTAGCACCAAAGCTGTGCCTCGTTCACAGTACACAAACATCAACAACTCCTTTACCTTCATCTAATCGCTGTAAGCGGCAAGCCTCTGGATCATCTACATCCATGCCACTGTCCCTCTTTTAGCATGAGAAATTCCTAAGGAAAGATGGCATTGCTCTACACTGAGTTAAAGTCTTCTCCTTCAGGTTAAAACCCTTTCTTCGGAAATTATGGCATTGCTCGGATCCGCGTATCCCAGTTAAAGTAATTCTCCTTCCCCCTCTTTAGAGATGACAAATTCTCTCTAAAGTCGAGGTCTTTCAGCTTCACGTCTTGGGCTTTAAACAAGACACAAATTGACCTTTCAGCTTCACATCTTGGGCTTTGAACAAGATACAAATCACCTTTCGCTTCACGTCTTGGGCTTTGAACAAGACACCAAAACACCCCTTTCCTCCTATAGAATAGGAGGAACCACGAACGCTCTGATTTCTTTGTTTTGGTAAACGGGAATACGTAGGCATAAGATCGAAAGAAAATATCTTAGCGAGCGCAATCAACAAAAAACCCAAATCCCATATCTCCATCAATTAAAAGCAGTAATTCAAAAGCACCAGTCCTAACATCCTAATCCTAGTTCCCCGCCAGAAACCTTCTGCCCAGGTAAAAAAGAAAAAAGAAGAAAGAAAACAGTATTGGCGAAAATACAAATAACCAGTACAAAGGCCCCCCCACATTGATAGCATTCGTAACCTAACAGGCCGCTGTTTAAACTCAGTATGCAAAGCAGGGTTAATTGGAGACATCTATTTCCCTTCCTTATTCAGCTCACAATAGGATAAAAAATGAATCGACCAGTAGTTTAAGCTCAAACCGCATAGAGTGACCAGCGCTTAAAAACCGCGTCCAAAATCGCTCGCTACAGAAAAGTGGCGCCCACCGTGGGGCCGATCTTTCTTTCTTTCTGTTTTCCTTGTAAAATGGCGACTCTGCTGGGGAGTCATTGCCAAGATCTTTCTGCCTTAGGGCATCATCCCCGTTTTCTACGGAAAATGGGAACTCTACCGAAGAGAAAGATTGACCTATGCTGGTCCATCTCTTAGGCAGAAAACCACAGATTGGGGCTTCCGCCGGGGAACCCATTTCTGTCAGGAACTTAAGAATCGTAGCTTTATAAGTCTAGGATGATTAGGACAAATATATATACTATTTTTCCTAATTGCTATACGTGTTTATTTTTCTGCTACTGGGAATGCGTGTGATGCCGCATGTGGTGAGATTGAGTATACACTTAAGAAAAGCCAACCTTTTTTGTAGTGCGGAAACTATCGGAAATAGTTGTTACGCGATACTACCCTCATTTGAGGCTGGTGATCCATTCTCGGTGAATGGCACTTACTCTAAGATTGCACACAACTCGCTGGCGATCCGCTTGTTGTCTGCCTTCCTGGGAGGAGCTGATGATAATGAGTACAGGTACAAAAATCACCCTAGTATAAACCTTTGGGGATGGGTAGAGCCTTGACTTCATGACAACGACCCTTTGACCCCATGTTTTTTCTATGTTTTTGTGTACTGCATTCATGCATTCATTTAATAAAACATTAAAACATAAAAAAAAACTTCTCTTCTAGTCTCTCTGTTTTTCAAATTAAACTAAGACTGTGATTGCAAATATCAGAGAAAAAGATTGCATTAATGGATTTCGGTAGAAGGAGAACTCACCAGTATACCTTCAAGGTTCCAAAACTGGGGGATTTGAGAAGGTTAGCAAGGATGATCGTTAACCCAGAGGCTTTCAGAGCCAAGCACGGTGGTTTGCTACCACTGTTAAGAGTCCATGTGATTAAGGGAATCATGGACGCGCTCATTCAGTTCTACGATCCGGTTTATCACTGTTTCACATTCCCGGATTACCAGCTATCACCAACGCTGGAGGAGTATTATCATCTGGCTGATTTACATATCACTGATCGAGCTCCATTTTCTGGACTGGAAGAAATTCCAAAGAATCAGACTATTGCAAGAGCAATTCAATTGGACGAGTCTGAGGTCAGGACTCACATGACCACTAAGGGTGGCACCCAAGGTTTGCCAGCCCAGTTCCTGACCAAGAAAGCTCTGTACTTTGCTAGTATAGGGAACATGATTGCTTTTGAAAGCATCTTTGTCTTGCTCACCTAGGGATTATTTTTGTTTCCCAACATCAATAACTTCGTCGATATCAACGCTATTAATGTTTTTCTCATTGGAAACCCTGTGCCGACTTTGCTCGCAGATGCGTATCATTCTGTACACTTAGGAAATTTGTACAGCGGAGGGGAGATCACATGCTGTGTACCTTTGCTTTACAAATGGTTTATCTCTCACTTGCCCAAGTCTGCTACTTTTTGGGATTGCAAGAGTGTCTTACGTTGGTCACAGAAGATCATGTCTCTCACCAACTCTGATATAGATTGGTGCAATAGGATTTATGAGGGAATCAGAATCATTGACCATTGTGGAAACTTCCCCAGCGTACCCCTCATAGGAAC
This sequence comes from Lathyrus tuberosus, assembly GCA_022829125.1. NCBI lineage: Eukaryota > Viridiplantae > Streptophyta > Magnoliopsida > Fabales > Fabaceae > Lathyrus > Lathyrus tuberosus. The sequence continues at coordinate 998,815 of JALAZF010000380.1, forward strand.
TAAAGGAGGAATCAACTATCATCCGATATTGGTTTTTCGTCAATTTGGATACCCGATGAGACACATCCCACTGGGTGTTCATCTGGAAGGTCTTTTCTTCAAAGAAGGAGAAAGTGACAGAGCACTAAAAATGGAAATAGTGCAAGCTTGGAAACAGGTTCATAAGAAAGGACGAGAGTCTCTGGGAAAACCAAACTGTGTCTCGGTGGAGCCTTATCTCCATTGGGTACAAACTAGAGCTCTCAAGCTAAGGATGCCTTATCCTCGTTACGGAATTCTTCCACCGAGGGAAATTGTCATGTACTTCATGACGGAAACTGAAAGGCTTCAGGTTACTCTCAACAAAGTTCAAAAGGAAAGAAGATCTTGGAAGAACAAGTACCGCACCCTCGACGTAGAGTGTATCCAAATACAGCAACTACTAAAAGAGAAAGATGCTCTGATTGAAATTTTGGAGCAGCATGCTGTAGAGAATCAAGATGACCAAAGGAATTTGCTCACTCCTTTCACTTGGCAAAGGAATGACAACCCGACAACGGCTCAAGCACCCCGGTCAAAGAAGAGGACTCGGGACCCATTAGTTTAGGTTTCTATTTCTGCACTTTGTAATCTACTGTATTTCCATTTCCGTAATCCTTTGAATTTCAATAAAAAGGGGTTTCCCCACTGTTTGATATTTGCAATCTAATTGTCAAAGTTTATTTTGATTAAACCAAAGAAACAACAATTAATATAATCATTGCATTCATCATTCTCACATCGCGTATTCTTCTTCCCTACGAATCTCACGTTTGTGTCTCGATTCTAGAGTCAAACTGTCTCATTCGTATAATACTCGGGCCAATCATTAGAAAAAGATGGATGATCTTGAGGAAGAGAACAGAGAGTTGAAAGAAGAGATCGACGCTCTGAGAGAGGATATGAGAAAGCTTCGTAACGACATGCAAGCCATGGCAGAAGCTCAGCTACAAAGAACTGTGATCTCAGAGATCACCTCAACACCCATCATAGAAAAGTATGATCCTAGGTATCAGATGCCGAAAGATCGTCCTTGGGGCATGCCTATTAACTATATCCCGGAAGGATATGTTCCGCCAATCACTGAAGATCAGGGAATCACAACAGAAGCCGTTGGGCCTGAAAGTTACAAACTTCGGGAGGCGCCAAGACTTACTGCCGTAGTCACGGTACCACCCCTTGTGGTGCACATTGTCCTGGAAGGACAGATTCCACGGACACCTTCGGGTAAGAAGGAAACTATGTTTGACAGAATGGATGAATTCCAGGAGCAATTCTTGGAAATGCAGAAAGAGCTGCAAGCCATTCGCGGTCAGGATCTATTTGGAAAAGACGCCGCAGACCTCTGCTTGGTCCCAAATGTAAAAGTCCCGCACAAGTTCCAAGTGCACGACTTTGAAAAATACAAGGGTAACTCTTGCCCTCAAAGCCATCTGGTGATGTATGCTCAGCGGATGTCAGCCCAGACGGAGAATCAGGACCTGCTGATTCACTACTTCCAGGATAGTTTAACCGGTGCCGCACTCAAATGGTACATGGGTTTAAACCGTACTACGATCAGTACATTCAGAGATCTTGGTACTGCCTTCGTCCAACAATACAAGTACAATTTGGACATGGCACCCGACAGAGATCAACTCAGATCAATGTCGCAAAAGGACAAGGAAACCTTTAAGGAGTATGCTCAAAGGTGGCGTGAAATTGCCGCTCAAATTTGTCCACCTCTTGAGGAAAAAGAAATGACAAAAATCTTGTTAAAGACCTTAAGCTCATTTTACTACGGCCGAATGGTCGCCAGTGCACCCAGTGATTTCACCGAAATTGTCGGCATGGGTGTACGTCTTGAGGAAGCCGTCCGAGAAGGACGTTTGGTAAAAGACACTGGATCGACGAGAGGTACTAAAAAATACGGTGGTGCTCTCCCTAAGAAAAAAGAGCAAGATATTGGGAATATCTCTCTCGGAAAGCAAAGGCGACGTTATCAGCCAGTAGCAGCTGTTACTCCTGCTATCGGCCCCGCACCTGTTCCTACGTATCAACCTCAGGTTGCGCAGAGCCAACCTGACCAACAAAGGACACAACAACCTCTTCAGCAGGCTTGTCCCCCATATAACAACAACCGTACAACACGGCCACCAAGATTTGATCCTATACCCGTAACGTACGCAGAGTTGTTTCCGTTACTGCTGGCTAAGGGGCACATTCAGACTAAGTCTCCCCTTTCAGTTCCGGAAAATCCGCCTTTCTGGTTTAAAGCGCATCAAACATGCCCTTATCATCAAGGAGGTTCAGGGCATAACATTGAGACTTGTCTCAATTTCAAATCCGACGTGCAAAAGCTTGTTAGGAGCGGGCTCTTATCTTTCAAAGATACGAATCCTAATGTTCTTACGAACCCGCTGCCTCAACATGAGAAAGCTGCAGTCAATCTGATTGAGAAAGAGACTAATAATGTCTATCAAATTCATGATGTACTCTTGTTGAAAACCAATCTGGTCAGGATGCATTGTAGACAGAGTGGATATGGCCATGTGCCACCTTATAATTATCACCAGTGTAATATCTGCTCTAAAGATAACCAAGGATGTTCTGTAGTGCAAGCAGCTCTACAGGAACAAATAGATCTCGGATGGATCCAAGAGCACCGAGTTCGTGGAGTTAACATGGTTTACACGAATTCCGACGTCATTTAAAACCACGACATTCGTGCGATGAATGTCAACTTGGTGGCGATGCACTCAAGGCAAAGCCAGTATCATAATCTGCCGCGGCACGATTATAGTTCTTGTCTGATTTGCTCGGTAAACAAACAGGGATGCTCTTTCATACAAGAGGTCCTCCAGCGTCAGATGGATCTTGGATGGATCGAAGACTACCATGATAGGAACTCCTATCAAATCAACATGGTTCAGATCTTTGACATCCGCATAATGAATACCAACCTGGTAGAGTTACATGCTGAGCAGGTCCGACTTGGATTCTTAATATCACATGTCTATCAAAGCTGTAAAGCGGGTTGCGAAAACGATCGAGGTTGTACCCTTGTCCAGGAGGCACTTCAGCACTTGTTAAATCACTGGTGGATGCCAATCTATATGGACGAAGATACTCAGCAGATTAGTATCAATCACAGGAATCCTACTCGTCGTCAAAGTCAGGATGTCCGATCAATGGAAGATAACCTAGTGAGGTTACATTGTATTCAAAGTGGGCGTGGCCAGGTGCCACTGTAATACCCCAAAATTTGCTCTCCCTTTTTGTCATCTTAGCATAGCATTATCATCTATCATATCATATCCATCTCATTAGCATTGCATTGCATTTAACATAGAAAAAATAAAGCATAGCATCCCTCTTACCATCAGGGCATGTGATCAGGGGAAAGGTGGACAATCAAGGAATATTTCAAGGCACAAAAAGGTCAAACAAGTTCACTCAAGGCAAGCTAAGAGGTCTTTCATGTCTCACACTATCTCAATTGATCATCCACAATCTCAAGGAAGTGAGATCCAATGGGAGATTGAAGCAATACACCTTTCATCATGCAAGAGGTTCAAAAAATTGAAGGAAAACCCTCAAAGGAGATAGCTCATTGATCCAAGGTCACCCTCAAATGGCATATTTCATCATCCTTTAAGAGGATACACAACATACTCTGAGGAATTTGAAATTGAAGACTGCACATTTTTCTCCTAGGAGGTGGGCACCAAAACTAGGGTTTCTAATAAAATCAGGGAATCTTTGATTTTTTGAACAAAATTTGATGTCATGGTATTCCATATGTCCTTAAGCGTATGTATGTGGAAAATCGCCTCTCAATTGGTTTTAGAAGTGGTTCAATTGGAAGAAAAATCAAAAATCAGGAAATTTTGGGCCAAGTCAAATAATCAGAGGAAAAAGTCAACTCTTGACTTTTTGAGGCCAAATTCATGAAATTCATATTATATGTGTCCAATTTGCAAAATTTGATCAAGAAACTCTAAAGGAATCATGAAAAAATCAAGATGTGGAAAGTTGCCATTTTTGGATGAAGAAGGGTTACTAAAAATAGCAAGTTTTGGCCATTTTGCATCAGAGTTTGAACCAAGGCCATTTAAAATTGAAGCACCAAATGAAAATTCCACTCGGTCACAACAAAAGTTCTTTCTTTAAGCTTCAAATCCATGTGTAGAACATCTCCATTGGATAAAAATTGAGTGAGATATGACTGATCAAAGTTGGAGAAAAGTAGGGCAAAAACCAAGTCATGACCAAGGATTTTCAAGCTCGCGCGCAGTCATTTCTACAAGCAGGTGGTGTGCCAAATGTCAAGCTCAATTTCTCCAAGAATAAAGCTTCAAATTGAAAACTTTTTAACATTAAAGTTGTTCCTTGTAATGTCATTTTCAATATTCATGTTGGACAAAATTCCATTTGATCAAGTTAGGAGGGAGATATAATGGCCTCAAGTTATGGTGATCTTGCTGAAATTCCATGCCAAGATGCCTTGCTAACCAACCTCATTGCCACGCCTTCTATCAGTTCCCAAACCTTTGTGTTGTGAGTCATTTTTCAACCTATTCCAAGTTTCATTTCCATCCAATTTTCATACCAAACATGCTCTCTTACATCTCCTCTTCCAAATGACTCCAAAAACTCATCAATCCACCCATTGAGTAGGGAGAAAAACATCACCAAATCACCATATCTTCATTGTTCTCAGCTGCCATAAAATCAGAAACAAAACCAATGTGGTTGATGTTGTTGTTACAAGCTTGCACGTGCATTATTCATGCCATCCATCCATTACCCTTTTAAACCAAACACTTTTTACATTCACTGTGTCACGTGCTTCATTATGCATGAGAAGGGAAAGAATGAAACTTGCTGAATAAGTTTATGCTACATAGCCATGCCATTGCAATTTCATTTTCATCTCCACCATAGTTCTTCATAAACCAGCTGCACCATATCATTGCCCTCCCTAACTAACTTGACTCAGTTAGTTAGGGATGACTCACTCAAACCCTTGTGACTCAGTTAACCTCACTCAGTTTAACCTTGGTTAACTCACACTATAAAACAAAATCTCACTCACATTTCTCATTTCAACTTCACTTTTTGATTTTCACTCCCAAGAACACTCTCATTCTCTCCACATTCTCTGATTTTTCTCTCTCTCTCTCTATACACGAATCTCATCATCCTCTATCACATTTTGTCTTCATCATCATCAATGTGCTATTTCTGATCAAGAGCTAGGGAGAAGAAGTTGAATGCATCAATTGTAGTGTGGTTCAGTTGAGTTTTCATTGTGATTTACTTCAATATCTCAAGTCTCAACTGCATTTATTTTGCACGAATCAAGCTCAAGACCTCAAGCTTTTCTCTGGTTTTCTCAACACATCAAGTTGCTCCACTTTCAGGTTTGAATTTCTGAAATTAGACTGCACGATTTCTGGCCATTTTCATTTGTTTTCGGTGCTTTAAGCTTGCTAGAAGCTCTGCTCAAACCGGCTAGTTGATAGGCCTCCTAAAGGCTTAGTTGCAAAACCTAGGGCATAAATTGGTCTCCTCTGTTCTTGTAATGTACATGTGATTTGTGTTTTTCATGAGCATATCCTTAATCTAGACAAGTTCAGCTTCAATTTGGTGTATGGATTGTGCATTTTGGTGATATGTAAAGTTGCAGACGGTGGTGGTATAGCCGGAGAAGGTGACCGGAGGTCACCTCCGGCCGGTGACTTCAATTGCTAGGGTTTTTGCCATGTTTTAATCGTGTCCGTTCATTTTGCATGATCGTGTGGCTAGGAGCATGACAACGCATTAAAACGCATGTGCAAGTCATGTGCATCATTTCTGAATTTACTTAAACATTGTGTGATGCAGTACATGATAGTGAATGTGTGTCCTCATGCGCGTGTGTTAGATCTGATTACCTTGACTATGGTTTGACCTTGACTTGATCTAATGCCTGTTAATGAGTCAATTTTTGTTGACTGAAGTGCATGGTTACTAGTGTGTTTTGCGCAGACTTGGACCTTGGACCAAACTGATATCCGCACCCCTCTTTTAAAAGCCTAATTAATTTGAACTGAACAATTACTATGCATGCACCCCCATTCATATTGCATTTCATTTTTATTTTCATTTTTTCTACACATTTACTTTTCAATTTTTAAAAATATCAAACATCATCATAAAATTCCATAAAAATTCATGAGCATTCTTAAGACATTTATAAAATTTTTGATGATTTCATCTCTTGATTTTATGACCTTTTTGCCCCTGCTCCACAATTTTCTTTGATTTTTATTTGTATGCATGCTTAATGTGATACATAAATTTGTGCATTTTTGTTCTTGATCATTAAAAATTGTTTTGATGCTCTTCGTTTTGCATTAAGTCATTAGTCTCTTGAGGTATGTTAAATGATTTTTATTTGATTTTTTTAGGTCAGGTTATGGCATGTTTGGTGTTCATTTTTGTGTTACTTTGTATGATGTGTATACTTGACCTAAGTGCATTGCATAAAGCCTTTTTGCTTTAATTTCTTGCATGCTATTTTGGTATATAATTTACCTCTGATTTGTGTATCTTTAAACCATGCTTGTTTAATTTCCATGAGTCCATTTAGTTTTTGTTTAATGCATAACCTTGTGCACCTTTAACATGTTGTGTTTGCACTTTCTTTTTTTGAACTTCCATTTCAATTCTACTTCTTCTATCACTTCTTAAATGTCTTGATGTGTTATGCATGAACACTTGTGAGATGTTTGTGAATCATTTTGTATTTCATTTCAATTCTGATCCTTAGATTACATGTTCCATTCATGCTTGTTTGTTCATTTCTTTCCATCTTTCATTCTCCCTTTTCTTATGGTAGCATGTTCTAATGTCATGAATGATGTTTGTTGCCTATCCACTTGGACTTGCATGATAATGATCATTTGTTTTCCATATGATGTACATTCTGGTTGTGATTAATAGGATTTGATCTTTCATCTAATTCTTTTGAGTTTTATGGTGCATTAAATGTTCTTTTACTTCTTTTACTTCTTACACATGTTTACTAACCATGTAGGGGCTTTGGTAAGTTACAATTGAGTGTGGATAAGGAATCCACATTCAAACTTCTATCCCTTCTCTTTTACAATTCAATTTTGTGTTTTGTTAAGCACTTATGTGCTTTCTTTTAATAACTCATCACTTTCCCTTTTTGAATTACAATTCATCTTCTAACTTAGAAGTGAATTGTTTAATTCATTCTTTCTTTAGACTTTAGGTTGAAACCTCACAAACCATTAGGATCACTCCCTTTAATCTTCAATTAGGGTTGAGTCTTAGATCATATAGATTTTTACCCTTTCTCCTCTCTTGAGTCTCTCTTCTCATCTCAAAAGAAAATTCAAAATATCTAATAAAGGCAAGCATTTATTGCATTTAGGCCTTTCATATAAAGAAAAGATTATAAGGGATCTACTCTTATAATCTTAGAATGTGTAGCATATAGCCCATCTTGGGTCAATGTGTTAGACATTTGATCTTGTATGATGGACTTAAATGCAATACTTGTTGAAGGTACAAATAATAAAAACACTTCTTCATTTCTTAATCAACAAAAAACACTTAATAAACATAAGTATGCTAGTGTGTTTGAACCTTGACAATTGGAACTAAGTGTGGGGGTCTTCTTCACTCTTAGTGTGCTTTCTTACCCATTCCATCTTGGAATGTGAGAATGTACACATTCCAATGACTAAGATTCATATACACTATCATATGCAAACAAATGAAAAACTCTTAAAACACAAAAACAAACAATAACGTCTTTCCTTCGGGAATTCTTTTCTCACCTCACTCACTCTCAGCGTACGAACGTGCTTCTACTCGTTCTCTTGCAAGACGGTAACACACTCGGACCAGCGAGCCTGCAACACCTGAGCTAGAACGTAAGCCGTTCTCTAAAAAAACACAAAGAACTTTCCCTAGTGAGGGGAACTACGTCGCTCTGATTCTCATGTTCCCGAAGAGATACGTAGGCAGTGGGGTAGGGCCCATTCGAGCACTTCTTTTATTTTCCCTACATTTGTTTCTCTTTCTCTTTCCATTCCTTTTCCAGTTCTTTTTCTAGCATCTTTCCTTACACCCTTTGATTGAGACTAGCAAGCGTGGGTCCCATCGGGTACGATGGACGCGTGGGGGTGCTAATACCTTCCTCACGCGTAACCGACTCCCGAACCCAGTTCTCTTGGTCGCAAGACCATGTTCTTTCCTTCCCTTCAGGTTTACGCAGTGTTTCCTTTCCCTCTCATGGGATAAATACACGTTGCTGGCGACTCTGTTCGGTGCCACTTTCGCGTTTGTACTTGGATGAAAATCCCGGGAGCGACAGCTGGTGACTCTGCTGGGGAAGGATTGACCTATTGCTGGTCCATCCTAAGCGAGTCAATCCTAGCGCTTGCCTGTTTTTCTTTCATTGGGTGTTTACTTTTTTTGCTGTATTTACTGTTGTACTGTATTGCTATTTATTGTATTGCTGCTTTACTGTACTTTACTATATTTATCACATTTACTGCATTACATATCATTATTGTGCTGGACTGTGCTGTTGTTTTCTGTTTGGCGAGCGGGATGTTTTGAGAGATAAGCCCACTACCAAGGCTTGAGTACACACATAGGTATTAGAGTGGATAGTCATGACGCTTGCGTGGTGGTGACCACGTATTGTTGTTCATGAGACCCACAACCAGACGAGGTTCTATCAGGAGCTTTCTGCTACTGCTTGTTATGCAGGCCAGTAGTTATTCTCTTGAGGAATTGTCGACTCTGGTGACCATTCTTGAGGACTCAGTTGCGGTACTCCTCCCGAGTTGTGACAGTGGCAGACCACATTCTGTGGCAAACCCATTGCACATTCTCGATCCGAGGACCCAATGCTGGGAACTTGCTATAGGTTGTCCCTTTTGAAATAGAATCAGTGGAGGCACTCCTCGATTGGCGATAGTACTGTACCCCGAGGGATGAATGTACTATTGCTTCTCGACCTCAGTGCTAGAAGCTGAGGACCTTTCGTGTTGGAGAATCAGTTGAGGCCTCCTCGATTGATGATGATGTCAAACCAGAAATGGTGAAAGTATCATCATTTCTCGACCTGAGAGCCCGGGATACTGAACATCCTAGTACCCACATGTGAGAAGGGCGGGTTGTTTACAGGTTTGCAGGAAACCATAACCTCCTACATACCCGGTTTTCTATCATCGTCGCTCACAAGGAAGTTTCATCCTATTGTATTCAGATGGTCTTTATCTATGGTTCTATATTGTTCTCAGAGCTACACTGACACCGTGCACTGTCCAGCACAGACACCTGATTACCTGATCACATTGCCCTTTGCATTGCATTATCATATCCATCATATCCTAACATACATGTTTATTCATTTCCAGGTGCATATATTACCCTTGATTCCAGTCATCAGGTCCCCGCAAAGATGAACACTAAAGAGAGGAAGAATATCATCAGCTATAAGTTCCTTACGCCTACTTTGGGCCCTATTGTTATGCTGAAGGGAATGGCAAGCCCTGCAGAACGAGAAGCTTTTGAAGAGAAATATGGGTGGATTTTATCTATGGTCTGTAATGTCAGTGATTATGAAGCCAGAGGTCTCCATACGTTGATGCAGTTCTATGATCCGCCTCTGAGGTGTTTTGTACTTCCAGACTATGTGTTGGTTCCTACCTTGGAGGAGTATTCCAACATGTTGGGGATTGCTATCAAGGAGGAGCCCCCTTTCTTTGGATCGGTGGGAGATCTTGACTTTGGAAAGGTGGCTGGTGCTCTTTATTTGAGCAAATCAGAGTTAGACGCCAATGTCTCCAACAAAGGAAAGATTTGTGGTTACAAGCTGGAATATCTGATTAAGAAGGCCCAAGAAGCAGCTAAAGGCGAGAATTGGCTTGTTTTTAATGTTTTGCTAGCCCTTTGTATATACGGCATAGTGTTGTTTCCCAACGAGCCGGATTTCATTGATACGGACGCCATACGGATATTCATGATGAAGAATCCAGTACCAACACTGCTGGGAGATCTTCACTACTCTTTGTACAACTGAAACGAAAAGAAAAGAGGAGGGATAATTCGTTGCTGTGCACATTTGTTCTATAAGTGGTTTGCAGGCCGCTTACCACAATCAGGGGCTTTTGTGGATTCCAAAGATTCTCTAGAGTGGAAACATCGTTTAATGGGATTGGTGGCCAAGGACATCGTATGGGTAGATCATGGGCTGATTGGCAAGATATTATCCACAATTGTGGTAAGTTCCCTAATGTTCCACTGATAGGAAGAATGGGTGGAATTAATTACAATCCTTATTTGGCCATTCGGCAATTTGGGTATGCCCTGACGGGTCTGCCTATTAAGAGAGATGTGGAGGAGTCCCTCTATTTTCATACATCAGATGGTTGGGAAGCAGCACAGAAAGCTTCTGAAAGCTGGGGTAGCATACTGAAAAAGGGGAAAGCTGCTCTAGGCAAGCCTAACAACCAGGTTTATCCAGCGTATGAAGAGTGGGTGAAGAAAAGAGTTGAAGATTTTCTCTTGCCTTTTGGTAAGGCACCCCTTTTGTATCCGGAGAATGAGAAAGCAAGAAGCACTGCTACTGTGGAAGAAGTTGACAAGTTGCAAGCCTTGGTGAAAAAGCTTCAAGAAGAGAATTCCGAGTTGAGTAGCTGTCTTCAGAATGCTCTACATGCCAACAAAGAACTGGAACGGAAGGCCCAAGATGCTGAAAGAGTCCTTGCAGCAAAAGAAAAGGATTTTGCCGAAAGAGCGCAACATTTTCAGAAAATTAGCAGAGGTGCTGATGATGCCACTCAAGCCCATAAGCAAACCAAACAGGCCTTAGCGCAGAACAAAGAGAAGTTATCTAAGTTTCAGCAAGCTTGGGATGAGGTCAGGCTCGAGAATACTGAGTTACGGGAACAATCGCAGACTAAAGACAAAGAGCTTAAGAAGGCACATGAGCAGAGGAGAAGGTATCGGGAAAGTCTCGGTAAAAGTCAAGAACAGTTAGAAGAAGCCAGAAGAGAGCTGAAGAATACCAAGAAAGAGCTTGAAGAAGTCATCATAGAGAAGGATATACTCAAGACGCAAGCTGGAATAAAAAGACACAAAGGAGTGTGCGATGACGAAGCTTTGATGCTGCATATGGGTTCCTTAACAGAGGCTCTCGATAAAAGGGATGTTTTGATCAGAGAGATGATTGAAAAGCCTAATCACCAGCGTACTCGCATACTCTTTGAGTAGATCAAATGCACAAGTGATAAGCTGAAGAACATGGAATTGTTAGATTGATGTTCTTTGTTTTCTTGTATTTTGTCGTTAATGGTTACCATCAGGCTTGTTGATGGATCCATCTTTCCTTTGTACGTCAGTTATTGATGAATCTCTTTTGAATGTATTTGAACACTTTGTTGAATGGGGATGAGCAGTTTTATTCAGAATTAGTCATTATCATATATCTGTACACAAGCACATGACCACGACACATCTCTTTATATCACGATTTCTGGTCTTCAGATTTCTGTGGTTAAGATTGGAATCAGGGTGTGAGCCACCTCGGAAATGATAAACATGGCATTTGCATTTGCATGGCATATCATTTTTTGCATTGCAGGTTTTCTTTTTTGCAGGCGCCTGCTAACCTTTATTTGGTTTTCAGGCACGATAGCTGATACCCCGGTTCACCGATACTCTACCCGACGCAACCAAGCAAGAGTCATGGAGCAAGTTCAGACAGAGTTAGTTGATTTGAGGGGAAGGTTGGAACAGTTCATGAACCTCATGCAGGGGATTGCTCAAGGACAGCAGGAGCTGAGGACTGGTCAAGAAAACATGAGGATTGGACAAGAAGCTATGAGAACCACTATCCAGAGGCTGGAAACTGAAATCCCAAATCGCAACGTGCGCACTCCTCCTGTTGGCACAATCCCTGCTGGTGGGGTACATCTGGGATTTGATAACAATAAGGATGGTCAGGAAGACCAGTTCACCGCATTCAACAATGACATGGGTTTCTACAATGATGACCGGAAGTATGAAGGGCTGGATGAAAGACTCAAGGCTATTGAGAGCCAAAATCCTCTGGGGATTGACGTGGAAGACATGGGTCTCATGCAGGGTGTGAGGATTCCTCCCAAGTTCAAGCTTCCTACACTGGATAAGTACAACGGCAGTACATGTCCCAAAACACATTTGCAAGCTTACAATCGCAAGATTGCCGCTTACACCGAGGACCAAAAGCTCTGGATGTATTTTTTCTAGGATAGCCTGTCAGGCGCTTCCCTGGAATGGTACATTAAGCTGGACAGGGTTCATATAAGGAGTTGGAAAGATTTGTGCGCTGTGTTTCTGAAGCAGTATCAATATAATCTGGACATGGCACCTAATCGTACTCAATTGCAGAGTATGACTCAGGATAACAAGGAAGGCTTTAAGCAGTATGCCCAGAGATGGAGAGAATTGGCTGCTCGAGTTCAACCACCTTTGGGTGATCGTGAGATGGCTGATATGTTCATGAGCACACTTCAAGGGACGTATTTGGATAGACTTGCTGCATGTCCTTCCACGGGGTTTGCCGATATCGTCGTTGCCGGGGAACGAATAGAAAGTCTGCTGAAATTGGGTAAGATTCAAGATGTTGCTTCAAGTTCAAAGAAACCCTTTGCCAATGGACCAAGGAAAAGAGAAGGGGAGTCCAGCACTGTGTATAGAGGAGGGGGCAGAGGAAGGAATCAGTTCTATCATCAGGTAGATGCGGTAACCATTCCGGTTCCAGCTGGACAGCAAACTCCAGATCAGCAAGGTAGACCCCGATTCTAGAACAATAGACAAAGGGATCGTAAGTTTGATCCCTTGCCTATGACATATGCTGCTTTGTTACCACAACTGCTCAAAGAGAAGTTGGTCGAACTTCGGACTATGAAGCCGCTAGATTCTGGAAAATTGCCTCAAGGTTACGATGCTAATGTTCGATGTGAATTTCATTCTGGTGCGCCAGGTCATTCAATAGAAAAGTGCTGGGCCTTTCAATATAAGGTTCAAGATCTGATCGACGCAAAAGCTATTAACTTCTCTAGGCCGCCGAATGTTCGTGACAATCCAATGCCTCATCATGGAGGTGCAGGCACAAATGCTGTTTTTGATGGCGAGAAGTTGAATTTGATTATTGATGTTAATTTGGTGAAGACTCCGCTGTTGATTGTAAAAGAACGTTTGTTAAAAGGAAAGGTATTTCCTGGATGCGCCTCTGATTGCGAGGATTGTTCAAAGCTGGTTAATGGCTGCAGTAAGTTGAGAGTTGGACTGCAGGATCTTATGGACGAGGGAAGTCTTCAGTTTGATAAAGTAGAGAAAGAACAGGATGTTTCTGCCGTTACCATTTACTATAATCCAGTCGAGATACAGGTGCCTGTTGAGGAGCCTGTTGCTATCATCGTGCCTGAGAGGCCGAGACCAGTTACGATTATAGTTCCTGAATCGGCTGCTTATGTGTCTAATAGGGCAGTTCCGTGGCAGTATGGAACTGATACTCGTCAAGGAGGAAGTCGGCAGAAGGCAGAGGCTGTTGGTACTAGCATTGAGAATGTCAGTGGACCAAGTGGTTTCACTAGGAGCGGTCGACTGTTTGCTCCCCAGACTCTAAGGAATGATAAAGAGGCTGAAGCCGCTGCAAGAGCGAAAGGAAAACAGGTTGTTGATGACAAGGTGCCTGCTCAGGAAGAGGACCCTAAAGTCAATTTTGATAATGATGTTGAGGAATTTATGAGGGTTATCAAAAAGAATGATTACAAGATCATTGACCAACTTAATCAGACACCCTCTAAAATTTTGATATTATCCCTGTTAATGAGTTCAGATGCACACCGGGCTGCTTTGTTGAAAGTTCTAAATATGGCATACGTTCCCCAAGAGATTACAGTGAATCAGTTGGAGGGAGTAATTTATAATGTGAATGTGAGCCACGGGTTAGGATTTACGAACAGGGATTTGACACCGGACGGACATAACCACAACAAAGCACTGCACATCACACTTGAATGCAAAGGAGCTGTTTTGTCGCACGTGCTGGTTGACACAGGTTCTTCCTTAAATGTGTTACCCAAAAAAGCCCTGATGAAAATTGAAGTAGATGGATTGGTTCTGAGACCCAGTGATCTGATTGTGAGAGCTTTCGATGGATCCCAAAGATCGGTGTTTGGGGAGGTTGAACTACCAATACAGGTTGGTCCACAGATATTCAAGACGATCTTTCATGTTATAGACATTCAGCCTGCTTATAGCTGTTTGTTGGGCCGACCATGGATTCACGCAGCGGGCGCAGTTACCTCAACACTTCATCAGAAACTCAAATATGTGTTCGAGGGTCAGGTGGTTACTGTTTGCGGTGAGGAAGATATATTCGTGAGTCATCTATCCACTTTTAAATATGTGGAAATGGATGGAGAAATTCATGAAACTTTGTGCCAATCTTTTGAAGCCCTGAATATCAATAACTTACCAGAGTCTACTTCAGCAGCAGTGGTGTCGAATGTGCCAGGTGGGCCGAGTGCATCAATTGCGTCATACAAGCAGGCCAGAGAAGTGGTCGAAAGCGGGAATGCCCAGGGTTGGGGTAAAGCTATTGACGTGTTTGTGAAAGAAGATAAGTTTGGCATTGGATACCAGCCGGGCCGGACGCCTGTTCCCCGATTCCGTGGGCCAATTAATTTCAACAGTGGAGGAGTTATCAATCCCAATCAGTCCTGCTCAGCAATAGAAGATGACGCTGAGAGCTCAGCTTACTTGGACAGATGGGTGTATGTACTGGCTCCAGGCGAAGTATTGCAGAACTGGTCTAGCGAAGAAATCGTTCATGTTGTGCACCATTCAGAGTAATAATTCTTGTCTTTCATAATGCATGAAATCCCACACTCTGCCCAAGGTGTGAGGATTCATTTGTAGGGCCACCATATTTTCTCATATAATGTTCAAATATCAATAAAAGGACGTTTTTGTTTACAAATTTGTGATCCTTTACTCTTTCTTTATTTTATTTTTGCACAAAGAAAATTAAAAATGATAATGCACTTTCTTTTCTTTTGTTTTCAAGAAAAAAATAATCTAAAATAAAGCATAAACCCAATCATGCAGACTGGATTCTGTGGATTTCTCTGAAAATGATTCTGTTATGCCCACGTATGATTTCGATAATCTGATCTATCAAGCCGAGGAAGAAAGTGATGAAGACTATGAACTCCCGGAAGAATTGACTAGATTGTTGAAACAGGAAGAAAAGAACATTCAGCCTCATCAAGAAGCTCTCGAGGTTATCAATATTGGTTCGGAGGAAAACAAGAAAGAGATCAAGATCGGTGCAAGTCTGCGGACTGATGTAATGCGAGAGTTGATAGTCATGCTACGTGAATACGTTGACATCTTTGCTTGGTCATATCAAGATATGCCGGGTTTAGATACAGACATAGTTGTGCATAGACTACCATTGAAAGAGGATTGTTTACCGGTCAAGCAGAAACTGCGCAGAACGAAACCAGAAATGGCTTTGAAGATCAAGGAAGAAGTACAGAAACAGTTGGATGCAGGTTTTCTGGTAGTAACCAACTATCCTCCCTGGGTGGCCAATATAGTACCGGTGCCGAAGAAAGATGGCAAAGTCAGAATGTGTGTGGATTACAGAGATCTCAACAGGGCGAGCCCTAAAGATGATTTTCCACTTCCTCATATTGATGTGCTGGTTGATAATACCGCTCAGTTTTCAGTGTTCTCATTTATGGATGGATTCTCCGGGTACAATCAGATAAAGATGGCGCCTGAAGACATGGAGAAGACGACATTCATTACCCCGTGGGGTACCTTCTGTTACAAAGTAATGCCTTTTGGGTTGAAGAACGCAGGGGCAACCTATCAAAGAGCAATGGTGACGTTATTCCACGATCTAATTCATAAAGAGATCGAGTGCTATGTGGATGACATGATTGCTAAATCAAAGACAGAAGAGGAACATCTGATCAACTTGAAGAAGTTGTTTGAGAGGCTGAGGAAATTCAGGTTGAGACTAAATCCTAACAAGTGTACTTTCGGCGTGCGGTCCGGAAAATTGCTTAGTTTCATTTTCAGTGAAAAAGGGATAGAGGTTGATCCTGCTAAAGTGAAAGCTATACAAGATATGCATGTACCAAGGACTGAGAAAGAAGTTTGCGGCTTTCTAGGGAGATTGAATTACATTTCAAGGTTCATATCTCACCTAACTGCCACTTGCGAACCGATATTCAAAATGCTACGAAAAGATCAAACGGTCAGGTGGAATAATGATTGTCAAAATGCCTTCGATAAAATAAAAAGATATTTGCAGGAACCTCCAATCCTGATACCTCCAGTTCAAGGGAGACCACTGATTATGTACTTGACAGTGCTCGAAGGATCCATGGGTTGTGTTCTCGGTCAACACAACGAGACAGGTAGGAAAGAACATGCTATCTACTACCTGAGCAAGAAATTTACAGATTATGAATTGCATTATTCAATGCTTGAGAAGACATGCTGTGCACTCGCATGGGCCGCCAAGCGATTGAGACAATACATGCTCACACATACAACCCTGTTGATCTCAAAGTTGGATCCGATCAAGTATATTTTTGAGAAACCAGCACTTACAGGCAGAGTTGCAAGGTGGCAGATGGTACTGACAGAGTACGATATTCAATTTACTTCGCAAAAGGCAATCAAAGGAAGTATACTGTCAGATTATCTTGCGCAACAGCCTCTCGATGATTACCAGCCCATGAGATTTGATTTCCCTGATGAGGACATCATGTTTCTCAAAGCGAAAGACTGCGAGGAACCACTTCTGGAGGAGGGGCCTGACCCTGAATCCAAATGGAGTTTGATGTTTGATGGGGCAGTTAATATGAATGGGTGCGGAGTTGGTGCAGTCCTTATTACGCCAGAAGGTGTTCACATGCCCTTCACTGCCCGAGTAACTTTCGGGTGTACCAACAATGAAGCAGAATATGAAGCTTGCATACTAGGGATCGAGGAAGCTATTGATTTACGAATCAAGACCCTCGATATCTTTGGTGATTCAGCACTGGTAATCATTCAAGTAAAGGGAACTTGGCACACACACCAGCAGAATTTGATTCTGTATAGAGATTATACGAGGAGATTGCTGACATTCTTTACAACTGTCAAGTTGTACCATGTTCCCCGAGATGAGAATAAGTTTGCAGACGCCTTGGCCACTATCTCTTCGATGATCAAAGTGCATGGTTGGAACTTTGTGCCCAGGATTGATGTATCTCGTCTTGATAGGCCTGCTTTTGTGTTTGAGGTTGATGCAGTGTCTGACGATAAGCCTTGGTACCATGACATCAAATGCTTCTTAAAAAATCAAGAATACCCGCCTGGGGCATCTTCCAATGACAAGAAGACGTTAGCTGGTAGTTTCTTCTTGAACAAAGATGGCGTGCTGTATAAAAGGAATTTTGACACGGTTCTGCTCAGATGTGTGGATAGACACGAGGCAGACCTGTTGATGATTGAAGTGCACAAAGGCTCTTTTGGTACCCATGCCGGAGGACATGCGATGGCTAAGAAATTATTGAGATTGGGGTATTATTGGATGACCATGGAGTCAGATTGCTGGAAGTATGCTCGCAAGTGTCACAAATGCCAGATCTATGCAGACAAAGTGCACGTTCCTCCCAATCCGTTGAGTATCATGTCTTCTCCGTGGCCATTTGCAATGTGGGGCATTGACATGATCGGAAAAATTGAGCCTACTGCTTCAAACGGCCATCGTTTCATCTTGGTCGCCATTGATTACTTCACTAAATGGGTTGAAGCAGCATCCTATACCAATGTCACTAAGCAAGTAGTAGCTCGTTTTTTGAAAAGGGACATCATTTGTCGATATGGAGTGCCCGAAAGAATCATTACCGATAATGGTTCTAATTTGAATAATAAGATGATGGATGAACTATGCCGAGACTTCAAAATTGAGCACCACAATTCTTCTCCGTACCGCCCGAAGATGAATGGCGCGGTTGAAGCGGCCAACAAAAATATCAAGAAGATTGTGCAGAAGATGGTTGTCACGTACAAAGATTGGCATGAGATGTTACCACTGGCTTTGCATGGGTATCGAACATCAGTCCGCACGTCCACTGGGGCAACACCATACTCGCTTGTATATGGTATGGAGGCAGTTCTACCGATAGAAGTGGAGATTCCCTCTCTCCGAGTATTGATGGACGTTAAGCTAGATGAAGCTGAATGGGTACGAGCCAGATTTGATCAGCTGAGCCTTATTGAGGAGAAGCGATTAGCAGCGGTATGCCATGGCCAGCTATATCAGCGCAGAATGAAGAGGGCATTCGATCAAAAAGTTCGACCTCAAGTCTACAAGGTGGAAGATGTGGTAATCAAGAGAATACTTCCTCTGAGTACAGATCACAGGGGCAAATGGACTCCAAACTATGAAGGTCCGTTCGTGGTAAAAAAGGTTTTCTCAGGTGGAACCTTGTTGCTGACAACCATGGATGGTGAAGATTTTTCATCCCCTGTTAATTCAGATGCAGTTAAAAAATACTTCGTATAAAGAGACCCGCGGGAAAAAAAAAGAATCCAGGCAAAAAAGGGCATCCCTGCGAACCAAAAACAGAATAAAGGTTCAGGCAAAAATTAGGGATATAATTGAAAAGAATTGTACACCCGGTAAGTTGAAAACCCGAAAGGGCAACTTAGGCAAAAAAAGGGTATCCCGGTGGATTGAAAACCTGAAAAGGCGATCCACACAAAAGAGGGATTAAAGCGAATGACTGCAGTCTGAATTAATCTGTACGTTTTCTACTCTTCAGCAAACTGGCAAAATTCCATAGGAGGAATTGGCACGACCACGAGCTTCCGGAGGCGAAGATAATTAGGAGAGTTGGAATACATACTGGCTATAACAGAATCAGAAATCAGTTGGAATCCAATTTCTTTTGATAATAAAACGTTACTTTGAAAATATCTTGGCCTTGCAAAAACATGCACAAAGACAATTGAAATTACTTTTGCTTGTTGGACAACCTTGGATGGTGGACCCAAAAGACCACGCAATATCCTGGGGCATGTGCATATTCTTTTTCTGTTGCAGGTAATGAGCACGATCGATCCAAACAGCATGATCATAACCACGAGCAGATATTTGCTATGACTTGATACTGTTGTATCTTATTATGTCGATTCTTCCATTCAAGAGTTCCCACTAAGTTTCGTGATGGCAACGGTGTTCGAAGATGGATTTCTTCTGTGTTGATAACGGTTATTAATGCAGTGAATACTTCAGGTCGACAACAAGTGCCAATCCTCCAGTACCTTGCAGACGATGTGAAAGGTAGTTCAAGGCAGAGTGTTTGTCTAAGAGTTTGAAAATGCTTGGTTTTCTATAAAATCCTCTTAAGAGACGAAACTTTTAGTACCAACATCCCTTGTGGAGTTCACTCTTGGCAGGATGTACCAGCGAGTGGTAGTATCATGTCTCCCGCAGGTTTCAGCATGTGAAATTTGTCAAAGAATAATCCCCAGCGGAGTTATTGACCATCCCATGCATGGGGCATGTAACCTCCCCAGCAAAGGATATTCTCGATCTATAATCCTCAGTAGAGTTTGAGGACATTTGGTCTTCTGTAAAATCCTCTCGAAGGGCATATATATATATATATATATATATATATATATATATATATATATATATATATATATATATATATATAACTCTATTGTGGGAAGCTGCGCATGGTTAGTCTTCTTTCATACCCTTTTAAATACTTAACATATATCAACTGTATATATACTAGTATAATTATTTAGAGTTTTCCCCGGCAACTAGGTCTAGAACTAGGTAAAGCCCTGTTGGTCGCTCTTAAATACAAACAAAACTAGATCCCCATAGGATTTCCATATACATTCTTGCCTTCTCTTGGGCTTAAACAATATGGAACAAAGATAAAGGCAGTATTCTTCGTAAACCTTTTCTCAGACTGTCACCCCTAGAAAGTGTCAAAGAAATTCTACTCCCCAGAGTTGATCTATTCTTGGTGAATAGCATCTCTTGAGTTTCTTCAAACCTCAGAATTTTCACTAAATGATCCATTCTCGGTGAATAGCATTTCTTGAACTTTTCTTGGTTTGAGACCCACGGACTTCCTACAAGCATCCCCGCCTCCTCTTGGGCTTTGTACAAGGACCCTTCGGCTTCTTAAAAGTTCTCATGCCTTCTCTTGGGCTTAATACAAGGACCTTGACGACCTCTTAAAGGTATAATACATAACCTAGTCATCCTTTGCTAGAGCAGTCTTTCTAGTGTCAAATATCGGATTTTAGGGTTGATCCCCATCCCTTAATACTCGTGCCTCCTCTTAGGCATCATACAAAAGATAAAACTCTTCCACACCAGTAGACTTGGACAGTCTAATCTCCTTTAATCTCAAAGACATTCTCAAGTTCCTTACGAATATAGGGAGAAACCCCGGGCTCTCTGGATCAATCTCCAACAGAAACCCAGCCTCTCTCTTGAGAGTTCCCCAACCAGGGTCAGCTTATCCCAAATCAGAACCTCAAGGTCTCTGATATCTCAACTCTTCTGCAATCCTCAGCAAAAGTTGATTCCCCATTTAGACATGCCTCGGGATCTTAACAATCCCCGGCAAAAGTTAGCCTCCTCTTAGGCTTTGTATAATGATCTTTCCTCAGTAGAGTCAGCCTCCTCTTGGGCTTTGTACAAATATTCTCCCCAGCGGAGCTAGCCTTTTCAGACTCTCTTGTTGAGTCAATCACTTTCAGACTCTCTTGTTGAGTCAATCACTTTCAGACTCTCTTGTTGAGTCAACCTTTTTTAGCCTCAATCTTGGGCTTTGTACAAGACAGATAAAAGCACTCTATTGTTGAGTCAAACCCTTTTCATCCTCAATCTTGGGCTTTGTACAAGACATAAATCTCCCTCTCTTAAGCTTGGGACAGATATCTTCCCTAGCAGAGTCATTTCCTCCCAGTCTTCCCCTAGGCTTTGAGGAATGATCTTCACCAAGAAGAGTCAAACTCATTTCAGCCTCAATCTTGGGCTTTGTACAAGACACATAAAATATCCTCACCATAGTCAGTTAAATTTCTCATTTTAGCCTCAATCTTGGGCTTTGTACAAGAGACATACAAACCTCCCCGACGGAGTCAAAATCACCTTTTTAGACTCAATCTTGGCTTTGTACAAGACAGATAATACTCTCCGCAGAGTCGAACTTTTAGCCTCCTCTTATGCTTTGTATAATGATATCCCCAAAGAGTCAGTTTCTCTTTGGCCTCAATCTTGGGCCTCGTACAAGACACATAAACACTCTCTTGTTGAGTCAGTCAGTTCCAGCCTCCTCTTAGGCTTTGTATAAAGACTTCCCCTAAGTGGAGTCAATTAACCTCTTAGCTTCAACCTTGGGCTTTGATCAAGGCACACAAAAATCAATGATCCCTCTTTAGAGATGACAAGTTCTCTCCCAATCAAACTTTCTTTAGCCTCCGTCTTGGGCTTTGAACAAGACACAAATAAACCTTTTATCTTCAATCTTGGGCTTTGAACAAGACACCAAAATATCTTTTTCCTCCCTTAGAATAGGAGGAACTACGATTGCTCTGATTTCCCTGTTTCGTTTAAACGGGAATACGTAGGAATAACATTGCGAAATCTTAGCGAGCATACTAATCAAAAAATCCTAGGTCCAGTACCTTCATACCAATCAAAACTTAGGTCCAGTACCTTACCAAAAACAAAAAATCACTCACTCACTCATATTTCCCAAGAAACTTTCCCAACCCATTAACAGATAAACACCATCAATTACAAAGCAAAACCTAAAGCTAATATCCAGTGGATAACCACATATAGGATGAGTAATTGACAACTCCCCATTGTATAACCTGACCCCGACTCCCCGAATCTCTTTAAGCGTTTGTTCTATTAAACATTCGCGTGCAAGGTTAGTTTTAGATAGCTTCCCTTTCCCTTCCAGCTTCACGGGATAAATAAGAAATCAGAAAGTACCACCCTTTCTCCTCGAGGAGAAAAACCCAAACTTCAGCGATAAGGTGGTCGCGTCACCGGAAAAAATTGCTCACTACATGTCACTATTAGAAATTATCAAAGTTCAGTTCCCCGGAGAGGATTAATTCTCGGTGAAACCTTTTTTGAACTTTTCTTAAGTTTGGACCCACAGGCTTCCTAAAAGCATCCCCGCCTCCTCTTGGGCTTTGTACAAGGACCCTTCGGCTTCTTAGAAGTTCTCATGCCTTCTCTTGGGCTTAATACAAGGACCCTGAAGACCTCTTAAAGGTATAGGACAGAACTTAGTCATCCTTTGCTAGAGCAGTCTTTCCAGTGTTAAATATCAGACTAATTTTAGGGTTGATTCTCATCCCCTAAAACACCTGCCTCCTCTTGGGCATCATACAGAGATAAAATCTTCTATACCAGTAGACTTGAACAGTCTAATCCTTTCTTGTATCTCAAAGACATTCTCTAGTTCCTTACAAACATAGGAGAAACCCCTGGTCATTTTTTATCAATCTCCAGTAGAGTTAAAACCCAGTCTTTCTCCTAAATATCCCTCATCCAGGGTCAGTTTATCATCAGTATAACACTATCCCAGATCAGAACCTCAAGGCATCTGATATCTCAATCCTTCTGTAAACCCTCAACAAGAGTTGATTCCCCATTTGGACCTACCTCTGAATCTCAATAATCCTCAGCAGAAGACAGCCTCCTCTTAGGCTTTGTATAAAGATTTCTTTCTTTGTTCTTCCTCAATAAAGATAGCCTCCTCTTAGGCTTTGTATAATGATCCTTCCTTTCCCCTAGCAAAGTCAGCCTCCTCTTGGGCTTTGTACAATGATTTTCCCCAGCTGAGCTAACCTCTTCAGACTCTCTTGTTGAGTCAATCACCTTTTCACACTCTTTTTTGGAGTCAATGGTACAAAACATAAGCACTCTCTTGTTGAGTCAACCTTTTCAGCCTCAATCTTGGGCTTTGTACAAGACAGATAAAACCTCTCACTAGTAGAGTCAACCTCTTTTTAGCCTCAATCTTGGGATTTATACAAGACACCGTATAAATTTCCCTAAGCATAGTCAATTCTCTTGTCAGCCTCAATCTTGGGCTTTGTACAAAACAGATAATACTCTTCAGCAGAGTGAAACTTCTTTCAGCCTCAATCTTGGGCTTTGTACAAGACGCTTAAAATATCCTCAGCCGAGTCTGTAAAATCTAATTTTAGCCTCTATCTTGGGCTTTGTACAAGACAGATAAAGATTTCTTTCCCACAGAGCCAGTCTTCTTTTCAGCCTCAATCTTGGGCTTTGTACAAGACACATACAAACCTTCTTCGGCTTAGTTAAAATCCCTTTTAGCCTCAATCTTGGGCTTTGTACAAGACAAACAAAATATTTCCCCTGAAAAGTCAAACTTTTAGCCTCCTCTTAGGCTTTGTATAATGATATCCCCAAAAGGGTCAGTCTCTTTTTAGCCTCAATCTTGGGCTTTGTACAAGACAGATAAACACTCTCTTGTTGAGTCAGTCTTTTCCAGCTCCTCTTAGGCTTTGTATAAGGACTTCCCCAGTGGAGTCAATTAATCTCTTAGCTTCAACCTTGGGCTTTGATCAAGGCACACAAAAATCAACATCCCCTCAAAGGAAATCAAAATCTCTGTAGGAAAACATTTCTATGTACAATCACACATCAAAATAGAAAATCAAACAAACATTAATCCCAAATAACTGCTGTAAATGGCACACTTGTTGATTCAAATATCCAAGCTATCGTCCATCTCTTATCCTGGTAGAACCCTTTCTTCCATCTAATTGTTGTAAGTGGCAAGCCTCTGGATTATTTACATCCACGCCACTATCCCTTTCTTAACATGGGAAATTCCTAAGAAAAAATGGCATTGCTCTACACTGAGTTAAAGTCTTCCCCTTCAGGAAAAATCCCCTATAAAGGAAATGTCTCCTTTTATAAACAAGACACGGATGTGATTCACATATACCAGTTAAAGTTATCCTCCTTTATAAACAGTCACCCAACAGTTGTGATAAACAGACGAGATGTCTCCTTTTAGAGATGACAAATTCTCTCTGTCAAACCTTTTAGCTTCAATCTTGGGCTTTGAACAAGACACGGATAAACCCTTTAGCTTCAATATTGGGCATTGAACAAGACACTAAAACATCATATGTTTCCTCCCATAGAATAGGAGGAACTACGATTGCTCTGATTTCCCTGTTTCTTTAAACGGGAATACGTAGGCATAAGATTGCGATATCTTAGCGAGCATACCAATAAAAAACTCTAGGTCCAGTACCTTCACACATACTAATCAAAATTGAGGTCCAATACCTCACCAAAATCATCAAAAACTCTCTCTCTCTCTCTCTCTCTCTCTCTCTCTCTCTCAAACAATAAACTTTCCCAACCCATCAACAGATAAACACCATCAAGTACAAAGCAGAACCTAAAACTAACAACCTATGGATAACCACATATAGGATGGTTAATTGACAACTCTCCATTGTATAACCTGGCCCTGGACCCCCCAATCTCTTTCAGCATTTGTTTAGTTAAACATTCGCGTGCAAGGTTAGTTTTAGATAGCTTCCCTTTCCCTTCCAGCTTCACGGGATAAATAAGAAATCAGAAAGTAGCACCCCACTCCCCCTCACTATGGTGAGGAGAGAACCCAATGGCGATAAGGTGGTCGCGTCACCGACAAAAATCGCACGCTACACATGGTTATCTGCAAGATGTCCATGGTGGACAACATCAAAGCAAAAGGAGCGAT
Source organism: Lathyrus tuberosus (assembly GCA_022829125.1). Lineage (NCBI taxonomy): Eukaryota > Viridiplantae > Streptophyta > Magnoliopsida > Fabales > Fabaceae > Lathyrus > Lathyrus tuberosus. The sequence continues at coordinate 1,023,735 of JALAZF010000380.1, forward strand.
AATTTACATCAATAATGTAAAGGGCATAAACTGCAAGGTAGAATTACAAACATCTACATATTCAATCATAAACACATCACATCACTTTACAACAATATTCTCACACCCAAAACAACACCAGTACACAATCATAATTATGTATACAACTCATTCACGCAATGTGACTCAAATATACAACTCGATACATATGCATGTGGTACCAACTCAACAATTTGGTTCTCTTAAAAACCGGGTTGCCTCTTTGAACCCGTGATCCCCATCTCTGAGATTGGAACAAGCCACTAGTCCCCTATCTGAACTAGCAAACATGCCTCTTGACACAACTCAATGATGCATGCTTATATGCAACAATGTACAACACAATCAATGTGTTAAGACCTCTATCTGATCCTAACAGAATGCACTGACAACTCAAGTAATCCCGTCTATGGATTACCACACAACAATAATTCAAATATGCACAACATAATATAACTCGGTGCAACTCAAGCATATAATAGTTCTCTTCATTCATATTATTATCTCATACATGCAACAACACTGACATCATAATTAACATCTCAAAACATCATGGAAACATCACAACTCATAACTCATACTTGAAACAACATCAAAACTCTCATTAATCACCAATTTGTCAATTAAAATGTTTTTAATTGTTACTCCACCTTATCTCAGCACAAACGTAGCCTAACGGTTCCCAAACAATAACAAAAGTAAAAAATTCAAAGTATGCAACTTAATATCATCAAAATAAGTATTTACACCCAATTAAGGTTCATGGCGGGTTACCCGTCACAGGCATGGCGCCTGCCATGGAAATTAAAACACAAACATGTTGCATGCGTGACGATCGGCTCCAAAAATGAGTTCGGGCTTCATGACGGGTTACCCGTCATAGCCATGGTGCCTGCCATCTATCTACAGAATGTAGAATTTCATTTATGTCATGGAGTTCACATCAAAACTCTGAATTTTCAGTCCAGGTACTCAAATCAATCAGAAAATAACAAGAAACCAACATATTAATGCCACTCAACCTATGTCTATCAATTAGCAAGCATAATCATTAATTATTCATTACTTTTATCATGATTCCAAAAACCTTCAAAACTAACCAATGGTAAAACATATTAACACATTAAAATAGAAATTATCCCACACACATGTACACAAATTTCATCATGATAAACAGATTAAAACACCAATTGATTATCAAATTTCAGATTCACATATAAACACAACAAAACATGCATAATCAAACAAAGTCTATTGGAGGTTAAGGACTCCTCAACTCTACCCCTTAAGCATATACCCATTATGGAATCCATTCTCCCCTTACCTCAATTCCTAGCAAGCAATTTGAATCTAAACTGGTTTGAATGTTCTCCTCTCACCAAAGTTCCAAGTTCTCCCCTTGCCCAAGCCTCTTTCTCTCTTTAACAAACTTTCTACATACTGATAAAAACCCCTAAACTTAGGTTATATTCCTAATTTATATCATTAGGGTTAATCTAGTTGAAATTACAAACTTACCTCTCACTTACTAATATCCTATCTCCTTCCTCCCCTCTATTTCTCATAATTCACACTTTTGCCTACAACCTTCTATTTTCTCATCTTTATTAAATAATTCAATTAAAATACTATCATTTAGTTAGTAAAAATAGACTCTAATAATTCTAGCCCACCTCTATCAATCTTTAATCCCTCTCCACACTCCCACCTCAAGGTCACACACCCAAAACACACATATTAATTCAATTATCGTACATAATAATTAAAATATAATAAAATTAAATCACGAATAAACACATAAATAAAAGTTAAAAAACTCGGGTGTTACAATTAGACCAAATCAATAGTAAGAGAAGTTACAGATCAACGGATGGAATTCACCCAAGAAATATAAATGAACTAAAATGTACTCGAATGCACTAGGATGATGCGCCATATCCTAAGTTGGTGACCTCAAGCCACACATGTCAAAAAACTTGGGGAAATATTTCAATGATAGAAAAACATTTAACGCCTTTGTTTCCCACTACTTTTGTAACTGATCCATGACTTCTCTGCTTCTCTCCAAGATCATACACCATTGCGAGAGGTTGCCACTACTTTGAAGACTTCCCAACTAGTTTATGCCTAGCAATCCTTAGGGTAAACTATTATGGGCTAGCTAAAGGCCAAATACAAGGGTCGTACCAGGTGTAGGCCCAATCAAAATTATCTAACGTATAAATTAATCACACATGAGATTCAAGGGACACTTTTATGATATCCATTTTTCACTATACTCATCTTGGCCTTTAACCTGACTTAGGCTATTGAGTGTTAACCTTCTATGTTCACCCCGATCCATCGTACCAGAGATCAGCATCATCGATTCCAGAGTCCTTCGCCATCAATCAACACCAACTCTGATTTGATAATGGAACAATTTCTAATGGAAATGGATCCAAGCCCAATATTTTGGGAACCTATCCTAACAAGAGTTGGGAGACACATTAAAAACATGACAGTGTGTGGATTAGGATTCTAAATTATAGGGTTTAACCATTAAAAATCACCCTCGGAAATCACCCATCTCTTGAAAAAGAAACTTAACAGAGAAACATGTTGGTATAGCACAATAAGCCTTTCATCCCGAATATTATACCTAGAGTTATGAATGGTGTTTTTTTGATTGGTTGCTTTAGGTAAAACAACATGAGCAACAAGATGTAAATTATGAAGAGGCATCATGTTGGACATGATGTTCCAACAAGAGGTGCAACACCTGGTCTCAGTCTGTTAGCTAGATTTCGTGAGTAAATCTGAGTGTGATTGTGTTTTGTTTCTAAAGAGATTTGTCATTTATGAGTTTTATCTTTTAGCAATGTCTTTTTAAGGAATATTGGTTAAAAATATTATACAAGACCAAATCAAATTAAATGAGATCAAATTTCTTGGTGTGCTTTAATGAATAGCAAATAAAATATGCATAAAAATTAAATCTGCATCAAAATCAAATCTACTTGTTTTCAAATCAGACGCCCATGCCCAACATATAATTGTGTATATAAGAAGACTCATTCCTAACAAGAATGTACATGCAATAATCGAACACCTAGTGTATTAGGTTTTATTCTTTGAGTCTTTATTTTGTTTGTGTACCTCTCTATCGCCTAAGTTCCATATCAAAGGCATAAATGTTGTTTTGTTAGTTGAGTTGTAATTCAAAATTCTTTAAACATGTTGTATGAATTGATCACTAGGGTTAGTGATTAAAAGAAAGTGAGAGGGGTTCTCATTTAGGGGGGTCCTAAATTGAAAGACACGGGTGGTATTAGGAATAAAGGTATTGAATAAGGCTTGATCATCTAAGACTATTTATACTAATACTAATGAGAGTGGATTTCCTTTCTTGGGTTGGAAGCTCCCCAGACGTAGGTGACGTTGCACCGAACTGGGTTATTAATCCTTTGTGTTATTTACTGCTTTATGATTTAATTCCTGTTATTGGTTAATCTATCATAAGGACGTGGTACATATTATCTTAGACATTGTGTCCAACATCTGTCTTGTGAAGAATAAAATTTCAATTGGCATTAGAGCAGACACCCTGTTCTGTTTGGGTGAGCTCTAAGGAAAGTATACTCTGTTCAAATAGAAAATACTAAGGAAAGAGGACCAGTCAATGCACCACCTATCTTTGATTGTACAATCTATGATTATTGGAAAGCTAAAATGATTTCTCTTCTTAAATCCATTGACAACAAAACATGGAAGGCTATAATAAAAGATTGGAAACACCCTGTGACTACCTCTCAAGATGGGAAATCAATCTTAAATCCAAAAGTTGGGTGGTCTAATGCTGAAGATGAAGCATCACTTGGAAACTCTATAGTTTTGAATGTTATATTTAATGGTGTGGACATGAATATGTTCAGATAAATAAAAAGATGTTCTAAAGCAAAAAAGGCTTGGGAGATCCTCAAAATTGCACATGAAGGGACATCCAAAGTTCATATTTCAAGGTTGTAGCTCCTCACAACCAAAATTGAGAAACTTAGAATGAAGAAAGATGAATCTATATCCGACTTCAACATTCATCTTCGTGACATAACCAACACTTTTTTTGCGCTAATACAAAAAACACATTTAACCTCAGACACAAAATGCATTTAATCTCGTCTACATAAGGAAGGTAACGAAGGGCGTCACTGAAAGTGGCCACTTTACCCCTCGGCTTTTAAATAATCAAGGGGTAAAGCTCTTTGTACATGTGTTTGAACCCCAACATCTAACTTTTTATTATTTTCAGAACTGAATGGCACGCCTAATATTAAATCTCTGTCTTATGTAAAACCGAGGTAATAACACAATATTTTTACCTCAGTTATAATTAAAAACTGAGGGGATAACATTTTTATACTTTTGTTTGTACCTATATTACAGAACCATATCATAGAATATAGAATCATATTTTGAAAATTTTCTAAAACTAAAACTTATACATTTTGTCAATTTCTCAAACAGAAACATTGTACCACAAATATTAATTGTTTACACCAAATGCAAAGCAAAAATGGCACACGCCTTATAATTTTTCAAAAAAACTAAAACAAATGATTAACCAACAAAAGAAATAACCAAAATGGAAACTCTTGCAGGCTGTCCAAAAGTTTTATGCTAAGATTTGTCATCGATAGTTAAACACCTATGATTTGAACAACGTTTGAAACCAATTAGGATAATCATCAACAACATTAAATCTTTAGTAAAAGGAATAAAAATAAGTAAAATGAATAATTATAAATTAGTAAGTGATATAAAAAATTTACTTACTAGTTTTCCCATAACCCCCTCTTTATGATCAAGATGAATAACATGCACATCATCTGAATCATTTTTTTTCAGATGAATGACATACATGTGTTGCGAAATAAGGGGGCTCATAGTTAAAATCTTGATTTTCATCAGTACTATTAGGAAGATATTTTCTGCGAAGAAAAATTGACATCTAGTGTTAGAAGAATCAATGACATAAAATACTTGTTTTATCTGGGTTTCCATGATGAATGGTTCATGCTTAAAAGTTGCCTTTCAAAGATCAACCAGTGTGAATATGTTAAGTGCAAAATTTGACTTAAATTGAACCATGTTTCTTGGCATTTTCAACTCAATTCTCATGTTTTAATAGATTTATTTCTTGTTCTTGTGTGATTCTTCAAATATATTGCAAATACCTTTGAATTCTTTGATGTGTGTGTTATTGTGCAGGATTTAGGCATAAAACATCAAAGATTAAGACACAAATGATTGGAAAAGGAAGCTAAAGAAATGAAGAGAAATTATCATGTTCGTTGTGTGAACACCAGCGAGGTGAAAGCGAATGCACGTTGTGCAAGGTCCTGGCGAAGCCTCGACGAACCAGCCCAGTTTAGAGGCAGTAGGAAAAGGGCCCAAAGTTCGCTGGGCGAAGTTGAAGCGAAGGGGTTCGCTGTGCGAAGAAGTGTTCGCACAACGAACTCAGATATTTTCCAAAGGTGGTTTAATTGTTCCTAAAGTAATTGAAGTGCCTAAAATTAGTCTTCTCTGGGCGAAGAGGGTGTTCGCTAGGCGAACATGACAGAATTTTGTTTGACTATATATGTACTTTTCTCACTTTTTAGAAACAACTTGTGTACAACTATTATAACATATATCAGAACTTTATCTCTCTTCATTCCAAGCATATTCTTAAAAGAGAAACACAAACCCTAAGAGGGAGAAAGTAAGAGCTTCGATCTCTTGTTGGGGTTTGCATGCAATCTTTTGATACCTTATGTATTTCATTTAATCTATGTATTGTGAAATATTTTTTATTCAATATTTTTTTATCTTTGATTTCTTATTTGTGGGTCTTGACAAAACCTTTTCAAATCTTAGATCTAAGATATTCATTTATCAATGAGAAAACTTTTGACATAGTCTTGTAAGGTTATATTCACTAGTATCACTTTTATTTTATTGTGTTGATTAGTAGCAAGAGTAGCATGAGTAGGATCAATACGGTAAATACCATAATTACGTTTTTGACGCGAACAGTATTGTGAGGATGCGTGATAATAGAGATGAAGAACTATGTTCACATAAATTTTGCAAATTAGTTGAATGCATGTCAAAAGGGTTAAGCATGTGTACGTATTCTGATCATGGTGTTTTATGTGAATCAATCATGAAGTTGATATGGATGTTATCCTTGTTTACCTGTTTATCTTTGATTTGAACTATTATAGACATATACTCTTCAGATATGGATCTAGGATGATTATATGTTAGGTTCTAGACTCTAGACATAGATTTAGGCTTACCATTTGCTTGAGTATCAGTTCTTAATGCTCTATGTTGTTGAGTTGCTTGAGACATCACCAATGAAACAATACGGTTGTTCTCTCGACGTTGCGTTTGACATAACCTCTATTGTGGGTGATACGTGAGGATATTAGACGAATGATTGATTTGTGTTTAATTGGTTAGAAGAATGCGTGTGTTATCAATTGATGAGATCCAATCCCAACAAGGCTCCGTTTATATTAAGTCTTTACTTTATATTTTCCGTCTTTATATTTTCTGCCTTTAATTATGGTACTTTGAATCTTTTAACCAAAATTTTCACAACAAGCTTAGAAATGTAGAAGTTGTTGAACGACATTCTTTCTCTCGCATCGATCCCTATGGAGACGATATAAATCCCAGAGGGAATCCTTCCAAATCTAAATTTTTTCTTCTTTCCGCTTTACTGCAGTTCGAACAGAATCCTAATTCATCATTTTTTACACCAGTGTTACAGTTAATCCACTTGCATTTAAATAAAGGCACTTTAAAAACAATGTAATCAATCTCCAAAATCTCCATAATGACCCCAAAGTACGCTCTATATGCTAATATAGGATTGTTATCTTTGGAACTAGAGAAGTACATGGATTTAGCTTCAACCATAATCCCACTATTTTGCATGGTACTACGATCAACCTTTGATTTTTTATAGAATGAAAATTTAGTAATGTCGTATGCGCTCAAAGTAAGTACATTAAACTTGGGCATGCATGACAACCATTTAATTGTCTATGATGCACTACTCTCTTTAGAAACACTTTCATTAAACCAAGTTATGAAAGTTTTGTTATGCTCTGTCAACAACCGTCTTCATTCATCCGGGAGAATTTTTCCTTTATAATACTTTTGTGAGCGATCAAGTAAGGTTGAACTTCATCCATGTTATTCAATATATACAATGTGCTTGAAGAACTACATCTCAGGAAAAAGTCTTTACATTTAAACCTTAAGTACCTCTACCAGCATATCTTCCATCATGAAGAGACTCAAGAATTCTTATAGAGTTCACTTATGGCAAATAGTTTGTACAAAACTCAATAGCATTTTCTGTGATGTATCGTTCAACAATCGAAGCCTATGGACAATGATGATTATTTTTATACCTTTTAAAGATCTTCATGTATCGCTCTACCAAATACATCCACAGTAAATAAACTGGACCATAAATTTTAATCTCCCTTACTAGATGAACAACTAAGTGAAGCATAATGTCAAAGAATGATGGAGGGAAAAACATCTCTAATTGAGACAAGATAATTGCAGCCTTATGTTCCAAGTCATCTAAATTTCCAAGATCAATGACTTTACTACATATAGCATTGTAGAATAAGCACAATCTAGTTATAGTTGACCTTACATTTTTTGGTAGAATGCAACGGATAGCCACTGGTGGAGTTTGTTGCATCAAGACATGACAATCTTGAGATTTTAAGCCAAATAATTTGAGATCTTTCATTGACACAAGTTTCTTCACATTTAATAAGTACCCTTGGGGAACTTTGATACCCTACAAACATTCGCAAAAACTTTTTTTTCTTTTTTAGATTGAGTGTGACAAGTTGGGGGAAAACTTGTTCTATTTCCCGTTTCTTTTGGGGCTAACTCTTGTCGTATACCCATCACCACCATATCTTTATAGGATTTCTAAGTATATTTTGTCTAGCCTTTAATGTTGAGAAGTGTTCTAATCAAACTTCCGCATACGTTTTTCTTCACATGCATCACATCAAGACAATGTTTTACATAAAGACTAGACCAATTTAGAAGATAAAAGAAAACCGACCTCTTTTTTCAAATATTTTTCTCCACGTGCCCTTTTTGTTTATTTTCATAGACAACATTAATGTGTTGTTGTATTTTATAAACTTCCTTCCCGGTTAAGGGCTTTAGAGCAATGTCAAATTCTTGTTCCCCAATAAAAACCTTCTGCAATCTACGTTATGAATGATTCAGTCTTAAATATTTTTGATACCCAAGATAAACAGTCTTTTTTTCTTCATATTGTAATTGGTGGTGTCATGTACCAAATTCACATATAGGACATGTTTTTTGCCCCTTGACATTGTACCCAGACAAATTACCATATGTAGGAAAGCATTGATTGTGCAAAACAACATGACATGCAGCTTAAAGTTACCACCTATATACGCATCATTAACATAAAAGCCTTCCTCCCACAAAAGTATTAAATCTTCAATCAATAGCGTTAAGTCTGTGTGTGTGTATATATATATATATATATATATATATATATATATATATATATATATATATATATATATAGTGGGGATCAACTTACTCCAAGAGTAAGTTTTTATAACTTACTCCACGATCATAGCCTTTAAATTAGATTTAATCAAATGGTTATAAGTAAAAACGCTAATTTAACCATTAGATTAGATTCAATTTAAATGTTATGATGTGGAGTAAGTTGATCTCCACTCATATATATATATATATATATATATATATATATATATATATATATATATATATATATATATATATATATCGTTTCCTTGTTGTTTTGGACCTGAAACCATCATCAATGCCATCTGATTCTTTAATCTAAAAGCACAAACAACTTCACAGAAAATATTACAACCCCCTAAAGTACCTTACAACTACCACTCATACTCTCACTTAGAGTTGAGCAACCACAACAATGGGTTTTTGGATAAAGGTGAAATATTAACCTTTATCTAAGAATCTCACGCATAACTTGTTTACACTGAAGAAATCACACTATGCCACGGAAGGGAAAAGACAGTGCTTTTTTTTACTTTTTGCAGCGCTTAAAAGCGCTGCCTAAGGTGGCGCTGCTATAGGTAAAGACAGCGCTTTTGTTTTATGCAAAAGTGCTGCCTTATGTAGGCCTTTAGCAGCGCTTTTCTTGGAAAATCGCTTTCTAAAGTAGGCCTTTAGAAGCGCTTTTTCTGGAAAAGCGCTGTCTAAAGTGGGCCTTTAGCAACGCTTTTTCTGGCCTTTTATGCTTTCTATTGGCATCTTTAGGCAGCGCTTGGTACCTCATCTTGACTTAAGTACTCGAGGGGCTAGTATATATATAAAAGGGTAATTCCTTGCAGGAGGAAAAATGACATATTATATAAAATGCCTCAGATGAGCCAAAACATTGTACAATATAATTAAAAAGAGAGCCTGAAGGGCAAAAAAATCACTAACACCCATATAAGGGGATAATCAAAACAACAACAAAATACCGCTTCCCCTCTAGAAGCTAATCGCTTTCTCTTCCGCCTCCTGAATGAAGAAAATTGAACCAGTCTTCATCCCAGTCCTCATCAACGTCTGCACCAAAATTACATTTTGGAGCGCGGTCTTTTGTGAGGGATTTCATCTTTGTCACATATTTCTTCCTGAACAAGGTTGCTCCGATTGATGATGCAGCAGCTATTGCAACATTTGGACCGTCCTTCTTCATTTTCTCGGTCACCTTCTTGGCCGCGGAGTTTTTTGAGGAAGTGCTCATGTTAAAGTATTGCGCAGGTCGTAAACTAATCTACAACAACAATTTCAAAATCAAATTCAAACAACATCCACATCAACACTAATTCAGATTCTAAATCCTAAATGAAATATATTTGGTTTTCATAAAACAAAATTTTCATAAGTGCAAATTACAATAGTAGAATAGAAATAAGATTAATATATACAATGCAATCACTAAAACGAAAATGAAAATAAAAAACAAAATAGAATAATTAAAAGAAAGAGCATTTGGACATCCTTCATTCTATTACTCCTATTCTTTTGGAAGATGTTTTATTACTCAGAATTTTGAAAATACATTCAATTTCATAAAAAGATTACACTTCATCACAAATCATACACCAGAAACGTATCAACATCCTCATAACCAAACATCCAAGTCCTTACACGATTCATCAAATACTTACACAAACCGGTCCTCAAAACCTTAATCATACCAAACAATTTCGCCAAAAATACACCAGAAATTCCAAACCAATTCATCAAAGTCATACCCTACTTCATCAAGATCATTACATGACTAAACACAAAATCAAGACCAAAAAACTCATCAACATACACCAGAAGTTTGTCATACACACATACCAGAACAACTAACATCCACCAAAATTCAAGAACTCATAACACAATAATAGCAGCAACTGTCGCTAGAAGGAGGAGGCAAGACAAGAACAGTACACACAATTCATACAAAGTCATCAGATTCACACAAGAAAATTCAGTACATCATACACGCAACAATTCAAATTGAAGGAGAGGGAAGATAAATCGTCATAACAATGTGCATCGCAGAGGCAATATAAAGAAATCACAGCATTACATACACAATCGAACATCAAAATTCATATGACAATTCTAGATTTTTCAAAAATTACACTTACATGAACCTGTGCTGTTGTGTGGTCGGAATAAAAGTTTATATAGACATGTTGGTATGAGAATGGAAAATTGAAAGACAACAACCACATCAACACTTTGATACTCTAACAACACTCATTTTTCTATAAGACTCATTTTTCTAACAACCCTTATTTTTGTAATGGATATAATTTCCTATAATATGCTCAAGAACAAACCCTCAAGAACACTCATTCAAACTACATTCAAACTAACACATTCAAACTAAAAACAAAACAAAAACAAAATAAGATGCTCAAGAACAAACCCTCAAGAACAAACAAAAGAAACTATATAGCAAGCTCAAGAACATTAAATAATCACTGAAACTCAAGAACAAACAAAAGAAACAGTGACACTCACGGAGGAATGCCGGTCGGAGAAGATGGAGATACGAACAGAGGAACAGTGCCGGTCGGAGAAGACGGACAGAGGAACGCCGGTCGGAGAAGACGAATAGAGGAACGATGCGGAGGGAGAAGTCGCGAGAGAGAGGGAGACACGACGGAGGGAGAAGTCGCGAGAGAGAGGGAGAAAGAAAACAAATGATTAGGGCGTTCTGAAATAATGAAAAGTTTTTTAATATTTATGAAATAATAACATAAGACAGCGCTTTTGGAAAGCGCTTTCTTATGTATTAGATTTAGCAGCGCTTTTTCTCTAAAAGCGCTTTCTTTTTAATTGCCTATAGCAGCGCTTTCTAATGTGTGACCTACGTAAGACCTTTAGCAGCGCTTTTTATAAGCGCTTTCTAAAGTGTGCCTTTAGCAGCGCTTTCCTAAAAGCGCTTTCTAAGGTGTCACATTTGTATGGCTTTTAGCAGCGCTTTTATGGAAGCGTTTTCTAAAGTAGGCTTTTAGGCAGCGTTCTTTTTTAGCGTGTTTTTTTAACACATATAGCAACGCTTTTGATAAAAAGCGCTGTCTATGTAGTGCTGCCAAAAAACAATTTTGGCGTAGTGTCAACTCACTAAAAAACATTTCTTCAATGATGATTTGAAAGAAAGTTTGTGTGATTGACAAAACCTTTTCCGGTTTTTCCAAGATTATGAGAGAATGTAAAAACTTTTTTCAAAGATGAATGATTTTTGTAAAACTAAATTGTTAATATAAAGAGAGAAACTTTTTTTTTTATATTTGCTAGAGATAAGACACAAAATAGGTGAAAAAAATAAAAGATAATTCGAGTTAGAATCCAAAATTATGATTTGAATCAAATGAAAGAGTGACTTGGATCAAGATTTGACATGTTTGATTAGAGTCATGACTTGAATTTGTGATTCGAGTAAGTCATATTAATACTAGAACCGAACCCTAAAAGATTGAGTATATTCATGATTCGAGTCAAACATGGCTATGACTCGAGTCAAGGTGCCTTTGATTCGAGTCGATCAATACCATCAATGAAATCATGTCATTTAGTGTCAAATTCTAAATTCCTCATTTACTCATGACTCAAGAGCCAGACAAAATTGTGACTCGAATCAAGCTTAAACAATTTTAAATCTTCTAACTTGTGATTCAAATAATTTTTTTTTAATTAAATGTTCAACAACAACAACCAAGCTTTATCTTACTAAGTGGGATCATCTACATGGAACAATTTTTACCATAATATTTTATCTAGGACTATGTTTTTATCCAAATTGTTAATATTGAGATCTTTCTTAATAACTTATTTTATAGTTTTACTAGATCTTTCTCTACCTTTAGCTATTTGACTCATCTCCATCTGATCTACATGCTAAAACCACTTAATTCTATTCTCCACCATCTTTTTTAGTATAGGTGTTACCTCAACACTCTCTTTGATATTGTCATTTCTATTTTTCTCATATCTAGTCTGACCACACATTCAACGCAACTTTCTCATCTCTGCTACCCTTAATTTATTCACATTTTAATTCTTAAGTACCCAATATTTTGTCTCATACAATATCGCAGATGTTACCACATTCCAATAAAAATTGATTGGTTTCATAAAATCAAATGCTCAATTTATAAATAAATAAAAACATTTATTGGTTTCAACCTAAGTGGGAACTAGGGATCACTATGAGGTACAACAACTAAGATAAATGGTAAATCAAAAATACAACAAAAGAATAAATCAAAATTACAATAAAATAATAAGGCAAAAATATCTAAAATGCAACAAAACATCAAAATAGAGATTGAATCACACTAATACGGACAAAACAATTTGACTTCAAACTTAACTTTGAATGAATTAATCTCATAAGGATTTGAATATAAATAAATTTATGATTGGATATATTTACCTTAAAATGAATTCAACAATAAATTCAAATACTAAAATTGTGTTTAAGCTCATAATGATCTTAGTTTTAAATAAGAATCAATTCTTAAAAAATATTAATTATATCATTTTATTAATTCACGTTTAAAAGGTGAATTTCAATCATTAAACTATTTGAAAAAAAACATGCATTCAATGAAAGATGCTAAATATTATAAATTTCTTGAATGCCATATATGTCTATGGCTAAAGGTTTAGCAGCAGCTTCAAGTAAGAGTCATATAGCTGTTTTTATACCTCAAAACAAAAAACAATAGAAGCAAAGTAGCATCATCATCATAATCATTTACACATTGCTTTTCCAGCATCAAAAAAAGCACTTTTAATTGGCTTTTTTCTTTTTTAATTGCTTAATTCAAAGCATCCATCCAGGAACAAATCCATTCACTTGTTGTTGAGCTTGACTTGTTGAAGCTATCTGATCTGATGCTACATTGTTGTACCTATAATCAGAACTGAATCGAACGGACACGAGTTAAAATGTGCGTAATAAACGAAAAGAAATGAAGTTTTGACGCGAAATAGAAATTTGAATTTATAATATATTACCCGATTTGCAAGGTTGGATTGCAATCTAGTTGCTGGAAGAAGCTCTGAGAGTGAGCATTCTGTTGGTCGCCGTATTGCATGCTCTGATCGCCTGCTTCCCATGATTGCCTGTACTGATTTCTCGAGTTTATTTCGTCCAACTGAAACATTGTTTTACTCATATGGATCATATTTATCGTCGGAAAAAGGAAAGAAAGGACTATGTTTGAAGATGTATTCAAAAATTCATAAGATCGAATCGAACTGGTAAGACCTCGAATCATGATTCAATTGTTTCAATCAGTTCAATAATAGTTTAAAAAGTATGAAATATTGAAAAATTGTATTGTAACTATAAGCCTATGAGAGTTGATGATCTATCTGAGTCTATACGGCTAGAAGTCCAAGTTTGGAAGTATTAGTGAAAGTTTTCGATATGGCTTAGGGTTCAACCTCTAATGTCGGGAGCAATCGTCCGAGTTTCATCATATAAACCTATGTGCACTATATGGAAAAGACTCGGTGAAGGTTGAATATCTGACAACCGTAACATGGAAAGGAAAGTCGGGAGTTATCCGAGTAGAATTATTTTCAACAAAAACATGATTGACCGCAATCACTGTCTTTGAGAATGTGAAAGACCGACTACCGCACAAGATTCAAAATGACTAAATAGCATCTTAAAATACTCACTGTTAAATCGTGCTTAAATACGAATTTTTATTTGTTTTATCATGGATAAACAGAAATTAACTTACAGAGATTCCAAAAACGGCATTGGATGACTGAACACATTAAACTACATAACAAAGCCGGTATTCTTATACTTTTGGGAAGAAAATAATAGATAATTAATAGCATGAAGTTTTTACCTTCATTGACAAGGATCTGTTTGCTTCTACCAACATATGTTCCTGTAAAAAAACAATAGATTAAATTGTTAAGCACTCACTAATTTGCTTAATTAGTTAATTTCTTTAGCTAAACATATATGTCAAAAACATGTACCTTATTTTGAAGATCAGCTAATTGATCCAGCATGAATTGTGTCTACAAATTCATGTTTCAAACATTTCAATTAATCATATTGTAAATGACACATTGGAGAAAATGTGAAGTCCAACTTTATCTATAAACTTTGATGAAAAGTTATCAGAAATTTTATACATAAAAAAATACCTTTGTTGACCTAACATGCTTCAGAGATGAATCCAATTGCCTTTCAAGCTGCTCAAGATCTTTAGAACTCAATGGACCTAAGTCTTCCCCTAAAAGATTTCTGAAATATTCCAAACACATACATACAATTTATACTCAAAATAATTAAATTTTCTTGATATATATAAATTTTCTTTTTTCGATTGAAAATACTCTAATGGTAAAATTCACCTCTGTGTTCTTTGAAGATTCTCAAATCGTTGTTTCAGCTTCAAGTATTCGCGGTAGCTACTCTGCTTCAACCGAACGCAAAAATAAATAAATAAAAAAGAATAAAAACAGTAATTACATTATATACCGAACATTATAAAATTAGTCGAAAATTTTTAATACTTAATATTATGAATTAATAATTGCAAATAGTCGATACCTCGAGTTCTTTGGCAGGTTTGCTAACTTCTACAGCTCCATAACTGCATTTCTGGTACCTATCAAGAGTTTTGAGCATGCTGTTTTCATGGCGAAAAAAAGAATTTAGATGATAAATATTATTTTGATTATATATGACAATAAATTAAAAATTTTAAAGATTTAAAAGAATAAGAGATGATATGAATCCATGAATAATAAATTATATTTACAAAATCACAAAAAATATAATAAAATAGAAAATTTGTACAAACACTGTTACATTTAGATATAATAATCCATACCCTATCTATAATCTAATAGCTTCTGCCAAAATATTTTAATTTAAGTAAAAAATTCAATTAATTTTTTTATATAAAAAAAGCATTACTCTTTCCTTCAAAGGAATTTTTGTGTAATAACTAGAAGTAGTTAGTATTATCCAGGAAGATAACATTTTAAAGTTTCTGCAAGAAAAGAATCACCTAACTATAGGTTTTCAATGAAAACTGGAAAAGCAAAATAAATAAAAAATCTTGATCTAGAATATTTTAGAACCAAAAACATGGTTTCAAACCTAAAAAATAAAAAAAAAATAAAAAACTCTAAGAAAAAAAAAACACAGTCAAACAATAATCTAAAACAAAAGTAACCGTACCAAGGACATAAACATTTTAGATATTCATCAGATCATGTACAATCTTACTAGATCTGATAAATCTGTTATCATTTCCATCAATATTCAACCAAGAAAATATTTATAAGAAAAAAAATTTATTAAAATTTTATTTAGAAAAATTATAAAAATATGTTAGAAATAATTTAAGAAGCTATAAATTTGTCTGAATTTAAATTAAAAAATTAAATAATATGAAAAAAAATTAAGTAGATGTAGATCTAATAGGTTAACATAGAGAAATTGCTTCAAAAAACTAGAATAAAAAATATATAAAAAAAATGATGAGATAGAGAGAAAGATTCATACTTAGAAGTGCTGCAAAACTCATAGAGTTTTCCACGAGTAGAGAAGATGATAAGAGCAACCTCAGCATCACAAAGAACAGAAAGTTCATAAGCTTTTTTAAGAAGACCATTTCTTCTCTTTGCAAATGTAACTTGTCTGTTTATCTTGTTCTCTATCCTCTTCAACTCAACTCTTCCTCTTCCCATCTTTTTTTTTCAACAATTTTTTTTTAATTTTTGTTTCTATTTTTGAACAATATTTTCCTCTTTCTTTCACTTTGGTACCTTAGGATGATCCTTCTTTTCTGGGTCAGTACCCTAATGGAACCATATTTGTGAAAACAATAGAAAGTTTAATACTTCACAAATTGAAAACAAAACTTGAAGCCCTAGAAAGAGGAAACAAGAAAACTTTGAGGAAAAATATGAGATATTTTATAGAGGAAAGAAAAAGTATAGCATTTTATGTTATTGTACTCTCTAAACTTTCCCTTTTATTATCCTTTGGATTTTTCTTTTTTTATTATTATTTTATGCTTAATATCTCTTTTTAGTTTCTTAGATTAATTTTTAAATTTAATTTTATCTCTTAACTTACAAAATATTTATTTAACTCTCAAAATATATTATATTAATTATTTTTTGTCTGATTAAAAACGAAAAACTTAGACTCAATTGCTAAATTCTTCCCTAATATAATAAAAATTAATAATATTATACATTTTTGAAAAATTAAAAACTTAATATAAATACTTTTAAATTAAATAATCAAAATGAACTGCGAAATTAACACACAAAAAAATATTAAATCTTTATTTATTTATTTATTTTTATTTTAGTTTTTATTTTTATTTTTTAAAATCTCCACCGGAAAAAATATTGAAGAGAACCTAGATTAGGGTTTCTAGTTTCATGAAAATTTCTTTTTCCCATGCTTTTCTATGTTATGGTATTTATAGTAAGGAAAAACGTATCCGAGATGCAACATAAGCGCGTGTGATACACGAAGGGTGTGTTTTCGTTTGATTGGAATCTAGGTGGTGGACAAAGGCGCGTGGTGACAGCTAAGGCTATAATAAAGAAAAAAACTTGTCATTTTCTACAGTGTTTTTCACAGTGGTAGAGCTAGTGTATCAGAACGTCGTCATATACCTTAAAATGGATTCCACACGTGTCAACTTTTGAGTGGTTTTTTATGTGAACTATAATGATGATAATAATTAAATGTTTTTTATGAATTGTATGAAGAAACAGTGAGAAAAGTGCAGTGAAGCTATGCCTTAGCTAGGCTTTGCAATTTGTATTGCATTCACTTCTTTCATATTTTGGAAGTATCATTAGAAGAGGTAACAAAAGAACTCATATGGATTAGTGTTTGGGTGGTTTTTGTTTCACAATATAAGGTAATTTGGGTTCTGTATTTTTTTTCTTCTTTTTTTTCTTTCTATTATTGATATATTTTAATTTTAGATAATCAATTGGGAAGAATAATAAAAGAATTCACAATAAAATATGTGTAATCTAGAAAACATTGAGAGTTAACTAATTCATTATTCATTAAATTAGGTTACTTGTAGGTTACTTGCATGTTAAGTAACTGAAATAATTAACATTATGTTAAGTAATTGAAATAATTAAGATTCTTAAAAAGTAGGAGAATAAAGTAACAACTATAATTGAAAAACTAACTTAATATAATGATATTCAATACTTTCCCTTAAATTGGAGCACATAGTTGTTTGATGTACTCAACTTGGATAAGATCAAGGAAATGGTTGAGGCTCGAGGGGTTTTGTAATGATATATGCAAGTTGTGCAGAGTTAAGGAATAGGTAATAAGTGAAATAGTTTAGCATTGAATTTCTCTCAGACGACATGACAATCAATTTTGATGTGTTTTGTTCTTTCTGAAATGTGGCATTGGCAGCGATATGACGAGCATATTGATTTTCACAATATAGGAGTGCATGAGTTGTGAATTGAACATTGAAATTAGTTACTAGGTATGTCAACCATTGTAGTTCACAAATAGTGGATGTAATTGCTTAATACTCAACTTCAGAGAAGGAGAGAGAAACTATGATTTGCTTTTTAAATTTCCAAGAGATGAGAGAGTCTCCTAGAAATATGGAGAAACCCGTAATGGAATGTCGAGTGTCAATACATGAGGCCTAATCTGAATCACTAAAAGCCTTGAGGTGAATAATGGAATTGGATGAGAAGAGTAATTCTTGAGATGGAGATTCTTTGATGTAAAACAAAATGTTTGTGAGATTTTTTCATAGGTGTAAGAGCAGGTTTAGCCCCAATGAGGCATGTGTCATGAAGTAATTCAAGAGTATATTTTCTTTGATAAATGGAGATGCCAAGTGAGGAACAAACCACTCCAATTCCTAATAAGAATCGGAGACTGTCAAGGTCTTTAATTTTGAATGTAATGTCAATTGTGGATTTTAAATTCTATTTCTTCCAAGTCGTTACCAGAAAGATTCAAGTCATCAACATAAATGATAAAAATAGTGTGGTGTTGACCATTAATTTTGGTGAAGAGGGAATGGTCAAAGGGAGATTGCTTGTACTATTAACAAATAAGAAGGGTAGATAACTTGGAAAACCATTGTCGATTGGCTTGTTTAAACCATACAATGATTTATGTTGTTTGCAAACATTTTCAGGAATGGGTGGAGTATAGCCTGGAGATGGTGTCATGTAGACCTCCTCCTTAAGTTTGCCATAGAGGAAGGTTTTATTCACATCAAGTTGGATAAGATGCCATTTTTTGGAAGCAACAGTTGCTAAGAGGAGTTGAACAGTTGCAGTATGGTAACTGGAGAGAAATTGTCCATGTCATCAATGCCCTTAGTTTATGTGTATCCCTTGGTGACTTATTATTTTTTTATATTTCTATAGAGCCATCAATATGTATTTTTATTTTGTACACCCATTTGTACCCTATTGACTTCTTGTTTGGTGGTAGTAATGTCATGATCCAAGTGTTGTTAGCCTGCAGGGCTTGTAATTCAGTGAGCATGGCTTGGTTCCAACACTCGTGTTGGGAGGTCTGTTTGAAGGTGGTTGGTACAATTTGGGAGGTAATTCAAAGAATGCGGTTATTTGAGGTGGATGACAAGTGGGTGTGACTTAGGTAAGGTTGAATAGGATAAGGTGTATTAATTTGTGTGGTAGGTTGAGATGAAATGAGGTTGTAACAAACAAATCAAATCTCTCAGGTCTTTGTATGACTCTGTCGTACCCCAAAATTTGACTATCTCTTATCAGTCACCTGGTCACTGTAACACCCCGATATTTATATTTTAATATTTATTAAATTGTTTGTGATTATCGGTGAATTTTGGTGAATTATTATGCATGGTGTGTTCTTGTTGTCTGTTGTGGGGTGATGACGAGTTAAGGGAATAATAGGATTATTTAGAAATTAAATAATTAATTAGAATTATTTTAGAGTTAATGATAATAAAATAATATAGATTATGTTATTTAGACTATTATTATTAATTAAAATAAAATGAGTAGAAACATCGAGGGTAAGGTGGTCATTATAGAAGTATTAGTGAGGGTAAGTTGGGAAAGGCATGTTAGGGGTCCTAAGGGCAAGTTTGACAAAAGAGAAAATAGAAGTGGAGAAGTTCATTCTAAACGATCGTGTTTTGGAGAAACAACACTGAGAAAAAAGGTAGATGAGGCTAGGGCTCTAAGAGATTGTTGTAGAACTCATGTAAAAGGATCGGAACTAAGAATCTAAGATACGGGGAGTATTACTTTTCATTATAATTGATATAGGGTTTAGATCTATGTGGTTTTGGGGTTTTAGGAAAATTGTAGTAATATGATGGTAATGTGATGATCCATGACAAAATAAGTGATATAATGATGTTGTAGTGCTATTAGATGATGAATATAATGCCTATTATGAAGTGTTGTTGTTGTATTGTTATATCTTGTAAATTCTGTTCATTTCCGGATTGAACGATATTGGAATCACAAGAGTTTTGGGGTCTGGACTGTGCAGAAAATGCAACTGTAGAGTTGTTGTTTTCGCGTTTTCGTCGGGCGAGTCATATGCTTCGTCAGGCGAAGCTACTTCGCTCAGGAAGCGTCGGGCAAAAGAAGAGGCGAAGGAAGGATGAAAAAGAGGTGCTCCTGGAATTTTGTATGGGGAAGGCGTTTCGCCCTTGCTTCGTCGGGCGAGCATTAGGCGAGCAGGAGCTGACATTTTTTTATTTTACTTTTCTTCTGTCTTTCTTTTCTTTCTTTTTGTTACTGCGTTGTCTCACATGAAGTGAAATGATTAATATGATGTATTTCTAATAATGATGCTATGATGGAGTGTGACTAATTATGAGGAATATACTATGACGATTACATGAATGATGATGCAAATTTGACTAGATGTGGTCGTGTTTATTGTGATGTGTTGCATCATGCATTCATAGCATATGTTAGGACTTCGGTCCAGTGACGATGTTAGGACTTCGGTCCAGTGACGATGTTAGGACTCTGGTCTAGTGGTGGCCTCAATCCTATTGTGTGGATTGAGTGTGTTTTATGATGTGCTCCAGTTCTGAGTGGGAATGGATCCTATGGTGGGGATCTTTAGAGGGAGATGACCATGTGTTCATCAAAGTGTTGGTACCACATGCATGAGTCAGTTTGTTGCATTACATACTAAGTGACATTGCATAAATATGAGCTAATAAATGTTTTGATGATGTTGTGACATAAGTGATGTTTTGACGATGATGATTTATTGATGACGTAATGACGTTGTGAATGACTTAATGAAGTGACAGTGTGAGTATGTGTGTGATGTGTGATGGATATATGAAGTATGGATAATTGTTGTTGTTACTACTATATCTATTTCTTATACCTTTTGTAATGATTTGGGTGAGTCGTGGGTAACGTGCAGGTGATCAAGGTTAGCTCGTTGACGGGTTAAGATTTAGCTTTGGAGTTAATTTATCTTATTTTTGTGAATTAAGAGGGTCTTGCTCTGATACATAATATCGGGGTTTGGGAACGTTTGGTATTTTGAAGTCGTTATTGATTTAAGAACATGTTTTTAAGAGTTTGTTATGCAGTGATTTATTTTATGTTTATTTTTTATTATGATCAAAGACCTTGAAGTTCTTTGATGAAAATTATGAAATCGTGTTGATACTAAGATTCTGCTGCGAAGTTTCAATTATATGTGGAGTTATTAAGATGAATTTTATAATTATTTGAAACCCGTTGATAAAAGTCCAAAGGTTGATTTATCGTTGGTTAAAACTCAAACGAATTGCTTTGTTCCATTGCATTTCTAATGAAAATTGACTAACCAAAGAGCCAAAAGGATGGTACTCTTGAATATATGTGGTTTTTCAGGGTTTAGCAAAGGAGAACACCAGTTGCAAACAAAGAAAATCCATGCCCTGCAACTTTCACATTGCGAGAAAACACTTCACTACACGAAGGTCGCTATGCCAAAGTGGAGTGAGCAACTGCAAGACAAAACAGAATCAAAAAGACCAAATTTTGCTTGAAGCAAAGAAAGCGGGAGAAAGCGAAGGACTTTCGCTTGAAGGTCGCGGCGCGATGAAAGGCGAAGGTCGCGACGCGATGAAAGGGGAAGAGAAACAGAATAAAAAATGCCAAACTTCGCTTGAAGCGGACAAAGCGAGCAAAGTTCGCGTCGGGAACTATCATTCGCATAGCAAAGTCTGGCGATTCCTGAAAGGCGGTTTGATAGTTCAAATCTTAATGAAGAAGACAAGATAAGTTCGCATAGTGAACTTTCTATCGCTATGCGAATTCAGGCGGCCAAAAACATTATAAAAGGAGATTAAAGGCAATGCATTGGGATATCTCATGTTGTTTTCAATATAGTTTATAATAGTTATTAAGGAAGGATTGTAATAGATACTTAGGGGAGAAAATCGTAGAATCGAGCTGGATACGCATCAAGGATCGAGAAATCGTCATTGATGATCATTCATCTCCACTTCTTCCTTTTTGTACAAGCTACCATGAAAATGGATAGCTAAACTTTCTCTCTTGTTGGGATTGGAAGAATCTACCGTAACCGTATGTATACGCACCGATTATAATTTTAATGCAAACATGTTTTCATTCGTATTGATTTTATCTTGTCCTTATTATCAAATCTTATGAATTCGCCTTATTAATGAAAATTGATCTCGACTTCATGAATCAAAGATAACGAATATATTAAACTTTGATTTCTAGACATAGAATTAGTTTTAGTATCCATTTAAAAATACTTGTTCTTAATACTATCTGTTTCTTTAATTGGTTGAGACATCACCGATTCAACAAACCGATTAGAATCTAGGAATTTTTATGTAGACATACATATTGTTCTGCAAAGTATATGGAAATATGAATGAAAGCATGGTTGTGTCACAATTAATCAGTAAATTGCATACGTGAACGGCAGAGGAAATCCAATCCCTGCAAGATAACCTGTCATATCACAATCCCATTTAATTTATTTTGTTGTTTTAACCATTTCGTAGTTACTTTAAAACATCTAAAACTTTCCGACAACTTTCACTTAAACAATTTCAGTAATCTAAAAAGTTGGTAATATCACTTCTGTCTCTGTGGATACGATAACACAATACTTCCTTTGATAAACTCAACATCAAAATGGCGTCGTTGTCGGGGACTGGCATTTAGATATTGCGAATACAATGATTACTATTATCTTTTAAGTGTGTACATTTGTTAAAAATACTGTATATATATTTGCAACTATTCTCTATCTTACTTTTCCCTAACATTTATTGGTTAGAAATTGCAAAGCTTTGTGTATGCGAGGTACGAGCTCAAGGGAACTAGTGCCTTTTGATCCCGAGATCGAAAGAACAGCCCGGAAAAACAAAAGACGTACAAAGAAGTAAAAGCAATTAACCAAACACAAGAAGAAGGAATCCAATTCTGTTTCATCAACACATCCAACAAAAGAAAAAATGGTTGTAGATGGAGCTGAGGTTGTCAACGGTGGACCTTGTCGGAGCAGTCGAAGACGACTAATTCGTCTTACCACCACTTCAAATAACCGACAGGCTAAGATGAAGACTGGATTGCTGCAGATTATTTACGCTAATCCTTTTGCAGGTCTGGACCATGAAGATCCTTACAGTCATCTCACCAAATTTTACGAGCTAGCCGGTACATTATGAGCACCAGAAGCTGAAGAGGAGGCACTCTTCATGAGATTGTTTCCACGTTCTTTGATTGGCAAAGCAAAGGATTGGTACTTGGACCAACCAACTGACATCATGACCAATTGGAACGTACTCGAAGAACACTTTCTGAATAAGTTCTTCTCGCACAACAGGTTTATGGATGCCAAAACAGCAATTGCCTCATTCGCGCAAAGTGCAACTGAAACTCTTTGTGAAGCATGGGAATGCTACAAATCTATGCTGCGGAAATGTCCTAATTATGAGTTTGATGAGCTTACACAAATCCATATTTTCAGAAATGGACTTCAGCCGCAGCCCAAGTTCCTACTTGATGCAACTGCTGGTGGATCTTTGTTATCTAAAAGCGCAGAGGATGTTGTATCTATTATCAATCGTATGGCTTTAAATGATCATCAGGTGTAGTACAATCGAGGAACAACACCAAGACATCCTAGAATCTTGGAGTTAGGTACAAATGACACAATCTTGGTGCAAAACAAGATACTCACTCAAACAGTGTAAGAATTAACAAAGAAACTATCCAAACTTCCATAACAATTGAAAGAGATGCACGGTTCAGCAAATGCACCAAAACAAGTAGCCTTTTGTGAGTTGTGTACTGGAGACCATCAAATTGGTTTTTGTCCCCCAATCAATGAAGAGGCTAACTACATAGAAAATCAACAAAAACCAGCACCATATCAAGGAAATAAAATTTTTCAACGAGGGAAAAACACCAACTATAATCAAGGGTGGAGACAAGATTATGGAACAACCAGCAGGCCAGACCAATATCAGAACTACCAACAACCATAAAATACAACACAACCAGATAAAACGTCCAAAATTGAAGAAACTTTGTAGCAATTCATGCAGTTATCTATGGCAAATCAGAAAAACACTGACGCAACAATTAGAAACCTTGAAACACAGGTCGGACAAATTGCAAAACAACTAGCGGAGCAACAATGAGGCACTTTCACAGCCACAACACAACCAAATCTAAAAAAACAGTGCAAGGCAATAGTAGCAAGAAGTGGAAAAATACTAAATGTAAACGGTGACGAGAATGAGAAAAAAGAAAGGAGTGTTGTTGAGAATCAAGAAGAGGAAGAAAAGAAAAGAGAAGAGGGAAAAGAAGGAGAAAACAATAAAGAAGAATTAGTTAAAAAAGAGCAAGAGATAAAAGGTAGAAGAGGGGAGGAAACAAATGAAGGGCGAATAATAGGAAAACAAGGGAAGAAAAAGGAAAAATGATAAATCTGCCAATACAACACCTACCATACCCTCACGCTCCAACCAAAAAAGATAAAGAAAGGCAATACGCTCGATTCTTGGATATCTTCAAGCGGTTGCAAATCAATATTCCCTTTGCAGAGGCACTTGAACAGATGCCTACGTATGCACGATTCATGAAATAAATTCCCCCCAAAAAGAGATGAATTACTGATGAAGAAACCATACATCTTAATGCAAGTTGCAGTGCGATCATTCAACAAACACTTCCGCAAAAAGAAAAATATCCAGGAAGAGTTACACTACCAGTTACAATTGGAAATGTGAATGTTGGAAAAGCATTGATAGATCTTAGTTCAAGTATTAACCTCATTCCACTCTTTGTAATCCGAAGAATTGGTGATTTGGACATGAAGAATACTAGGATGACTTTGCAACTAGCCGACAAATTAGTCACAAAGTCATCTGGTATTGCAGAAGACGTGCTAGTCAAAGTGATAAGTTTTTATTCCCTATCGATTTTGTTGTCATGGATATAAAGGAAGACGGTGATGTACCACTGATTTTGGGACGTCCATTCATGAAAACCGCATGCATGATGATTGATATTGATGATGGTTTAATGAAAGTGCGTGTTCAAGATAAGGAAGTTACCTTCAACCTCTTTGATAAAATGAAACATTCCAAGGATAAGGGAGCCTGTTTTCACATTGATACAATTGATGAAGAAGTACTAAAAGTACAAAAACAAGCATACTTAACAGCACTATTAGAGAGAGGACTCATGGATGTTGTCAATATTCTTGACCCAGAAGAAGAAAAAGAACTCAATGAATGCCTAGCAGAACTTGACACTACAATAGAAATTCCTGCGAAAAGGCAAGAATCGAGGATCTAAAAGAAGAAGTCGTGTAAAAGAATGACCAGCTAGAGTTAAAAATGCTACCTAGCACTTGAAGTATGTTTTCCTTGATAAAGACGACAAGAAACCTGTCATTATTAGCAATTCCTTAACCAACCGTGAAGAAGAAAAACTTGTGCAAGTTCTCAAGGAAAACCAAAATGCGATTGGCTGGGTGCTATCAGATTTAAAAGGTATTAGTCCATCATCATATTGTATGCACAAGATCATGATGGAAGAGAACTACAAACCAATTTCTCAACCGCAACGGCGTTTGAATCCAACAATGAAAGAGGTTGTACGCAAGGAGGTAGTTAAGCTGTTAGAAGCAGGCATGATTTATCCGATTTTGGACAGTGCTTGGGTGAGTCCCGTGCAAGTAGTGTCAAAGAAAGGTGGCATGACAGTGATAACCAATGAGAAAAATGAGTTGATTCCGACCAGGATGGTAACCGGATGACGTATCTGCATCGACTATAGAAGACTCAATCAAGCAACAAGAAAAGATCATTTCCCACTTCATTTCATGGACCAAATGTTAGAAATATTATCTAGGCAACAGTTCTACTGTTTCTTAGACAGTTACTCAAGATACAATCAAATCACCGTAAATCCCGAGGACCATGAGAAAACAGCCTTCACTTGTCCATTTGGTATCTTTTCATATAAATGTATGTCATTTGGTCTTTGCAACGCACCTGCAACCTTTCATCGGTGTATGCAAGCCATCTTCGCCGACTTGATTGAAAAATCCATCGAGGTCTTCATGGATGACTTCTCCATTTTTGGAGAATCATTCGAATTGTGTTTAAGCAACTTGGACACCGTACTGAAGCGGTGTGTGGAAACAAACTTAGTATTGAATTAGGAGAAATGTAATTTCATGGTTATCGAAGGCATAGTGCTTGGACATAAAATTTTAGCAAGAGAAATTGAAGTAGACAAAGCCAAAATCGATGTCATTGCAAAGCTTCCTCCACCAACCAACGTCAAGGGAATTCAGAGTTTCCTTAGCCATGCCAGGTTCTATCGAAGATTCATTTAGGATTTTTCAAAGATTGCAAAACCATTAAGCAACCTCCTCAACAAGGACAAATCATTTATTTTTGATAAAGATTGCTTACTTGCTTTTGAAAACTTAAAGAAAAATTTAAGCACTGCACCCATAATCACTAATCCCCATTGGAGAATCGATTTTGAACTCATGTGCGATGTAAATGATTATGCGGTTGGTGTCATTTTAGACCAAATAAAGAAAAAAAGTTTTCCATGTTATACATTATGCAAGCAAAGTCTTAAATGATGCACAAATCAATTATGCAACAACGGAAAAGAATTGCTTGTTATTGTATACGCATTAGAAAAATTTCATTCTTATCTCATATGATCGAGGATTATTTGTAATACTTACCATGCAGCGATCCAATACTTGATCAACAAAGCTGATTCTAAACCAAGAATAATTAGATGGATGCTCCTCCTGCAAGAATTTGATTTGGAGATCCGTGACAAGAAAGGCACTGAAAATCTGGTTACAGATCATCTATCAAGATTGGTAAATCCGGAGATTACAAAAGAAGAACGAGAGGTACTTAAAGAATTCCCTGATGAGAAATTGGTCATGATTGAGGAAAGACCATGGTTTGCTGATCTTGCAAATTATATGTCTTCCGGTCTCATTCCCGAAGATCTCAATTGGCAACAAAAGAAGAAATTCTTGCGTGATGCCACTCATTATGTATGGGATGATCCTTACTTGTTCAAAATAGGATCCGATGGGTTATTACGTAGATGTGTCACTAGAGAGGAAGCCAGAAGCATCACTTGGCATTGCCATAATTCACCATATGCCGACCATTATAGCGGAGAAAGAACAGTTGCGAAAATCTTACAATCAGGATTCTATTGGCCTTCTCTATTCAAAGATACATATGAACATGCCAAGAATTGTGATAATTTTCAAAGGGCTGGTGGAATCTCCATGTGAAATGAAATTCCATTACAAAGCATGTTAGAAGTAGAAGTCTTTGATTGTTGGGGGATTGATTTCGTCAGACTTTTTCCTTCGTCTTTCAGCAACGAATACATCTTAGTAGCAGTGGATTATGTTTCCAAATGGGTGGAGGAGGTAGCATCACCAAACGCAGACATCAAAATAATGATCAAATTCTTGAAGAAACACATTTTTACTAGGATTGGAACACCAAAGGTGTTAATTAGTGACGGTGGTTCTCACTTTTGTAATACACCTCTTGCTAAGGCTCTTGAACACTATGGAGTCAGGCATAAGGTTTCCACACCGTATCACCCACAGACCAATGGACAAGTTGATGTGTCCAACCGTGAAGTCAAAATAATTCTGGAAAAAATGATTTCAAGTTCAGGGAAAGATTGGTCATTAAAGCTTGATGAAGCTCTTTGGACCTACCGTACCGCCTACAAGTCACCAATAGGCCTCACACCTTTTCAAATGGTATACAGTAAGGCATGTCATTTACTGGTGGAATTGGAACACAAGGCCTTTTGGGCTTTGAAATTTCTAAACTTCGATCAACAAGAAGCCGACACAAAAAGAAAGATACAGTTACATGAACTGGAGGAAATGCGACTCCAAGCATAGGAATCATCCAAGCTATACAAGGAGAGGATAAAAAGGTATCATGATAATAAAATTCTTCCAAAAGAATTCAAAATTGGACAAATGGTTCTCCTTTTCAATTCCCTATTAAGATTATTTCCCGGGGAACTTAAATCAAAGTGGTCCGGGCCGTTTCAAATAAAAGACGTCTAGCCATATGGAGCAATTGAATTGGAGGATCCAGTTTCAAAGGAAACATGGATTGTTAATGCCCAAGGATCAAGTTATACTTGGGTGGTGATGTTGACAGACTCACCACAACGATCCCATTACGCGAACCTTGTAAAGCAGCCTCAAACGTCGAGCTAACGACGTTAAACAAGCGCTTGTTGGGAGGCAACCCAACGTTGTAACTTATTTTCATTTTAGTTTTAGTTTTTGAGGTAGGTGGATTGTGTAACACAAGTGACACAACTTCTGCAAAAAAACAAAATTTGGACAAGTTCGCTACGCGAACATACTTTCGCAATGTGAAAGTTACTACAAGTTCGCGACGCAAAATATACTTCACAACGTGAAACTTGTCCAGTCAAACATGCGTTTATTGCAGTTATTGCACACACCCACCCACTATCTACCATAGTTACTCGTGTTTTACACCTTTCTGAGCATTTACTTTTCCATTTCCTTGCATTTACTACTCAAACTCTTCACTTCTCTCACACACAAAGCACTCTCAAGAAAAAAAAATCATCTTCCATCTCTCTCAAGCATCTGCAATAACTAGGTATGTCTTTTTCTTACTAATCCCATGGTTTCTTGCTCTGAATCTATTAGATAGTTGACTGCAAATCTGAACCTATTTATTTTCAACCATTGACAAAAATTTGAAGTGCTGAAAAGAACTCCATGTTTCTTACCATAAAAATTTTCTCTCTTGTTTTTGACATTATTTTCACTCATCTTTAAAGATGGTGTTAGGGTTTATTAGTATAGTAAATCACTGCAGAATTTCTGCACGAGCAGTTTTGCATCGCGAAACTTTGTTCGCTACGCGAACTTCTACAGAAACAGAATAGTATTTTATTGACAAAACTTTGTATTTGTGTTGTCATTTTTAGGCATGGCCCCCAAGAATCAAGTCCCACAAAAGAAGCAAAAGGTTGGAGGAGAAACTTCAAAGCCAGACCTTATGACCAATCATGTTTTGTCGGTGCTGCCCAAGCAGAAAGGTTCAGAGAACTTGAATCAAGAAGTATTTGGCTCGAACGCAGATTTGAAGTGGATGAAGAAGGCGATTACCGCTAGGTCACGGTGTTTTTGAAAAGCTGGAAATGGGAAAAGATGGTCACCCCTCAAAAACACCTTAACTATGATATGGTCCGTGAGTTTTACGCCAACGCTCTTCCGGCGGAAGGAGAACCTTTCAACTACAAAACCACTATCCAAGGTCGTATGATTGATTTTAGCCGCAATGCAATCAACGAGTATCTTGGAAACACTCTGAACGTTCTAGATGGTCAAGCTTGCCAATATGAACTTCATCTGAATGTGGCACCAGACATCAAAGAAATCTCTAGATTCATCTTGATCCGAGGACGGAAAGTGCTAAAGAATGTTGCGGGTGTACCAACATATTTCCTACGCAAAGACCTAAAACTGCTTGCTCAGGTGATGTTAATTCTCATTTTACACAACATCCGACCCCGTAGCCACACCACTACATTCACCTTAGATACCGCACAATTGCTTTATTTTAACTTAAGTGGGAAAAATGTGTGTGCTGCACGAATTATTGCAAACGAAATGAGAATTATGGAAGAAAGTGGAAGAGAGGCGGGAACGGGAGCCAAATCCTCCTGTCCTCTGGTTTTCCCAGGACTGACCATGGGATTACTACGCGCTTCCCCCATGGTAATCCCAAACCAGGTACATCAGACACTAAAGGAGACAGTGAACGATGCCTACATTACCCGTTTCTGCAAAGTTGACACCACCACAAGGCAAGCCTCCAGCCAATCTACACCTGATAACCTGAACTTTGATGAGTGGGATCCGCGGTTCCGAGCATCGTTCTCATACATATGGGACCAAAATAAAGCTACCAACCGTGCAATGACCAACATACAAGATTTTATGTATAGGTTACAATTACAATTGGGAAGGCCAGAAGATGCCGCTCATCAGATCCTAACTCTGAATGCCGACCAGACACATGTTTCTTGGCCTAGGGACATGCCATTTTATTTGGGACGGAATGCTGCTGACACAGGTAACGCGTCTAGCAGTGGTGTTGCTGAGACTACTGAGAATGAGGCTAGGAAGAACAACAAGAAGAAGAGGAGGATGAAGAAGAGGCTTCTGGTGAGGAGGGAAGTGGAAGTGAGACTGAGGAGATGAACGAGGATTAAGATGCTGAAATTATGCTCGAAAGCTCACTTAAGCAAAGTGAAATTTATTTAAGCTTTCAGTTATCATTTGCTTTCCATCTTTTTATCGTAGTTCAGTTTCCTTTTGTCTAAAACTATTGAATTTCAGTTGTTGTTTGTAGTATGTTGCAACTTATGTGGTATAGTCGCATGTTTTGTTAAATAGTTTCAAACCATATGGACAAGGTTTTATGAAGTGTTTTTGTATTAAGTCTGTCAAATTTAATTTTTTTTGTAAGTTTTGTTTCAAGTAAGGTCTTAATCATGAGCATGGAATGATGCTGCTACATTATGATCAAACTCAACAAGTAGGCTTGAACAAATCAACAAAACAAATTGAGTGGTAATGATATGAATCGGACGAAAATCAAGCAAGGTACATGTTTACTTGCTTTGTAGAATGTTAGCATGATCTTGGATATTGTTTTCTCATACAAATTCATATCATGTCTCATTTTACATTGTGCACAGTTGCTTGGATCATTAGCAAAAACCAGAAAAGTGAGGAAAATTTCCATGATTTACTTAAACAAACCACAAAATCCTTGCGCTGGACTCAGTTGATTCATATTCAAATCCGAAAAATTCCAATTTGAGCTTTGTAAAGGCTTTAAGATGATCAAGGTAATTGTTTGATTATGAGTAAAACCACCATAAGCCAGAAAAAGAAAAACTCATCAAACCCAGTAAATGTGTGAGCATTTGTCAAACCGTTTTGAAACCGAAAAAAATCAAAGGACGGATCAAATTTCAAAAATACAAAATCATTAAGAAAAGTAGGATCCGGTCCAAATTTCTTCTTGCACAAACTTGAACCAAAAAGGATATGAAACATTAGAACTTCACTTATGAAAAGAATTAAGTTGGGGAGAAAAATTGATGAGGTTACAAAATAGAAAAGAATGAGAAATCGAAAGGAAAAAAAAAGAACTTGGTATCATTGAAAGAATGAAAAGAAAAGAAAAGGCAAAAGCATGGTGATAAAGCAATGAGTGAAGCAAGAAAAAAATTGCAAATGTGGATAGATTTTTGAAAAATAGCCTTAGGAGAAAAACCATCTCTTTGTGAAACCTTGCCACATTACAAGCTCAAAAAGTCGTTTGTGATTTGCCTTCGATTGCTCAAATTACGGAATCTTTTGGATGAAATCATGAATCGACCCGGATGTTGACCAAGTGATTTAATGAGAGTCATTTCTCCAAAAGCAAAAATCTGCATTCCTTTATGTGAAGAAGAGTGTTAGGAAAATTCAAGAAGGATATGCCATTATAATTGTGAGTATATGATGTGATTTTGTGGGCGAAAACTTAATGCCATGATCATGCTCTGATTCTATAAATCAGTTGAACATAATTCTTGTTCGATAAGTAATCATTTGAACCATTTAATTATTTTTCCAAAATATATTTCAACTAATTGATTGAATCATGAAAACATTTCTTGCACAAATCATGCTCTTGATTGAGGACAAACAAGAAACTAAGTTGGGGAGAATTTGATAAAAGTCCAAAGGTTGATTTATCGTTGGTCAAAACTCAAACGAATCGCTTTGTTCCATTGCCTTTCTAATGAAAATTGACTAACAAAAGAGCCAAAAGGATGGTACTCTTGAATATATGTGATTTTGTAGGGTTTAGCAAAGGAGAACACCTGTTGCAAACAAAGAAAATCCATGCCCTGCAACTTTTGCATCGTGAGAAAACACTTCGCTACGCGAAGGTCACTATGCGAAAGTGGAGCGAGAAACTTCAAGACAAAACAGAATCAAAAAGACCAAATTTTGCTTGAAGCGAAGAAAGCGGGAGAAAGCGAAGGACTTTCGCTTGAAGGTCGCGACGCGATGAAAGGCGAAGGTCATGACGCGATGAAAGGCGAAGAGAACAAAGCGAGAAGAAGTGAGCAAAGTTCGCGTCGTAAACTAAACTTCGCATAGTGAAGTCTGGCAGTTCCTGAAAGGCGGTTTGACAGTTCAAATCTTAATGAAGAAGACAAGATAAGTTCGCATAGCGAACTTTCTCTCGCTATGCGAACTCAGGCGGCCAAAAACACTATAAAAGGAGATCAAAGGAAATGCATTGGGATATCTCATGTTGTTTTCAATATAGTTTATAATAGTTATTAAGGAATGATTGTAATAGATACTTAGGGGAGAGAATCGGAGAATCGAGCTGGATACGCATCAAGGATCTAGAAATCGTCATTGATGCTCATTCATCTCCACTTCTTCCTTTTTGTACAAGCTACCATGAAAATGGATAGCTAAACTCTGTCTTGCTGGGATTGGAAAAATCTATCGTAACCGTATGTATACGCACCGATTATAATTTTAATGCAAACATGTTTTCATTCGTATCGATTTTATCTTGTCCTTATTATCAAATCTTATGAATTCACCTTATTAATGAAAATTGATCTCGAGTTCATGAATCAAAGATAATGAATCTATTAAACTCTGATTTCTAGACATAGAATTAGTTTTAGTATCCAATTCAAAATACTTGTTCTTCATACTATCTATTTGTTTAATCGGTTGAGACATCATCGATTCAACAAACCGATTAGAATCTAGGAACTTTTTATTTAGACATTCATATTGTTCTGCAAAGTATATCGAAATATGAATGAAAGCATGATTGTGTCACAATTAATCGGTAAATTGCATACGTGAACGCTAGAGGAAATCAAATCCCTGCAAGATAACCTGTCATATCACAATCCCATTTAATTTATTCTGTTGTTTTAACCATTTCGTAGTTACTTTAAAACATCTAAAACTTTCCGAAAACTTTCACTTAAACTATTTCAGTAATCTAAAAAGTTGGTAATATCACTCCAGTCTTTATGGATACGATAACACAATACTTCCTTTGATAAACTCAACATCGCCCGTGTTACGGAGCAGGATGTGTGATAAGAATGTTTTTATGAAGCAATATGACACCCTTGTTGGCGATTTAATCGGATTTAATTATTGATTTATGTGCTAAATTATTCATTGGGTTTAGAAGGGTGTTACATTAGTGGTATCAGAGCAGGTCGGTCTGTCCAGCCAAGTTTTTATATGATGTTAGTCCCCTGTTAGTCGACGAGTGTGTGTACACTATCGATAGTTTTTTTTATTCTAATGTTGATTGATGGTGTGCAAAATGGTTGGGAGAAACGATCGTGCTATTTCTGATGCGCTGGAATCATTTGCTCAAGTGATGGCCCAGAATGCACAGAACAATCAGAATGGAGGGGCTCCTGATGAGTTTCGGGCTTTGGGAAAGTTCCAGGGGAACAATCCACCAACTTTCATGAGCACTTATGATCTAGAGAGTGCATAGAAGTGGCTCAAGGTGATTGAGAAGATCTTTCGAGTAATGGCATGCACTGACGCTTAAAAGGTGTAGTTTGGCACTCATATGCTGTCAGAAGAAGCTGAAGATTGATGGAATAATGCACGTCAGAGATTGGAGGATGTTGGTACTGAGATAACTTAGGCTGTATTAAAAATAGAATTCTTGGAGAAGTATTTCCCAGAGGACGTTCGTGGTAAGAAGGAGATAGAGTTCCTTGAATTGAAGCAAGGAAACATGACTGTGGCAGAGTATGCTGCAAAGTTTGAGGCGCTGGTGAAGTTTTGTCCACATTACAATCGTGCTGATGTTGAGACTTCTAAATGTCTCAAGCTTGAGAATGGGCTGAGACCAGAGATCCAACAGGGTATTGGATACCAACAGATTCGTAGGTATGGTGAGCTGGTGGATAAGAGTAGGATGTATGATGAGGATAGCAGAGCTCGATCAGCTCACTACAAACATCTTAGTGAGAAGAAAGAGAAATGACAGTTTCGAGGAAAACCTTATGTGACTCCAGTTGACAAAGGGAAGAAGATGGCTTTAGATGGGAGGAAGACAAGTGGGGGAGCAGCTCCCGCTTCTGTTAAATGTTACAGGTGTGGCGAGCAAGGTCACCATGTTGATGGATGCAACAATAATGTGTTGAGATGTTACAGATGTTGTAAGAGAGGTCATCGAGCCTCTGGTTCCAAGAATGAGGGTCGAACTTGTTTCAATTGTGGTGAACAGGGTCACATCAGTACCTAATGCCAGAAGCCGAAGAAGACTGCTACTGCTGCTCAGACTAATGGCAGAGTGTTTACTTTGAGCGGTTCAGAAGTCCCTAAGAATGATAACTTGATTTGAGGTACTTGTTTTATTAACAATACTGAGTTGGTTGCTATTATTGATACTGGTGATACCCATTCGTTTATTTCGCTTAAATGTGCTACTATGTTGGGTTTGAAATTGTCTAATATGAATGGTAGTATGGTGATAGAAACTCCTTCTAATGGTTCTGTTACTACTAATTTTGTGTGTTTGGGTTGTCCTTTAACTATTTTTGGGAAGAGTTTCGTGATGGATTTGGTGTGTTTACCCTTGTACCAAATTGATGTTATCCTTGGAATGAATTGGTTGGAGTTCAACTATGTTTATATCAACTGTTATAATAAGACTGTGAGATTTCCTGAGTTTGGTGATAATGGAGAACTGATGTTTTTGTCTGCTAAGCAAGTAGATGAACTTCTAGAAGACGAAGCCTTGATGTTTGCAATGTTTGCATCATTGCAAGTTGACCGTGAAAATGCAAGTGTTGAATTACCTGTTGTCTGTGAATTCCCAGATGTATTTCCAGACGACGTAAGTGATTTGCCCCTAGAGAGTGAAGTCGAGTTTGCGGTGGAATTGATACCAGGTACGAGTCCGGTGTCAATGGTTCCTTACCGGATGTCAACTTCTGAGTTAAGTGAATTGAAGAAACAATTGGAAGAATTGCTTGGAAGAAGTTTGTTCGACCGAGTGTTTCTCCGTGGGGTGCGCTTCTGTTGTTAGTTATGAAGAAAGATGGTAGTATAAAGTTATGTGTTGATTACAGTCAGTTGAATAAAGTGACTATTAAGAATAAATATCCACTTCCGAGAATCGACGGATTGATGGATCAACTAGTTGGCACTATGTGTTTATCAAGATTTATCTGAGGTCTGGTTATCATCAGATTCGTGTTAAGCCAGATGATATTTCGAAGATAGCTTTCAGGATGAGGTATGGTCACTATGAATACACTGGGATGCCGTTTGGTGTATCCAATACACCGGGTGTGTTCATGGAGTATATGAATCGGATTTTTCATGGGTGATGAGATCCGCAAGTTCACGAATTTATCGAAGTAATA
This sequence comes from Lathyrus tuberosus, assembly GCA_022829125.1. NCBI lineage: Eukaryota > Viridiplantae > Streptophyta > Magnoliopsida > Fabales > Fabaceae > Lathyrus > Lathyrus tuberosus. The sequence goes on from JALAZF010000380.1 coordinate 1,059,453, forward strand.
TAAAAGATCGTCGAACCCACAGAGACCAATGTCAACCTACTGTTATCTATTGATGTGATGTAAAGCTAAGGCAATGATTACTTGGTTTAAACGGAATTAAAAGGAAAACTAAAATGAAACTTAGAAAATATAACAATAAAGAGAGGCCGAAATATGGATTCCGTGTTCATAAGGGACTCTGTAGATTTTAGGCACTAATTATACTTAAACTATGTTCTGTAGAAAATATCAATTTAAAGACTCTGTCTCACACTCTCGCGCTATTGACTAAAGCCACACTCCCTAACCACAGGATTTTTCTCTCGCTCGCTCGTTTTAATTAGAAAGCATATTTTGAAAACCAATTAGATTCTAATCGATACCTAAAGCGCTCTCGTTGTTTTTAGGATCGATGCCTAGTTTTCACTATCCGGTTAAATCCTTACACTGTCGCGCTATCGGCTCGAACCTTAGTATGCTTTTCACTCTCGTGACAAAAAATTAAGACTTACAATTAGAAACTAAAACCAAAATAGAATTTATTATTAGTTAACGCCAATTTCATTACCAAATCCTGTCGGAACGACGATCCTCACATACCAGACTCAAAATAATTTATCTAGACATGGTTGCGGAAACAAATAAACAATTTTGGGTTTTTGAATTAAATAAAGTCATAATAAACGGTTTAAAGTAATTTAAAGCGGTGCTCGAATTAAGGGTAAAAGCTTAAAACAGTAACAATGGCAGAAAAGATAAAGCATAAATGTAAATTGCGGAAAATAAACGAAGGAAAATAAATGCGATGAATTGTAAATGAACCTGAAATAAAAACTGAAATTAAATTGAAGGTAATATTGTTGATCCAAGAGTACAGAATAAAACAAAATACATAATTGTGACAATCCATCGATGTGAGTGATTGTCACTTTTACAAGTGATTTTAATGCCTAAAACTAGAAAACGAGACGACAACGTTTCCACACAACTTGGATGATTTGGAAAGTGCCAAATAGGTCCTATATAGAGAGAGAAAATATGACTCTGTAACTGCTCTGATCGTGCAAGAATTTGGAGGGAAAGGAAGTTACAAAAACTGCTTCAAAACTGTTGTTGAGAAAAACTGCTGCAGCGAACGCCGTGGGGTAATGGCGAACGCCATCTCGGGACGACGAACACCGTTTGCTCACGGCGGATTCCATTTGCCCACGGTGAACACCGTATCATTAAAATGGCAGAATTTTCCGTTTTTCTTCATTTTCTTGCTCTTTTCCCGATTTTCTCGCACGAATACTCTTATTCGACCAATACCTGAAACATAAACATAATAGGACATAATAATATGAAAAATAATTAAAACAACATTAAATTGCACGTGAATCGAGTCAAAATAAACGATATATTTTCACGTTATCAATGAGTATTTGGATAAGTTTGTTGTGGTTTTCATTGATGATATTCTGTTATACTCGAAATCTGAAGAAGAGCATGCTGAGCATTTGCGTATGGTGTTGCAAGTGTTGAAAGAGAAGAAGTTATATGCAAAACCGTCGAAATGTGAGTTCTGGTTGAAGGAAGTGAGTTTCCTTGGCCATGTGATATCAAGTGATGGAATTGTTGTGGATCCTTTTAAGATTGATGTTGTGTTACAGTGGGAGACTCTGAAGTCTGCTACGAAAATATGAAGTTTTCTTGGGTTGGCAGGTTATTATCGCTAGTTTATCGAAGATTTTTCTAAGTTGGCATTACCTTTGACTCAGTTGACTTAGAAGGGTCAAGCTTATGTGTGGGATGTTGCATGTGAAGAGAGTTTTTTGGAATTGAAGAAGAAGTTGACGACCGCTCAGGTATTGATCTTGTGTAATCCAAGTGAGTCTTTTGTGGTATATTGTGATGCGGAAAAGATGGGTCTTGTTGGAGTGTTGATGCAGAATGGTCAGGTTGTTGCTTATGCTTCCAGACAATTGAGGGTTCATGAAAGGAATTATCCTACGCATGATTTAGAATTGGCAGTTGTAGTGTTCGTGTTAAAAATTTGGAGACATTACCTTTTTGGATCTAAATTCGAGGTTTTCATTGATTATAAGAGTTTAAAGTACCTACCGATAATTCCAAGGTTCAAGAGATTGTTTGCTAATGTTAGTGACGCAAAGAATACTAGATGGCAAGCAGATGAAAGTGTGTGTGATGGAAATATTCTCCATGTAGCTGATTCATTGCAATGGAAGAAATTTGTTAGATTTTTCCCTTGAATTGAGGAACCTTAGGATTGGACTTGCCACCGATGGAATGAACCCTTTTGGTAATTTGAGTACTAACCATACGTCATGGCTTGTTCTTCTCATACATTAAAACCTATCTCCATGAATGTGCATGAAGCGCGAGTATATGATGCTATCGATGATGATTATGGGTCCAAACAAACTAGGGAACAACATTGATGTTTATTCAACGCCATTGATTGAAGATTTAAGACTTTTGTGGGAGGAAGGTGTTGATTTTGATAATGCGTATACAGGTGATAACTTTAAGTTGTGTGCCATGTTGTTTTGCATAACCAATGACTTTCCTCCATACATTAATTTGTCCGATTACAGCGTCAAAGGACATAAAGCGTGTCCTATATGTGAAGTTGATACATGTCACCACCAACTACAAAATGGAAAAAGACAGTTTATCTCGGGAATCAAAAATCTGTAAGACCTAAACATCCATATCGTATATTGCGGAAGGCTTTTAATGGAGAGCAGGAGTTTGATATCGCTCCAAAGCCCTTAACTAGGAAGGGATTTTATAGAAAATAACAACACATAAAGGTTATCTTTGGAATGAAACAAAAAAAGTCAGTGGAGAAAAATATTTGGAAAAAGAGGTCGATATTCTTTGATCTTCCATACTGGTCTAGTCTTGATGTAAGACATTGTCTTGATGTGATGCATGTGGAGAAAAATATATGTGACAGTCTGATTGAAACACTTCTCAACATTAAAGGAAAGATAAAAGATACTAAGAAATCCCGTGAAGATATTGGTTGTGATTGGTATATGGCAAGAGTTTGCCCCAAAAGAAGTAGGAAATACAACCTATTTTTCTCCAACATGTCACACTCTTTCTAAAAAAGAAAAAAAAATTGCGATTGTTTGAAGGGTATCAAAGTTCCCCAATGATACCCATCAAATGTGAAGAAACTTGTGTCAGAGAACGATCACAAATTAGGTTGCTTGAAATCTCATGATTGTCATGTCTTGAAGCAACAACTTCTACCAGTGGTTATTCATGGCATTTTACCGAGAAATGTAAGGGTAACAATAAGCAGATTGTACTTATACTTCAATTCTATATGTAGTAAAGTTATTGATCCTGGAAATTTAGATGACTTGGAACACGAAACTACAGTTATCTTGTGTTCCAAGTCATCTTGTGTCAATTAGAGATGTTTTTCCCTCCATCATTCTTTGACATTATGGTTCACTTAGTTGTTCTTCTAGTAAGGGAGATTAGAATTTGTGGTCCAGTTTATTTACGGTGGATGTATCTAGTAGAGCGTTACATGAAGATTTTTAAAAGGTATACAAAGAATCATCAGCATCCGAAAGCTTTGATCGTAGAAAGGTATATCACAAAAGAAGTTATTGAGTTTTGTACAAACTATTTGTTAGAAGCTTGCTTCATAGGAATTCTTGAGACGCCTTGTTTAGCAACCTGTGTATGTCAAGCATCTGAAGAAAATGATTCAGATGATGTGCATGCTATTCGTCGTGTTCATGAATAGGGGATATGGGAAAACTAGTAAGTAAATGTTTTATATCCCTTTGAAATTTATAATTAATCATTTTGATCCTTTTTAATCATTGTACTATATATTTAAAGTTATTGTTGATTGACCTAATTAGTTACAAATGTTGTTCAAACTATAGGTGCTTAAGGACCAGTGACAAATCCTATTGGATAGCCTACAAAACTTTCCATTTTGGTTATTGCTTTTGTTTCATAATCCTCTGTTTTTGTTTTGATGTAAAATTATAAAGTTTGTTCCATTTTGGGTTTGCATTTGGTTTAATTAATAAATATTTGTGGTACAATGTTTCAGATTGATAAATTGGTGAAATGTACAATGTTTCTTTTTCAGGAATCTGCATAATATGGCTCTATATTCAGGAATATAGTTCGGTAAATGGTTATGTAATACAACTGCAAACTATAGTACAAAAAACTTATCCTCTCGGTTCTACAAAACACCGAGTGTTAATATTGGGCGCGCATACAATTCTGAAAATAATAAAAATGTTGATGCTAAGGATAGAACCCACGACCTTTTAATTTCTAACCTCAGTTTTAGAATAACCGAGTTGACAAGTGATTGCTTTTCATGTTGCCCTTTGTTACCTCGCCTGTGTAGTCGAGGTTAGACTTTGCGGCCGACACTAGATATATTATTTGTAGTAGTGTTAGTGGGTTGTCTATGATTAGGGGAAATCTTTTAATGAGTTGACATGTTGTGATTTAACCATTTAAAAATCTCAGAATGATATTGTGTTTTGAAGCTCATCGGTGATAGTGAAAAACGTGAAAGACATGCGTGTCATGATGGCTTGTAAAGGGCACCTTTGTAGGTCTGTGTGCAACACTTAGGCTTTGTTGGCCTGACTTGAGAACCTTATACTGGCTAATCCAACAGTGGCTTGAATCTCTTCGATCACCTTTGGATGAGGTGTTTTTAGAGCTTGGTGTTTGCATTTGAAGGTCCTTTCTTGGAGAGTTCTAGATATCACCCTATTTTATCAGCATTTTGTTTGCTCTTGTTTTAATTTGTTTCTCATTTTATTTTTTGGTGTTCGTAGTTTTTGTTTGGTTTTATGGTTTTTGTTTTTCTTTACCTGAGCTAAGTATATCTTGTACCTTTGCTCAATTTATCTATCGTACTTCGGCCTTTGATGCTCTCTTTCTCTCTCTCTCTCTCTCTCTCTCTCTCTCTCTCTCTCTCTCTCTCTCTATCTATCTATCTATCTATCTATCTATCTATCTATCTATCTATATATATATATATATATATATATATAGGTTGCACACTTAATCCAAACTAAAAAACAAATAAAAAATTTGAGTATTTTAAGTTTTTATCCTGTATTTTATTTTTCTTATGTTAAAATATATATCAGTTTTTTTTTTTTTAATTTTCCGTTTTTCTTCATGGTCAAATTTTATCATAAAAAAACATAACACCAATATTTATATATAAATTCATATATTTTAAAAGTAAATAATAATAGGCTCAAAAATAGTACATTTAAAGTTTAGTATATATAAAAAGAGAATAAGTATAATAATTCCAATAATAATATCATTAAATCATTTCAATTTTATTTTAAAGCTTAAATAGTCTTTTGGTGCCTATAAGTTAGCGAGTTTTTAAATTTAGTCCCTGTATCTTTTTTTTTTGTCTGACTCGTTATATCTCACTTTTGTATTGCTTTTAGTCCCTAACGTCATAAATCTGTTAAAAAAAAGTTGACTGGACTAACGGTGATAACATGGCAATGCTGACTTGATTCTTAATATTGATGTGGCAGCTCATTTTTTCGTTTTTCTTTTTTTTAATGCCTAGAAATTCCACATCAGCTTTTTTTTTTATAATTATTATGACCATTAAATCAACAACATAGTTCTTAACCACTAAACTTCAACTCATTTGTTTAATATGTTGCAACAAATTTATATATTACTAAGCTTATTTACATTGCTGCAAGCACTATTATTGATGGAACAATAGTAGTATTATGGAACCAACAAATTCTTAATGATTAAATATTTTAACTATTTTCTATTACAACTATTAATATTTAATAAACTATTTAATATTTAATATACTATTTTATTATTAATTGATAGTTGAAATGTTAATAGTTGAAATATTAAATAGGAATTAATATATTTATTACATTAAATAGTATTTCATGTATTTAATAAGTATTTTAATTATTTAAATAAGTATTTAATGAATATTTCAACTATTTAATATTTAAACCATATTAAATATTTATTTCATAATATTATGAGAAATATTATTTATTAATATTATGGAATAGTTGAAAGAATATGAAATAATATTTTGAGAAATACTATGAAATAATACTATATTCTGCAACTATTATATTTGTATTGATTATATGAAATAATATTAATATTATTAAATAGTTCAACTATATAGTTAATTAACATAATTAAATAGTTTTATACAGTTTTAAAAACTTTTTTTAACAGTTTATTAAATAGTTTTTTAAAATACTTGATAAATAGTTTTTAAAATATTAAATAGGTTATTAAGTAATTTATATTTCAACTATTAAATATTAAATAGGTTATTAAATCTTAAATAATTTATAAACTAATTTATATTTTAAATAAATAAAATAGTTTATAGTAAATAGATAAAATAGTTTTTTTTAAATAGTTTATTAACTAATTTATGTTTTAATTTTTATTAAATAGATAAAATAGTTTATTTAATATTTATATATTAACTATTTTATTAAATAATAATAAAATATTAATTTCATTAAATAACTATTTACATAACTATTTCAACTATTATATCAAATAGTTTAAACTAACTTATTTAATTTATTAATTAATTAATTTATTCAATATTTTAACTATTGAAATAAGTAAGTGGCAACAATATTATTAAATATTAATTAAATATTTAATAAACTAATTATTATTTATATTATTTAAAAGTTGAAATATTTATTAAACTAATTATTAGGTGAAATATTAACAGTTGAAATATTAATAATTGAAATATTAAATAGTTGAACTAAGTAAATTATTTAATGATATGAAATAATTAAACGATTTAATAAACTATTCAGATAATTCTAGAATCATTTATGTAATATATATATATATATATATATATATATATATATATATATATATATATATATATATATATTTGTTGCAATAAATTAAACAAATGTGTTGGTTGGCATATTGGTTATGTACTAAATTAAACATGGTTGGCATATTCAATGTAAGATTTGTTTACCATAACAATACATGTTTATTTTCTCTTTTATTTTTTCTTTAAATATTTATATAAATATAAATATAAATAAATAAATATATATATATATATATATATATATATATATATATATATATATATATATATATATATATATATATATATATATATATATATATATATATATATATATATATATATATATATATATATATATATATATATATATATGGCATATTTAGTGAGAATATTATTTTTATGTGAGAACGATAAGAATAATTATTAGCCATTTGATTTTAAAATAAATGGATGAGATTTGTGTGTTATTTTCATCATTTATGTCATATTCAATTAAATGATGAAAGAGATAAACATGTTCGTTAAATAAATATTTTAATGTCAACCATTTATTTTAAAATTAAATGGCTAATGATTATTCCTACCATTCTCACATAAAAATACTATTCATATTAGATAAGTCCCGTGTGTATATATATATATATATATATAAAAGTTAGTCCTGCATCTAACAAATTAAAATAAAAGTTGGAGTTAATCCTAGGCAATGGCTTCTTATGTTTATCAAACTCGTTTTTTCTGGATTTTGTGTTTTGTTATAGTTTTGCTTTCTGGTAATTAAAATAAACTAGTTATATTTATTTCTTTGTATATATTAATTTATCATGAGAATTGACATTGCTTTCTCTTATATTTACAATGAGTATGATTCAATTACTTATATCTTATTCATTTTTAATTTTTACGAACCGCATATGATTCAAAGATCAATAATATTTGATTTTGGCCAAGCATATTGCATTTTTTAATTTCATATTTATTTCTTTTGTAGGTTTCACAACTTGTTTGGGTCCTGTGGGTCATCCTCCATGACTAAAATGCTCTGGGAAATGCATCGATGGACGAACATGCAATAAATCTTGCATTGACATTGGCTTTAAGAATGATGGTTTATGTGTAGGTTTTAATCCTCAAATTATGACTTGTTGTTAAATTTATGTTAAATCCACAACGAGAAAATATATGTTAAATCTCAAACCATCCGAACCATCACAACCGAATCAAGTACCTTCAGGGAAGAAACGACCCACTCCAACTTCAAAATCAGATCGCAAACACTCAAACTGCAATTAATAAAGATAAATTACAAGTTTTTAAAGGCTATTAGAGAAAGAACATAAGTTCACCACTAATCTATCAATATACCATTTTTAAGTCAGGAAAACGTTTTTTTCTTCAACTAATTTAACGTTTGTTAATGAACCATAGAAGATAAAATCGATAGAAACATTCCAAATAGTCCAAGTGGTTCTATAAAGTTTTTTATGGTTCTAATTGTAACGCCCTGTATAATATTTATCTAGAATAATATCATACAAGTGTTTTTATTTGGTACTGACACCATCATAAGTGTCTATTGGCATAATTCACATACTTGTACATTTCTAAAACATAAATACAACATATGACACAAGTCATGGAAACTATCCAAAATAATAAAATCTAAGAATAAGGTACAATATTCCTCATTGTACAAGAATGATACACAACGGAAATTATAAAACAAAGCTTCTCTTGAAACATCCAAGCATAGTTCCACTTGTAAATTGAACTTGCAAATACCTCTTGAAAATAATCAACAATAGTGGGGTGAGATACATCAAATCTCAGTGAGTTCCCTATCTTATGGATTCTCTCGCTTTACAAGGTTCTAGCCAAATCCTACCTCAAGTCAAGGGGAAGGGAAAATGACCTTGAGTACACAATCTCATACTATATGGAAACACGTTATTGAGCCCGTTACTCAAAAGTATCAATAATCGGTAACCTTGTCAAGGCATCCCCCTTTCTCCCGCCCTCTTCTACGTCTAGAAGTAGGAACGAGTCATGGACCCTAGTAGATTTCTTGGCATACGAAATGGATTCGGAAATAAGGGACATATTATCACCTTAAATCGTCACTTCACACGGCCCGTACATCGTCACAAGTCTCTTTACCCGTAGGCTTCATTCGTACTATAACATTGGGAATCAAACCTACCAAGAAATCGTGCATTCATTACAGAGGAGCTCGTTACTCATGAAATGGCACATAATGGAATAATGGTTACGATTTCGTGATTTCACATACAACCATAATTGTATTCAACATTTATAGGCCACATTAGCTTTTAGGCCTCTTTTGCCTTTATCAATTTAACATAATAATTACACGTGTTCCATACTAGTGTTTCACTCTCACCTAGACCAATACTCGTCACGGATGCACCTTTCTACACCAAGTGCCCGAGCATCGCCATCTAGGTTATCTACTCTAGGCCAGAACTCGTCAAGGATGCACCTTTCTACATCGAATGCACGAGCGTCGCCATACAGAGTTTCTATCAATTTCCCTAGCCATTACTAGGTTCCAATATCTTAAACTATGCCATTTATTTTGGGGTAAAGTTTACTCACTCTTCCTAATTCATTTTAAGCATGCATATTCTTTCAATCAAGTTTAACGTCAATTAGGCAAAGCATATTACAATAGCACATTTGAAATACATATAATAATTTCATCACAAGTTATACAAAAGTATATTACAATTGTATAATAGAATCACATATAATGATTCATCACATAAAAACATCACTTTCGGGTTCCCTCCGATTCATTTAATCGGGTATCGAAATTAGTATTTCTCTCCCTCATCCAGTAGGACATTTTCACAGCTTTCCAACGACTATAATTATGCCTCGATCGGATTCACGATTTATGAATTTTGGTGGAAACGAGGACTACAATATTCACACATACATTATTTTTTCCATAATTATCTTATCAATCCATAGCATATAAAAAATTCTTCTACCTCACCATCACAAAGAGCATTGAAATAGCTTTCCAACGCTTCCGACCGTGCCTCAATCCGAGTTACGGATCAAAAGTTGTGAAGTAAACAAGATGGAAAAATTTGTCACGTTCGCTCCAGGGTTCGCTAGGCGAACACTCTAGGAGAACATTCGCCTTCCGTTCGCTCCCGGGTTCGCTAGGCAAACCCTCGACCAATCATTCGCTTTGGAGTTCGCCAGGTTCGCTAGGCGAACAAGGCAAAATTCAGAAATTCGCAGCAGTGAGAAACCAGAAACATTTGGGTCCAAACTCCCAATTCTTCACCCAAAACACTTCCAATTCATACCATATCACCCAAAACAATGTTCCAATCATAACAACAAGAATTACACACATTTATATCACATTTCACCCGTTAGATTTCATTGATTTATCCGTTTAATCATTTTCTCTCAAATCTAACCTAAGTTCTAAATCCTTAATTCTAGAACTTAGAGCGTCTAACTAGAACCCACCTAGTAATTGAAGAGGAGGTTGAAGAAGAAGATGAATATTGAAGATGATCCATGGCTTTTCTTCTTCATCCAAGTTCTTTCTCTCTTCTTCTCATCCTTTCCCTTCTTCTTCTTCTTCTTTACTATCTTTTTCTTTCCTTTCTTTCTTAACAAATATATATATATATATATATATATATATATATATATATATATATATATATATATATATATATATATATATATATATATATTAACTTATAATATAATATAATCCAACAGGGTAAAATATCTCCAATTGATATTTTGTCGTCTCAACCCAATTGATCAATTATTAGAGTTACCATAAAATTACTTTCTCGAATTAATCAATATTGATATGTCCCTTTAATAAATAATTGATCTCTTTCGAGTTCACTAGTTGCTCTATTGATCCCAAATGTCAATACTTAAGGTACTTAGAGGATTCCATTAATCTAATTTACCAAAGATAGAGCACATAGATACTCATCTGATCTTATCTGATATCCAATTGCGCATTTAGATAATACGGGGTATTACACTAATGATGACAAAAAAGAAAACCTAAGTTAATTAAAAACATAATCAATACAAAAGACATGAGCTATCAAAAAGTGAAGTTGGTCAAGTTTTAATGTTGAGAGAAAATAAGTCAAGATAAATTCAAAGATCAACATCGAAATAAATTGAAGATGTAAAAGCTTAACTAGTCCTGCAGTTTATTATTTTTCTCTAGTTTTATCAAATGTTTGTAAAATAAGCACAGGTGACTCTTGAGATACTAATAAAATGCACACACACTAAATTGTATTTTCATATCTTTATCTATTTTTCAAAATCTCTTGAAAAATTGTTTATGGCTTTTACCTAGTCTATTAGAACTTGCATCTAATTTATTAAGGACAAGCCCACCTCCTAAGCAATTAGTACTCCTAGTAATCGATTTAAGAGCGTATCTAACTTAAGTATTTCATTTTTTACTAGGTCTAATCGATTAGCACTGTAAGCCAATCAATTAGAAAGCGACGAGAGTCACCGAATAGTTTCCTTTTTGAGCCAAGTTTGTTTTCCAATATAAATGATATGTGTACTCACCTCCAAAGTACAGATTTTCTGATTTACTAGTATCTTGTCTCACATACTCTCTAACCAAAAATAATTTGTATTTACTATACAATGCTTTAGTGTTGAAAGAGTGAAAGACCTATATTGAGAGTTGTATAATTTTCCGTGGTGATGAAAATATTGTAATTCAAAATCATAGTTCTCTTGATCTATGATTACTATTATATTTAGTAAAAAATCATGAGTTTTAGTTTGCTTAATGTATTAAACTTGAAAAAATCATAAGAACAATTTGTGCAGAAAAGTACAAAAAAACTAAAAAGTGTTTGTGATAGGTCCTTAAATGTTTGAATGTTGACAAACTAAACATAAAATTTTAAATGAAGCAATGTAAAATTTCTTTGGAAAAATAAAATATACAAAAAAACATAATAAATTTCATAAAAGTAAATATTCTTCAATTGAAAAAATTTCAAAAATTTAAAGAAAGGACGCAACCATACATTTTTTCACAAATTGTTTCTCTCTATAACTTGTATACTTTAGTTCTATAGAAAATAATGTTAGAGCAAGAGTTGTCTCTGCAAGTCATCTCTATGTTTTGATGATAACAATGAGTATTTGTGATGAGAATCATTTTATGTTCTAATGTGTGTTGTGTGCAGATCATAATCATAGAAGATATCAGATGCAACAAACACCAGCAAGATGTGCGTAAATGATCATATGCGAGTTACTATGTGTGACACAAGTCGCAAGAAGCAAGTGTAATTCTGTATCTGATCATAATCAGAAAGATCCGAGGATGCTGATATTGCTGTTGCAATGCTCTTGTGGATGCTGTTCTGAAAGTGGTTGTGATTCTGAAGATAGTGAAGCTTCTGAAGATATAAAGAACTAAAGTGCTGAAGATTCCAATGACTTGAAGTTCTGAAGGCTGAAGGCTCTAAAGACCAAGTGCAAAAAGACTCTGAAGACTTATGAGTTCTGATGATTATGGTACTAAAGGTCAAGTACTGAAGACTCTGAAGACAGATTCCTAATGGACAAGTTCTGAAGACTCTGAAGACTTGAAGCATTAAAGATAACGGGTTTCGAGACAAGTGCTGAAGCTCTGAAGACATATTCCTAATGGACAACTCTGAAGACTGAAGACCTGAAGATTCAAAAGACACAGTTATAATGTCTCTACTTATGCTTCAATTAATTACCATCAGAAGCCTCTGAAGATTTGAAGACAAATGTTACCGTAGCAATGACTGTACACCGCACTAAAAGACATATCCTGTCACTTCTTCTACAGTAAAAAGAAGATATGACAGTACAACTTTTATCATTGCTTAACGAATCTTTTCAAATAGCCAACGGCTCTCTAACGACTCTATTTTATCATTCGGCTATTTAAAGGAAAGAAAGGAATGCTTCTAAGTGTCGTGATGTTGCGCATCAAAGTCGTTACTACGATCTAGATCATCATCGTCAAACACAGCTACTGCTGTTAAAATAGAAGCACGACCATTATTCTTGAAACTCAAAGATCATCATTCAACACAACAATAATTCATTGGTACAGAAGCTGTTGATGAACAAAGACAACATTACAAATCAGTCAAGTCATCAACCAACTACATCATCTATGAAGATCAAAGATTAGTAGTAAGGGAGTTGTTGCTCAAAGCTTGCTCAACGAAGAAGATGAAGAATTCTCAAGATGTTGCTCAACTGTCAAAATATGTACATCTTGTTAGAATCATGCTGCTAGAACACTTGTGTGTTCATTTGTACTTAAACTTAGGAGAACTCTGCTTATTAAGAAGCACTTAATGTAACCTCCAAACAAACTAATTCTATGTGAATTAGGATTCCTCAAGTGATCAGAGACTTGGGAAGACAATGACTTGGTGTCATTGTGGGAAATCCTGAAATATGGTCAATGATAGCCATATCTCAAAGAGGACCAATGTTGGGTCAGACTCTTGTGAGATCACTGATGGAACTCATTGTGAAAATCCTGGAAGAATGGTCAGTAAACGTTATATCCTTTAACTAGGATCCCTGAACGTTTAGCTGTGAAATCATGATAGTAGATCTTGCGAGATTGGAACCTATTGGGTCAATGTTTGTTATATCCATTAGCTTGGATCCCTGAACGGTTCATTGTGGGTTAGTCACATCTGCGGTTGTGCAAGTTGTTAGTCACCAGCAGTTGGCTCGTGCATTGTATTAATCAGATTGATTGGTGGATTAAGACCTCGACCGATAGAGGCAAAATCACCTCGTAAGGGTGGACTGGATTAGCTTGAGAGTTGCTCAAGTGAACCAGGATATATCGTGTGTTCTTTACTCTTGCTTATGCTTTGATTTATTGTTTATGTTCTATATTTATTATCAGAACCTTATATAAGCAAGTCAGAACCTTGCAACCCAACTCTGATAAGCTTCTGCACTGCAAGTTCTGATTCATGCATATCTTATTCAGATTCTCCTTGTTGCTTATGCTTTATGCATTGCACAGTCTGAATGATGCATCGCGAGTCAGAGTCGCTCAAGGAAACTCTGATATTCTCTTAGCGCGTTAACGATAAGAGGCGAAAATAATTTAAGAAGCAAGAACACAATTCAAACTCCCCTTTCTTGTGTCTTTCTCGCACCTTCAAATAAATGAAATTTGTGACCCTTGATCACAATAATGAGACCTACTTATATACTAATAAAATTTTAACCGTCAACAACGGCTATCTCCATAGAACATGTATCCCCTTTTGTGGGCTTCAGCCTATTAGTTTGCTTCCACGCCGTAGCGGTGAAAATTGATATTAAGCTATTAGTTAACATAACTCACAAAAGCAAGAGTCGCCACCACACTACATTGTTTACACACAATATTAAAATAAATTAATTTATCTCTGAAGATCATATGTTGGATCTTCGACTCCTTGATATTTAGGAAAGATCAAATGCTACACCTTGCAAGTATTTGTTTCTGAGATAAAACAAAAAAAGGGTTAGAAAAATAAATGATTTTCTGCTCAAATGAATATTTAAAAACACAAACTTTAAACCCATATAATTTTCTGCACTTGCAATCCATCATAAAGAACTCTTAATGCGAAAAGTTAAGTGGAGGTTGTAGATAGTTTCAATCTCTTCATGATGATTGCTTATCAATTATAGATATCATAAGGCCTTTCTTTATAATGAAATTTTTTTAGGTTTCACGCAGATTACTAATTGTAGTGTCTTGAGCGTTGATAATCTAAAATTATCACTCTAAGTTATCCCATATAGAGAACTTTTACAAGCTTCTAAAGACAATAACAACAACAACGTCAACACCATTTTTATGAGATGGATCCCAAAAAAATGATGCGTTCGAGTTTGGAGCTGCTAAATATAAGTTAAGATTATGGTAAAATCTCTTTAACGAGTACTTTTATAGTAAAATATGATTATATTATCCCTCGGTTATTAAGGAAACCGATGAGATATATCATTTAGTTTACAAAAAAATTATAAAATAAAAAAGATTCCTGAAATGTTTTCCCCTCATATTTTTTGAATAACTGAGATAATAAGTTTATTGTCCCCTTGGTAAACCAAGGTAATATGTGGTTTCTATTTCTAAAAAAAAAATAAATCATGGCGTGCATTGGAATCATACCACTAGAATAGAAATGATCATCCATATTAAAAAATGTAACATATCTTTTGGATTCTAAAGGAGGCGTTTGAGCTTCTCCGATTGTTTCACTTCCCATTCTCCACTTTATTTAAACATTATTCCTAGTTTCAATGTCTCATTTCCAACTCTTTGTGTCTTCAAACCTAGTTTCAAAGTCTTTTTTTTTCTACAAAAATGTCTTCAACAACCTTAGATAAAAATATTTTGTTCGTTATCAATGAAAAGTTTGTTGATTTCGATGATTTGAAAGACAAAGGTTTTGATCTAAGGAAAACTATTCGCAAACAAAAGTTGAATGGTTACTATGACATTCTTCATGGACTCATCTACAGTAATCTCGTTAAATAGTTCTGGTTAAATGCCTCTGTTGGGCCATTTGGTCATGATGCTGAGTCAATCTAGTCCTATGTTAATGGCTCTCCTATCACAATTACCCAGTCACTTATTGCTCAGACAATAAACTGTGAAGAGGAAGGTTGTTGTGTTGAACATTATAGATTCAACAATTCCTACTTAGATAACCTTCTCCTAATTTATGCCAACAACGATAATTTCAACAGTCCTACACTCTACGACCAATTGGAAAAGTTTTGTATCAACTTCTAATATCAAATCTCCGTCCAAGAGATAAACAACTGGAAACACTTACTTGGGATGACAAGCATCTCTTGTTATTCCTTACCAAGAACATCAGAGTTAATCTTCCACTTACCATTTTTAACTTCTTAAAGGAAATGATAATCATCTCTAGGGATGAAATGACTTTCCTCATACCAAATGGAAGTGTTCTTTTTGAACTTTTCTCTCAGTTATAGATAGTTAATAGTGATACTATTGAAGTTGAGTGGAGTCATAAATTTGAATATGTGGAATGGTTATTTGTTGTCCTGATTTTAATTAATGAAATATTTCCTTTCAAATTATTTCCTGTTCGTTTTAATTGATAACAAAAAAATTGAGAATTACTAATTAACAAGAAAAAAATGAAAAAAAAATAAACTAAGAAAAAAATGGAAGATTGGAAGGCGCCTGTCGCGGTGAAGAATCGGAGACCAACCTATCAATTAGCTAGACTCACAAAACAAGATGTCACCACCGAACTTTTATTTTTCCATGGGAAGGGGAAAAGATCGAATAAATCCACAGTAAACATGCAAAGCACAAAGCAAAGACTAAAAGCTAAGCAATGAAGAGAACTAAGGTACGGGGTTTGGTTATGCTAAGGGAAGGTACTAGCACCCTAAGCATCTATAGTATCCTATAGGAACCTCTTGAAATATTTGTGTTTGGTAAAAAGTGTTCGCTAAAAAAGATTGGGGATATGAGAAAAGAAGTGTTTTTCATTATTTTTTGCGATTTGGAAAGACATGAAGTCTTGTACATACGTACCACTAAAGGATCAAAACCTCATAGTTCAGGGTACAAATACAAAAGGGTTTGTTATGGTTGATTGTAATGAAGAAGACACAATTTGTCATCTTAAGGAGAATACCCAACTAATCCATCACAAACATGTGGAAGATGGATCTTTGCATCACAATGAGAGAAGGGCTCCAACTTGGATATAGAATCAACAAGTATGCCTCATACCTCCCTCAAGTGGAAAAGAATCAGCATCATTCTCAACAATGTTATGTGGTAGGAGAATTATATCTCAATAATAGATGACTCATGTCTAATCCTTTTTTAAGGAAATGTTTTAAAATGAAAAGCCAAGTGGCAAAATTTTTGAATGAGTTTGTGTTTTTTAGTATTATGAAATAGGTTTTAATTTGCTTAAGATGTCTTGAAGCATTTATAAAGAAAGAAAGTTTGAAATGCAATGACCTAATGTCAAGGTTTTTTATTGAAAGAGGTTCAAGTTAGAAAAGTGGGAACCTAAGGGTAAACATGAAGCTAAAGATGGGTGAAGGATGCAACAAGATACATAATGCACATGCATATGACAACAAGCCAACTATAATCCATTTACCTTGGGTTTAAACATAAGTATAAGAATAAATAATCAAGGATCAAGCAACACAAGACAAGTCTCAAGTATCAAATAAGGCTCTAAAACAGATAACAACTCATGCACAAGTCAAGCATCAAGACATTTAATCAATATAACCTTTACAGGAAAAGTAACTCTAAATTGAAAACCTTAATCATGCATCAAGATTGAATACCTCAAGTTTACCATGGAATCATCAAAACAAGAATTGAATATCATTAGGGTAAGGCATGACAAAGATAAGTAAGAACCCAAATCATTAGGGTTTTAGATCACATGGGCATTCATTTTTAATAAAACCCTAAAATCAAACTAATCATCGCAAGAGGTCTAACATCATGAGAAGCACACAAACAATGAGGTTAAACATCAAGTAACATGATCATATTCATCAAGACATCAACCTTAAGACATGGCCAAAAGTCAACCAAACATCCACACGTAAGTCATACAAGTATACATGTCTCAAGAATCAACTCACAAAATTACCAAGGCAAATAAAATCAACCAAAGCAAAGCATCAACATGATATCAGTTGTAAGGCATGGTAAAATAATCAAGTAGGAACTTAAAAATAGGAATCAAAAGGAAGTTAAACATAATCAAGAAGACATGTGGTCATAAACAAAATAAAACTAATAAAATAAAATATTTTTAGGTTTTTTAAATATGAAGATAAAAATGATAAGTAAATAATTAAAAGAGATAAATGAATATATTTTTTTTGATTTTTTAGAACATAAATGAATAAATTAAACAAAAGAAAAAAATTAAAATAAAATAAAGAAAAAGAAAGAAAAAGAAATAAAGGAAAGAAAAGTGGAAAAGGAAGAGAAACAAGGAAAAGGAAAAAGAAGGTGCGCTAGGTGTTGAACCCAGGTCTCTAAGGTCACCAACAAAACAACTTAACCACCGCGCCAAGGCCTTGTGGCCTATCTCTATATTTGAGTCAAAATAATATATTTTAAAACAAAATTTTGAAATAAGAAAAAATGCGCGCAATGTCGTTTTCTTCCTCACGACATGCTCAAAATTTCAAAATTATGAAATCATCAAACACGCACTAAAATGACACGTAAATATACCATTTGACTCATAATTTCACAAGGAACATGAATATGGTCTTGGTTTACATTTATATTAGCTCTATCACATGAATTTGACTAAAAACAAGAGAAGCCCTAGAATTTCAAAACAAAATTAAATGGCTTATATCAACCATTAATGGACAAAAGCTTAAGGGTTTCATTCACAACATAAAAAACGAGCATGAGGGTAACAAGAATGAATTAAAATGATGCTTGCAAGTGGGAGAACAAAAAGGTGAAAATTTACCTAACGGAGTGAGTCCGTTGCCCCTTCAAATGATCTTGCAGAAGTGAAATGAAGGTTCCTGTAGCTTCTTTGAGTCCCCGAGAGTGTAATGGTATGCTTAGAATTGCTTGGAGCCTTCTAGATTGGTCTACCTGAATCAACTTGCAAAAGTGAAAAAGTGAGATTTGGATATGGTGCTTTGAGGTGTTATAGTTGGGTTCTTGTGCATATAAAAGGTTGTATATCATGTATGGAAGGTGTTTGTGATAGAAATTTGGAAGGAAAGTGAGGAATTGTGAGTTTCAAATTTGAGCTTCAATGGTGTTTTAGAGGTTTTTGCTTCAATGTGATTTTTCTGCTATTGCTTGGCTTGCTTTTATGATCCTGAGAATAGGTTAAGAGCAAAGTATGGATCAGATGCTAGGCTTGGTAATTGGCTTGTATGGATAAATTCACAAAAATGGCAAAAAGTACCATATGCTATGGTTTGGACTTTGGCATGTAATGGACATTTTCAACTCTCATTTTAGGTTAGGAAAGTTTGCTTTTGAGGTCTGATCTCAACTGAGTCCATCTTACAACTTATGGAACAAGTTTTGACTGAAATTTCTTTTTCACATAATGCCAACAATGTTGATCAGAGATGACAGTTTGCAACAGGTTTTGTCCTTATTGTAGAGGTTCAAATTGCACAAAAATGGCATCTTTGTAAAGTTGGAACATAAAGGAACAAGTTTTGTGTTCATGACAAGTTGGGGAAAGGCTAGGAAAGTGTCAAAAAGTGGCTTCAAACTTGTGTGAAGTAAACCGATCTACAACACATAGAATAATCTGGTCAATCTTGCACTCCTTCACAATGTGAAACCCTAACTTTAACATTCAATTTCTCTCAATTGGCAAGAGCTTTTTGGATCAAATTTTCCACCATTATGAAGTAGGAAGTATGCTCTTTAAATGCAGCCCTCTAGCATCAAAAATGGTTCCTTGGATTGTTCACAAATTGACCATATAGTCATGCACTTGGAAAGGTTAAAAACTTAGAAAAATTTGTAAGTGTTTTGAGATTTGCAACAACTTGAAACCTCAACTTTCACCATCAATTTCTTCCTTTTCAAGAAAGCATTTAGCTTTAAAGTTTCATCAACTTGTAGTATCAAATGTCATCTTCAATTTCAGCCCTCAAGTGTTTCAATTGGATGCTTGGATCAAACACCGTGGCCTTGGAAAGTTGGTCACTTGAACATGAATTTTTGGTACTTAGGGAAATTTTCAAAACCCTAATTTTGACAACTTTTGATCTTTTCTTTATTTTCTTGATATAACTTGATCAAACTCTATCATTTTCTACACTTTCTTGATTCTTGACTTGAGAAGTCCATGGTTGACCAAAAATGACAAAATTCAAACTTTGACTTTGAGCATATGTTGACTTTTCATCACTTGAATCAAAATTCTTCAACTATCAATAGATTAAACTTATTGAGCCAATTAAATCATATGAATGGGCCAAAAAGATGTATTTGAAGCCTTTGTATCATGTTCCAAGCCATGAGATCATGTTTTGGTCAAAAAGTCAACATCAAGCTGAACTTGATGAAAACCCTAATTTGGAGCACCTTAAGAATTAGAACTTGATGAACTTGAATTAATGCAAACTCAAACTTGATTATTTTTTAAAGGAAACTCTTGTTCTCCATGAATGAGTAGAGGAGCTTGAGATGTGGAGGATCACACTAAATCCTTATTGATCAACCACTTGAACTCCTTGATGCAAAACCCTAACTTATTAACAAAGCAAGCAAGACATATTTTTTGTATTTCCATGGGGTTAGCAAAACATAAAACACACACACACACACACACACAAGAAGTGATTGATGCTATTCAAATGATGCAAATGAAGGTGGGATCTTAGGGTTAAAAATTAGGGTTTGACAGATGCCTCTATTTAAGTTTCTTCTATCCGGAGATGTGAAGATTGAAATCTTCGTCTTGAAGAGATCAGAGAGACTTAAATACAAACATGCACAATTTTTGTCCCTAAGATGCCACAAAGATGATTATGATATGATATGAATGCAAGACTCTGAGTTCTGCGGGGAATGGTACCACATGAGATGAATTACTGGGGAAAAGGTTGCAACTTCACTGGGGAAAGATTACCACCACACCAGGGATGAGATCACGACTCTGACAATCGAATAATAAGCTTCCACTATCGGAAGAAGGTTCAGCTTCTTCTGTAAACAAATAATCTATTTGAAAAGGAAAATAAACCTCCCAACGCTTCAGGTCATAAGCCACAAACGGGTCTCAGTTTCTTCTTTAATCAAATCTTCCACTTGAAAATGGTAAAATAAACCTCCTCATTATTCTGTTCATAAGCCACAAACGGGACTCAGTTTCTTCTTCAATCAAGTCTTCCACTTGAAAAGGGTAAAATAAACCTCCCCACTATTTTGGTCATAAGCCACGAACGGGTCTCAGTTTCTTCTATAACCAAGAATTCCACTTGGAAAGAGTAACGAACAAGCTCCTAAAAAGGTAACCGCTTGTCAAGAAATGAGAATCAATAACTTCATCGGGAATCTTTAAAAGAGAAAGATCATTTCCAAGTGATCATTTGTAAGAATCTTCACCAAACTTCTGTAACGGGATTTTTTCGGAGAGATGCCATTTGATGAAACATTTGTCATAATCTTCAACAAACTTCTCTGAAGGTACTTTTCCGTAGAGATGCCATTTGATGAAAGAAAAATTGATATGCTGATAACTTTGTTGGGGATAGACAAACTGCTCAAAAAGAGACTGCCATTTGTCATCCAAAAGGAAATTCGGGAACAAAACAAGCTTATCAAATAAAGGGACTCCCACTTGTTGTTAGGTATGAATTCCAAGAGAGTGTTACAGCAGCACTGCTGAGGAATAAAGTTTCGTATTCAATGGGGAACAATAAAATAGATTTTTCCTGGGGAGACAAAGTGTTCAAAGGTGCAAAATAAATGCACTCTCAATCTAGGTCTTACAGCCTAGAGAGATTAAAACCAGAATTGTCTGAGACCAAGTTCAATCCAGGAATAAGCTAGAGAGAAATAGTCAAACAAGGCTTTTCCCAATGAGGAATGAACTCAACTGGGGATTTATCTTATCCTGGGATGGAAAGGTAAGCTAAAGTAAAAATCTTCCACGAGGAATAAACTCGGTGGGGGAGTTAGAAAGGATATACACTTTCTACTTAAGATTGACAACTTTATTGGAAAGAGAAAAAATATCACCTGAGGATAAACACAACTAAAGCGAGTGAAGTAAACAACATCAAGAAATGAAAAATGAACCTGAATTATGCATGTATGTATAAATGAATGAATGATGTGTTGTATTTATGCTGACAAAACAGACGAAAAAGATAAAGTGGAGATGAAATAAACATCACAGTACAAACGGGTACTCGACTAATCTCAACAAGATGGAAGCATCACTGGAGATAAATCGAAGGCCATAAATGGAACAAAGTCCTGTACAAGGCTCAAATCTCTCTAGGGATATGAAGATACTTCACTTAGGGATAAACCCAAAAAATTCAATCTTCTAACATCAAAGATCCACTTAGGGAAGACAACATGAACTCAGCTTCGAGGAGGAGAAAGATCCAATGAGGGAGGGACCACCCATAAATGGAGAAACTTGAATCAAAGCTATAGCTGGGGATAATGGCTTAGTACTTCATTGTAGAACACTAAGTTCAAAAGAAATCAATCGGGAGACCCCGAGTCACACCTAACATGTTATAACTACTTAGAGTAAAGACCCATCATTGGAGAAACTTGCAAGAGAGATCATAAGAACACACTTCTTAGGAGAACAACGTAGTTTTGCATTTCAAGATTTAACCATTCTTGGAGTAACTGCTGATATTCCTTTTTGTGTTCACAAATCAAAGGAAACACACACATTTTTAAAAGCAGGAGCAACTTTTTTAACTTTTGTTTCAAGAATTACTATCAAAAAGTAAAAATGTCATTTTCCAAGACAAAAATAAAATAAGAATTTCAAACAAATTGAAAGGCTCAAATTTTATTAATAGAATGGTAGTCCGCAAATGGCGAGACTCCATGGATTATTACAAAGTTGGAAAATGGTAAATAAGGGAAAATGACACATTAAAATACAATGACCACTATTCTCCCTAACAAATTTGAATTCCAAATGCGCTCGAGCTTCTGGTGAAAGTGATTTGATTGAGAATTCTTTGATGGTCGAGGTTGCTTTCAACAATCTAGTCTATCCTGATGCAGTTAATTTCCATAATCCCCAACTTTTGCCTAAATTTCCTTTCCAGGTTTTCAATCTATCGGGGTTTCCCTTGTTGAAGTGCAGACGGAGGTTCGATACCCATGTAGAGCAGACGGGAGCATCTCATGCCAGTCCTTGTAAGTCACTACCATCTTCTAAATGATCTTCTTGATATTCTTCTTGGCGGCTTCGACAACACCATTCATCTTTGGTCTATAAGGGGAAGGGTTATGGTGTTCAATCTTGAATTATTCACACATCTCTTTCATCATTTTATTATTCAAGTTCGATCCATTTTCGGTGATGATCTTGCTTGGAACACCATAACGACAGATTATTTGATTTTTGATAAACTGGATAACCACCTGCTTGGTCACATTGGCATACGATGCCGCTTCAACCCACTTGGTAAAATAATCAATGGCCACCAGAATGAAACGATGTCTGTTTGAAGCTTTAAGCTGAATCATGCTGATCATATCAATTCCCCATATAGAGAAATGCCATGGAGAAGAGATAACATTGAGAAGAGTTGGAGGCACATGGATCTTGTCAGCATAGATATGACATTTGTGGTATTTCTTCACATACTTACTACAATCAGATTTCATTGCCAGCCAATAGTAACCTGTTCTTAACAGTTTCTTTGCAATTTCATGTCCATTGGCATGGGTGCCAAAGAATCCTTCATGAATTTCTTTCATCAACATGTCTGCTTCGTGTCTGTCCACGCATCTGAGCAAGACCGTGTCAAATTTTCTTTTATACAGTACATCATTATTCAAGAAGAAATTTCCAGCCAACCTTCTTAGAGTTTTCTTATCTTTATTTGATGTCCTAAGTGAGTATTCTTGTCTTCGGAGAAAACATTCAATGTCATGGTACCACGAGTTGTAGTTAGTGGCTTCTTCCGCTGCAAACACAAGTGCAAGTCTGTCAAGGCGCATAACTTTAATCTTAGGCACATCATTCCACCGATTCACAATGATCATGGAGAACAAAGTTGCAAGAGCATCTGCCATTTGATTTACTTCACGGGGAATATGGTGGAATTCAACTTTGTTAGAGAAAGTGAGCAGCCTCCTTGGATAGTCTATATAAGGAACCAATCCAGGTTGACGAGTTTATGATTCTCCTTTGATCTGATTAACTACCAAACCTGAGTCTACATACACATCCAGAATTTCGATCCTCAGGTCAATAGCTTCTTCCAGACCCATGATGCAAGCTTCATATTCTGCCATATTATATGTACATTCAAACATCAACCTTGCGGTAAAAGGAATATGAGAGCCCTGAAGAGTAAAAATGATTTCCCCAATCCTACATCCATAGGCATTGACAGCTCCATTAAATATCAAACCCCAACAAGATCTAAGTTCTGGCCCTTCATATGGTAACGGTTCATCGCAATCCTTTGCTTTCAAATACATCACGTCTTCATCTGGGAAGTCAAACTTGATGGATTGATAGTCATCGATCGGCTAGTGAGCCAAATGATCAGCTAGAACATTCCCTTTGATTGCTTTCTAGGTATGGTACTCAATATCATATTGTGATGACAACATTTTCCATCGAGCAATTCTTCCGGTCAAGGCAGGATTTTCAAAGATTTACTTGATTGGATCCATCTTGGAAATCAACCAAGTAGTATGATTAAGTATATAATGACAAAGATGACGGGCAGCCCAGGTCAAAGCACAACAAGTTTTTTTTAGCATAGAGTACCAAAACTCACAATCACTAAATTTCTTACTCAGATAATATATGGCGTGCTCTTTTCTACCCGTTTCATCTTGTTGACCAAGTACAAAACCCATAGAATCTTCCAATATGGTCAAATACATAATCAAAGGCCTTCCTTCCACCAGAGGAATTAGAATATGAGGCTCAAGCAAGTACTCCTTGATTCTATCAAAAGTCTTATGGCTGTCTTTTGTCCAAATACATCCTTGGTCCTTTTGGAGAAGGTTGAAAATCGGCCCATGAGTAGCAGTCATGTGAGATATAAACCTGGAGATGTAGTTCAAACGTCTAAGAAACCCTCTTACTTGCTTTTCTGTCTTGGGCGCGGGCATCTCTTGAATGAATCTAACTTTATCAGGGACTACCTCAATACCTCATTGACTGACAATGAAACCTAAGAGCTTTCCTGAACGATCACCGAAAGTACACTTGTTAGGATTTAGGCGGAGTTTATACTTTCTCAAATGCTGAAACAACTTCAACAAATATTCAATATGATCTTCTTTAGTTCTTGACATGGCATTCATGTCATCCACATAGACCTCTATCTCTTTATACATCATGTCATGGAAAAGAGTGGTCATGGCTCTTTGGTATGTTGTGCTTGCATTCTTCAAAATGAAGGGCATCACTTTATAGCAGAAAGTTCCCCATGTTGTAATAAATGTTGTTTTCTCCATATCTTCGGGTGCCATCTTGATCTGATTGTAACCAGATAATCCATCCATAAAATAAAAGACTTTGAATTTAGCGGTGATGTCAACCAACATGTCAATATGCGGAAACGGGAAATCATCCTTAGGACTAGCTTTGTTCAGATCTCTATAGTCAACACACATTCGGACTTTACCATCCTTCTTAGGAACAGACACTATGTTGGCCAACCATTGAGGATATTCTGATGTAACGAGGAAACCCACATCAATTTGATTTTGAACCTCCTCCTTGATCTTGATAGCCATATCGAGGCGAGTTCTTCTCAACTTGTGCTTAATCGGTGGACACTCTGGCTTCAATGAAAAATGATACTCCACAATATCTATATCCAACCCTGGCATATCTTGGTAGGACCAAACAAACACATCCATATATTCTTTGAGAAGTTCCACCATTCTCTCTTTAACAGTTGGGACAAGCAATGCTCCAATCTTGACTTCCTTCTTATCCTCTTCAGAACCCAAGTTAATCACTTCCACTGGCTATTTATAGGGTTGAATGGTCTTCTCCTCATGCTCGAGCAACCAGGAGATCTCATCCGGAATTTCTTCTACACTTTCCTTTTCAGCTTCAAACACAGGGAATTCAAAGTTGGGAGAGGGCATATGGTCATGGGTTTAAATAGGTTTATCATGGATTAATCTGTACATATGATTTATGCTTGATTTTAGAAACAGAGAAATGTAGAAGTTGTGTGTAGATATTGAAAGTGATTATTTTTTTTGGTTTTTAGGTTACCATTTTCCGAAAAAGGTAAAGAGTAATAATAATAATAATACGGGAAACAAAATAACATTTTTATTGATGATTGTAAAACTTGAAACAAAGCCCGACACAAATACACTTTTGCCTTGGGCAGAGTAAAAAAGAATTATTTTAATAAGGACCAACACAACTACTCTTTCGCCTTGGGAAGAGCGAAAGGACTTTAAAAAACAACAACAAAAAGCATTACTCAGAAATGTGAACAACAGACAGAACATCAATAGCGATCCAATTCTGGCAAACCACTTCATGCGTTACGAAGCTTGGTGAATCTTCCTCAGGATCATCTTCAATAATAGCATCAATTTCAGGTGGAGTAGGATGGATGAAACCTCCATTGCAGAATACTTCTTGTATTGGACGGATGACCGTGTCTTGCTTAGCAGCCTTTGTAGATAAAGGAGAAAAACCGATACCTTCACGAAACTTGTTATCAAGCAGACTCAAAACCTGTCCCCAACCATCAATTGAACCGTTCTCAACAATCGTTGCCCCTCTTTTAAAGAAGAGATGGATGCCCCACTCCTCTTGACATTATTATCAGCAATGGAAAGAGCTTGAAACTGAGTTCCAACAGCTTCATCAACATCGATGTAGGAAAATGATGAGAGATAACTTGCCACCAAAGCTTGCTCTCCACACACCGTTACCAACTTTTTGGTCTTAACAAACTTCAGTTTTTGATGGAGTGTAGAAGTGACTACCCCTGCTTCGTGGATCCATGGACGACCCAATAGACAACTTTACGCATTATGAATGTCCATCACTTGGAATGTGATTTGAAAAGTATGTGGACCAATCTTCATAGGGAGGTCCACCTCACCAATGACAATCTTTCTGGAACCATCGAAAGTTTTGACAATAATTCCATTATGCCTCATAGGGACACCTTGATAAGACAACCTGGATAACATAGATTTGGGCATAACATTCAATGACAAACCAGTGTCCACCAATACACTGGACAAAGCATCATTTAGACAATTCATCAAAATATGTAACGCCAGATTATGGTTCCTACCTTCTTCAGGAAGCTCCTCATCATTGAAACCCAAATTGTTACATGTCGTTATGTTCCCCACAATCCTATTGAACTGGTCAATAGTTACATCCTAATCAGCATAGGTCTGCTCTAGGACCTTCTATAGAGCCTCTCTATGAGCCTCTGAGCTTATCACCAAAGATAGCACATATATCTTGGACAGAGTTTGCAAGAGCTGATCAACAATATTGTACTCGCTCTTTTTGATTAGCTTAAAAACTTCATCAGAATCCGAGTTAAGATTAGTCCCACTGGATTGTCCCACAGCAATATTTGGTTCATCATTTACGACTGGTTTCTCAACTTGCACTTGTCTAGCAACTGGAATTTCAACCCTTTTTGGAGGCACTGTTGTAAACACGCGTCCACTCCTTGTAACACCACTCACATCAGCATTATTAACAATAGAAGGCATAATAGGCAAAGAAACCTCATTTCTATTTTCAAGCATGGTGGCATTGTGCTTGTAAGGCACAACCTTGTTGGACCTGTAAGGAATGAGACCTGGTACATAAATGACCAAAGGGGTAACAAAATAATTTTGACTGTCATAAGTAATCTCCACAGGCTCAGGTGTATTGAAATGAGGAACCACAATAATAACCTCATCATCTGGGTTCCTGTCATAAGTGACTGTGATGTCTCCTTGATCCAACAACCTTTGAAGGTCCTCGCGTACAATAAGACATGCGCGTGGTGTCATACCCTAAATTTTGACCACTAAGATTTCCCATCATTGGGCAAATCATCATCACAATATGGGTAAACCATCATGCCTCATCAGTTTCCCCAAAGATGGGTGAGCATTCACTACTATAAAAAATTACGGTTTTAAGCCCTCTCTAAGCCTTAGACAAAGGATCAATCAAGAAATGACATGATCTTCAACTTGTCTAAACCTATCAAACATCCACAATTGATCAAGAGGACTCCCACTTCAAGGATTAAGCACAAGGCTGTTCCCTGCTAGGTGGATTAAGCCTCAAGTTCGCCAGTGTCACCAAATTAGGGTTTTGGTCGACCAGGGCCTCCAAATGGAATTTTTCCTCCGGGCATGAGCCAATGCTTCAAAGCATAACCTAAGATGCTCCAAGGGACATCATAAACCCAATCACCAAGTCAATTTGGCATCAGGGGATGTATTCATCAAAAATCAGGAATTAGGGTTTCTTTACCTAATTCGCCCCTAAGTTGACTTTTGGGACAAATCATGAGCCAAGACCTCAAGAGAGGATTTGAGGGTCTCTAATAAACCACATTGGTCAATTTTAAACAATGGATTGACCCAAGAAGCTTGATTCCCAAGTTTCAAGTTCATCAGAACCACAGTTAGGGTTTCGCAGAAAAAGTCAACTGTGCCTTTGACTTTTGACCCAGGCATGCTCTCAAACCTTGGGACATGATTCAATACACCCTATAACACCTATGAAATCAATCCATCAAGTTTGATTTAGGTCAAGGACTTGATTTCATAGAGGATCGCATAGTTTGGAATTCATCTGACAAAAAGTCAACTGTGCACAAAAGTCAAACTTTGACTTTTTGAGATTTTTCACAATTATGGTTCTTTGACCCTAAAATGATATTAATGTGTGATTTGGATCATAATTCATCAAGAAAAATCAAGAAAAGTGGGATAACTTGTAAAAGGGGTAACCATAAAAACTTAGAAAATTTTCTAAGTTATGGAACAAAGTGGCTAGGGTACTAACTTTGGAGGATCATAACTCTTAAACGACAAGGCCATTTTTCCCCATTCAAAGCTGGATTTGTAGCTCTCATGGCCCTCTACAAAAGCTTCAAACACAACTCATTCCAATTCTCCATGGATTTTAAGTTATGGAATGATCAAAATCACAAAAAGTGAAAATGTCACTTTTTTCCAACACTTGATGAAATTTTCACTAAGTCAGAATCTGCCTTCACTTTTTTCCAAATGTAGGGGCATTTTCACTTAGATCCAAAAGGTATCAAAACCAACTATGATCAAACAGTTGTTGTATCATATAAGGGCTTTCCAAAATGGCCAAGAACTCCATCAAAGTCCACTTGAGCCATGAGATATGACAATGCCAATATGCCTTGCTGAAAACTGTCATGGCAAGGCAGATTTGGGAGTTTCGCTCGATTTGCTCAAATTTTGCAAAGGGAAAACAAATATATCCATCTGAACACCTCAAGAGGGGACCAAGGAGGGACAAACCCTTATCCATCAGCCTCCCAAGTCTTTGGAACCAAAAATAGCATGCCAAACCTAGAAATGCCTAAAAGAGGGACAAGACTCCAATTTTGGATTGGAGCATTTAATGGATGCACCAAGGTGGCATGGACTGAGCCATTTCCAGCTGAATTCAGTCAAGACTTATCCAAGACCAAGGGAACCAGCAGCCTGTACCCTAACCTCTAGTAAATGGCTAGAGGAGACTTGGATTCTCATTGCTCAACATTGGCCAAACCTTTGCTGCAGTTGCCATTCACTATTGTAGCCAAAACAAACTTGTTCTACTATAAATAGAGCTCAATTTGTTCAGTTTGAGTACACCAAAGCCATCAAACAGATGCTTTCCTCAAAATCACCTTCTCACTTCCAATTTTGCCTTCTAAGGCAAGTCACTATCGGGTTTTAAGTTTGAGAGCAATTCCAATCAAACCAATCACACACACACACACACACATCAAAAACATCATATAGAGGTGATCCAAACACTCACAAGTGACCTGTAACACCAAAATCACAAAGTCACCTCTCAAAACCTCAAAATAGGACTTTTTGTGCATTTTTCAAGCCATGTCTTGATTCAGTCACTTTCCAAACCAGATAAAACCTCAAACACACTCCAAATATCATCCTTGAACTGTCCCAAATGGTTCCACACATATGGAAAACCATTTGAGAGAGTTTCTATTTTGGCCACTTTTGCCCCTTTTGCAAGAAAGAGCTCAAACTTGTTCCTGAGGTTTCCAGCTGATTCCAACCATCATAAAAGCTTCTAAGAGACCATTTGAGGGTGTCCAAAGTATCAAATCATTTCTGGAACAAAGCCCTTGGCAGATTGCACAAAAGCTCCAAAAAGAGGTAAGCATCACAACTTGGATTCTTTAAATCATGCTTTCTTTTGATGTCCACTGATCATGCATCTCTTCTACATGTTATATGTGTTGTGTTTGTACCAATTTATCATGTAATTCATGCTTGTACCAAGAGATGGCACAGAAAATGCAAATCATGGCCTATTTCAAAACCTCTATCGGGTTTTTTAATAGAAGCATGATCTGAAAAAAACACCACCTCCATTGGATTCCTTGTGACATTCTAGGCAGGATAGACCTAAATTTTGTCCCAATCCATGTAGAAATGAGAAAGTTATGGCCTTCACATTTTCAACCAAAATCTTGTCCTGCCTTACCTTGGGCCAGGCCAAAAACAAGGCAAGCATTGTATATTTGTGGTTGTGTTTCAATCAACGGATGTATCACCACCCTAGTGGTAAGGCGCGCGCCCTATACACAAGTGGTTTGGGGTTTGAATCCCCCTCGCCCCAGATCCTCTTTTTGCTATTTTCCACTTTTTATTATTTTTCTTATTATTTTTAATGAATTGAAAAATTAATAACTCCCTCAATTTTAATTGTTTTTTATTGGTTCTTTTTGCAAAAAATCACAAAAATATTGAAATGTTTTATACCACAAAAAAAAATAGATTTATATTATTTATTTAATATAATTAGTATTTTTGTGAATAAATTCATTTTTAATTGTATTTACACATTTAAAAGTGAATATTTACTTTGAAAATCAAAACGAAATGAGTTCTAAATCATCTTGTGATTAAAACCTCATTTTTCAAACCTTAAACAAAAATCACAAGTGGTTTATTCAAACTTATTTGGTATTTTTATCATTTTATTTGATTTTCTTTAAATATTTACTTTTAAAGGAAAACAAAATTAGGGTTTCTTTGATTTTCACCCTCACAAACCATTTTCAAACACTCATGGGCCTCTAATAGAGTGTAAGACCCAACCCTTTTTGAAAACTAAAATAATTTGGGCATCAGTCATTGTATAAGACCCACTGTGCTTTCAAAAACCTCGACACGATCGCCGTTTTCAAACAAATCATCTGGGCCTCTCCTTGTGCTGTAAGCCCCATTACTTATACAAAAATAATCTACAGACCTCTATTAGAGTGTAAGACCCAACCCCTTTGTAAATACACCACCTTTTTGGGCCTCAGCCATTGTATAAGTCTCACTGTATTTTCAAAAACAACAGCGTGATCGTCGCCTTTTTTAGTAAAACGAAATGGGCATACCCTCGTGTTATAAGACCCATTTCTTTTCTTTAAAACTCTTTGGGCCTCTAATAGAGTGTAAGACCCAATCCCCCTTTTAACCAAAACTTTTTGGGCCTCAAACATTGCATAAGTCCCTCCGCGTTAAAAGAAAAATCTCGGCGTGATCGCCAGTTCAAAAATAAAACCATCTGGGCCTACCCTCGTGTTATAAGCCCCATTATTTTTCTTTAACCACCTTTGGGCCTCTTGAGAGAGTGTAAGACCCATCCCTTTGTACAGAAAACCTTTTTGGGCCTCAGTCACTTGTATAAGTCCCTCTATACAATTTCAAAACAACGGTGCAATCATCGTTAAACCTTGGGCCTCTCCTTGAGCTGTAAGCCCCAACAATCTGTTCAAAGCACTTTCTCCTTTGATTTTGAATATAATATTGTTATAAAAGCTTTCTTTGTTGAACAACTAACAAAACAGCATGGAAGCTCTACAACCGAGTAAGTGTTTACCTGCTTTCTTTATCCGCTTTCATATATATATATATAACTGTATTGTGGGGCTGCTCACTGTAAGTCTTCCTTCATAAACTTTTATATACTGGTCAAATATCAACTGTGTAATACTAGTATAGTTATTTTGAGTTTTCCCCGACAACTACGTCTAGAACTAGGTAAAGCCTGTTGGTCACTCTTAAATACAAACAACACTAGATCCCTATAGGATTTCCAGATACAGTCTTCCCTCCTCTTGGGGTTAAATAATATGAAGACGTGAAAGGCAGCATTCTTGGTGAACTCTTTCTCAGACTGTCACTCTTAGAAATTGTCAAAGAAACTCTACTTCCCAGAGTTGATCTATTCTCCGTGAATAGCATCTCTTGAGTTTCTTCCAAATTCTCGGACTTTCCTGGCTTGATCTATTCTCTGTGAATAGCATGTCTTGAACTTCTCGGGGTTTGGAGACCCACAGGCTTCCTAAAAGCATCCCCGCCTCCTCTTGGGAGTTGTTCAAGGACCCTTCGGCTTCTTAAAAGCATTTATGCCTTCTCTTGGGCTTAATACAAGGACCCAGAGACCTCTACAGGTATAGGAACATAACCTAGTCATCAATTTGCTAGAGCTGTCTTTCTGAGTCAAGTGTCAGACCAGTTAATGGGTTGACCTTCATCCCTTAACATACCAGCCTTCTCTTAGGCATCATGCAAAGTATATTAATTATCTAAGAATCGATTTCTCAAAACACCAGTAGACTTGGACAGTCTTAATACCCTTTGGATTTCCCATTTCCTTAAAGAACAGGAAATAACCCTGATCCTCTGATCAGTACCAAAGCACAGCCTTACCCTTAATCGTTCCCTTCATAAGAACTTATTTTCTCTTTTATCCAACATACTAGACCTGTCACTAAACTGAAACAGTCACCAGCACAGTTAGCCTCCTCTTGCGCTTTGTACAAATGATTTTCCCCAGCAGAGCTAACCTTTTCAGACTCTCTTGTTGAGTCACCCACTTGTAGCCTCCATCTCGGGCTTCATACGAGATAGAAAAACACTCTCTTGTTGAGTATAAAAGACTCTCTTGTTAAGTCAATCTCCTTTTAGCCTCCATCTCGGGCTTCGTATAAGATACAAAACACTCTCTTGTTGAGTATAAAAGACTCTCTTGTTGAGTCAATCACCTTTTAGCCTCCGTCTTGGGCTTCATACAAGACACATATAAAAACACTCTCTTATTGGATCGCAAACCTTTTAGCCTCCGTCTTGGGCTTCGTACAAGACACATATATAAAAGCACCCTCTTGTTGGGTCAATAGACTCCTCTTAAGCTTTGTATAAGGAAACCCCGATTGAGCCACTCAACCCTTTTATCATCAAACCTGTGTCTTGCTCACAGCATACAAACATCAATAACTCCTTTTCCTTCATCTAATTGCTGTAAGCGGCAAGCCTCTGGATTATTTACATCCCCGCCACTGTCCCTCTTTTAGCATGAGAAATTCCTAAGGAAAGATATCATTGCTCTACACTGAGTTAAAGTCTTCTCCTTCAGGTTAAAATCCCTTATAAAGGAAATTATGGCATTGATGGGTTCATATATCCCAGTTAAAGTAATTCTCCTTTATAATCAGTCACCCGACAGTCGTGACAAACAGACTAAATATCCCTCTTTAGATATGACAAATTCTCTCTAAAAACCCAAAATCCAGTATCTCCACCAAAATCAACCCAAAAGCATCAAATATAAACGCAGTATCAAAAACCTCACCAATAGTCTAGACACCGTGTTCTCAAGCGAAATAACTGAAGATTGGGCCCCACTTCCACATAGTATCTGCAACCAAACAGACCGCTGTTCAAACTCAGTATGCAAGCAGGGTTAATTGGAGACATTTATTTCCCTTCCTTAATCAGCTCAATAGGATAAAAAATGAATCGAACTGTAGCACCCGTGCGATCGTGACTCAGGACCACAAAAATCACGCTACAGAAAAAATGGCGCCCACCGTGGGGCCCAATCTTTTTCTTACAATCTTTGGTAGAAAATCCTTAAGTTCTCGAAATATCACAGAAATGGTGACTATGCTAGGGAACCATTGTCTGTATAGGATCATAAGACTAGAGGTCTAGAATGATTAAGACAAATATATATACTGCTTTTCCTAATTGATATCTGTGTTTATTTTTCTGCTAATGGGAATGTGTGTGATGCCGCATGTGGAAAGATTGAGTATACACCTAAGATAGGTGATGGATAAATGAGTAATCTTACAGGGAGTGACTCCCAAATAAGAGACCTCGACCATTGGATCATTGGAGGCACCCTTTTGCAGATTCAATGCCTATACGACTTCGGTTGTTGAAAGCAGTGTTGTTCGATTGTGGTCGTCGGTGAAACTGATTTAGTAGACTAAAAAAATTTTGTAGTGCAGAAGCTATCGGAAATAGTTGTCACACGATACTACCCTCATTTGAGGCTGATGATATATTCTCGGTGAATAGCATTTACTCTAAGATACTGCAGCTCGCTGGCGATCCGCGTGTTGTTGTTATCCTGGGAGGAGCTGATGATTTTGAGGACAGGTACAAAAAATCACCAGTATAAACCTTTGGGGGGAGGGGGGGGGGGGGGGTAGAGCCTTGACTTCATGACACCGACCCTTTTGTCCCCATGTTTTTTCTATGTTTTTGTGTGCTGCATTCATACATTCATTTAAAAAACATTTAAACAAAGAAAATCTTCTCTTCTAGTCTTACTTTTTCAAATTAAACTAAGACAATGATTGCAAATGTCAGAGAAAGGAGATTGCGCTAATGGATTTCGGTAGAAGGAAAACTCACAAGCACACCTTCAAGGTTCCAAATTTAGAGGATTTGAGAGGTTTGGCGAGAATGATTACCAACCACGAGGCTTTCAGAGCTAAGTATGGAGGACTACTGTCTCTATTAAGGGTCCATGTAATCGAAGGAATCATGTCCACTCTGATCCAGTTCTACGATCCGGTCTATCACTGCTTCACATTCCCGGATTATCAGCTAGCACCAACGCTAGAGGAATACTCTCACCTGACTGATATGTATATCACTGATCACGCTCCCTTTTCTGGACTGGAAGAAATTCCAAAGGATCAAACCATTGCAAGAGCAATTTATTTGGACGAGTCAGAAGTTAGGACTCACATGACCACTAAGGGTGGCATCCAAGGTTTGCCAGCCCAATTCTTGATAAAGAAAGCCCTGTACTTTGCCAGTATAGGGAACGTGGCCGCTTTCGGTAGCATCTTTGTTTTGCTCACCTACGGGTTATTTTTGTTTCCCAACATTGATAACTTCGTAGATATCAACGCCATTAAGATTTATCTGATTGGCAATCGTGTACCGATCTTACTCGCAGATGCGTATCATTCTGTACACTTAAGGAATTTATATAGCGGAGGAATGATCACATGCTGTGTACCCCTACTGTACAAATGATTCATTTCCCATTTGCCAAAGTCTGCTGCATTTTGGGATCAAAAGAATACTTTACGTTGGTCGCAAAGAATCATGTCTCTTACCAACTCTAACATTGATTGGTACAATCGAATCTACGACGGGATCAGGATCATTGACCGTTGTGGAAATTTCCCAAATGTACCCCTTATAGGATCTAAGGGAGGAATCAATTATCATCCAATTTTAGTTCGTCGTTAATTTGGATACCCGATGAGGCATGTTCCCCGCAATGCTCATCTGGAAGGTCTTTTCTTCAAGGAAGGAGAAAATGACAGGGCACTAAAGACAAAAATAGTGCATGCTTGGAAATACGTTCATATGAAAGGAAGAGAGTCTCTAGGAAAACCGGACTGTGTCTCGATGAAGCCTTATCTCCAATGGGTACAAACTAGAGCTCTCAAGTTGAGGATGCCTTACCCTCGTCAGGAAGTTCTTCCATTAAGGGACTTTGCCCTTTATTTTAAGTCTGAGACAGAAAAGCTTCAGGTGACTCTCACCAAAGTTCAAAAGGAGAGGAGGTCTTGGAGGAACAAGTACCGTATTCTCAATGTGGAGTGCAAGAAAATATAGCAGCTATTAAAAGAAAAAGATGCTCTAATTGAAATTTTAGAGCAACATCCTGACCAAAGGAATTTGCTCGCTCCTTTCACTTGGCAAAGGAATGACAACCCGACAACGGCCGAAGAGCCTTGGTCAAAGAAAAGGAAAGCACCAGAACCAGCACCTGAGCTCTCCTCAGAGAGGACTCAGGATCCATTAGTTTAGGTTTCCTTTTTCAGAACTATGTAAATTACTGTATTTCCATTTCCGCAATCCTTTGAATTCAATAAAACGGGGTTTCCCCACTGTTTGATATTTGCAATCCAATTGTCGAAGTTTACATTGAATAAACAAAAACATACAATTAATATAATCATTGCATATCATTCATTATCTCGTGTAAACGCATTCTTCTCACCTACGAATCTCACGTTTGTGTCTCAATTCTAGAGTCAAACTGTCTCATTTGTACAATACTCAGGCCAATCGTCAGAAAAAGATGGATGATCTCGAGGAAGAGAACAGAGAGTTAAGGGAAGAGATCGACACTATGAAAGAGGATCTGAGAAAGCTTCATAACGACATGCAAGCTCTAGCAGAGGTTCAAATGCAACAACAAAGGACGGTGATCTCAGAGATCACATCTACGCCCATAGTGAAAAAGTATGATCCTAGGTATAAAGTGCCGAAAGATCGTCCCTGGGGTATGCCTATTAACTATATCCCGGAAGGATATGTTCCGTCGATCATTGAAGATCAGGGAACCGTAGCAGGAACCGCTGGGCCTGAAGGTTGCAAATTTCAGGAAAGCGAAGAATCCAGGGGCATGACAGCAACTCCTAAAGGTTACAAACTTCGGGAGGCACCGAGAGTCTCAGCCATAATGACTATACCACCGCCCGTGGTACACACTGTCCCAGAAAGACAGATTCCAAAGATACCTTCTGGTGGAAACGACAGCATGTTCGACAGAATGAACGAGTTCCAGGAATAGTTCTTGGAAATGCAGAAGGATCTGCAAGCTCTTCGCAATCAGGATCTATTTGGAAAGGACGCCGCAGACCTTTGTTTGGTCCCCAATGTGAAAGTCCTGCACAAGTTCCAGGTGCCCGACTTCGAAAAGTACAAGGGTAATTCTTGCCCTCAAAGTCACTTAGTGATGTATGCTCGGTGAATGTCAGCTCAGACAAAGAACCAGGAGCTACTGATTCACTACTTTCAGGATAGTTTAACCGGTGCCGCATTAAAATGGTACATGGGTTAAAACCACGCTATGATCGGCACATTCAGAGATCTTGGCGCTGCTTTCATCCAACAATACAAATACAATCTGGACATGGCACCACCAGACAGAGATCAACTCAGATCGATGTCACAAAAGGACAAGGAAACCTTTAAAGAATACGCTCAGAGATGGTGTGAAATTGCCTCTCAGATTTCTCCACCTCTAGAGGAAAAAGAGATGACAAAGATCTTTTTAAAGACCTTGAGCTCATTTTACTACAACAGAATGCTCGCCAGTGCGCCCAGTGATTTCACCGAAATGGTCGGTATGGGGGTACGTCTCGAGGAAGCCGTTCGAGAAGGACGTCTGGTTAAGGACGCTGGATCATCGAGTAGTACAAAACGATACGGTAGTGCTCTCCCTAAGAAAAAGATCAGGATATTGGGAATATCTCTCTCGGAAAGCAAAGGCAACGATATCAACCAGTAGCAGCTGTAACTCCTGCTATTAACCTAGCGCCTATTCCTACGTATCGACCTCAGGTTATGCAGAGCCAACCTAATCAACAGCAATATCAGCAAAGGACACAACAACCTCTTCAACAGGCTCGTCCTCCATATAACAACAACCGTACAACACGACAACCAGGGTTTGACCCTATACCAATGTTGTACACAGAACTGCTTCCACTCTTGCTGGCCAAGGGGAACGTCCAAACCAAGTCTCCTCTTACAGTACCAGAAAATCTGCCTTTTTGGTTCAAAACAGATCAGACTTGTCCTTACCATCAAGGAGGATCAGGGAATAACATAGAAAACTATCTCAGTTTCAAATCCGACGTACAAAAGCTTGTTAGGAGCGGAGTCTTATCTTTCAAAGATACGAATCTGAATGTTCTCACGAACCCATTGCCTCAACATGAGAAAGCTGCAGTCAATTTGATAGAGGGAGAGTCTAACGACAACTATCAAATTCATGATGTACTCTTATTGAGGACAATCTGGTCAAGATGCATCGCAGACAGAGTGGATATGGCCATGTGCCACCTCATAATTATCACCAGTGTGATATCTACTCTAAGAATAATCAGGGATGTTTTGTGGTGCAAACAGCTCTACAGGAACAATTGGATCTCGGATGGATCCAAGATCACCGAATCCATGAAGTCAACATGAACTATACGAATTCCAACATTATTCAAAACCACGACATCCGTGCAATGAATGTCAACTTGGTGGCGATGCACTCAAGGCAAAGCCAGTATCATAATCTGCCGTGGCACGATTACAATTCCTTTCTGACTTGCTCGGTAAATAAACAAGGATTCTCTTTCATACAAGAGGCCCTTCAGCGTCAGATGGATCTGGGGTGGATCTAGGACTACCATGATAGAAATCTTTATCAGATCAACATGATCCAAATATTCGATATTCATTTAATGAATACCAGCTTGGTGGAGTTACACGGCAGGCAAGTTCAACTCGGTTTTCTCACTTTTCACGATTATCAGAACTGTAAAGGATGTAGTGAGAGTAACCAGGGGTGTGCTCTCGTTCAAAGAACTTTACAACACTTGTTAAACCACTGGTGGCTTCCGATCTATTTAGATGAAGACACACAACAAGTCAGTATGATCAAGGGAACCCTACTCAGCGTCAAAGTCAGGATGTTCGATCTATGAAAACTGACTTGGTAAGGTTGCACTGCATTCAAAGCGGGTGTGGCCAAGTGCCACCACACAAATACGAGCGCTGTAGAGTCTGCTCGGAGAATAACCAAGGATGCTACCTTGTGCGGGCAACTCTTCAAGGTCAGTTGGACCACAAAGAGATTTACCCATACCCAGCTTCGGGGTCTGTTAACTGGACGTTGGACTACTTCGCTGATCAAATCAGAGACGTTGTCATAATCTCTGATCATCAACATAACAAGGATGTTTGTACCATCATCCCTCTACTGGACAAATCAAAAGTTCCTAGCCAGGAACTGATTGAAGTTACTTATGATAGTCAGAAAAATCAGAAGGCTCCTGTAGCGATCTATCTGCCAGGACCATTACCGTATGAATCATCTAAGGCAATCCCTTACAAATACGGTGCAACGATAATTGAGAATGGAAAGGAAATTCCATTACCCTCCGTCGTGAATATTGTAACACCACACTTTCCCATTTATGAAAATACATAAAATTCTATGAAAATAATCAGAGTTTTTACACCAAAATAAAGTAGGATGCCACATTTGCAAAACCAACATCGAAACTTCTTTTATTAATCAAAATAAAACAGCGGAAATAATTTATTAATCAATCTACGACCATCTGCCAATAACACCAAAACTCCACATAAGATCGTGGTTCACCATAATGTTCCTCAAAAATAAAGATACGTAACAAAAGAATGACAAATAACAAAATGAATGAAATCCCCAAAATCCCGTGTTACGTATCAGAGCACTCCTAAGACTCGAACAAGCAACACGCATATCCACACATCCTAAGTACCTGGATTATCTGTACTTCCTAGGAAGCACAGATACAACAACAACAGAGGGGTTAGAACTACATTCAATATAAAAAGGTGAATAATACATATAAGAAGTAGTATCTCACCTAAATCAACAACATGCAACCACGACCTACTGTCACATTCAATCACCATTAATCAACAAATAACAAATGCAATGCGACACGACACGGACACAATGCATGTGGTACCAACAACACGGTTCATTCAATCGAACTCGGATAGATCACATACACCTCTACTTGGCAATGATCTATCCCCATCATTCTCCATTTCAGAGTACGGATGAATCATATATACTCCTCCAAAGCAATGATTCATCCCACCATCACCATGAAATGCATGACACAGAATGCATATTAAAACACATGTATTATAACATAGATACATGTTCATGATCCTCCTGATCACACCTGAATTACACACCAATATTCAACATCATACAATTACCTCACACAACATCAATCAATGGTTAATTAATTAATTAATTCCCTAAAATTATTAAATTAATTATTATCATCACCAATCCTACATTTCTCAAGGTCTGACCTCTATCCCCAACCTCTCAAACCAAAAGGAAAAACTTTGAATGCGAAAACGGGAAAGAAATCGCGAAACGGTGAAATTCTGCACACTTGCTGGCCATACACGTATTGCCCTGTGCCATACGCGTATTGCCAACTCGCTCGCCCAACCCCTATGCGTAATGCCTCCTTTCGTACGCGTATTGCCTCACGTTGCCCAAGTCCTTACGTGTATGCCTGGTGCCGTACGCGTACGGACAAAGACGTTTTCCCACTGAATTTCCCAAATTCCAACCCATTACGCATACGACCCTCCTATTACGCGTAATGCCTAGCCTTTCATACGCGTATTGCTGCGTATCAGCCATCCCATACGCGTGTCGCCTTACCTGATACGCGTATGGCCAGATCTATTACGAAAAATCCAATTCTCCACACCAGTCTGAGTTCTGCTACGAAATCTACATTCCTTCTCTCCCAAAACAATCCTAAAAGTGTTTCTACATCAATTTTAGGACTTATAATTTCCACTTACATTTTCACCTGTTATTACTACATGTATTAGAGGTCTTAGATTCCAAACCGTTCTCCCAATTTGGGTCAAAAACAAATCTGCAACAGAGATGTTCATACAACAGAAACAACAACAGAAAATCATATTCACACAGATCGATTCATGCATAATCTCATCATTATATCAGACATATACAACAAATCATCAACACAACGTTTTGAATACAAATTCCTACGGGGTTAAGGACTCCCCACTACCCTTATACGATTTAAACACCAAATATGAACCCGTTCTCCCCCTTACCTCGAATCCTTGATTAATTTCCTGCGAATTTCAGATGAGAAGTTAGCCTTGGCACACTCTTGTTCTTCCTCCTCTTAGTCTTTTCCCTTCTTTCTCAAAAAAAGATCTGATTATGGCTAAACCCTCTCAATTCTCACTAATCATTATTTAATTACTAAACTACCCCTCTTATTTTCTATCAGGCCATAATCCAATTAATTCAATCTGATTCTATTTTACTAAATAATAACACTAACCATAATAATAATAATAATATGAATTATATTATTAATAGTACCAAAATAACAATGATAATAATAATAATAATGGTAATAATAATAATATTTCCTTATTACTAACATTACCCTCCACGCACTCAGACACGCACCCTAAACAAGGCCAACAATTAAAATAAAACCAGACTATTAAATAATTAAAAATGGGGTGTTACAAATCTCTCCCACTTAAATTATTTTCATCCTCGAAAATGTACCTGATGGAAACAGTTCTGGATACGACTCCCGCATCCTGCTCTCCAATTCCTAGGTCACACTTCCGCTAGCAGCTCCTCCCCAAACTACTCTCACCAGACATATCTCCTTTCCTCTGAGTTGCTTCATCTTGCGATCCTCAATCCTTAAAGGCATCGTCTCCACTATAAGATTCTCCTTGATTTGTACTTCATCCCTCTGAATAACATAAGACGGGTCTGAAACATACTTCCGAAGTTGCGACACGTGAAACACATCATGCATGTTCGAAAGTTTCGGTGGCAACACCACTCTGTAGGCAACTGCAACAACTCTCTGCAAGATCTGATACGGTCCAATAAACTTAGGATCCAACTTCTTAGATTTCAAAGCACGACCCACACCGGTCACTAGGTTAACCCTCAGGAACACATGATCACCTTCACTGAATTCCAAATCTTTCTTCCGATTATCATGATAACTTTTCTGTCTACTCTGAGACGCCTTCATCTTTTCACGGATCATTTGAATCGTCTCAGTAGTCTGTTGCACAATTTCTGGTCCAAGCACCACATTCTCACCTGTTTCATACCAACACAGAGGTGTCCTACACCTCCTACCATACAAAGCTTCGAAAGGCGCCATTCCAATGCTAGAATGGTGACTGTTATTATACGTGAACTCAATCAATGGCAAATGAGTATCCCACGCACCACCTTTTTCCAATACACTGGCTCTTAGCAAATCCTCCAAAGACTGAATGGTCCTCTCCGACTGACCATCGGTGTGTGGATGATAAGCCGAGCTCAACTTCAACTTAGAACCCAAGGCTTCCTACAGACTCCTCCAAAATTCTGAAGTAAACCTCGGATCTCTATCCGACACTATGCTCGACGGAACACCATGTAACTTCACAATTATCCTAATATAAATCTCCGCCAGCTTCGACAACGGAAAACTGATGTTAATTGGTATAAAATGTGCGAACTTCGTAAGTCGATCCACCACTACCCAAATAGCATCAAAGCCCCTTGCCGTATTTGGCAAACCAGTCACAAAATCCATAGCAATACTATCCCATTCCCATTCAGGAATCTCTAACGGTTGCATCAATCCCGAAGGCTTCTGGTGCTCTACTTTTGACTTCTGACATGTCAAACAAGCGTAGACAAACTGAGCTATGTCCCTCTTTATACCGGACCACCAAAACAACTTCTTCAAATCATGGTACATC
Source organism: Lathyrus tuberosus (assembly GCA_022829125.1). NCBI lineage: Eukaryota > Viridiplantae > Streptophyta > Magnoliopsida > Fabales > Fabaceae > Lathyrus > Lathyrus tuberosus. Next base: position 1,102,040 of record JALAZF010000380.1, read on the forward strand.
TTTGTAGCTCCCGGATGAATACTCAAGCTACTCCGATGACTTTCCTCCAAGATTGCCTTTTTCAATTCCTCATTATCCGGCACACAAATCCTGCCCCGGAATCTCAACACACCAACATTATCCACTTTAAAGTCACTATCAAGATCATCTCCTCCTGTAGGCATCAAGTCCACTAATTTCACATCCAGTTTCAGATTTTCCTTAATTACATCCAAAAAGTCATTATTCACCTTCAGCATACCCAATCTAATACTTTTCGGTGTAGTTTCACAAACCATACTCAAATCTCTGAACTGTTCAATCAATTCCATTTCCTTCACCATTAACGCAGACATATGGATTGTCTTCCCACTCAGAGCATCTGCCACAACATTAGCTTTTCCCGGATGGTAACTCAAATTGAAATCATAATCCTTTAAGAACTCTAACCACCTTCTCTGCCTCATATTCAATTCTTTCTGGTCAAACAAATATTTCAAATTCTTGTGATCACTGAATACTTCAAATCTTGATCCATACAAATAATGTCTCCATATTTTTAACACGAACACCAATGCAGCTAACTCCAGATCATGAGTAGGATAGTTTCTCTCATGCACCCTCAACTGTCTTGAAGCATAAGCCACTACCTTTCCACCTTGCATCAACACACCGCTTAAGCCCATCTTAGACGCATCACAATACACCACGAAAGAATCATTTGGACTTGGTAAAATTAATACTGTGTTGTAGTCAATTTCTTCTTCAGTTCCTCGAAACTCTCCTCACAGGCAGCATCCCAGACCAAAGCCTGATTCTTCCTGGTTAATTGAGTCAATGGCAACGCCAATTTAGAAAACCCTTCAATGAATCTTCTATAGTAACCTGCCAAACCCAAAAAGCTTCTAATCTCCGTTGCGGTCTTCGGAGTTTCCCACTGAAGTACTGCACTTACTTTAGAGGGATCCACCACTATACCATCACCAGAAATCACATGACCCAAGAAACTCATAGTCTTCAACCAAAATTCACACTTCGAGAACTTTGCAAACAGTTTATTATCTTTCAACACCTGCAATGTGTCGCTCCCGGGATTTTCATCCTAGTACAAACGCGAAAGTGGCACCGAAACAGAGTTGCCAGCAATGTGTATTTATCCCAAGAGAGGGAAAGGAAACACCGCATAAACCTGAGAGGAAGGAAAGAGCATGGTCTCACGACCAAGAGAAATGGGTAAGGGAGTCGGTTACGCGAGAGGAAGGTATTAGCACCCCCTCGCGTCCATCGTACCCGATGGGATCCACGCTTGCTGCTTCAATCAAAGGGGGTAAGAAAAGATTGCTGGAAAAAAGGAACTGAAAGAAAGAAAGAGAAAGAGAAAGAGAAAAAAATGTAGGGAAAATAAAAGAAGTGCTCGCATGGGCCCTACCCCACTGCCTACGTATCTCATCGGGAGCATGAGAATCAGAGCGACGTAGTTCCCCTCACTAGGGATGGATTGTTTATGTTTTTTAATGGAATATGTCAACGTTCGCGTCCTAGCAGTTAGGTGTTGCGGCTCGCTGTAGGGAGACTTAGGCGTTACCTGTTTGCGGTAGGACGAAAATGACGCATCCTTAAGGAATGAGTGAAGGAGATAAGGAAAGAATTCCCGAAGGAGAGACGTTATTGTTTGTTTTGTCTTTTAAAAGTTTTGTTATTTTGTGTGCATATGATAGTGTATCTAAATCTTAGTAATTGGAAAGTGTACATTCTCACATTCCAAGATGGAATGAGTAAGAAAGTACACTAAGGGTGAAGAAGACCCCCACACTTAGTTCCAATTGTTAAGGTTCAAACACACTAGCATACTTGTGTTTATTAAGTGTTTTTGTTGATTAAGAAATGAAGAAGTGTTTTTTATTTGTACCTTCAACAAGTATTGCATTTAAGTCCCTCATACAAGATCAAATGTTTAACACATTGACCCAAGATGGGCTATATGCTACACATTCTAAGATTATAAGAGAAGACCCCTTATAACCTTTTCTTTATATGAAAGGCCTAAATGCAATAAGTGCCTAACTTTATTAGATATTTTGAATTTTCTTTGAGATGAGGAGATGAAAGACTCAAGAGAGGAGCAAAGGTAAAATCTATATGAACTAAGACTCAATCCTAATTGAAAATTAAAGGGAGTGGTCCTAATGGTTTGTGAGGTTAAAACCTAAAGTCTAAAGAAAGAATGAATTAAACAATTCACTTCTAAAGTAGAAGATGAATTGTAATTCAAAAAGGGAAAGTGATGAATTATTAAAAGAAAGCACATAAGTGCTTAACAAAACACAAAATGGAATTGTAAAAGAGGTGAGAGGAAAGAAGTTTGAATGTGGATTCCTTATCCACACTCAATTGCAACTTACCAAAGCCCCTACATGGTTAGTAAACATGTATAAGAAGTATAAGAAATAAAAGAACATTTAATGCACCATAAAACTCAAAAGAATTAGATGAGAAATCAAATCCTATTGGTCACAACCAGAATGTGCATCATATGGAAAACAAATGATCATTATCATGCAAGTCCAAGTGGATAGGCAACAAACATCATCCATGACATTAGAACATGCTACCATAAGAGAAGGGAGAATGAAAGATGAAAAGCAATGGAAGAAACATGCCTAAATGGAACATGTAATCCAAGGATCAGAATTGCAATGAAATGAAAAATTATTCACAAACATCTCACAAGTGTTCATGCATAACACATCAAGACATTCAAGAAGCAATAGAAGAAGAAATGAAATGGAAATTCAAAAGAAAACACAAGTACTTCACATTAAGGACATACAAAGTTCAAATGAAAGTGAACATGCAAAGATGACACGTAATATGTACTAATGACCAAATGTCAAATGAATATCTCACAAAGTAGGCAAATGATCATGCAAGTATGCACAAAGGCAATCATGTAGACATGCACAAAGATTGAGATGATATGACATGTTATTATGCTTCAAAGGTTATGCATTAAACAAAAATTAAATGGTCTCATGAAAATTATGGAAACATGGTATTTGAAGTTCACAAATCAAAGATGAATCATATACCAAAGTAGCATGCAAGAAACCAAGGAAAAATGATGTCAAACAATGCACTTAGGTCAAGTAGACATATCATACAAAGTAGCACAAAAATGAACACCAAACATGCCATAAACTGACCTAAAAAATCAAATAAAAATCACTTAACATACCTCAAGATGATAATGACTCAATTCAAAAGGAAGAGCATCAAAACAATTTTTAATGATCAATAACAAAATTAAACAAAATCATGTACCACATTAAGGATGCACACAAAAGAAAATCAAAGAAAATTATATAACAGGGGCAAAAAGGTCATAAAATCAAGAAATAAAATGATAAAAAATTTTCTAAATGTTTTAATGATGCTCATGAATTTTTGTGGAATTTTATGATGATGTTTGATATTTTTAAAAATTAAAAAGTAAACGTGCATAAAAATGGAAAAAAGAAATGAAATGTAAAGGGAAGGGGAGGTGTGAACATAGCAATACATCAGTTCAAATTGTTTGGGCTTTTTTAAAAGGGAGGTGTGGATAGCAATCTGATTTAAGTCCAAGTCTGCGCAATCCACAATAATAAGCATGCACTTCAGTCAAACCAAGTCAAAGAAAATCACAACCATTAGATCAAGTCAAGGTCAAGCCATGGTCAAAGTAATTGGAATCAACGCACACGCATGCATGAGCACCCTTACTATCATGTACCATGCCACACATCGTTTAAAATAAAATCAGAAATAAACACGTGAGGAGCACACTTGTTTTAATGTGCTGGCACGTTTTGGAACGCACGATCATAGAAAATGGACGGACACGATTAAAACTCACATAAACCCTAACATTCAATATCACCGGCCGGAGATGACCTCCGGTCATCTTCTCCGGCCAACATCCACCACCTGCAAACTCACATTCTCCCAGAAATTCACAATACATATATCAATCGAAAGCTAAGCTCATGTACATCACGAATATGCTCATGAAAATCACAAAACACACACACATAGCAAGAACAGAAGAGATCAAATCATGCCCTAAGTTTTCCAACTACGCCTTTAGTAGGCCTATCAACTAGCCGGAGTTAGCAAACGCTCCTATTGAGCTCAAACATGTTGAATATCAATTAACATCAAGCAACAAAAGCATGAATCGAAACCTGAAATTTGAAGTTGCTTGAGTCTTCAGAAAACCAGAGATGTTGCTTCCTCTTTAAGCTTCCTTTGGCCAAATAAAGGCTTAGATGCAAAGAATGGATGATGCTTCAGTGGAGGAGAGTTGAGATCCAAGCTTCAAAACAGTTGCAATGTGATGAAAAAGGAGGGAGAATCAAAGAGATTCTGAGATGAAGATGAAGAAGATGAATGAAATGGGGCTCGAAAATCAGTTACAATGTGGAGAAGTTGAGAGAGAATGGAGAGAGTTTCTGAGTTGAATGTGAGAAAAAAAATTGAAAAATGAAATTTGAGAGTGAAGTTTTTATTTATAAGGTGAGCTAACCATGGTTAAACTGAGTGAGTCAGCTGAGTCATGGTGGTTTGGGTGAGTCATCCCTAACTAACTGAGTCAAGTTAGTTAGGGAGAGCAATGGTATGGTGATGGCAACTCATGATATGCTATGGTGGAGGTGAAAAGAAAATGAAGGCACGGCTGGTTGTAGCAGAAACTTGCTCAGCAAGTTTGTTTCTTTCCATTCTCATGTATGCCAAGGCCAGTGCAAGGTGTAAGTCATGTGTGTTTGGTTTAATGGGGAAAGCTGATGTGATGAAGTGTTTGTGGTGTGTGTGAACCAAATCGTGTCAAACTGCTAATGTATCAGTGCCAACATAGGGTGGTTTGCAAATGTTTTTCTCCTTATTCAATGAATGGTTTGGTGTGCTTTTGGAGTCAATTGAAAGAGGAGACATTGGAGAACAATGTTGGTTTGAAAATTGAAGTGAAATGAGGCCTCTAACATGCCTAAAAATGACCACAAACAGATGGACAAAGAACTGATACATATGTGTACAAAGCAAGTCATGGCATGGCAAGTGACGTGCATGGAAGTTCTGCTTAATCAACCTATCTTAATACCACTATAACTCACTCATCCTTGATCAACTCAAAATTTTCCCAACATCAATATTAAAGATGACACTACAAAGAACAACTTTGATGTTGAAAACTTTTCCATTTGAGGTTTTTATCTTGATGAAAAATGGGTGGACATTTGGCTCACCAACTGTTTGAGAAAATGACTGCGCGCGTGCCCTGAAAATCTTGGTCATGACCTAGTTTTGAACCTACTTTGCTCAAACTTTGATCAATCATATCTCACTCAATTTTTATCCAATAGAGATGTTCCACATATGGATGTGAAGCTTAAAACAAGATCTTTTGTTGTGGCCTGGTGGAATTTTCATTTGGTGCTTCAATTTTAAATGGCCTTGGTTCAAACTCTGATGCAAAATGGCCAAAACTTGCTATTTTTAGTAACCCTTCTTCTTCCAAAAATGGTAACTTTCCACCTCTTGATTTTTTCATGATTCCTTTGGAGTTTCTTGACCAAATTTTCTACATTGGACACATATAACATGAATTTTATGGATTTGGCCTCAAAAAGTCAAGAGTTGACTTTTTCCTCTGATTATTTGACTTGGCCCCAATTTCCCTAATTTTTTATCTTTCTTCCAATTGAACCACTTCTGAAACCAATTGAGAGGCAATTTTCCATACACATACACTTAAGAACACGTAGAATACCATGACATCAAGTTTTGTCCAAAAAATCAAAGATTCTCTGATTTAATGGGAAACCCTAGTTTTGGTGCCCACCTCCTAGGAGAAAAATGTGCAGTCTTCAATTTCAAATTCCTCAGAGTATGTTGTGTATCCTCTTAAAGGATGATGGGATATACCATTTGAGGATGATTTTGGATCAATGAGCTATCTCTTTTGAGGGTTTTTCTTTCAATTTTTTGAACCTCTTGCATGTTGAAGTATGTATTGCTTCAATCTCCCATTGGATCTCACTTCCTTGAGCTTGTGGATGATCAATTGAGATGGTATGAGACATGAGAGACTCTTGGCTTGCCTGGAGGCAACTTGATTGACCTTTTTGTGCTTTGAATGATCCCTTGATTGTCCATCTTCCCCCTGATCACATGCCTTGATGGTGAGAGGAATGCTATGCTTCATTTTTCTATGTTAAATGCAATGCAATGCTAATGAGATGGATATGATATGATAGATGATAGTGTTATGCTAAGATGCAAAAAGGGGAGAGCAAATTTTGGGGTATTACACAATGCAATTCTCAAGTGACCTGCATGCTCTTCGTCAGACTTAGAATAAATCAGTATATCTTCAATAAATACCACAATAAACTGATCCAGATTAGAATGGAAAATATGATTCATGTATTCCATAAATACACCCGGCGCGTTAGACACTCCGAAAGGCATCACTGCATATTCGTAATGTCCGTAGCGAGTTCTGAAAGCAGTCTTCTGAATATCACCTTCCTTTACTCTAATCTGATGGTAACCCGACCTCACATCAATTTTACTGAATACACGAGCTCCTACCAGCTGATCCATTAAGTCATCAATCCTCGTAAGTGGATACTTATTCTTAATGGTTACTTTATTCAACTGACGGTAATCAATGCGCAGACGTATACTACCATCCTTCTTTTTCACCAACAACACTGGAGCTCCCCACGGCGACACACTTGGTCTGATAAACTTCTTATCGAGCAATTCTCTGACCTGAGATTTCAACTCTGCCAATTCTGTTGCAGACATCCTGTACGGTGCCATAGAGATAGGTCTGGTACCCTGTACAAGATCAATAGCGAATTCAACTTCCCTTGTCGGAGGCAATTCTGTGATGTCATCTGGAAACAATTCAGGAAATTCATTCACTATTGGTAATTCATTAATTAAAGTCTTGCTTTCAACAGATAACGAGACAAACACCGCAAACAGCTTCGCTTCGTCCTTCAACAACGCCCTCAACTCCTTGCTAGATAGCGAATCTGCTAAGGCTTCCTTTTCAGGAGTAAGAAACAATAACGTCTTCCTGAAGCAATCAATATACACCCGGTTGAACTCCAACCAGTTCATTCCAAAAATAACATCAAGATTACCGAGTGGAAAACAAATCAAGTCCACTCTGAAATCTCTACCAAACATGGTCAGCGGACACTTCAGACACACCAAAGAAGTAACCACGGAACCAAGAGATGGAGTTTCAATCGTCATCCTCTGCTCTAGAGTAGATGACACAATCCCTAATCTCTTCAAACAGTCAACAGAAATAAACGAGTGCGTTGCACCCGTGTCAGTGATAGCAATCAAAGGAACATCATTAATAAAGCAAGTACCTTTGACGGAATGCTCTTCCTCAGTGGATTGGGCTCCCACTAAGGCAAACACTTTCCCACCAGTTTGAGACGCCTGAGACTTCTTCGGCTTCTCACAGTGAGTGCTGATGTGACCCTTCTCTCCACAATTATAACAAGTAGGCATAGTGGCTCTGCAATCAGTTATAACATGACCTGCTTTGCCGCACTTGAAACATTTCTTCACCTCATTCTGACAGTTGTTAGCACGGTGACCCGCGCCACCACATCTGAAGCACTTGAGAGTATCAGCACCTGCTCCCTTCTCCTTTGGTTTCTTTCCCACATCATTTTTCTGTTTCCCCTTATCAGCTGGAGCACTGTAAGGAGTACCTCCAAATCTCTGCTTACCCTTCTTCTCATTCACAGCCTTGTAATGAGCAATTCTGGCCCTGTTATCATTATCATAAATTTTGCTTATGCTTACCAGCTCTGGATAGTTTCTTATCTTCTGACAAGCAATACCCAATTTGATCTTGGGACGCAGCCCGTTCTCAAACTTCAAACACTTCGAAGTCATAGCTTCTTCAGTATTGTAATGAGCACAATACTGAACCAGCTCCTCAAACTTAGCGGCATACTCTGCAACTGTCTTATCACCCTCCTTCAGCTCAAAAAATTCAACCTCTTTTGCACTACGAATGTCTTCCGGAAAATACTTTTCCAGAAACTCAGCTTGAAACACAACCCAAGTAATCTCAGTACCTGCAGCTTCCAATCTCTGACGACTATTGTCCCACCAAGCCTCAGCCTCTCCTTCCAGCATATGCGTACCAAACCGTACCTTCTGAGCATCATTGCATCCCATGGTCCAGAAGATCTTCTCCACAGCCTTCAGCCATTTCTGTGCAGCTTCTGGATCCAAGATACCTCCCTCATAAGTAGGCGGCTTGTTGCTCTGGAACTGTGCTAAGTCGCGAAAGTGAGCACCTCCAGCCTGATTGGCCTTCTCTACAGCCTGTGCCATGGCTTGCATAGCAGCAACAAGAGCAGCATCATTCCTTCCTGCCATACTGTTCAACAATCAACATAAGGTCAGAACACCAATTCAACTCCTATTCTAAGGACAGACTCAACCATAACTTCTGGCCGGACGGACCGACCTGTTCTGATACCAATTGTAACACCCCACTTTCCCATTTATGAAAATACATAAAATTCTATGAAAATAATCAGAGTTTTTACACCAAAATAAAATAGGATGCCAGATTTGCAAAACCAACATCGAAACTTCTTTTATTAATCGAAATAAAACAGCAGAAATAATTTATTAATCAATCTACGGCCATCTGCCAATAACACCAAAACTCCACATAAGATCGTGGTTCACCATAATGTTCCTCAAAAATAAAGATACGTAACAAAATAATGACAAATAACTAAATGAATGAAATCCCCAAAATCCCGTGTTACGTATCAGAGCACTCCTAAGACTCGAACAAGCAATACGCATATCCACGCATCCTAAGTACCTGGATTATCTGTACTTCCGAGGAATCACAGACACAACAAAAACAGAGGGGTGAGAACTACATTCAATATAAAAAGGTGAATAATACATATAAGAAGTAGTATCTCACATAAATCAACAACATGCAACCACGACCTACTGTCACATTCAATCACCATAAATCAACAAATAACAAATGCAATGCGACATGACACGGACACAATGCATGTGGTACCAACAACACGGTTCATTCAATCGAACCCGGATAGATCACATACACCTCTACTTGGCAATGATCTATCCCCACCATTCTCCATTTCGGAGTACGGATGAATCACATATACTCCTCCTGAGCAATGATTCATCCCACCATCACCATGAAATGCATGACACAGAATGCATATTAAAACACATGTATTATAACATAGATACATGTTCACGATCCTCCTGATCACACCTGAATTACACACCATTATTCAACATCATACAATTACCTCACACAACATCAATCAATGGTTAATTAATTAATTAATTCCCTAAAATTATTAAATTAATTATTATCATCACCAATCCTACATTTCTCAAGGTCTGACCTCTATCCCCAACCTCTCAAACCAAAAGGAACAACTTCGAATGCGAAAACGGGAAAGAAATCGCGAAACGGTGAAATTCTGCACACTCGCTGGCCATACGCGTACTGCCCTGTGCCATACGCGTATTGCCAGCTCGCTCGCCCAAACCCTACGCGTAATGCCTCCTTTCGTATGCGTATTGCCTCACGTTGCCCAAGTCCTTACGCGTATGCCTGGTGCCGTACGCGTACAGACAGAGACGTTTTCCCACTGAATTTCCCAAATTCCAACCCATTACGCATACAACCCTCCTATTACGCGTAATGCCTAGCCTTTCATACGCGTATTGCTGCGTATCAGCCATCCCATACGCGTATCGCCTTACCTGATACGCGTATGGCCAGATCTATTACGAAAAATCCAATTCTCCACACCAGTCCGAGTTCTGCTACGAAATCTACATTCCTTCTCTCCCAAAACAGTCCTAAAAGTGTTTCTACATCAATTTTAGGACTTATACTTTCGTCTTACATTTTCACTTGTTATTACTACATGAATTAGAGGTCTTAGATTCCAAATTGTTCTCCCAATTTGGGTCAAAAACAAATATGCAACATAGATGTTCATACAACAGCAACAACAACAGAAAATCATATTCACACAGATCGATTCATGCACAATCTCATCATCATATCAGACATATACAACAAATCATCAACACAACATTTTGCATACAAATTCCTACGGGGTTAAGGACTCCCAACTACCCTTATACGATTAAATCACCAAATATGAACCCGTTCTCCCCCCTTACCTCGAATCCTTGATTAATTTCCTGCGAATTTCAGATGAGAAGTTAGCCTTGGCACACTCGTGTTCTTCCTCCTCTTAGTCTTTTCCCTTCTTTCTCAAAAAAAATATGATTATGGCTAAACCCTCTCAATTCTCACTAATCATTATTTAATTCCTAAACTGCCCCTCCTATCTTCTATCAGCCCATAATCCAATTAATTCAATCTGATTCTATTTTACTAAATAATAACACTAACCATAATAATAATAATAATAATAATAATAATAATAATAATAATATGAATTATATTATTAATAGTACCAAAATAACAATGATAATAATAATAATAATAATGATAATAATAATAATATTTCCATATTACTAACATTACCCTCCACGCACTCAGACACGCACCCTAAACAAGGCCAACAATTAAAATAAAACCAGGCGATTAAATAATTAAAAATGGGTTGTTACAAATATTGCAGACACCAGTCGAGTAACGCGGAGCGGTCGAATCTTCAAACGAGGAGTTGGAGAACCTAACAAAGAAAAGGAACTTCAGACAGAAGCTCCCAATCCACCAGTCGGTCAGTCCAGTGATCCCGACCTTTCGAAAAACAACGATGAGATGCTGAAGCTCATCCAAAGGAGTGAATACAATATTGTTGATCAGCTGTTACAAACTCCTTCAAAGATCTCTGTGCTATCACTTTAACTCAGTTCCGAAGCCCACAGAGAGGCTCTACAGAAAGTCTTAGAGCAGGCTTTTGTGGAACAGGATGTGTCAATACGACAGTTCGATAACATCGTCTCTAACATCACTTCCTACAACAACTTAGGATTCAGTGATGTGGATTTGCCAGAGGGGGGAAAAGGCCACAACATGGCGCTCAATATCACAGTCAACTGCCAGGATGATGCTTTAGCCAGCGTACTTGTAGACACCGGATCGACCATCAACGTTATACCGAAGTCCACTTTAATGCGACTATCATTCAAAGGATCCCCGATGAGGGGCAGTGAGGTTATCGTCAAAGCATTTGACGGGTCTCGGAAAGCAGTTATCGGTGAAGTCGATCTTCCCATAACTATTGGTCCTCACAATTTCCTAATCACTTTCCAGGTCATGGACATCCGGGCAACATACATTTGCTTATTAGGAAGACCTTGGATACACCAGGCTGGCGCAGTCACTTAGACACTGCACCAGAAATTAAAATTCGTCAAGAACAATTAACTCGTCACGGTCTGTGGAGAACAAGCCTTGCTCGTGAGTAACCTGTCATTATCTACGTGTATACAACCCGAGGAGGTTGTTGGAACCCAATTCCAAGCACTTTCGGTGAGCAATGAGAATCAATCAGAGAAAGGAACCTCTATTTTCTCGTACAAAGATGCTCTCGAGGTAATTGAAAGTAACAATACGAAAGTATGGGTACAACTTGTCATTCCTACTGATAACAAAACAAAAAAGGGTCTTGGTTTTTCTGCGACCTGCACCCAGACAGCTGCTAACGATGAAAGTTTTCATCCCATTCAGGACTTCTTCCACAGTGTAGGTTTCCTTCACCTAGTGCCTCAAGCAGTACATACCATCAACGAGGAAGATTCCTCCGACACAGATGAGGAATGGAAGTCCTATCTTAACAAGGACGGCTATATGTCTCAGGAAGAAGTGCCTACGCCATTTTGCTATCCCGCACATAGTCCGAGATTTATACCAAGGTCAGATGTCGAAATGATATACGGAGATTGTGATCCGGAAGGATGTCGTGCTCTGCCAAATTCATTAGAGGAAGACACTCCGATGAAATACAACTTTGACCATGACTATTATGGCCCAATGGATGGTCTGCCTATTTGGCAGCCGTACCCAGGAGACTTGGGGCAAGAAAATCATCCGAACAATGAAAATCAGCTGAGCATCATTTAATAGAATACCTACGTCCCCACTATGTCATGGGATCAACACTCGGGTCACTCAGAAAATATCCCGTACGACGATGAATTGGAAAAGCTTGCCGAACTAGAATTCATCAACTACGCTTTTCCCGAGGTCAACGTCATCGAGAGAGATGACTCCTCCAGTTCCAAAGAAGTGTGGGACACCCTGGGACAACCAAGTGGAAAATACGACTTCATGGTCAAGTACACCGCTCCTGAAAGCTCTCGTATCAGGCTCGAAGACATCCAGCCGACTGGATGGGGAGATTTTCCTGAGAGCATAAATACTATGCAAAATACAACAGAGGAATTCTCCTACGACAACTCTGCCTGGTGCCTGGGAGACAGATTCCAACAATTCTGCTCCACCAGAAATCAGTGTTATTTCTGAAGACAAATCAAGGAAGGTACCAGACTTTGTGATTCACCGAGAAGTTCACCGCTAATGGGTTGCTGTCGATGTTCCAAAGATCGTTCATAAGCAAAGTAATTGTCGTCTTTAACCTTTCACCCTGCCCAGGTGAAACGAATGTTTTGATAGGGCTCACTTTCTGTAAATATCCCTCTTCGCTTCGCCCAAATCGAAAGAGTTTTGTTTTATAGGGCTGTAGTTTCAAGAATCGACTCGTTCATAAATAAAATAACGTCGTTCTGTAATTTCCGCATTAATTGCTGTTTTCTCTTTTCGCTTTTTCAGAAAATGGTAATCCTAAAAAATAACTCAACAATAAAAACAAGCAGTTTTCCAAAGAAAATACACTGCACACACTCTTGCATTCTCTCTATCTCTTCTAAACACAAATCATCACGTCATGCAGATTGCTTGTTTTAAACCTCATTGAAACATACGATCCGATGCCTTCTCCCAACTTTGAGTTCCCGGTATTTGGGGCAGAAGAAGCTGATGACGAAATTCCAGAAGAGATCTCCCGACTGCTCAAACAAGAGGAAAGGTCCATCGAACCTCACAAAGAGCCGTTGGAAACGGTCAACTTAGGTTCGGAAAAAGAGAGAAAAGAGATCAGGATTGGGGCACTGCTCAGTCCAACTGCCAAAGAGAGTTTGACAAAGCTTCTCAAATGGTTAGCCAACATCACTTAGTCCTATCAGGACATGCCAGGGTTAGATACCAGCATCGTGGAACATCATCTACCATTAAGATCGGAATGTCCTCCAGTAAAACAAAGGTTGAGACGGACTCACCCGGACATGGCCATCAAAATCAAAGAGGAGGTACAGAAACAGATTGGCGCGGGTTTCCTCGCCACGTCAGAATATCCTCAATGGTTAGCCAACATTGTACCTGTTCCGAAAAAGGATGGAAAGGTCAGAATGTGTGTGGATTACAGAGATCTAAACAACGCTAGTCCAAAGGACGACTTTCCTTTACCACACATTGACATGTTGGTTGACAGTACAACAAAGTTCAAAGTCTTCTCCTTCACGGATGGATTCTCGGGCTATAATCAAATCAAAATGGTGCCGGAAGACATGAAGAAAATTTCGTTCATTACCCCATGGGGTACCTTTTGTTACAAGGTAATGCCGTTCAGATTGAAGAACACCGGGGCAACCTATCAAAGGGCCATGACTACTCTGTTTCATGACATGATACACAAGGAAATCGAGGTATATATCGATGATATGATTGCCAAATCTAGGACGGAAGAGGAGCATGTGACCCACCTGTCAAAATTATTTGAGCGGTTGCGAAAATATAAACTTCGTTTGAATCCCAACAAGTGCACATTTGGTGTCCGATCAGGGAAACTCTTAGGCTTCATCGTCAACCAGAAAGGAATTGAGGTTGATCCTAACAAGGTCAAGGCCATTCAAGAAATTCCTTCTCCGAAAACTGAAAAACAAGTCAGAGGATTCCTGGGACGTTTGAACTACATCTCCAGATTTATATTCCTCATGACCCGGACATGCGCGCGATTTTCAAGTTACTCAAAAAGAACCAAGACTGCATTTGGACAGAAGACTGTCAAACCGCCTTCGACAGTATCAAGGAATAACTGTTGAACCCACCGATTCTATCACCTCCAGTGGAAGAAAGACCACTGATCATCTACCTAAAGTCCTAGAGGACTCGATGGCTGTGTACTTGGCCAACAAGACGAAACCAAAAGGAAAGAGTCTGCTATTTACTATCCGAGCAATAAGTTCACCGACGGCGAGACTCGGTATACTATGCTTGAGAAAACTTGTTGTGCTCTGGCTTGGGCAGCCAAACGTCTTCACTAGTACATGATTCATCATACTACTTGGTTAATCTCAGAAATGGATCCAATCAAGTACGTCTTTGAAAAGCCTGCTCTCACGGGAAGGATTGTCCATTGGCAGATGTTGTTATCAGAATATGACATCGAATACCACGCTCAAAAAGCCGTCAAGGGAAGTATTTTAGCCTATCATTTGGCTCATCAACCGATTGACGATCAAGAATCAATCAGGTTTGACTTCCCAGACGAAGATGTCATGTATCTAAAGATGAAAGATTGCGATGAACCGCTACCTAGTGAAGGGCCAGAACCAGGTTCCCAATGGGGACTTATCTTTGACGGAGCCGTCAATCATTATGGAAGAAGGTTGCTACCCTTCTTCAACAGAATCGAGTTTCATCATATCCCTCGTGAAGAGAATCACATGGCTGATGCATTAGCCACTCTCATTTCCATGATTAGTGTAGGTCAATGGAACGACTTACCTAAGATCAACATAATGCGCCTTGAACGGCCCGCTTACATCTTCGCGATTGAAGCAGTCATAGATGACAAACCTTGGTATCATGATATCAAATGCTTCCTTTAGAAATAAGAGTACCCTCCTGGGGCACTAAGGAAAGATAGAAAAACCCTCAGAAGGCTAGCAGACAGCTTCTTCCTGAGCGGTGATGCACTGTATAAGAGAAATTTCAACATGGTTCTGCTCTGATGCGTAGACAGACCAGAAGCAGACATGCTGATAAAGGAAATTCACGAAGGATCCTTTGGCACTCATGCCAACAGACACACAATGGCAAGAAAAATTCTAAGAGCAAGGTACTACTGGTTGACCATGGAATCCGACTGCTACAAGTACATGAGGAAGTGTCACAAGTGTCAGATATACTCTGACAAAATCCATGTACCGCCAACAAATCTCAAAGTTCTCTCTTCCCCATGGCCTTTCTCCATATGGGGAATCGACATCATCGACACGATCGAACCTAAGGCTTCAAACGGACATCGGTTCATTCTGGTAGCCATTGATTACTTCACCAAGTGGGTCGAAGCAGCGTCATACGCCAATGTAACCAGACAGGTGGTGGTCCGATTTATCAAAAACAATATCATATGCCGTTAAGGTGTTCTGAGCTAGATCATTACAGATAATGGATCTAACTTGAATAATAAGATGATAAAAGAGTTGTGTGCTGAGTTCAAGATCGAACACCATAACTCATCTCCCTACCGATCCAAGATGAACGGAGCGGTAGAAGCGGCTAACAAGAAGATGGTTGTAACCTACAAAGACTTGCACGAAATGTTACCCTTTGCTCTTCACGGTTATCGCACATTTGTCTGCACTTCAACTGGGGCAACCCCTTTCTCTCTAGTATATGGCATGGAAGCAGTGCTCCCTATAGAAGTAGAGATCCCATCAATCTGGGTATTGATGGAAGCTAAGCTAACAGAAGCTGAATGGTGTCAAAGTCGACACGACGAACTAAACTTGATCGAAGAAAAGAGAATAACGGCACTATGCCACGGTCAGTTGTATCAACAGAGAATGAAGAGGGCGTTTGACAAAAAGGTCCGACCTCGCGTCTTCAGGAAAGGAGACCTTGTGCTAAAAAAGATACAATCATTTCTCACTGATTCCCGGGGCAAATGGACTTCGAATTATGACGGCCCCTATGTGGTCAAAAATGCTTTCTCAGGCGGCGCCTTGAGACTCGCAACCATGGACGGTGAGGAATTTGACTACCCCACGAATGTTGATGTAGTCAAGAAATACTTCGCCTAAACTAAAAAAAAACGTCTCGGTGGATTGAAAACCTGAAAGGGCGGTCCAGGCAAAAATTAGAGACATGATCAAAAATCATCCCGGTGGATTGGAAACTTCATAGTTCAATCCCGGAAAAAGTTAGGGATACTGGCAAGTAACTACGTCCAACAGGGGCAAAACCCCTAGTAGCAGTTACACCATCCTTCAGAAAACTCCAGTCAGGGTCATCTTTGACAGAAGCTCAGGATGCCCAGAATTCAAAGTTGGTAGAAGGATATCGGTCGTTATGTTTTAATATAGCCCTTTTCCCTTAAATTGCCATTTTCTAACTTTGTAAATACTCAATGGAATCACGCGCTTGGTTGATTTCCATCCTATCAATAAAATTTGAGCCCTTGTGCTTTTGTTTGCAATTCTTATTTGTTTTAGCTTTACAGAACGACATTTTTAAAGATGATTAACGATTCTTGAAACGAAACAAAAACGAATTTACTTGTCAAACTTTTTCTTCTTTTTAACAAAGATGGCAATTTCTTTTTACTGTTGAACATCAAAAGAACGTCGCTCGCTTCTCCAGAAGTAATCGAGCTTCAAAGTGTAGAATCAAAGTACTCCTTCTAAACCAGCACGCCTGAATGAAGAATCAGCTGTGTCAGATATGAATGCTCCATCTGACATCCCCGGCAAAGTTCTCACGTCCTAAGCCCGACCAACGATTGTTCCCCGTAGGGACTATCTCTCCTAAGCATGGCAGAATTGCTACTTTTAGACCAGCAATACCTATTCGCCCCCCCGCACTGGCCTAGTATCCCGTCGTGTTCATCCATTAGTCTGTATGTCGCGTCAGTTTTGTCAGCATATATATACATACATCATGCATTATTGATTTGCATTCACATTCATATTGCATCACTATCACTCTGGCCAGTCTTATCCCCAAGTGATAAAAGTCCTCTCAATCGAGTTGTCAGTTCTTTCCTCATCAGGAAGTGTTGCGTCTGAACAATCTCTCGCCTCCAGTTTATTTCTGGGATGAAGTTGGTCCTCGACCACTTTGATAAATTGAACCTCTGAAAAACCAGAGAACCCTCGACAAACATCACTCTTCGCCATTGAAGATGATATCTTCGCTTTCCCGAAATAAGGAAAATCCCCAGAGAAAGCCTCTTAACCAGAGATTCGACAATACAGCCAATTTTTCTCCGAAAAATCCGCTGACGAAAAGGTCATCAGCACCTCAAAATTGGATCACATCATATGACATTTCTCCGAGAAGATCCCGAGGAAAGTATGATGTAATATCCCCAAGCTGAAAGCAGTCTCTCAAGAGACCTGCTTTCCCTAGATAGAGTCAACAAATGCCCTCTCCAAACAGAGAAGTTTGTGCACCTCTACAACTCAGACGACTGGGTTCCCCAGCAAGTTTGACGTCAAAATTTTTCTATCAAATGGAATATCCCCAGGAAAATTCGGCGAGAAGTTTGAGGAAAACCACTACGAATAGTTTCCCTTGTCAAGAAAGTTTATTGACAAAAGAAACTGAGACCAGTTCCTTGGTAGGAAACCAGGATCGAGGGGAAGTTTATTTCAGAAACTTAGACCAGTTCCTTGGTAGGAAACCAGGATCGAGGGGAAGTTTATTTCAGAAACAGAGACCAGTTCCTTGGTAGGAAACTAGGATCGAGGGGAAGTTTATTTTAGAAACTTAGACCAGTTCCTTGGTAGGAAACCAGGATCGAGGGGAAGTTTGTTGACAAAGAAACCCAAGACCAGTTCCTTGGCTGAAGACCAGGATCGAGGGGAAGTGTTACCTTTTCTAAGCATCATTGCTTAGCAAAAGAAGAAGGATGTGTGAACTACCATTCCTAAACACCGTCAAAATTTCGGGTATTCCGATATTTAATCCTCTTGCACCCCAAATGCCCGAATACCTTCGCCATTCACACCTTCGGGTCCAAGAAGATTAAATAGGGGCATCTGTCATACCCCAAATTTTGACCACTAAGATTTCCCATCATTGGGAAAATCATCATCACCATATGGGTAAACCATCATGCCTCATTAGTCTCCCCAAAGATGGGTGAGCATTCACTACTATAAAAAATTAGGGTTTCAAGCCCTCTCTGAGCCTTAGACAAAGGATCAATCAAGAAATGACATGATCTTCAACTTTTCTAAACCTCTCAAACATCCACAATGGATCAAGAGGACTCCCACTTCAAGGATTAAGCACAAGGCTGCTCCCTGCTAGGTGGATTAAGCCTTAAGATCGCCATTGTCACCAAATTTGGGTTTTGGTCGACCAGGGCCTCCAGATGGAATTTTTCCTCTGGGCATGAGCCAATGCTTCAAAGCATAACCTAAGATTCTCCAAGGGACATCATAAACCCAATCACCAAGTCAATTTGGCATCAGGGGATGCATTCATCAAAAATCAGGAATTAGGGTTTCTTAACCTAATTCACCCCTAAGTTGACTTTTGGGACAAATCATGAGCAAGACCTCAAGAGAGGATTTGAGGGTCTCTAATGAACCACAATGGTCCATTTGCAACAATGGATTGACCCAAGAAGCTTGATTCCCAAGTTTCAAGTTCATCAGAACCACAGTCAGGGTTTCGCGGAAAAAGTCAACTGTGCCTTTGACTTTTGACTCAGGCATGCTCCCAAACCTTGGGACATGATTCAATACACCCTATAATACCTATGAAATCAATACATCAAGTTTGATTTAGATCAAGGACTTGATTTCATAGAGGATCGCACAGTTTGGAATTCATCTGACAAAAAGTCAACTGTGCACAAAAGTCAAACTTTGACTTTTTGAGATTTTTCACAATTATGGTTCTTTGACCCTAAAATGATGTTAATGTGTGATTTGGATCATCATTCATCAAGAAAAATCAAGAAAAGTGGGATAACTTGTAAAATGGGTAACCATAAAAACTTAGAAAATTTTCTAAGTTATGGAACAAAGTGGCTAGGGTACCAACTTTGGAGGATCATAACTCCTAAACCACAAGGCCATTTTCCCCCCATTCAAAGCTAGATTTGTAGCTCTCATGGCCCTCTACAAAAGCTTCAAATACAACTCATTCCAATTCTCTATGGATTTTAAGTTATGGAATGATTAAAATCACAAAAAGTGAAAATGTCACTTTTTTCCAACACTTAGTGAAATTTTCACTAAGTCAGAATCTGCCTTCACTTTTTTCCAAATGTAGGGGAATTTTTCACTTGGATCCAAATGGTATCAAAACTAACTATGATCAAACAGTTGTTGTATCATATGAGGGCTTTCCAAAATGGCCAAGAACTCCATTAAAGTCCACTTGAGCCATGAGATATGACATTGCCAATATGCCTTGCTGCAAACTGTCATGGCAAGGCAGATTTGGGAGTTTTACTCGATTTGCTCAAATTTTGCAAAGGGCGGACAAATCTATCCATCTGAACACCTCAAGGGGGACCAAGGAGGGACAAACCCTGATCCATCAGCCTCCCAAGTCTTTGGAACCAAAAGTAGCATGCCAAACCTAGAAATGCCTAAAAGAGGGACAAGACTCCAATTTTGGATTGGAGCATTTAATGGATGCACCAAGGTGGCATGGACTAAGCCATTTCCAACTGAATTCAGTCAAGACTTATCCAAGACCAAGGGAACCAGCAACCTGTACCCTAACCTCTAGTCAATGGCTAGAGGAGACTTGGATTCTCATTGCTCAACATTGGCCAAACCTCTGCTGTAGTTGCCATTCACTATTGTAGCTAAAACAAACTTGCTCTACTATAAATAGAGCTCAATTGTGTTCAGTTTGAGTACACCAAAGCCATCAAACAGATGCTTTCCTCAAAATCACCTTCTCACTTCCAATTTTGCCTTCTAAGGCAAGTCTCTGTCGGGTTTTGAGTTTGAGAGCAATTCCAATCATACCAATCACACACACACACCTCATAAACATCATATAGAGGTGATCCAAACACTCACAAGTGATCTGTAACACACAAATCACAAAGTCACCCCTCAAAACCTCAAAATAGGACTTTTGTGCATTTTTCAAGCCATGTCTTGATTCAGTCACTTTCCAAACCAGATAAAACCTTAAACATACTCCAAATATCATTCTTGAACTGTCCCAAATGGTTCCTCAAATCTGAAACACCATTTGAGTTGCTATTTTGGCCACTTTTGCTCCTTTTGCAAGAAAGAGCTCAAACTTGTTCCTGGGGTTTCCAGCTGATTCCAAGCATCCTAAAAGCTTCTAAGAGATCATTTGAGGGTGTCCAAAGCATCAAATCATTTATGGAGCGAAGCCCTTGGCAGATTGCATAAAAGCTCCAAAAAGAGGTAAGCATCACAACTTGGATTCTTTGAATCATGCTTTCTTTTGATGTCCACTGATCATGCATCTCTTCTACATGTTATATGTGTTGTGTTTGTACCAATTTATCATGTAATTCATGCTTGTACCAAGAGATGGCACAGAAAATGCAAATCATGGCCTATTTCAAAACCACTATCGGGTTTTTCAATAGGAGCATGATCTGATAAAAAACACCACCACCATTGGATTCCTTGTGACATTCTAGGCAGGATAGACCTAAATTTTGTCCTAATCCATGGAGAAATGAGAAAGTTATGGCCTTCACGTTTTCAACCAAAATCTTCCCTTGCCTTGCCTTGGGTCAGGCCAAAAACAAGGCAAGCCTTGTATATTTGTGGTTGTGTTTCAATCAACGGATATATCACCACCCCAGTAGTAAGGCGCGCCCTATACACAAGAGGTCTGGGGTTCGAATCCCCCTCGCCCTAGATCCTCTTTTTGCTATTTTTCCACTTTTTATTATTTTTCTTATTATTTTTAATGATTTGAAAAATTAATAACTCCCTCAATTTTAATTATTTTTTATTGGTTCTTTTTTCAAAAAATCACAAAAATATTGAAATATTTTATTCCACAAAAATCATATTTATATGATTTATTTAATATAATTAGTATTTTTGTGAATAAATTCATTTTTAATTGTATTTAAACATTTAAAAGTGAATATTTACTTTGAAAATCAAAACCAAATGAGTTCTAAATCGTCTTGTGATTAAAACCTCATTTTTCAAACCTTAAACAAAAATCACAAGTGGTTTATTCAAACTTATTTGGTATTTTTATCATTTTATTTGATTTTCTTTAAATATTTACTTTTAAAGGAAAACAAAATTACGGTTTCTTTGATTTTCACCCTCACAAATAATTTTCAAACACTCATGGGCCTCTAATAGAGTGTAAGACCTAACCATTTTTGAAAACTAAAATAATTTGGGCCTCAGTCATTGTATAAGACCCACTGTGCTTTCAAAAACCTCGGCACGATCGCCGTTTTCAAACAAATCATCTGGGCCTCTCCTTGAGTTGTAAGCCCCGTCAGTTGTACAAAAATAATCTATAAGCCTCTATTAGAGTGTAAGACCCAACCCCTTTGTAAATACACCACCTTTTTGGGCCTCAGTCATTGTATAAGTCCCACTGTATTTTCAAAAACAACGACGCGATCGTCGCCTTTTTTAGTAAAACCAAATGGGCCTACCCTCTTGTTATAAGACTCATTTCTTTTCTTTAAAACTCTTTGGGCCTCTAATAGAGTGTAAGACCCAATCCCCATTTTAACCAAAACTTTTTGGGCCTCAGATATTGTTTAAGTCCCTCCGCGTTAAAATAAAAATCTCGACGCGATCGCTAGCTCAAAAGTCAAACCATCTGGTCCTACCCTCGTGTTAGAAGCCCCATTCCTTTTCTTTAACCACCTTTGGGCCTCTTGAGAGAGTGTAAGACCCATCCCTTTGTACAGAAAACCTATTTGGGCCTCAGTCACTTGTATAAGCCCCTCTGTACAATTTCAAAACAACGGTCCAATCATCATTAAACCTTGGGCCTCTCCTTGAGCTGTAAGTCCCAACAATCTGTTCAAAGCACTTTCTCCTTTAATTTTGAATATAATATTGTTATCAAAGCTTTCTTTGTTGAACAACTAACAAAACAACATGGAAGCTCTACAACCGAGTAAGTGTTTACCCGCTTTCTTTATCCGCTTTCATATATATATATATATATAACTGTATTGTGGGGCTGCTCACTGTAAGTCTTCCTTCACAAACTTTTATATACTGGTCAAATATCAATTGTGTAATACTAGTATAGTTATTTAGAGTTTTCCGCGGCAACTACGTCTAGAACTAGGTAAAGCCTGTTGGTCACTCCTAAATACAAACAACACTAGATCCCCATAGGATTTCCAGATACACTCTTCCCTCCTCTTGGGGTTAAACAATATGGAGACGTGAAAGGCAGCATTCTCGGTGAACCCTTTCTCAGACTGTCACTCTTAGAAATTGTCAAAGAAACTCTACTCCCCAGAGTTGATCTATTCTCCGTGAATAGAATCTCTTGAGTTTCTTCCAAATTCTCGGACTTTCCTGGATTGATCTATTCTCTGTGAATAGCATGTCTTGAACTTTTCGGGGTTTGGGGACCCACAGGCTTCCTAAAAGCATCCCCGCCTCCTCTTGGGCGTTGTACAAGGACCCTTTGGCTTCTTAAAAGCACTCATGCCTTCTCTTAGGCTTAATACAAGGACCCAAAGACCTCTACAGGTATAGGAACAGAACCTAGTCATCAATTTCCTAGAGCTGTCTTTCTGAGTCAAGTGTCATACCAGTTAATGGGTTGACCTTCATCCCTTAACATACCAGCCTTCTCTTAGGCATCATGCAAAGATCATTCACTATCTGAGAATCGATTTCTCAAAACACCAGTAGACTTGGACAGTCTCAATACCCTTTGGATTTCGCATTTCCTTAAAGAACAGGAAATAACCCTGATCCTATGACCAGTACCAAAGCTCAGCCTTACCCTTAATCGTTCCCTTCATAAGAACTGATTTTCTATTTTATCCAACATACTGGACCTGTCACTAAACTGAAACAGTCACCAACATTGTTAGCCTCCTCTTGGGCTTTGTACAAATGATTCTCCCCAGCAGAGCTAACCTTTTCAGACTCTCTTGTTGAGTCACCCACTTGTAGCCTCCATCTCGGGCTACATACGAGATACAAAAACACTCTCTTGTGGAGTATAAAAGACTCTCTAGTTGAGTCAATCTCCTTTTAGCCTCCATCTCGGGCTTCGTACGAGATACAAAACACTCTCTTGTTGAGTATAAAAGACTCTCTTGTTGAGTCAATCACCTTTTAGCCGCCGTCTTGGGCTTCGTACAAGACACATATAAAAACACTCTCTTGTTGGGTCGCAAACCTTTTAGCCTCCGTCTTGGGCTTTGTACAAGACACATATATAAAAGCACCCTCTTGTTGGGTCAATAGCCTCCTCTTAGGCTTTGTATAAGGAAACCCCGGTTGAGCCACTCAACCCTTTTATCATCAAACCTGTGTCTTGCTCACAGCATACAAACATCAATAACTCTTTTTCCTTCATCTAATTGATGTAAGTGGCAAGCCTCTGGATTATTTGCATCCACGCCACTGTCCCTCTTTTAGCATGAGAAATTCCTAAGGAAAGATAACATTGCTCTACACTGAGTTAAAGTCTTCTCCTTCAGGTTAAAATCCCCTATAAAGGAAATTATGGCATTGCCGGGTTCATATATCCCAGTTAAAGTAATTCTCCTTTATAATCAGTCACCCAACAGTCGAGACAAACAGACCAAATACCCCTCTTTAGAGATGACAAATTCTCTCTAAAGTCACAACCCTTTAGCTTCACATCTTGGGCTTCGAACAAGACACAAATCACCTTTAGCTTCATGTCTTGGGCTTTGAACAAGACACCAAAATGACCTTTTTCCTCCCATAGAATAGGAGGAACTACGATCGCTTTGATTTCCCTGTTTTGTCAAACAGGAATACGTAGGCATAAGATTGAAAAATCTTAGCAAGCACACTAATCAAAAACCCAAAATCCAGTATCTCCACCAAAATCAACCCAAAAGCATCAAATATAAACGCAGTATCAAAAACCTCACCAATAGTCTAGACACCGTGTTCTCAAGCAAAATAACCGAAGATTGGGCCCCACTTCCACATAGCATCAGCAACCGAACAGACCGCTGTTCAAACTCAGTATGCAAGCAGGGTTAATTGGAGACATCTATTTCCCTTCCTTAATCAGCTCAATAGGATAAAAAATGAATCGAACTGTAGTACCCGTGCGATCGTGACTCAGGACCACAAAAATCGAGCTACACGTGGGCTTCTAGAACAAATTTCAGAGGCGACGTAATCATGCTCATGTTTAAAACAGGTAATTCTGCTCAAACTCTTATGCATTCTAACCAAGAATTCCTTGATTAATTCAACATAAAAGACTCAGAATTTCCCAGGGCACCCTTGCACCATATTCACTTGATTAGGAACCATATTCCTGAAAGCTCTGATAAGATCCCTGTCCATCTTGTTTTAAAGATCTTCTACCACAACACGGCATCCATGAGGATTTCTAGAACAGACTCTACAAGAAGCATAATCATATGGTGATAAATAACTATGTCTGCTCAGGTTGGCGTGCATCCTTACCCGATCTCCCTCCATCAAACGTACATAAAAAAATCCGAAATTTTCCAGAGCAATCATACACTATATTCACAGAAGCTGCGCCATGCTAAAGCAAAGGGTTGGTCTGAACATTCAGGTTAATATCCTTAAAAGATAAAATGATGCACTTAATCAATATCTAGACATCAGAATTTCAAACCATAGCAATTCTTAATGCTATGACCGGGTGCTCCCTATGGCATGCACAAAACTAATCAGTCTTATACCAGTCTTATAACAGCAGGTGGAGACTTAGTTTGTATGTGACCCTTCTCTAGCAAAGCTAGAAACAATTCTGCATAAGACATGGAAATCGGATCAAACTGTGGCTTTCTCTAGACGTGATTCTAATTATTGTATTGTGGACAAGCCCGTTGATGAGGTTATTGTTGTTGTTGTTGAACAGGTTGTTCAATATTTTGCTGAGTATGTTGTTGAGAAAATTGAGGTTGGTAGGTTGGAGCTACCATTACTGAGTTGATAACGGGAGAGACAGCTACAACATATTGTTGCTGATATCTTCTTCTTGATCTTCCATGTAGAACAATAGTGACATCTTCTTCTTTCTTCTTCGAAAAACTACTTCCAAAATTCTTAACACCACTGGAGGAACCTCCTTCTCTAGCCAAATGTCCCTCGCGGACACCTTCTTCAAGTCGCATCCCCATATTCACCATCTCAGTGAAATCATTTGGTGCACTTCCAATCATTCTTTCATAGTAAAAGGAGCTCAGGGTTTTTAGAAATATCTCCGTCATCTCTTTCTCTTCTAGAGGAGGACAAATCTGGGGAGCAACTTCACGCCATCTTTGTGCATATTCTTTGAATGACTCTTTATCTCTTTGGGACATAGCTCGAAGTTGATCTCTGTCCGGAGCCATGTTAACATTATATTTGTACTGTTTGATGAACGCCTCTCCCAAGTCATTGAAAGTGAGAATTTGTGTGCTATCCAAATTCATATACCATTTAAGGGTAGCACCGGTCAAACTATATTGGAAGTAATGAATCAGCAGTTGATGGTTATCAGTCTGGGTTGACATCTTCCTTAGATACATAGTCAGATGACTTCTTGGACAGGAATCCCCTCTATACTTTTCAAAATCAAGCACCTTAAACTTATGCGGGATCTTCACATTTGGCACGAGGCACAAATCATGAGCATTCTTTCCAAACAAATCTTTTCCTCTAAGGGCCTTGATTTCCCTTTTCATTTCTAGGAACTAGTCTTGAAACTCATCAATTTTTCGTAGACACAAATACTCTCGCTTGGAGCAGTGTGGAAAAAATGGTTCTTCAATATGAGGAGTAGTATGGACCACGGGAGGTGGCCCAAACACAACAGCAGGAATAGCAGGAACTTCAGTAGCTGGTGGTTGATACCCTTTTTGCACAAAATTTTGAGGCATCCCTCAAGGAAAATCGGGAGGCATCTAGTGTTGAGAAATGTTAACAGGGGCCACAGAAACGGGCGCATAAACAATCTCAGAGATCACAATCCTCTGAGGAGGAGGAGGTGGTGGCTGATTCAGAGTAGCCACCAAAACTTCCATCATGGTAGAGAGCATTTCCAAACTTTCTTTCAAAGTAGTCACTTTCTCTCGGAGCTCGCGATTCTCTTGTTCTAGTTGATCCATCTTTCTTCAACGATTAGCTCGAGTGTTGTACTAGTGAAACAACTTGACTAACGGAGACAAAAGACATGGATAAGCGGAATGCAAAAACTCAATGTTGAATTATGCATGATATGAAATTCAAATGAGTTATTATGTTTTCAAGGAACTTATAAGTCATAAAAACAGTAAACATCATAAAGAGATAACACTTTAGTAGCTGAAAATTCTCATTTCAATAATAATGGAAGGGTTACAATTTGAAGTACAATTTCAAAATTTCCTAAAAATACAAGAGGAAAAAAGCTAGATCCTATGGGTCCTATGGAATCCCCTATGAAAAAAGTCCAACTCCTTGCTGATGCTTCCTCTTCTGCCTCTTCAACTGAACATTTTCAACCACAAGCTTGTCGACAATCTTCTTCCAAGCACCGGAGGTAGGAAGAATATCAGAATACTCATGAACACTAGGAAGTGGCTGGACACTAGAGAAAAATAAATTCTCTCGCTCTTCTTGTCTCTCCATAGCACGCCACTCAAGTATCTCGATCAAATCTTCCTTCTCCTTTAACCGTTTCTTCAATTCCATCTTCTCAACATTTAAAGCATGGTACTTGCTTTCCCAAGTATATCTTTCTAGCTCCATCCTTGCCAAAACTTCTTGAAACTCTTCCTTATTCTCAATGGGAATGATGGATAATGACGATATGACAAATGGTAGTGAAGGCCTCTCAAGGGGGTATGTCATCTTGAGTTCACAAGCTCTAGCACACACCCACTAAGTGTAGGGCTCAAAGGCAACATAATTATTCCTTTCCAGCTGATCTTTACCCTTCTTGTAAATATTGCACCAAGCACGCACAACCTTATTCTTCAAATCTGGATTCCCTTCTCCATTAAGATAAAAGAAACCAGCAACCATAATGTTACGAGGTTTGTCCTTCATAGGATACCCAATTGACACCTTGAAAGAATAGAATTGTAGTTAATTCCCCCTTGTATACCAAGAAGAGGTACATTAGGGAATTCCCCACAATTGGCAATGATCACTACAATATCATAAGCTAGTTCATACCAATTCAGATTTGCTTGAGTAATAGACATAACCCATTGAGACCACCTAAGATTATCTGGATTATCTATGATGAGTTTGGATCGAGGCAAGTGCAACTTAAACCACTTATATAATAGAGGTTCATAGTATGTGATGGCTCTACCACCTTTAGAATTCCTAAGGTGTATAGAATCGTAAGTGTCTCCAAGTAAAGTAGGCACTGGGTTACCAATCAAGAATATCCGGTTGGCATTAACATCAACAAAATTGTCAATGTTTGGGAATATCACAAGACTATAGATAAGTAATGTGAGGATAGCTTCAAAAGCATCCCTACTATCTGCTTTGGCCAAGACAAAAGCCTTCCCCATCAAAAATATGGAAGCCAACCCTTGGTTTCCCCCTTTGGAAGTAAGATTAGCTTTCACATCAGATGTCTCCAAATGAAGGGCTTCTGCAATGACTGAAGGCTCGGGAATCTTCTATAAACCACTCAAAGGCATCTTGTCTGATACTGACAAACCTATCCAATATGAATACTCCTTTAAAGTGAGAACAAGCTGATAATCTAAGAACATGAAGCAATGATAAAGAGGGTTATAAAACTTCATAAGAGTGTCAAGAACTTCATCTTCAATCTTGGTCTTAGTCTTAATAATACCCAAAAGCTTCCCATAATGACCTCTGAAATCCTCAGGACTAGATACCATGGATCCTAACTTTCTCAACTCTGTCAAATTAGGATTCTTTAAGTTATACTCCTTAGTGTTCCTCCATCCAAAATCCATGAGAATGATACTTATGATTTTTGCAAATAAAATACATCTAAGTTCCTTGAAACCAAGCCAAAAGAGTTTTCATGGATGCATGAATGCATGTCTATGCAACAACCACAAACAATGTCACAAACAGGGTTCAAAGGTTTGATGTCACGAGCATGGAGCCATGGGTCTAACCATCCCACAAGGTATGTACTATGAGTTTATTGCACATGTAGAACAAGGTTCTAAGAGGTTCCTAGAGTCATAGATTCATCTTTTGGATATTACCAACTTGCACAAATACTTGTGCGGGCAAATAATATTCTCAAAAGAAACTCGTCTGAGTGTAGTATCGTGTATCAACTACCTCATGTCTACATCTGGATAATCACCGCACTACATCCCAAAAGGCTAAGAGGGGTTATAGAGTTATAAGGTCCTCAGCTTCTCAGACTCCCAGGTCGAAAGTAATAATGCCATTACGACTACTCGAAATGACATATACTAGCATCAAACGGGTCTCCACTGAGTGTGGTTATATAATATGTTAATCATGTTTAGGATTACTCCAGACATGTAACTTTTGATTATACCACCATCCTATCTTATTCTGCACTCAAGTCTGGGTTAGGACTTATCTTCCTACTCATAGGTCACAAAAACACCCAAAAAACAAAAAATCAAACAAAACAGCCAACAATAGTAATAACACAAATAAAATAAGTTAGGTTTAACCATCTTGGGGATTTCCCTAGTGAAGTCGCCATTTCTGTCGCTACTCATAAAACAAGATGTCACCACCGAACTTTTATTTTTCCAATGGAAGGGGAAAAGATCGAATAAACCCACAATAAAAATGCAAAGCACAAAGAAGAGGCTAAAATCTAAGCAATGAAGATATCTAAGGTATGGGGATTGGTTATGCTAAGGGAAGGTACTAGCACCCTAAGCATGTACAGTATCCTATAGGAACCTCTAGAAATATTTGTGTTTGGTTAAAAGTGTTCGTTGAAAAAGATTGGGGAGATGAGAAAAAAAGTGTTTTTTTATTATTTTTTCCGATTTGGAATGACATGAAGTCTTCTTCCTACATACCAATAAAGGATCAAAACCTCGTAGTTAGGGGTACAAATACAAAAGGGTTTGTTGTGGTTGATTTTAACGAAGAAGACACAAGTTGTCATCTCAAGGAGAATACTCAACTAATCCACCACAAACATGTGGAAGATAGATCTTTGCATCACAATGAGAGAAGGGCTCCAACTTGGATATAGAATCAACAAGTATGCCTCATACCTCCCTCAAATGGAAAAGAATCAACATTATTCTCAACAATGTTATGGGGTAGGAGAATTATATATCAACAATAGATAACTCATGTCTAATCCTTTTTTGAGAAAAGGTTTTAAAATGAAAAACCAAGTGCCAAAAGTTTTGAATGAGTTTGTGTTTTTTAGTCTTATGAATAGGTTTTAATATGCTTAAGATGTCTTGAAGCATTTATAATGAAAGAAAGTTTGAAATGCAATGACCTAATGTCAAGGTTTTTTATTGAAATAGGTTCAAGTTAGAAAAGTGGGAACCTAAGGGTAAACATGAAGCTAAAGATGGGTGAAGGATGCAACAAGATACACAATGCACATGCATATGACAACAAGCCAACTATAATCCTTTTACCTTGGATTTAAACATAAGCATAAGTAAGAAATAATCAAGGATCAAGCAACACAAGACAAGTCTCAAGTATCAAACAAGGCTAAAAAACATATAACAACTCATGCACAAGTCAAACATCAAGACATTTAATCAACATAACCTTTACAAGAAAAGTAACTCTAAATTGAAAACCTTAATCATGCATCAAGATTGAATACCTCAAGTGTACCATGGAATCATCAAAACAAGAATTCAATATCATTAGGGTAAGGCATGACAAAGACAAGCAAGAACCCAAATTATAGGGTTTTAGATCACATGGGCATTCGTTTTTAACCAAACCCAAAAATCAAACTAATCATGGCAAAAGGTCTAACATCAAGAGAACCACACAAATATTGAGGCCAAGCATCAAGTAACATGATCATATTCATCAAGACATCAATCCTAATACATGGCCAAAAGTCAACCAAACATCTACACATAAGTCATACAAGTATGCATGTCTCAAGAATCAACTCAAAAAATTACCAAGGCAAATAACATCAACCAAAGCAAAGCATCAACATGATATCAGTTGTGAGGCATAGTAAAAGAATCAAGTAGGAACTTAACAATAGGAATAAAAAAGAAGTTAAACATAATCAAGAAGACACGTGGTCATAAACAAAATAAAACTAGTAAAATAAAATATTTTTAGGTTTTTTAAATATGAAGATAAAAATGAAAAATAAATAATTAAAAGAGATAAATAAATATTTTTTTTTTGGTTTTTTAGAACTTAAATGAATAAATTAATTAAAATAAAATAAATTAAATAAAATAAAGAAAAAGAAAAAAAAGGAAAGAAAAGTGGAAAAGGAAGAGAAACAAGGAAAAGGAAAAAAAAGGGCGCTGAGTGTTGAACCCAGGTCCATGAGGTCACCAACAAAACAACTTAACCACCGAGCCAAGGCCCTGTGGCCTGTCTCTATGTTTCAGTCAAAATAATATATTCTAAAACAAAATTTGAAATAAGAAAAAATGCGCGCAATGTCGTCTTCTTCCTCACGACATGCTCAAAATTTCAAAATTATGAAATCATTAAACAGGCACCAAAATAAACATGTAAATATACCATTTGACTTAGAATTTCACAAGGAACACGAATATGGTCTTAGTTTACATTTATATTAGCTTTATCACATGAAATTGACTAAAAACCATAGAAACCCTAAAATTTGAAAACAAAATTATATGGCATATATCAACAATCAATGGGCAAAAGCTTAGGGGTTTCATTCAGAACATCAAAACGAGCATGAGGGTAACAAGAATGAATCAAAATGATGCTTGCAAGTGGGAGAACCAAAAGGTGAAAAGTTATCTAACAGAGTGAGTCTGTTGCCACTTCAAAAGCTCATGCAGAAGTGAAATGAAGGTTCCTTTAGCTTCCTTGAGTCCCTAGGAGTGTAATGGTATGCTTAGAATTTTATGGAGCCTTTTGGATTGGTCTACCCGAATTAACTTGTAAATGTTAAAAAGTGAGATTTGGATATGGTGCTTTGAGGTGTTACAACTGTGTTCTTGTGCACACAGAAGGTTATATATGATGTATGGAAGGTGTTTGTGAAAGAAATTGGAAGGAAAGTGAATGGATTATTAGTTTCAAATTTGAGCTTCAATGGTGTTTTTGAGTGAAGCGTCGGTTTTTTGGTGACGCGACCACCTACCACATTTTGGTGCTACTTTCTGATTTCTGTATTTATCCTATGAAGCTTGAAAGGAAGGGGAAGATATCTTAAACTAACCCTGCACGCTAGTGTTTTCTTTAACAAATGCTAAGATATCGGGGATCGGGGTCTGGTTATACAAAGGGATGCTATTAACACCCAGAGTATCTATAGTAATCTATAGGAACCTTATTTTGCATGTATTTCTAATATTTGAAATGCTTTCTTGGGTTTATCTGCTGTGGATTGGTAAAGTTTCTCCTTTGGGAGTGTTGAGAGAATGTTTTTGTTGTTTTGAGGTTTTCTATTGTTTTTGGGAAGGTACTGGACCTAGAATTTTTTATTTGTATGCTCGCTAAGATTTTGCAATCTTATGCTTACGTATTCCTGTAAAGAGATTCGGTAAAATCAGAGCAATCGTAGTTCCTCTTATTTCTATGGGGGAAACTTTGTTTGGTGTCTTGTTCAAAGCCCAAGATTGAAGTTAATGGAGTATTTATGTCTTGTCCAAAGCCCAAGATTTAAGCTAAAAGTTTGTTTGTGTCTTGTTTAAAGGCCAAAATTGAAGCTAAAAGTTTGACTGAGAGAGAATTTGTCATCAATAAAGGGAGATATCTCACATATTCATCACAAATGTTGGGTAATTAATTATAAGGGAAATTAGTTTAATTGGGATGTATGGGATCCAGGAATGCCATAATTTCCTTTATAAGAGAGATGTCATGAAGGAAGAAGCTTTAACTCAGTGTAGAGCAATGCCACTTTTCCTTATGAGTCTTTCATGCTAAGAGAGGGACATTGGCTTGGATGTGAGAAATCCAGAGGCTTGCCACTTACAGTAGTTAGATGAAAGAGCAATTTCAACCATGATAAGAGAGGGACATTGACTTGGATTCTAAATCAACAAGTGAGCCACTTACAGTAGTTATCTGGAAAGAGGTTTTTTGATTGTTTGTTTTGATATGTGATGTACAGAGAAAATGTCTTCCTACAGAGATAACTCTTGGTCTCATCTGAGAGGATGTTAATTTTTGTGTGCCTTTTTTAAAGCCCATGGTTGAAGCTAAAGGAAATTGACTCCGTTGGGGAGTTTTATTTGGGTATCTTGTTTGAAGCCCAAGATGATGAAGTTGAAAATTTTGAGTATGACTTTAAAAAAGATTAACTCAACTGGGGGAGTATGATATTTGTCTTGTCTGAAGCCCAAGATTGAGGCGGATTGGGGAAATTCTTATATGAAGCCTAAGAGGAGGATGACTCTTGTTGAGGATTCTTGAAATCCAGGAGAAGGTTTGAACTGTATTGGGAATTCAAAAATAGAAACTATCTTTGGCTAGGGAATCAAGGAATAATTGAATTATCAAATTCCATGAGGCTTTGATCCCTCTAAGGATTTGTTGATGGTAACCTGACCCTGATTGGGATGTTTAAGGTGAAAGTAAAGCCTTGTTGGGGGGTATGAGGGTCTTGGTGTGAATTCCAAAGGGAGACCATGATAATGAGACTATCCAAGTCTACTTGTATGAAATCCAAGATGAAGCCAAGGCTATCCAGGTCTCTTTAAGAAGTGATAAGCCCTGGTGTAAAGAGATATTTGTATGATGCCCAAGAGGAGGCTAAGGGTGTGAAGATCAATCCTTTGATGATGGGATGTTCTGAAATTTTGACTCTCCTTGGGATTGAACTACCAGAGATGACTAATTTCTATCCTATGCTTTTAGGAAGCCTTTGGGTCCTTGTACTAAGCTCAAGAGGAGGCTGGGGAACTTTTAAGAAGCCTGTTGGTTCAAGCCTAAGAAAAGTTCAAGAAAGGTTTTACCGGGAATAATCCTTTCTTTGTTGAACAATTCAAAGGTTTGAAAAAATCCAAAAGAGGTTTCACCGGGAATCAATCCTCTCTGGGGAAATGAATTATATATATATATATATATATATATATATATATATATATATATATATATATATATATATATATATATATATATATATATATATCTAAGTTTGACAGTCTTGAGAAAAGTTTCACCAGGAATAATGTCTTTCTCTGTTCCATATTGAATAAAGCCCAAGAGGAGGTAGAGTGTATTGAGGGAAATTTCCTATGCGGGAACTAGTTTTGAATAAGTTAGAAGCAACCTCTAGTTTGACCTAATTGTAGACCTAACTGTTAGGGAAACTCTAGACAGATATGCACAAGTATATTTGAAAAGCGACGATCGCGCTACGATTTTGAAAACCAAAGTGGGACTTATACAATGGCTAAGGCCTATATTATTTATGTACAAAAAAAAAGGAGTGGGTCTTACACTCCACAAAGAGGCCCAAAAATGATTCAAATGATATTTGAAAAATTAAAATCAAAGGGAAAACCCTAATTTTAATTAAAAATACAAATTTTCAAATAAATGACATAAAATATCAAATATATTCAAAAAAATATGTTGTGATCTTTGAAAAATGTTTGAAAAATCATGTTTTATCCATATGAAAGCTTGAAATTCGTTTGAGTTTCAAAAATCAAGAGAAAGAATTCTTTTAAAATGTTTAAAAACAATTAAAAGAGATATTCTTTACAAAAATTCAAAATATATTAAATAAATAATATTTTATTTTATTTTTTTGTGGAATAAAATATTTAAACATATTTGTGAATTAAAAAAAAAGAACCAATAAAAAATGTTTAAAATTGGAAGAGAAATTAATTTTTGAAAACAATTAAAAAATAAAAGAAAAATTCAAAGTTTTGAATATCTAAAAAAGGCGCCAAGAACACGTCATCTTCTTCGTGCGAGCTCTGGTTTTCCAGATTTTCAAAACCCTCCATAACTCTCTCAACACGTAATGAAATGGAACGATTCAAACATCAATCTTGCTCGCTTTTGATCAAGGAACACGATGGTGGTATTTAATTTCATTTATTTTAAGTGTGGAGAGAGTTATCATGTATGAACACAGAAACCCTAGAATTTTCAAAAACTATTATGAAATCCTAAACACGAATGAAACATAGCAATTGATTAAGGGTTATCACTCTATGAACTACCAGAAACATGTTGGTAACTTGAAAATAAATTTATGATGCATGTAGTTTAGAGTTTGAGAGCTTCGGGCTGACTTGTGCAAGAGGAATTCAAATTCTGATGTACGGTGTTACAGATGTTGTGTGATGATATGGAAAACTTCAATAGACCTTATGTAAGGTATGTAGAAGCTTGGAATTGATTGGAAACACCTGGAACTTGTTGTGGTGTCTCAACTGCAACTTGGCTCAAGTGTGATTTGGAGGTTTGTGATTCTGATGTTACAGATGATGGAGAAGTGTTTGGATAGCTTCTATATGATATATATGAGGTGTCTACACCATTAGTTTTGATAGAATTGCTTCCTATTGAAAAATTCGAAAGTTACTTGAAAAAGAAGCAAATTCAGGTTTTGGAGAGTGAAATGAAGTAAAACATGAGTGGTGATGTTTTGGTGTGTGTTAATCAGTCACAAATGACCCCTATTTATAGTAGAGCATTTTTTTTGTAAGGAATAGTGAATGGAGGATGGATCACCCTATTATCCAATGGTTTTTGTCATGTATCCAAAGTCTCCTCTAGCCATTGACTTGGGTCAAACTTTGCAGGTTTAGGTCCTCTGATCTTTGGAGAAATCTTGACTCATTTGGACTGGCTTGTAACTGATCCATGCCACCTCTATGTATCATATAAATTCTTGATGCCAAATTTGAAACTCAAGGTTCATGTCATGATGATTTTGTACATGCCAAGTTGAATTCTTGACTCCTTGATCAAGTAACAAGTGAGTCATCAGAAGTTTTGTGTTTTTGGAAGATGACAAAGTTGGCAAAGTGGAAAAACTGGAAGGAGGAAATCGTATGGCACAAGTCATGTATCCATGTTGTTGTGTAGGCAGGGCGATAAATGCCATTTTGTGAGATCCATATAACTCATAGCTCAAATTGAATCATGGCAGGCACTTGTACTTTTTAGAAAGCCCATATATCATACTTCAACTTTGATGTTTAACTTTGGTCTTGAATCATCTTAGATCATGCTGGAAAATGCCACCAAAGTTGGATAAAACATGAGACAGATTTTGTCTCAAAATTTTCTAAGTGTTTGAAAAATGTCTATTTCTTAATTTTTGGGATTTTGATCAATCTATAACTCAAAATCTATAAAGATTTGGAATGAGGTGTAGTTGACATTCTTGTAGTATGTAATGAGAGCTTTCATTTGAGCTTTGGATGGAATAAAAAGGTTGTTTGGATCACAAGTTATGGTCTTGCAAAGTTGGGCAAAAATCACTTTTTCCATAACTTAGTGAAATTTTAAGTTTCTTAAGATTACCCCTTTTGCAAGTAATCTCATTTTTCTTGATTTTTATTGATGTATGATGCTCCAAACCATGAGTTAACATTGTTTTTGACTTAAAGAAGTCATGTTTATCAAGGAATCTCAAAAGTCAAACTTGATTTTGGGCACATTTGACTTTTTATCAGATAAATTTCAAACTTTGTGATCCTTGATGGAATCAAGTCCTTGGGCTAACTCAAACCTAATGGATGAATTCTATAGGTGTTTTAGAGTGTATTTAATCATTTCCTAAGGTTTGAGATCATGTCTTGGTCAAAAGTCAAAGGTATGGTTGACTTTTTCTCAGAAACCCTAGTTTGTGGTCCAAATGAATTTGAATCTTTATGTTGCTCATGAATCAAGTTCTTGGTGTCAATTTAAACTTGTGAAAGCGTCAATATAAGATATTTGAGGTCTTCAAAACATTTCTTGAGGTCTTGGCTCATGCCTTGCTCCAAAAGTCAACTTAGGGGTGAATTAGGTCAAGAAACCCTAATTCCTAATTTTTTATGAATGCATCCCCTAAGGCTATTTTGAACTCATGATTAGATCCATGAGGTCCCTTTGAGCTTCTTGAATCATGTTTTGAATTATTGGCTCATGCCCAGATGAAAATTTCCCTCTAGAAGCCTTGGTCGACTAACACCCTAATTTGGTGACACTGGTGATCTTGAGGCTTGATTAGCTTGAAATGTTGCATTCCTATGCTTGATTCTTGATGTGGAAGACCTATTGATCCTTCATGGATGTTGAAGAGGTTTGACAAGTTGAAGATCATGTCCATTCTTGATCGATCATTTGTCTAAGTACTCTGAGAGGGCTCAAAACCTTAACTCTTGATTGGTGAATGCTTAACAATATTTGAGAGGATTGATGATGAATGAAGGTATATCCATATTGTGGTGATGATTTGAATAATGATGGGAAATCTTGTGGTCAAAATTTAGGGTACGACATATGCCCCTATTTAATCTTCTTGGACCTGAAGGTGTGAATGGCGAAGGCGATTGGACATTCAAGGTAAAAGAGGATTAAATATCGCAATACCTGAAATTTTGATTGTGGTTGTGATTGGTAGCTATTTGATCATCCATCTTCTTTTGCTAAGTAATGTCACTTAGAAAAGAGAAAAATTTCCCCTCGATCCTGGCCTTCATCCATGGAACTGATCTTAGTTTCTTGTGAAATAAACTTCCCTTCGATCCTGGTCTTCAGCCATGGAACTGGTCTTAGTTTCTTTTTGAAATAAACTTCCCCTAAATCCTGGTCTTCATCCACGGAACTGGTCTTAGTTTCTGAAATAAAACTTCCCCTCGATACCGGTCTTCAGCCACGGAACTAGTCTTAGTTTTCTGAAATAAAAATTCCCCTCGATCCTGGTCTTCAGCCATGGAACTGGTCTTAGTTTCTTCTTGTCAAGTCCGTCTTTGACAAGGAATGCTATCTGTGGTGGTCTTCATCAAACTTCTCGCCGAGTTTTATTAGGGAGACGCAATTTGATGGAAAAAGATTTGATGTCAGACTTGTTGGGGAGAACCATTTGTCTGAACTATTGAGGTGTGAAAACTTCTCTTGTGGGAGATGCCATTTGTCGATCTGCTGGGGAAAAATAAGTCTCTTGAGAGATTGCTTTTTTCTTGGTGATAGAGATTTCTTTGGAGGATGTGACGTCCAAGAGTCTTTTGTTGGGAAGCTTTCGCTGGGGATTTTCTCTAATCCGGGGAAGCTAAATATCACTTTCAATGGCAAAGAGTGAAGTTCCCAAGGTGTATATCCAAATGTCTTCTAGTTTTTTTTTCAAAGATTTAATTTATCAAAGTGGTCAAGGACCAATTTCAATCCAGGAACAAACTAGAGTGAGACTGTTTAGACGATACTTTTCCTGACGAGGAAAGAATGCAAACTGGGATTTTATCCTATCCAAGTGTGGAAAGGAAAACCGACGAGTCTAACGGAGAGAAGACATTTGTCACTTGGGGACAAACGTGACTAGAGTGATTGAAATATGATGTGCAATATGAATATGAATATGAATAAATCATGCAGGATGTATGTATGAAGTACTGATGCTGACAAAACAGACATGACATACGGACTGACAATGAGTTTAAACTGGATACTCGACCATTCTGGGAGACGGGGGTATCTCTGGAGATATTTAAAGTTGTGCTTTTGTTTGGGCGGGGGGATTCCTACATTTGTTCTGATTTCTGGAGGTACAAACCTGCTAGGGATAGAAATTCGTTCTTGCTTTTCAAGGGTAGACTCTGCTGGGAAGAAAAACCAACAATTGGCTCTCAAGGGTAAGAACTCTATCGGGTGTGATAGATGGGTAATTCTATCTGAAGTAATGGATCCTTTATTCAGGGTGTACTGATTACAAGGAGTATTTTGATTCTGCATTTTGAGGTTTGATTACTTCCCGAGAAGCCGTCGATATTCCCTTTTGTGCTCAGTAATAAAAAAGAAATTTCCATCTTTATTTTAAAAGCAGAAGTAAAATTTTGAAAGCCCCGTTTTGAAAACAAAAGTAAATTCATTTTGTTTCAAAAATGTTAATCATATAAACATGTCATTTCGCAAAGCAGAATGAATGAGATTTGCAAACAAAAACACAAGGGCTCAAATTTTCATTAATAGAATGGTAATCAACCAAACGCATGATCCCATGGAGTATTACAAAGTTTAGAAAATTGTAATTTAAAGGGAAAGTGGCTACATTGAAACATAATGATAACTATCCTTCTACCAAATTTGAATTCTGAATATCTTTGAGCTTCTATCGAAGGTGACCTTGACTGAGGTTTTCCTGACAGATGACGTTGCCTCTGAGAAGCCAATCTTGTCGGATGCAGTTACTTGCCATGAATACCTAATTTTTGCCAATATCACCTTTTCAGGTTTTCAATCTATCGGGATGATTGTTGTTTATGTCTCTAATTTTTTCCTGGACCGCCCTCTCGGGTTTTTAGTCCAACGAGACATTTTTTTATTTAGGCGAAGTATTTCTTGACTACTTCAACATTTGTGTGGTAAGTGAATTCTTCTCCATCCATGGTTATGAGTCTCAGTGCACCGCCTGAAAAGGCTTGTTTAACAACGTAGGGGCCATCATAATTCGGAGTCCATTTGCCCCTAGAATCAGTGAGAAATGATTGTATCTTCTTAAGCACGAGGTCTCCTTCTCTGAAGACACGGGGTCAGACCTTTTTGTCAAACGCCTTCTTCATCCTTTATTGATATAACTGACCATGGCATAAAGCCGTCATTCTCTTTTCTTCGATTAGGTTCAGTTCATCGTATCTGCTTTGACACCATTCAGCTTCTCTTAGCTTGGCTTCCATCAATACTCTCATTGATGGGATCTCTACTTCTATGGGGAGCAATGCTTCCATGCCATATACTAAAGCAATGGGTTGCCATGTTGAAGTGCAGATGGATGTGCGATAACTGTGAAGAGAAAAGAGTAGCATCTCGTGCCAATCTTTGTAGGTTACAGCCATCTTTTGAATGATCTTCTTGATATTTTTTAGCTGCTTCTACCGCCCCATTCATCTTAGGCCGGTAGGGAGATGAATTATGGTGTTCAATCTTGAACTCAGCGCACAACTCTTTCATCATCTTGTTGTTCAGGTTTGATCAATTATCTGTAATGATTGGCTCAGAACACCATAACCACAGATGAGATTGTTCTTAATAAATCAGACCACTACTTGTCTAGTCACATTGGTGTATGATACCGCTTCAACCTATTTGGTCAAGTAATCAGTGGCTACTAGGATGAACCGATGTCCGTTGTCGATTTCCCATATAAAAAAAGGCCATGGAGAAGAAAGAACTTTGAGATGCGTTGGTGGCACATGGATTTTGTCGGCATATATCTAACACTTGTGACACTTCCTCATGTACTTGTAATAATCGGATTCCATTGTCAACCAATAATATCCTGCCCTCAGAATTTTTCTTGCTATTGTGTGTCCATTAGCATGAGTGCTAAAGGATCCTTCGTGAATCTTTTTCACTAACATGTTTGCTTCTGGTTTGTCTACGCATCTGAGAAAAACCATGTCGAAGTTTCTTTTGTAGAGTATATCATTGTTTAGGAAGAAGTTGCCAGCCAGTCTCCTGAGAGTCTTCCTATCTTTTCTTGATGCCCTAGGCGGGTATTCTTGTCTTTGAAGGAAGCATTTGATATCGTGGTACCATGGTTTGTTGTCTATGACTGCTTCAATCGCAAACACATAAGCAGGCTTGTCAAGGCGCATTATGTCAATCTTGGGTACGTCGTTCCAATGATTTACAGTAATCATGGAAGAGAGAGTAGCCAATGCATCTGCCATGTGGTTTTCTTCACGAGGAATATGATGAAACTCAATCTTATTGAAGAAAGGTAACAACCTCCTTGCGTAATCTTTGTAAGGAATCAATCCTGGTTGATATGTGTTCCACTCCCCTTTGATCTGATTTATAACCAGGGCTGAGTCTCCATACACATCCAAGTTATTTATCCTTAAATCGATAGCTTCTTCGAGACCCATGATGCAAGCTTCGTATTCAGCTTCATTGTTTGTGCATTTGTACGCCAATCTGGCGGCAAAAGGAATATGGGTACCCTGAGGTGTTACAATGAATGCCCCAATTCCATTTCCATAAGCGTTGACAGCTCCGTCAAATATTAGTCCCCGTTGGGAATCTTTCATTTTAGGTACATGACATCCTCGTCCGAGAAGTCAAATTTGACTGACTCCTGATCGTCAATCGGTTGATGAGCCAAATGATCGGCTAAAATACTTCCTTTGACAGCTTTTTGAGCATGATACTCGATGTCGTATTCTGATAACAACAGCTGCCAACGGGCAATCCTTCTTGTGAGAGTAGGATTTTCAAAGACGTACTTGATCGGATCCATTTCATAGATTAACCAAGTAGTGTGACAAATCATGTATTGGCAAAGACGCTTAGCTTCCCAAGCCAGAACGCAACAAGTTTTCTCGAGCATAGTGTATCGAGTTTCACAGTCCGTGAACTTCTTGCTTAGGTAATAAATAGCAGACTCTTTTCTTTTTGTCTCATCTTGTTGGCCAAGCACACAACCCATAGAGTCTTCCAAGATTGTTAAGTAGATGATCAGTGTTCTTCCTTCCACCAGGGGAGATAGAATCGGTGGATTCAACATATATTCTTTGATGTTGTCGAAAGCCTTTTGGCAGTCTTCTGTCCATATACAACTTTGATTCTTTCTAAGTAGTTTGAAGATCGGCGCGCATGTCACGATCATGAGGGATATGAAACTTGAGATGTAATTGAGACGTCCCAAAAATCCTCTTACTTTCTTTTCAGTCTTCGGAGAAGGCATTTATTGAATGGCCTTAACTTTGTCGGGATCGACCTCAATTCCCTTTTGGCTGACGATGAATCCCAAAAGCTTTCCCGAGCGTACACCGAATGTACATTTGTTGGGACTCAAGCAGAGTTTGTATTTTCTCAGACGCTCAAATAACTTTGATAAGTGTTCCACATATCTTCTTCTATTTTAGATTTAGCAGTCATGTCATCGACGTACACTTCAATCTCTTTGTGCATCATGTCGTGAAACAGGGTTGTCATGGCCCTTTGATAAGTTGTCCATGTGTTCTTCAGACCGGACGACATTACCTGTAATAAAAGATGCCCCATGGGGTGATGAATGAAGTTTTTTCCATGTCTTTTGGCGCCATTCTAATTTGATTATAGCCCGAGAATCCATCCATGAAGGAGAATACTTTGAATTTTGTTGTGCTGTCAACTAGCATGTCTATGTGTGGTAGGGGAAAATCATCCTTTGGACTTTCTTTGTTTAAATCCCTGTAGTCTACACACATTATGATTTTCCCGTCCTTCTTTAGAACTAGTACTATGTTGGCTAGCCATTGAGAATATTCTGAGGTGGCAAGGAAACCTGCGTCGATTTATTTCTGCACTTCCTCCTTAATTTTGATGGCCATATCTGGATGAGTCCTTCTCAGTTTTTGTTTGACTGGCTGACATTTTGGTTTCAGTGGTAAGTGATGTTACACGATGTCGGTATCCAACCCTGACATGTCTTGGTAGGACCAAGCAAACACATCTGGAAATTCTTTTAGCAATTATATCAAGTTTTCTTTGACAGTTGGGCTGAGCAGTGCTTCGATTTTAACTTCTTTTCTCTCTTCTTCTGAACCTAAATTGTCCATTTCAAATGGTTCTTTGTAAGGTTGAATTAACCTTTCCTCTTGTATGAGTAATCGAAAAATCTCTTCTGGAATCTCTTTGTCCTCTTCTTCTCCAGCTTCAAATACCGGGAATTCAAAGTTGGGAGAAGACATTGGATCATATATTTCAATGGGGTTTAAAACAAGTAATCTGCACGACGTGATGATTCCTTTTCTTAGAAAAGACAGAGAGAATGCAAAAGTGTGTGCAGTGTATTTTTTTTGGAAAACGTTTGTTTAAATTTTGGGTTGTTTTCTTAGGGTTACCATTTTCTGAAAAAGAGAAAAATGAAAATAGAAATAAAATGCAGGAATTCATAATGACATTATTTATTCATGATTTGTCAATTCTTGAAACACAACCCTATAAAACAAAACTCTATCGCTTTGGGCAAAGTGAAGAGGGACATTTACAGAAAAGTAAGCCTTATAAAACATATATTTCACCCGGGCAAAGTGAAAGGTTAAAACAAAGATGCGGAAATTACTTTGATTTATGAATGATATTCGGGACATCGACCGTAACCCAATGGCGACAAACTCCTCTGTGGATTACAAAGTCCGGTACTTTCCTTCTCAGTTTATCTTCAATAACAACACTGATTTCGGCCGGAGTGGGATTATTGGAGTCTTCTTCCCATGCAGAGTTATCATAAGAGGACTCTTCTGTTGCATCTTCCA
Organism: Lathyrus tuberosus; assembly: GCA_022829125.1. Lineage (NCBI taxonomy): Eukaryota > Viridiplantae > Streptophyta > Magnoliopsida > Fabales > Fabaceae > Lathyrus > Lathyrus tuberosus. Next base: position 1,144,891 of record JALAZF010000380.1, read on the forward strand.
TATTATTTTCACTCTCAAAAGGATCTCCTCATCCAGTTGGCAGGATGTCCTTGTATCTGATGCGAGAGCTTTCGTGAGCAGTGTATTTGGCTAGAAAGTCGTACTTGCCACTTGGATACCCCAAGGTATCCCAGGTTTCTGTGGGAATAGATGAGTCATCTTCTTCAATGACGTTGATCTCAGGAAATGCATAGTTGATAAATTCTTGTCTTGTGATCCTTGCAAATTCATCAACATGGTGTTGGACATTTTCAGAATGTTTAGGGTAAGGATTCCATGATTCTGAGAGAACAGGCGTATTCTTTTCAAGATCATTTAGCATATATACGTTATCCGGCTGACTCTTTTGCCCCAAGTTTTCCATGCAAGGCTTCCAGATAGGTAAATCATCCAGGGGATCATAAGAATCATAGTCAAAGTTGTCTTTCATCAGAGTGTCTTCCTTTAATGAGTTGGGTGGAGCAAGGCATTCTTCGGGATCACAATCTCCATAGATCATTCTAACATCTGATCTCGGTATATATCTGGGTTTTTGCTTCGGAGAACAGAATGACATGTATGTTTCCCCCTGAGATATATAACCTTCATCGATGAGATAGGATTTCCACTCTTCATCCGTATAAGAAGAGTTGTTTTCCTCGATGGTGTGGACTTCTTGAGATACTAGGTGGAGGAAGCCTCCACTGTGAAAGAAATCCTGAATGGGACGAAAACTTTCATCCTTCTTTGTATTTTGGGTACATGATGTAGAAAAACCAAGACCTTTTCTTGTTTTGTTATCAGCAGGAATTATAATATATCTCCATCCTTTTATGTCATCACTCCCCGTTACTTTGAGAGCGTCTTTGTACGACGAAATCGATGTTCCTCTTTCTTGGTGATTCTCATTGTTCATCGAGAGTGCTTGAAATTGAGTTCCAATGACCCCCTTTGGTTCTACGCAGGAGAATGAGGATAAGTTGCTCACGAATAAAGCTTGTTCTCCGCATACCGTGACTAATTTTTCGTTTTTGACAAACTTTAGCTTCTGGTGAAGTGTCGAAGTGACTGCCCCGACCTCGTGTATCCCAGGTCTTCCTAATAAACAGTTGTATGCTGCTCGGATGTCCATGACCTGGAAAGTGACTTGGAAAGTATGAGGAGCAATGGTTATGGGAAGACCGACTTCGCCGATAACAGTTTTTTGGGATCCGTCAAAGGCTTTGAGGATAATCTCACTGCCTCTCATCGGAGTTCCTTGAAAAGATAGTCGTACCAAAGTTGACATTGGCATGACGTTCAATGATGAACCTGTGTCTACCAGTACGCTGGCTAAAGCATCATCCTGACAATTGACTGTGATATTGAGTGCCATATTATGGTTCTTACCTTCCTCTGGAAGCTCTTCATCACTGAAACTCAAATTGTTGCAGGAAGTGATGTTGGAGATGATGCTATCAAACTAACCTACTGTCACATCTGGTTCTACAAAGGCTTATTCTAAAACCTTCTGCAGAGTTTCTTTGTGAGCTTCTGAATTAAGCTGGAGAGATAACACTGAGATTCGAGATGGAGTTTACAACAACTGATCCACGATGTTATACTCGCTTTTCTGGATGAGTTTTATCATTTCATCATTGTTCTTTACAGGTTCCGTGTTGCTGGATTGACCGGTTTGTTGGCTAGGAAACTCGGCTTGAGGTTCCTTTTCTTTTGTAGGCTCTTCAACTCCTTTATTAAAGATCTGACCGCTCCAGGTAACCCGACTGATGTTAGCAATGTTTACAATGGATGGCAGTGGAATTTCTTTTCCATTTTCTATGGTTATCGCACCGTACTTATATGGAATAGCCTTCTCTGACTTGTATGGTATCGGACCTGGCAGGTAGATGACCACAAGGGCTTTTTGGGTCTTTTGACCGTCATAAGCAACCTCGATTGGATCCAGATTGGGAACATTGGAAAATTTTCTACTGTTAAGAGGGATTTTTGAGTCATTGAGCAGAGGAATTATGGTGAAAACATCCTTGGTAATTCCATGATCGACAGGTTCTTTTCTATTTTGAACAGGGAGGCAACCTTGTATCATGTTGATTGATTGAGAATCCAAGCATGGTTGAGTTTCCTTTCAGTCTAACTGATGCTGGAGGGATGCTTGTACGAGGTAGTACCCTTGATTATTTTTTGAACATATTCCACAACGCTCATAATTATGAGGCGGTACCCGACCGTACCCACTTTGTATACAGTACATTCTTACCAGATCTGTTTCTAGCAAGTGGATGTCACAGCTTTAATGTCTATCAGGATTTCCATTAGTTATGCTAACTTGACACGTGTTTTCATCCCGGGAGATGGGAAACCACCAGTGGTCTAATAGATGCCGGAGAGTTCTTTGTACAAGTGCACAACCTTGATCGTTTTCGGAGCTATCTTTGCAGTCCTGATAATTGTGTGAGGATAAAAAACCGAGCCTGACTTGCTTGGCATGCAATTCTATCAAGCTGATATTCATTACACAAATGTAGAAGATTTGAACCATGTTAACTTGATGATCATCCCTTTCATAGTAGTCTTGGATCCATCCGAGATCCATTTGACGTTGGAGAGCCTCTTGTACAAAAGAACATCCCTGATTGTCCTTTGAGAAAATTTGGCAAGCGCGGTAGTCATGCAATAGCAAGTTATAATACTGACTTTGTCTTGAATGCATTTCCACTAAATTGACGTTCATTGTACAAATGTCATGGTTTTGAACAATGTTTGGATGTGCATGGTCCATGTTTACTTCACGAATCCAGTGATCCTGGATCCAACCTAGATTCATTTGTTCTTGAAGGGCTACCTGTACTATCGTACATCCTTGATTGTTCTTGGAATAGATATCACACTGATGATAGTTGTGAGATGGTACATGACCGTACCCGCTCTGTCTGCAATGCATTTTCACCAGATTTGTTCCTAGTAAGCGTACATTGTGAATTTGGTAACTGCTGCCAGGTTCTCCTTCTATCAAATTCACCGTAGTCTTCTCATGCTGCGGTAATGGGTTCGTTTAAATGTTTGGATTAATATCTTTGAAAGATAAAACCCCATTCATGACGAGCTTCTGTACATCAGATTTAAAGCTGAGATAATTCTTAATGTTATGTCCTGATCCCCCTTGATGGTAAGGGCAAGTTTGATCTGCTTTGAACCAAAAGGGTGGATTTTCTTGTGATCGTGTAGTACGATTATTATTATTATACTACGGGCGAGCCTGCTGAAGAGGTTGTTGCTGCCTTTGCTGATACTGTTGTTGACTTGGTTGGCTATGAGCATCCTAAGGTTAATATGTAGGAGCGACGTTAGGTTGATAGCGGGAGTTACTGCTGCTACCGGTTGATACCTTCACCTTTGCTTTCCTAGAGAGATATTACTGATATCTTGCTCTTTCTTCTTTTGGAAAGTACTACCATATCTTTTAGTATGGCTGGATGGCTCTGCATCTTTGACTAATCGTCCTTCTTGGATGGCTTCCTCAAGGCGTACCTCCATGTTCACCATTTCAGTGAAGTCACTTGGTGCACTGGCAACCATTCGGTCGTAATAAAATGAGCTTAATGTTTTCAGGAAGATTTTTGTCATTTCCTTTTCCTCGAGAGGAGGACAAATCTGGGCGGCGATTTCACGCCATCTCTGGGCATACTCCTTAAAGGTTTCTTTATCCCTTTGGGACATGGCTCTGAGTTGATCTCTATCGGGTGCCATGTCCAAATTATACTTGTATTATTGAACAAAAGCTGCCCCAAGATCTCTGAAAGTACTGATCTTGGTACGGTTTAAACCCCATGTACCATTTGAGTGTGACACTAGTTAAGCTGTCTTGGAAGTAATGGATTAGTAGCTGCTGGTTTTCTGTCTGGGTAGACATTTTCCGAGCGTACATTACCAAATGACTTTGAGGGAAAGAGTTGCCTTTGTATTTTTCAAAGTTAAGCACCTTGAATTTGTGTGGTATCTTTACATTAAGGACCAAACAGAGGTCAACGGCGTCCTAGCCAAACAAGTCCTGTCCACGAATGGCATGTAGTTCCTTTTGCATTTCCAAGAACTGTTCCTGGAATTCATTCATCCTTTCGTATACTTCTTCGTTTCTGCCAGAAGTGGCCTGCAAAATTTATTCTTCTGAACTAGTGTGTACCACTGATTATGGTATAAACATTATGGTGGTAACTCTTGGCACTTCAATGACCTGAAGTTTGTAACCTTCAGGAGTTTCAGTTGTAACCCTTGCATCTTCATTTACCTGAAGTCTGTAACCTTCAGGTCTGGCGGTTCCTGTTATAGCTTTCGGGTCTTCAGTGACCGGAGTTATATATCCTTCAGGTATAAAATTGAGAGGCATGCCCCAAGGGAACCCTTTAGGCACGGTGTATTGAGGATGACTGCCAGGTGTCTCGAATGCTGGTGTAGACGTAATCTCCGAGATCACAGTCCTTTGATGTTGTTGCTCCTAGGCTGCTGCCAGGGATTCTATGGTGTTGTGGAGTTTCTCCAAACACTCCTTTAGAGCGTTAATTTTTTCTCTCAACTCTCTGTTCTCTTCTTCGAGATCGTCCATTTTCTTTTGTAGATTGGCCCGAGTATTGTACCAATGAGACAATTTGACTCTAGAGTGTGACACATGTGTGAGACTCAAATGGCAAAGATGTGTTATATGAGAATGATGAATGATATGCAAGGATGAGAAAGATTATTTTTAGTTTTTGTTTTCAAAAAAAAACTTTTAACAATTAAATTGCAAATATCATACAACGGGGGAGACCCTTTTATTGAATTGGAAAGATTATAGTATTTTACAGGGAAAAGTACAGTATTTTACAAAGTGCGAGAAAATTAGGCTTATGGATCCTGAGTTTTCTCTAAGGAGAGCTCAGATACTGGTTCCTGAATTTTTATTTTCTTTGATCCAGTCCCTTCAACCGTTGTCAGGTCGATGATCCTTTGCCAAGTGAAAGGAGAGAGTAAATTTTTTCGTTCCTCCTGACTTTCTATAGCATACTGCCCTAATATCTCAATCAGAGCATCCTTTTCCCTCAATAGTTCTTGGATCTTTTTGCACTCCAAATTAATAATCTGGTACTTGCTCTTCCAAGAGTTCTTCTCAAGTTGAACTTTCTTAAGAGCGATCTAGAGTTTCTCTGCATCAAACATGAAGTAAAGGACATATTCCATCAAGGGAAAAACTTCTCAACGAGGGTAAGGCATCTTCAGCTTGAAGGCCCTAGTTTGAACCCAATGGATATAAGGGTCTATAGAAATGCAATTTGGCCTTTCTAGTGACTCTCTCTCCTTCCTGTGAACATGTTTCCAAGCATGCACTATTTCTTTCTTTAGTGCCCTGTCATTTTCTCCTTCCTTGAAGAAAAGACCTTTCAGATGAATCTTATGTGGGATATTCTTCATCGGGTATCCAAGTTGACGGCGAGCCAAAATTAGATGGTAGCTGATTCCTCCCCTAGTGCCAATGAGGGGTACATTGGAGAAATTTCCACATTTGTCGATGATTTTTATTCCTTCATAAATCCAATTGTACCAATCTATGTCAGAATTGGTAAGAGACATAATCTTCTATGACCATCGCAGATTACTCTTATGATCCCAAAAAGCAGCAGACTTGGGTAAGTGGGAAATAAACCATTTGTAGAGTAATGGTACACAGCATTTGATCATCCCTTCACTGTACAAATTCCTTAAGTGTTCAGAATGATAGGCATCCGCGAGCAGGGTTGGGACTGGGTTCCCAATTAGAAATAACTTAAAAGCATTGGTGTCGACGAATTTGTCAATGTTGAGAAAGAGGAATAATCCATATATGAGCAGAACAAATACATCCTCAAAAGTGGTTACATTCCCTATACTGGCAAAGTATAGAGCTTTCTCCATCAAGAATTTAGCTGGTAAACCTTGTATTCCTCCCTTAGTGGTCATGTGAGTCCTGATATTTGACTCCTCTAATGAGATTTCTCTTGTAATGGCTTGATCTTTTGGAATTTCTTCCAGTCCAGAAAATGGATCTTGATCAGTGATAGGTAAATCAATCATGTGTGAGTACTCTTCCAGAGTTGGTGTGAGCTGATAATCCAGGAATATGAAGCAGTGGTACACTGGATCATAGAACTGAACCAGTGTAGATAGGACTCCTTCAATCATGTTGACTTTCAAAAGAGACAACGGTCCTCCGTGCTTAGCTTTGAAAGCTTCGGGATTAGTACTCATTCATCCCAATTTCCTTAGGTCCTCCAGTTTTGGAACCTTGAAGGTGTACTTGTGCGTTTTTCTTCTACCGAAATCCATAAAGCAACTTCTGATATTTTCAATTATTGTTTCAGTTCTTTTTAGAAAAAAGATTTTTTTTCTTGTTTAAAAAGAGTTTTTTAATGAACGCATGGATGCATGAATGCAGCAAACAAACACATTTGAAAACATGGGTTTAAGGGTTCATCGTCATGAGCATGGAGTCATGGATCTACCCATCCCCAAGATGTGTACTAGAGGTTAAATTTTGTACCTATAGAACGAGTTCTAACAAAGGTTCCTAAAATCATTGACCCCTCTTAAGGATATTAACAGCAAACCGACTGACTCATGAGAGCCGTAATATCCCCAGATGAATCTCCTTTGAGTGTAGTATCGCGTATCAACTATTCCCGATAGTCACCGCACTACCTAATGGTCAAATGGTTAAATGTTCACTAATCCTCAGTTTCAAGGGTACCTAATGGGAAAAACAATGCTTTCACGACCTGTTCTTTCAATATTAGCAATTCCACGAAGGCACCTCTACTGATTCGGTGGACTCTCAAGTTAGCTTGGTCGAGATTTACTCCCTATAAGCCTCCCTGAATACGCCACCACTTATCTTAATGTTCTCTCGGACTTACCACATGCGTATTAATCGCATTCCCAGATAACAGTAATTTAAACAGATATATCAAGTAATATGATATCATATGATATATAAAACGAGAAAGCAAGTAAAATAGCAGAAAAATAAATGAAAAGCACGACCTAGATCTCTTAGGAAATCTAACTCATAAAAATCCCCAGCAGAGTCGCCATTTTTCTGTAGTGTCGGTTTTTTGGGGACGCGACCACCTACTGCATTTTGGTGCTACTTTTTGATTTCTGTATTTATCCTATGAAGCTTGAAAGGAAGGGGAAGATATCATAAACTAAACCTGCACGCAAGTGTATCTATAGTATTCTAAGAGATCGGGGATCGGGGTCTAGTTATACAAAGGGAAGCTATTAACACCCATAGTATCTATAGTAATCTATAGTAACCTACTTTTGCATGTATTTCTACTATTTTAAATGGTTTCTTAGGTTTATCTGCTGTGGATTGGGAAAGTCTATCCTTTGGGATTGTTGAGAGAATGTTTTTGTTGTTTTGGGGTTTTCTATTGTTTTGGGGAAAGTACTGGACCTAGAATTTTTTATTTGTGTGCTCGCTAAGATTTCGCAATCTTATGCCTACGTATTCCCGTAAAGAGATTCGGGGAAATCATAGAAATCATAGTTCCTCCTATTTCTATGGGAGGAAATTTAGTTGGTGTCTTGTTCAAAGCCCAAGATTGAAGCTAATGGAGTATTTGTGTCTTGCTCAAAGCCCAATATTGAAGCTAAAAGTTTGTTTATGTCTTGTTTAAAGCCCAAGATTGAAGCTAAAAGTTTGACTGAGAGAGAATTTGTTATCTCTAAAGGAAGATATCTCACCTACTCATCACAAATGTTGGGTAATTGATTATAAGGGAAATTACTTTAACTGGGATGTATGGGATCCAGCAATGCCATAATTTCCTTTATAAGAGAGATATCATGAAGGAAGAAGCTTTAACTCAGTGTAGAGCAATGCCACTTTTCCTTATGATTATTTCATGCTAAGAGAGAGACATTGGCTTGGATGTGAGAAATCCAGAGGCTTGTCACTTACAGCAGTTAGATGAAAGAGCAATTTCAACCATGATAAGAGAGGGACAGTGACTTGGATTCTGAATCAACAAGTGTGCCACTTACAGCAGTTATCTGGAAAGAGATTTTTTTATTATTTGTTTTGATATGTGATGTACAGAGAAAATGTATTCCTACAGAGAGAACTCTTGGTCTCATCTGAGAGGGTGTTGATTTTTGTGTGCCTTGTTTAAAGCCCAAGGTTGATGCTAAAGGAAATTGACTCCAATGGGGAGTTTTATTTGGGTATCTTGTTTGAAGCCCAAGATGATGAAGCTAAAAAATTTGAGTATGACTTTAAAGAAGATTAAATTAACTAGGGAAGTATGATATATGTCTTGTATGAAGCCCAAGATTGAGTCTGACAGGGGGAATTCTTATATGAAGCCTAAGAGGAGGCTGACTCTTGTTGAGGATTCTTGAAATCCAGGAGAAGGGTTGAATTGTATTAGGAATTCAAAAATAGAAACTATCTTTTGCTAGGGAATCAAGGAAGAGTTAAATTATCAAATGCCATGAGGCTTTGATCCCTCTAAGGATTTGTTGATGGTAACCTGACCCTGATTGGGATGTTTAAGGTGAAAGTTAAGCCTTGTTGGGAGGGGGGGTCTGAGGGTCTTGGTGAGAATTCCAAAGAGAGACCATGATAATGAGATTATCTAAGTCTACTTGTATGAAATCCAAGATGAAGCTGAGGATATCCAGGTCTCTTTAAGAAGTGATAAGCCCTGGTGTAGAGAGATCTTTGTATGATGCCCAAGAGGAGGTTGAGGGTGTGAAGATCAATCCTTTGATGATGGGATGTTCTGTAATTTTGACTCTCTTGGGGATTGAACTACCAGAGATGACTAATTTCTATCCTATGCTTTAAGGAAGCCTTTGGGTCCTTGTACTAAGCCCAAGAGGAGGTTGGGGAACTTCTAAGAAGCCTGGTGGTCCTTATACTAAGCCCAAGAGGAGGCTGGGGAACTTTTAAGAAGCCTATTGGTCTAAGCCTAAGAAAAGTTCAAGAAAGGTTTCACTGGGAATAATCCTTTCTTTGTTGAACAATTCAAAGGTTTGAAGAAATCCAAAAGAGGTTTCACCGGGAATCAATCCTCTCTGAGGAAATGAATTTCTTATATATATATCTATATATATATATATATTTTTTTTTTTTTTTTTCTAAGTTTTGACAGTCTTGAGAAAAGTTTCATCGGGAATAATGCATTTCTCTGTTCCATATTGAATAAAGCCCAAGAGGAGGCAGACTGTATTGAGGGAAATTTCCTATGAGGGAACTAGTTTTGAGTAAGTGTTAGGTGCTAAATTGTGTTAATATTTAGTATAGTTTTTGGCACCTTTTTGTAATCTTTATTTGACAATCAATGCCTTTTCCCATTGTTTCCGGTTAATAACCACAGTATAGTTAATTACATTATTTAACTTATCTATTTAACTTTTGTGTTTTAATTGAAGGTTTTTACATGGAAAGGTGTAGATTGGAGCAAGGAAGGCTCCCTATAAGCAGTTTTTGGAAAAAATGATTTTTGAAGCATGCTTGGAGCCTGCTCCGCGCGCTTCTAGCGCGGTGATGAAGCTAATTACATAGAGTTGCCCGCTGAGCGCAGTGCTGAGCCCGCTTAGCACGATGTTAGGTCGGTTTGCAGTTAATGAGGTCGCGCTTAGCGCACTTTGCGATCCTCTGCCCCCTTATAAATAGAATTTTCTGTATTTTCTTGGGATCCTTGATATATTTCAGAGCAAAATACATTGTAACACTGTAGCATTCTATTTTGGAAGATTGGAAGCATCATTCGTCAAGAGATCGTCATTAATGCTTGATATTCATCTTCATCTTCGTGATTGTTTAGCTTCCATGACAATGGAGAGCTAATTTTCCTTTTATGTCAAGGTTAGAAGGTAGACAAACCTTTCTTTTGTATGTATAGGTATTGATTCTAGCTTATGAACTCTTGGATGATGAAAAACTTTGTTTATATGGTTTATTCTTTGTGTTGGTTCATGATTGAGAAATGTGTTCTTACACTTTACCTAAGTTTTTCATCCATCAATGTGCATTGGCTAGAGATAGTAATGTGTCTTGATGTTCATAAATATTGAACTTAAATGTTGTCATTTTGATAGTTTGAGTGAGAGATCATCAAAGGATTAAAATGGTAAAACTCACAATATGTGTTAGAGATAAACATATTGGGAGGATATGTGATTACATTTACTGTCTAAACGAATTCATTCGCTTTGTCGATTTTATCCTGCAAAATGGTTTGTCGAACCCTAATCTTGACGTGCTTTTTATAAATCGTTAAAACAAGTCTTTTTACCGCTATTACTTCAATTCGAATGCAAGTGTTCCGACTAAAAACAACCAAAACCCTTTGTTACTTTGAAGTTTAAAATGTATACAACTGTAGAACGGTTGCGATATCACCGAACAATCTCTGTGGATCGATAACAAAACCCTAACTCTATTTGTATTTCAACATATTGGCGCCGTTGCCGGGGTTTGTTAATTGATATTACAAGCATTGCAATAGTTGTGAAGTTTTAGACTTGTTAAAAAATTTCTTGTGCTTGTTGATTTGTTTTGTTTAGTGTGCAGACTTTGTTTATGCGAGGGCAACTACCGGCGGACCAACTTCTATTCGATCCGAGATTGAAAGAACCGCTCGTAGACTCAATAGCAGAACTAGACGGAGGAGGCAACTAGATAGACAAAGGTAAGAACAAGGAGAAATTTCGATTTCTACACCACCACCAATTCCACAGTTCACGCCAATCATGGATCCACCACCACCACCCGCTTCCACACCATGTGTAAATAGCCCACGTCACACCGCTCAGTTACTAACAATAATCAAGGAAGGCAAGCTGAGATGAAAACCGGAACTTTGAACTTGTTGTATGGAAGTCCGTTCACGGGAATGGATCATGAAGACCCTTTCGCTTTTCTCACCAAATTTTATGAGATACCGTTAGCGGTCGGAGTCGATCAAGCGCAAGAGTTACCTCTTTTCAAGAGACTATTTCCTCATGCTTTGCTTGGCAAGGCTAAGGATTGGTATCTTGATCAAACTCCCACTGTGATGATCGATTGGAACGTTTTGGAGGAAAAATTTATAGAACGGTTCTTTTCTCAGAACCATTTTATGGAGTAAAAAACTGCAATTTCTGTGTTCTCTCAGGGCACTAGTGAATCTCTGAATGAAGCATGGGAAAGATTCAAATCCATGCTTCGCAAATTCAAAGGCCATGGGTTTGACGAGTTAACACAAATTCACATCTTCAAGAATGGTCTCCAACCAAATTGTAAGACATTATTGGATGCCACTTATGGAGGATCTTTGTTATCAAAGAGTGCCGAAGAAGCTACGGATATCATCAATAGAATGGCTCCCAATGATCTTCAAAGTCAAAGCCGTAACAACTCGCAAAAGAAGCCCGGGGTACTTGAATTGGGAACTAATGATGCAATCCTTGCACAAAACAAGCTTATATCTCAACAAGTGGAACTTTTGACTCAACAAATTAAGGAATTGAAGGAACCTAGCAAGAGTAAACAAGTTGCTTGTTGTGAACTTTGCAAAGGAGAGCATGACACCGGATTTTATCCTCCTCCAGGATTTGAAGAAGTGAACTACATGAATAATCAACGAGACTATCAAGGAAGACAACAACAACAACCTTATCAACAACAACAACACAATCCTCAACAACATTACCAAGGCAATCAAGGATATCCACCGAGGGCGAACTATCAACATAATCAAGGTTATGGTGGCGGTTCTTCAAACCGGCAAAATCCTTATCAACCTCCACCACCTCCGGTTGCTAGCTCTAAGTTGGAAGACACTTTGACTCAATTCATGCAAATGTCTATGGCCAATCAAAAGAGTAGTGATGCGGCGATAAAGAATCTAGAAAATCAAGTGGGGCAACTTGCCAAGCAACTTGCCGAGCAACAATCGGGTCCTTCATTCTCCGCAAATACTCAAGTGAATCCTAAGGAGCATTGCAAGGCAATCGTTACTAGAAGTGGGAAAGAGTTGGTAAAAGAAAATGAGAAAAAGGTGGAGGAAGAAAAAATTGATGGTATTGTGGAGGAGGATAGTGATGAGGAAGTGGTTGAAAATAAAATTGAAAATGAAGGTGTAGTTGAAAAGAAAGATGGTGAAATAGTTGAAGTTGAAAATAAGAGTGGTGAGGAGTTGAAGAAAAAGGAGAGACTTAGTGAGCACTATTCCGATCCAACATTTACCATATCCCCATGCTCCTTCAAAGAAAGAAAATGAACAGCATTACGCTCGTTTCATGGATATTTTTAAACAGTTGCAAATTAACATTCCTTTTGCCGAAGCTTTGGAGCAAATGCCAAAATATGCTAAGTTTATGAAAGACACTCTCACAAAGAAGCGGAGGTATTTGAAACCGGAAACTATTATCCTTGACGCAAGTTGTAGTGTCATCATCCAAAGAACTCTCCCGAAAAAAAAAGTTGACCCGGGGCGTGTTACTTTGCCGGTAACAATTGGTGATGTCTATGTTGGCAAAGGCCTAATCGATTTGGGCTCAAGCATTAATCTAATTCCTTTGTCCATTGTAAAGAGGCTTGGGAACATTGAGATGAAAGCCATTCAGATGACGTTACAACTTATCCTCATGGGTTGGCTCAAGATGTCTTGGTAAAAGATGACAAGTTTTTCTTTCCGGTTAATTTCGTTGTTATCGATATGGAGGAAGATGAGGATGCGCCTTTAATTCTTGGGTGACCTTTCATGAAAACTGCACGAATGATGATTGATGTGGATGACGGTTTAATGAAAGTGAGGGTTCAAAACGAAGAAGTTTTCTTTGATCTTTTTGAAGCAATGAAACATTCTCGAGACAAGCATGATAGTTTTCGTATCGATGCAATTGAAGAAGCAACTTTAGAGGTTTCAAAGCATGTTCATATATTATCTCCTTTGGAAATGGCTCTTGATGAATCTTTTGAGGTGTTTTCCGATGAAGAAGAAAGAGCTCTTGAAGAATGTTTAAAAGAGCTTGAATCTCTCAAAGAGTTGCAACCGTGGGAAGTAGAAACGGAAGAGTTAAAGAAGGATGTGAAAGATGAGAAGTCACCACTTGAATTAAAGGTCTTGCCTTCCAATTTAAAATATGCATTTCTTGATGACGGTGGTAACAAGCCGGTTATCATTAGCAACGTTTTGTCCAAAAACGAGGAAGACCATTTAATCCAAGTTTTGAAGAAATATCAAGATGCAATAGGTTGGGTTCTTTCCGATCTTAAGGGAATTAGTCCATCTTATTGTATGCACAAGATTCTTATGGAAGAAGATTTCAAGGCGGTTGCTCAACCACAACGCCGCTTGAACCCAACTATGAAAGAGGTGGTTAGGAAAGAAGTTGTGAAGCTTTTGGATGCAGGAATGATCTACCCAATCTCTGATAGTCCATGGGTAAGCCCCGTGCACATTGTTCCTAAAAAGGGTGGCATGACCGTTATCCGAAACGATAAGAATGAGTTAATCCCAACAAAGATTGTGACGGGGTGGAGAATGTGCATTGATTATAGAAGGTTGAACACCGCAACTAGAAAAGACCATTTTCCACTTCCATTCATGGACCAAATGCTCGAGAGGTTATCCGGGCAGCAATTCTATTGTTTCTTGGACGGATATTCAGGGTATAATCAAATTGCGGTTGACCCGGCGGATCACGAGAAGACGGCTTTTACTTGTCCCTCTGGCATTTTCGCCTATCGAAAGATGCCTTTTGGTTTATGTAATGCGCCGACAACTTTCCAAAGGTGTGTTCAAGCTATCTTCTCCGACCTCATAGAAAAGACAATGGAGGTGTTTATGGATGATTTTTCCGTGTTTGGAGCATCTTTTGACTTGTGTTCGAAGAATTTGGAAACCGTCCTTGATAGGTGTGTTAAGACAAACTTGGTGTTGAATTGGGAGAAGTGTAACTTTATGGTGACGGAGGGAATTGTGCTTGGCCATAAAGTTTCTTCCAAAGGCCTTGAAGTAGATCAAGCAAAGATTGAAGTAATTGAAAAGTTGCCTCCTCCTACCAACGTCAAAGGAATCAGAAGCTTCTTGGGGCATGCGGGATTCTATAGGCGTTTCATCAAAGATTTTGCAAAGGTAGCAAGGCCATTGAGCAACTTGCTCAACAAAGATCAGGTATTTCTCTTTGACAATGAATGTCTTATTGCTTTCCAAATTTTGAAAGAAAAACTAATTACCGCTCCAATAATCATCGCACCAAATTGGACTTTAAATTTTGAACTAATGTGCGATGCGAGTGATTATGTCGTTGGAGCGGTGTTAGGTCAAAGGAAGGACAAAACTTTTCATGCTATACATTACGCAAGCAAGGTATTAAATGAGGCGCAAGTAAATTATGCCACAACCGAAAAAGAATTTTTTGCGATTGTATACGCACTTGAGAAGTTTCGTTCTTACCTAATAGGGTCAAAAGTGGTTGTCTACACGGATCATTCGACTATAAAATATCTGCTCACTAAACCGGATTCGAAGCAAAGGCTCATCCGTTGGATCCTTTTGCTTTAAGAGTTTGATTTGGAAATAAAGGATAAAAAGGGTTCAGAGAATTTAGTGGCGGATCATTTGTCCCGTTTGATTAACGTGGAGGTAACCAAAGCTGAAAAAGAAATCCAAGAGGAATTTCCCGATGAAAAATTGTTTAAAGTCCAAGTTAGGCCTTGGTTTACGGATTTTGCTAACCACAAAGCAACCGGTTGGGTGCCCCAAGACCTAACTTGGAACCAAAAAAGGAAGTTCCTGTCGGATGCAAATTACTATGTGTGGGATGACCCGTATTTGTTCAAATTAGGAGGTGACAACCTTTTAAGAAGGTGTGTCACGAGTGAAGAAGCTCAAATAAGTGGGGGAAATGGAAAAAGAGATGAAATGCCCCTTCAAAATATACAAGAAGTTGAAATTTTCGATTGTTGGGGCATTGATTTTGTTGGTCCATTTCCACCCTCTTTTGGAAATGAGTACATGTTAGTGGCAGTTGACTATGTGTCGAAGTGGGTTGAAGCGATTGCTTCACCTAAGGCTGATGGCAAGACGGTGATAAATTTTTTAAAGAAAAACATCTTTTCCCGTTTTGGCACGCCTCGGGTTCTCATTAGTGATGGCGGGTCACACTTTTGCAATACATCTCTTGAAAGTGTTTTAAAACATTATGGTGTATCGCATAAAGTGGCGACTCCTTACCACCCACAGTCGAACGGTCAAGCCGAGGTGTGGAACCGTGAAGTGAAAATAATTTTAGAAAAAACTGTTTCAAGTTCTCGAAAAGATTGGTCGCAGAAATTGGACGAGGATTTGTGGGCATATCGGACCGCTTACAAAGCTCCAATTGGCTTAACTCCATATCAAATGGTTTATGGTAAAACATGCCATTTACCGGTTGAAATGGAGCATAAAGCACTGTGGGCCCTTAAGTTGTTAAATTTTGATACGAACTTGGCCGGAGAGAAGAGAAAATTACAACTTAAGGAATTGGAAGAAATGCGGAATGCAACCTATCATTCCAGTTGGTTGTATAAAGAAAAGGTAAAGAATTATCACGACAAGAAGATCCGGCAAAAGGACTTCCAGGTCGGACATTTGGTACTGTTGTTTAATTCCCGGTTAAAACTTTTTTCGGGAAAATTAAAATCAAAATGGTCAGGACCATTTCGTGTGAAAGAGGTGAAAAGTTATGGAGCGATTGTGATCGAAGATTTAGAGAAAAAAGACAGTTGGACCGTAAATGGTCAATGCTTGAAAATCTACCTTGGTGGTAACTTTGATCGCAACAATTGTTCTGTTCTCCTCGACGTTCTTCATTGATCGCCTTGGACCGTCGAGCTTATCCGACGTTAAACAAGCGCTCGTTGGGAGGCACCCCAATTTTGTAAGTTTTTATCGTTTTCCAGTCCATTTGCTGTTTAAATCATGTTTTTTGTAAAGTTGATGTATGATGCTGCTCTAAATGATGTTTTAAACTACTGGAAGTTGTATTTAAACTGCTGGAAGGTGTTTGAGTTTTGCAGTGCGCGCTTAGTGCGCAGTAGCCCGCTCAGCGCGGGTTTAAGAAAAATCAACCTATACTTCCAGTGAGCAGCGCGGTCCTGAGCCCGCTCAGCGCGCTCTGCGAATTTTTGAAAAAAAATATATAACATTTTCTGGGCCCACTTATGCTGACCCGACCCAGCGCGTGTTATGAGTTAGGGTTTCTGAGGTTTTGCCTCATTTCACCCTTTTTCACTCAAAACTTCTCAAGGTTCTCTTCTCCCCCATTTTCAAAAAAAATATTTGCTTGTGAGCTTATTGGGTTTTTGTGTTCCCTAACTCCATTTTCATCATCTTCTTGCTCATCTTCATCTTCTTCAACAGTAAGTTCATTCTCTGTTTTTTTTTTATTTCTCATTTTGAAAACCCATTTTGGGTTGGTTGTTGCATGTTAAATGTTCATGATTGTACTTCATCTTTGTCTTCTTTATTTGTCAATTTACTGTTTTTGTGCTTAAACTGATATGAATGCATGTGGTTAGGAGTTTCAATTTTAGAATTTAGGGATTGTAATTTTAGAAGTTTGGTTTTGTGAATAATTTAGTTTGTTTTGATTTTGGGAATTCATACTGTAGATCTCTCTGTGAATAAGGTTGTGTATTGGAAGTAGGGGCTATGCTTGGAACCATCTGTTGCAGAGGGTTTTTTTTTCTGTATTTCGCAGAGCCCGCTCAGCACGCTCCTGCGCGCTTAGCGCGCTCTGAGATTTGCAGAAAATCTCCCCTTTTCTTAAATTCTGCTTTATTTTTCCTTTGATTATTCTTAGTATGTGATGCTATTTTCATTAACATTGTTGCTGTTGTGTGTTTGTTCTGTTTTGTTGTTCTTTTCAGATGTCAGGTTGCAAGAAGCAACGAGTCGGTGGTTCTTCATCAAACTCATCTAGGCGCCCTCCATCCGGTCAGTTTGACAGCACGAGATTCCGTGGGCTTGAACAATCAATGCCTTTTCCCATTGTTTCCGGTTAATAACCACAGTATAGTTAATTACATTATTTAACTTATCTATTTAACTTTTGTGTTTTAATTGAAGGTTTTTACATGGAAAGGTGTAGATTGGAGCAAGGAAGGCTCCCTAGAAGCAGTTTTTGGAAAAAATGATTTTTAAAGCATGCTTGGAGCCCGCTCAGCGCGCTCCTAGCGCGGTGATGAAGCTAATTACAGAGAGTTGCCCGCTGAGCGCGGTGTTGAGCCCGCTTAGCATGTTGTTAGGTCGGTTTGCAGTTAATGAGGTCGCGCTTAGCACAGTGCAGCGTGCTCTGCGATCCTATGCCCCCTTATAAGTAGACTTTTCTGTATTTTTCTTGGGATCCTTGATATATTTCAGAGAAAAATACATTGTAACACTGTAGCATTCTATTTTGGAAGATTGGAAGCATCATTCGTCGAGCGATCGTCATTGATGCTTGATATTCATCTTCATCTTCTTGATTGTTTAGCTTCCATGACAATGGAGAGATAATTTTCCTTTTATGTCAAGGTTAGAAGGTAGACAAACCTTTCTTTTGTATGTATAGGTATTGATTCTAGCTTATGAACTCTTGGATGATGAATGTATGATAAAAAAATTTGTTTATATGGTTTATTCTTTGTGTTGGTTCATGATTGAGAAATGTGTTCTTACACTTTACCTAAGTTTTTCATCCATTAATGTGCATTGGCTAGAGATAGTAATGTGTGTTGATGTTCATAAATATTGAACTTAAATGTTGTCATTTTGATAGTTTGAGTGAGAGATCATCAAAGGATTAAAATGGTAAAACTCACAATATGTGTTAGAGATAAATATATTGGGAGGATATGTGATTACATTTACCGTCTAAACGAGTTCATTCGCTTTGTCGATTTTATCCGTGCAAAATGGTTTGTCGAACCCTAATCTTGACATACTTTTTATAAATCGTTAAAACAAATCTTTTTACCGCTATTACTTCAATTCGAATGCAAGTGTTCCGACTAAAAACAACCAAAACCCCTTGTTACTTTGAAGTTTAAAACGTATACGACTGTAGAACGGTTGCGATATCACCGAACAATCTCTGTGGATCGATAACAAAGTTGGTAGGTGCTAAATTATGTTAATATTTAGTATAGTTTTTGGCACCTTTTTGTAATCTTTATTTGACAATCAATGCCTTTTCCCATTGTTTCCGGTTAATAACCACAGTATAGTTAATTACATTATTTAACTTATCTATTTAACTTTTGTGTTTTAATTTAAGGTTTTTACATGGAAAGGTGTAGATTGGGGCATGGTTTTCCGGAGGGGGCAGGTTATGGGGCAGGTGTTGATGATGACGAGGGTGATGATGGAGCAGGCGATGAAGCATCTAGCTCTAGTTCTTATTGATGATGGGTTTGATGTGTCTGTTTTTGTTTTTATGTTTATTTTGCTTTGATTAGTATGCTTCTTGTATTATCTACTGTTGTTTAGGATTTTTGTATTTTCCATCCGGGCGGATGTGGATTTTGGATAATTGTTACATTTTGTTTGGTTATTAATGAATTTTCTATCCGGGCGGATGATGTTCTATGTTATAATTTTTGGTACAGAAATTTTTTGTTGTTTGTTCTCTATTTTAAGGTAATTAATGGATAAAGCAAGTTAATTTCTTGGTACAAAAGTGATGAGCTTCACCATACATTGACGGTGATGATAAATTTTTGAGTTGATGCACAAAGGTACTCTGTTTTGTGCTTTGTAGAATGTTAATATGTACATGAACTTTTTGCTTTACATAATTTTCAAGCTTTTCTTCATTTTGCATATTTGTTCATATTGGAATCAATTAGGACATAACCACAAATGTGAGTTCCCTCCATTGTTTACAAATTATTGAGGGATTTAAGTGATTGTTGCTTACTCAAATTTTTTATGTTTAATCTTACTTTTTGTTTTGAAATTTTGGAAACTTGGAAATGATCAAGGCAATTTTTGAGTACTATGAGTAGAACCACATGTCCATAAATCACTTCAAGTCACCTTGGGAGTGTGTGATCTTTAGAAACCTCTTTTGAGCCTAAAACGAAAATTTTTGTATCCGTGAAGCATGAACCCGAACTTTAATCGCTTTGAAGAGCATTCTTGATTTAAGTCTTAGTATTGTTGAAGTTGGGGAGATTGGTTCATTGTGAAAAGAGAAGAAGGAATTGTGGGCAATGCATTCTCAATTGAAATAAAAAATAGTTTGAAAAAGAAAGAAAAGGAAAAATAAATGAAAAATCAAAACAGAAAGAAAAAGAAAATTGTAGAAATCAAATGAGAATGAGATAGAATGCATTGTGAGAATAATTGAAAGTATGAGCAAGGATGATTGTTTAGAAAAGAAAATGATCTTCATAATTTTTACCCTTTCTTGTTCAAAGGCCGTGTACATATGACCCTTGTTTCTTAACCCCGACCAAGTTACAACCTATGAAAGTCCTTTTGTGATCTTTGTTTCCATTATTTTCATTAAATTATGAAATGAGTGCATAAATTGTTTTGGATGTGGTACAATTGCTTATGAGTGTGTTTTGTCCCTTGTATATATTGAGCTTGGCTCATTTGAATAAATTAGGTGATTCCCGTTGAACATTTGTTTGCTTATCTTGAGTGCTTGTTATTTATGTTTAGAAGTTAGTTCATATACATATTTTTATTCTGTCGGAGCTGAGCATTACTTGCGGGCATATCAATTCGGTTTGAACCATTGATTTTTGTTTGTGTTTGCTTATCCGTTTTTCCTCTTGCTTCTAGTCTATTTTACCTTTGTTTGAGGACAAACAAAGAAACAAGTTGGGGAGAGTTGTTAGGTGCTAAATTGTGTTAATATTTAGTATAGTTTTTGGCACCTTTTTGTAATCTTTATTTGATAATCAATGCCTTTTCCCATTGTTTCTGGTTAATAACCACTGTATAGTTAATTACATTATTTAATTATCTATTTAACTTTTGTGTTTTAATTGAAGGTTTTTACATGGAAAGGTGTAGATTAGAGCAAGTAAGGCTCCCTAGAAGCAGTTTTTGGAAAAAAATGATTTTTGAAGCATGCTTTGAGCCCGGTCAGCGCGCTCCTAGTGCGGTGATGAAGCTAATTACAGAGAGTTGCCCGCTGAGCGCGGTGCTGAGCCCGCTTAGCGCGCTATTAGGTTGGTTTGCAGTTAATGAGGCCGCGCTTAGCGCGGTGCAGCACGCTCTGCAATCCTCTGCCCCCTTATAAATAGACTTTTCTGTATTTTTCTTGGGATCCTTGATAAATTTCAGAGCAAAATACATTGTAACACTGTAGCATTCTATTTTGGAAGATTGGAAGCATCATTCGTCGAGAGATCGTCATTGATGCTTGATATTCATCTTCATCTTCTTGATTGTTTAGCTTCCATGACAATGGAGAGCTAATTTTCCTTTTATGTCAAGGTTAGAAGGTAGACAAACCTTTCTTTTGTATGTATAGGTATTGATTCTAGCTTATGAACTCTTGGATGATGAATGTATGATGAAAAACTTTGTTTATATGGTTTATTCTTTGTGTTGGTTCATGATTGAGAAATGTGTTCTTACACTTTACCTAAGTTTTTCATCCATCAATGTGCATTGGCTAGAGATAGTAATGTGTGTTGATGCTCATAAATATTGAACTTAAATGTTGTCATTTTCATAGTTTGAGTGAGAGATCATCAAAGGATTAAAATGGTAAAACTCACAATATGTGTTAGAGATAAACATATTGGGAGGATATGTGATTACATTTACCGCCTAAACGAGTTCATTCGCTTTGTCGATTTTATCCGTGCAAAATGGTTTGTTGAACCCTAATCTTGACGTGCTTTTTATAAATCGTTAAAACAAATCTTTTTACCGTTATTACTTCAATTCGAATGCAAGTGTTCCGACTAAAAACAACCAAAACTTCTTGTTACTTTGAAGTTTAAAACGTATACGACTGTAGAACGGCTGCGATATCACCGAACAATCTCTGTGGATCGATAACAAAACCCTAACTCTATTTGTATTTCAACAGTAAGTTAGAAGCAACCTCTAGTTTGACCTAAATGTAGACCTAACGGTTAGGGAAACTCTAGACAGATATGCACAAGTATATACAAACAAATGAATTAATAGGTATATAAATAAGTATGCATTGGATTTAAAAGATGATGGGTCTTACACTCTGAAAAGAGGCCCATGTGTATTGTGATTGGTTGTAGTGACCACAATTGTATGATTAGGGTTTTGAGAAATTGAAGAAAGTTTTAAGAAAACTTTGAATTTGAATTTGAATTTAAAAAATGTTTTGAAAAAAAAGAATGTTTGGGGTTTATAGCTCAAAGAGAGGCCCAAGTGACTTATTTGAATACAGGGATCGCACTGCGATATCGAAAGACGTTGTCGGACTTATACTATAAATGAGTATTGTACCCCAAATTTTACCTCTTAGATGTCATAACATCTCGCACTTACATTTAGGGTTCAATCATCTATGCATTGTTAACTAACCACCATATCTTGCTAGTTTGTTCTTATGTGAAAGCCAGGGTTTACACTCTAATGATAACAAAAATCAATAAGCTAGACTCTCTTATGTTTCAAGGTCTCCTAAGACTTTCTTTGGCTCCATACAACCATCACAAGTGTCCCCTAATTGATTGAGAGTGGTGTGTGAATGTCATATGTTCAAGAAAGACAATTGAGGCTCCAAATGCAACCATTTGAGCTCACCTACATCCTAGAGGTCAATTTCAACAAGAAATCAAGTGTGTTTGGTTCCTATTACAAATGCCTTGAGCCACAGGATTCACCATGCCTCAAACTAGGGTTTTATCAGCACCAGTCAACCATTGCCTTTAATTTTGATCAAGACATGTCCCCAAGCTTTGGGACATGATTCCACATGATACTGGACATCGTTAGAGGCCATCTATGGACCTTGGAAGAGATTGAAGAAGCAAGATCCTCAAAGATTATCCAATGGAATTCTGGAGGAAATTAGTGTTTTGACTGACAAAGTCAAGCCTCTGACTTTGATGTTATTGGCCCAAAATGAAGTATTCAAGTCGTATCCCGTCTTAATATGCTCAATCCTTGACTTAGAGCATGAGGGATCACCAAGGCATTTGTGAATTTTGTTTTGAAAAAAAAAGAAAAAAAAAAGAAAAAAGCAAGTTATGGCAATGGCCACACTTTGGTGGCACTGGCCATAAAATGCATGGCGCCTGCCATGGTGAATGTGGAACTTGCCACAAAGGATGCATGGCGCCTGCCATAGGAAGTGTGGCACTGGCCACAAGGAAATATGGCGCCTGCCATGAAGGTGAGTGTGGTGCTTGCCACAAGAGTGATGGCACTTGCCATGATATTATGTGGCGACTGCCAAAATAATGTGTTTTAAACAGAAATAAATTCAAGTGGATGCAACTTGACGTGAAGAAAGAGAAACTTTTCAACAAAAGCATGGCTTGTACCTCTGCTCCAGTCTCATCAGTATACAAACTCCATAAGGTCTATGACTAGGGGTTTTGAAGACTCTTGGCTCAGTTGCCAGCTTGCACGAAGGAAATATGGAAAAAAGGGTGTTTTGGACAAAATGAGAAATATGACCATACCTTCATTCTTTTTTTTTCTCTATAAATAGAGGTTTAACCTCCTCTCCCAAAAGACACCAGATTCACCCAAACATAGGCTGAATACTCTCCTTTTTTTTCTCCCTCACTTATTCTTGTAAATCTGCAAGAACATTGTTGCAAGAGTTTTGGCTCGAGCTTTCCACCATCCAACACCACAAACCTTGTAGCAGCTGGTACTTTGAAGAATGGAAGCTCATTTATTTTTTTTCAGAACACGTACCTGTGAAGAGGCATTGGACCATCTCCACTAGGTAACACTCACTCGTTTTTTTCTTACTTCGTTTTCAAAATATCATGATCATTTTCTTTATATTATTATCATATTTGTTATCTTGTTAATGTCTGATTCTTGAATAAATGTTGCAAATCATAAATGTATGAATTTGTTTGATTTTATTGTGAACTGGATTTGTGATTGTTGTTTGAAAACTGAATGAGAAAAGAGGATTGTTGCACCCGCCATATATTTTAATGGCACTAGCCACAAGGTGTGGCACTGGCCTTGACCCATGGCACTGGCCATGACCTATGGCGCCTGCCATGCTTCAAAAAGCATTGGACTTGTTTGGTGGCACCTGACACAAGTTTAGATGGCACTAGCCATGGATGTGTGGCGCCTGCCATGCTCCAAATGGCACTTGCCATGCTTTATATGGCGACTGCCATATTGTAGCATTAAACTTAGTTTTTATTATTTCACTTCTTATAATAATTTCATTTTCTTTCTAAAATTTCTAAAAAAAAAACATGTTTAACTTTACATTTAATTCTTGGACTTCTTTTTGTGAAAAATCAACTTTTTCTTAAAGACTTTTGAGAAATTTCTTTTGAGTATTCTGTGGTATGTGAAATGTTTGTCTGAGATTTGTTCCTGAACTCTGGATAATGTCATTTTATTAGAGTATTGTCTGTACGTCTTGGCCCTTGTTGCTAAGTTTCATAGCTTGACATGTCTTTGATTTCAAACTTTGATAATGTTATCTCTGCCTTACTTGTGTTCACTTATCCA
This sequence comes from Lathyrus tuberosus, assembly GCA_022829125.1. NCBI lineage: Eukaryota > Viridiplantae > Streptophyta > Magnoliopsida > Fabales > Fabaceae > Lathyrus > Lathyrus tuberosus. The sequence continues at coordinate 1,168,575 of JALAZF010000380.1, forward strand.
TGTTCGCCATGTTAATACTTGGAAGTTGATTGCATATATTGATTAAATGTTTGTTGTCTTTGGATCATTGAATTCATATTGTTCATCCAACTCTTGTTCATAAGTTGTTTCCCCTTCCTTCCAAAGGAAATTCTCTCTATTGACCTCAAAGTCATAGAAAGCTCATTATCTCCCTCCTTGACCTCATAGTCATGGGATTACCTCTTGACCTCATAGTCATAGAGCCACCTCTTCAAACTTGACCTCATAGTCATAGGTAGGCTTTGACCTCATAGTCATAGCCATTCTCCCTTGGCCTCATAGCCATTCACCTCTTACAACTTAGAATTAGGATAAAGTTCTTAAACTCTATGTGATCCTCATCACTTTGAGTATTCACTTCACCCCATCATGACTTAGACTTAGAGAGTTTCTTAAACTCTATATGAGCTCATACTCATTCCCCCTTGGAACTTTGGCCATAGTCAATGGTTCCTCCCTCACCCTTAGTTAGGTGAACTACGGTTGCTCTGATTCTTTAGTCAGATACGTAGGCACAAGATGCGACGTCTTGGCGAGCAATCTTAGTGTACATACCCTTAGGTCTTTACCTTACCCTTAGCAGATTCCTTAGCAAACAAACATAACATAACACAATACAAACAAGAGGTTCCTGTAGAGTACTACAGATACTTAGGGTGCTAATACCTTCCCTTACTATAACCAACCCCCGATCCCCGATCTTTTAGCCGTGTCTTCACATAGCGCAATTAGGGTTTTCTTCGATCTTTACCCCTTCCTTTAGATAAATCAAAGCTCGGTGGTGAATTTCAATGTTTTGTGATTCAAGTTAATTAATAGCTTGATATCCGAATGTCACCGCAACCAAGAGGCCCAAAATTTATTTGTATACATAAAGGTTGGATCTTACACTATATTAGAGGCCCAAAAATGATTATTGAAAGAAATAAGTGGGGCTTACAACTCAAGGAGAGGCCCAAATATATTTGAAAAGCGACGATCGCGTCGTGGTTTTGAAAACCAAAGTGGGACTTATACAATGACTGAGGCCCATATTATTTATGTACAAAACAAAGGAGTGGGTCTTAAACTATACAAAGAAGCCCAAAAATGATTCAAATGAAATTTGAAAAATTAAAATCAAAAGGAAAACCCTAATTTTAATAAAAAAATACAAATTTTCAAATAAATGTAATAAAATATCAAATATATTCAAAAAATGTGTTGTGATCTTTGAAAAATGTTTGAAAAATCATGTTTTATCCATATGAAAGCTTGAAATTCATTTGAGTTTGAAAAATCAAGAGAAAGAGTTCTTTTAAAATGTTTAAAAACAATTAAAAGATAAATTCTTATCAAAAATTCAAAATATATTAAATAAATAATTTTTTTTTGTGGAATAAAATATATAAATATATTTGTGAATTTTGAAAAAAAGAACCAATAAAAAATGTTTAAAATTGGAAGAGAAATTAATTTTTGAAATCAATTAAAAAATAAAAGAAAAATTCAAAAATTTGAATATTTGAAAAAGGCACCAAGAAAAAGTCATCTTCTTCGCGCGAGCTCTGGTTTTCCAGATTTGCAAAACCCTACATAACTCTCTCAATACATAATGAAATAGAACGATTCAAACATCAATCTTGCTCGCTTTTGATCAAGGAACACGATGGTGGTATTTAATTTCATTTATTTTAAGTGTGGAGAGTTATCATGTATGAACACAGAAACCCTAGAATTTTCAAAAACTATCTTGAAATCCTAAACACGGATGAAACATAGCAATTGATTGAGGGTTATCACTCTATGAACTACCGAAAACATGTTGGTAACTTGAAAACAAATTTATGATGCATATAATATAGAGTTTGAGAGCTTCAAGCTTACTTGTGCAAGAGGAATTCAAATTCTGATGTAGAGGTGTTACAGATGTTGTGTGATGATCTCGACAACTTCAATGGACCTTACTGCTTTCTTTATTGTTTTGCTGTTTTTCTTTTGGTTGTGTAAGGGCTGTGTGCCCAGGATATTATTTCTGTTTCTGTTGGGAGTGTAACTTATATTTACTCTGAACTAATTTACTAGTTTTTGAGTTAGTCTTTCTACCTTTGTCATATTGTGGCTAAAAAGGGGGAGAATTACTAACATCACTAACCACTGCTGACTGCTGAAAGTCTATTAACCACTGAGGGGGAGTAGATCTGATCTGATTGAGGGGGATACATGTTTTGATTCCGCTGCTGCTCTGATAGTAGTCTCCCTGATGACTTGTTTCTGCAGGTATACGAAAGTTAGTTTTAGCCAAAATCTTCCAAAGGGGGAGATTGTTGAGTCCCTGCTTCTGAGGTTTGCATTAATTTTGGTAAAAATAACTTAGCAGAAAGATGTTGGACAAGATGTCCTAACATGTTGAACTAACTGCAGGTTAAGATGTTAGACGAGATGTCCTATCAGGAGGATTCGACATCTTTGTCTGTTACAGTTTTGAACTAACTGTTTTTTATAACAGGTGTGATTGGAATATGACTAGGATTCCAGGTGGCACTTGAGATTGTGGAATCAGAGATTCTGATTCTAAATGAATTTGTCATTTCCTTGTGAAGGAGACATTTTTGGTAACTTGGGATTGAAGAAAGAATTAGGTCGCTAATTTTGAGGAAGAGATCTGCTGCGCTTTTGAAGCCCAAGTCCAGATGTGGTATGCAATATAAATAGGTTGGAGTTAACCTAGTTTTAGTGGTTGTTGCAGCTGTTTTAGAAGTACTAGGGTTTGTACTTGTGTGAGCCTCTCGTGTATTGTGTGAATACTTGAGAAGGACGTTTTTATTGAGTTGTAATATTTTTAGTCACTACTGTGATTGGAAGGGAATTGATAAGGGTCTCATGCATACCTAGGAGTGTCTTAGGTAGAAATCTAGAAAGGATAGTTTCTAGGCGCTAAGTTGTAAACGTTCGAGTTTAGCTTAGAACCAATTCTACTTAGTGATTTCATTCCTGGCTTGGTAGCCCCCAGACGTAGGTGTTGTTGATCACCGAACTGGGTTAACAATCTCTGTGTTCTTTACTTGCTGCTATTTTGATTTGTTCTTCCTTAGATCCTTGTGAGAAGCAGAGATCAAGTGTCACGACATTCTGTCTGACATCTTCGTGATCTGCTAAACCAGAATTTCAATTATAAGCTTTTAGTATATTGAGCTAAAAAACTCCCTTATACAAGAAAAATGAAGGTTCAGGTTTACTTCCAACCAAACTAAGAACAACGAGTTGAACCGGTTAATCTCCTTTCCAAACATATACTTGAAGCGGCCAGTCCCCAAGATAAGCCAATATTTTATATGGACTTATCACAAACCAAATAGGAGTTTTGAATTGGCTATCCTCCGAACCGAACTGTGGTTTTACACAAGTTGACCATGAACCAAGTTGATATTTTATATCAGGCTGATCTCTAGCAGAACTGAGGTTTTACACAGGCTGATCTCTAACCGAGTTGGAGTTTTACACGTGCTGACCACAAATCGAAAAGCGATTTTATACCAGGCTAATAATAAACAAAAGTGAGATTTTAAAACGGGTTAATCTCGAGCCAAAGTAAGCTTTTACACAGGTTGAGCTTACGAACCGAACCGGCGACTATAAAACAAAATCCCTAAGTTTAACTCTGAACCTCGTCAAACACTCCCTTATGAGAAAATATTAAACCAATGTAAACTACAACTTGGTAAATTTACAATATCACCCTTTCAAGAACGAAAATTCCCTCACCAAACACAAAGACTATCTCGAAGCGTTATAACTAAATTAAAGTGAAAGAAAGTAGAAAATATTCTTAGACAGAGAGCGTGAGGAGTGAGATAGGAAGTTCTCATTTCTGGATGTAAAAATGTGAAGGTAGATGCATTTATTTATATGCTAGAGGTTGGCACAAAAAAGAAAAATATCCATATGTTAAATTAATGAGCCAATCGATTGGGACCTTAGGCCAATCGATTTGTGGCTCAAATAATTGTTTGCAATGGCTCAATTTAGAAATAATGGATACATAGACTTTTTTATTTATTAAGACTATATCACAATTGTTTATGGATAACGTTTTGCATTATCCAAATCAATCGCGTATATGTTCTAATCGATTAGATAATTCAAAAAATTAGTCAAAATAATTCTAACTGTTCATGCTTTAACTGACACGATTGTACAACATTTTTAGGTTATTTTCTTTGAGAAATAAAGGATTTATAATTTTTTGTGCGTGCACGCGTGTGTGTGTGTGTGTGTGTGTATGTGTGTGTGTGTGTGTGTGTGTGTGTGAATTAGCCATATAACTTTACGAGAATGACCTTGTGGTTTTACAAAACATCATTCACTGAGACATGTTTTGGAGAGCTTTCACACTTCCTCTCATTCAAACACTGAAACTTCATGACATGCTAATTAAACCATTCTTATAAGCACTTTCTTGACTCTTCATGAAGATGTGGCTTAAGATATCTTTAAGTTCAATATCACCATCACACGGTAGATATTGTCAAACAACCCTAGTTCATCTGCTTAATTCGGAGGAAAGGTTTTGAATAAAACTATCTTTTGCATCTTTAACCGCTTGACATATTTTCTTGGCTTTATGGTTTAAGGTTTATCAAAGGTTGCATCTTCACAAGTGAAGACAAATTCTTCAAGTTGTCATTATCAAAAGCACATCATTTTAAGCAAACCAAGATTATCATCTTTAGCCTACAAAACATGATTCCACAATAACTACTATATTTGTAATAGAATAATCACACTTTTTTTTTGATAAGGAGAAACACGCTCAACAAGTAGAAACTTTATATCGCCCCACAATTTGCTGTCAAATTCCAAAATACCAAAAAAAATCCCTATCTTTCCTCCAATTCATCTTTTCACCTCCTCTCAAAAATAAGTTTTATTTGTTCACCTCTTCCTCTTTCATGATAAGTTTTGGATGGCCATTACTACGTGTACAATGAATTTAGATAATTTAGATATACACTCGAATGTTTGCACCAGGAAATAATCTTATATCTTATGACTGGGATTGAGGTCATTAACCTCAACTTCACTAGGAAATTACCTTTTGAATATATTCCATCATATGGCCAAATTCTTTACATAAGTATAGAATCTTATTGTCATACTCTTGGTTGTTGGTCATACATAACTTTTTTCCTTTCGCGTCACTACTACAAATAACGCTTATAACGTCACACGCGAAAGAGATGTAACCTCGGATACCAAGGCGACGTAACGAATGGTGACATGAAAAGTTTTCACTTATCACCTCGGTTAAAGAAAACCCGAGGGGTAAAGTTATATGATCATGGGTTCGAATGTAACACCCTTTTCTACCCCACGAATATACACGGCAAAATACACAAAATATCATAGTAAAAATCATCTCAGAAGGGTGCTCGTTTCTCAATAAACTCAAAATAAAACATTTGCTCCGTAAACACGGGTTTTCCTCAATTTGTTCAAAAGCCATCAAATAGCAGCGGAACCACCATAACCACAATAATCCAAAATAATCAAAAGGTTTTAAAACAAAACCATAATAATCAAATAACAACAAAATAACAACTCAACATGGTTCGACTCAACGACCCAGCCCGATGTTACAATATCAGAGCAAAACCCTCTACATCGACCAAAAGCAAATAAACTTCAAAAGTCCTCGAAGGCATCCACAGCTAAGCCTGATAACCTGCACGTTACCCACGTGGAGGCAACATTCAAACAGACAGGGTGAGTAATCACAATTCATTATAATCAATATAAAAACAGGATATGCAAAAATGGCGTCATCATCATATGCAACATCATCAGGGTCATCATAAAGGAAAATATCAGGAATCACAATATCATAAATCACACCAATGCCACATAAATGCAATGTACAAGCATGTGGTACCAAATCATCAAATTCGATGGATACTAGGCCATCACCCTCCAAAGAACCCCCGTCATTAGGATCGGCTCTACACAAGAACCGGAGCACGTCAAAATTACCTCACATCCACATAATGGGATTGAAGCCACAATAGACCGAAGTTTAACATCATCACTGAAATGCTATGAATGCATGATACACAACGTCATCAATCATCATCATCAAAAAAATCATTATTTGCATCATCATTCATCAATCCTCATGTTAATCATGTCATCATATATTCGTCAAACATCACAAATCATCATCTCATAATCATCCATATAACTCATGGTCATTCGCGTCATCATTTACTCATCAACATACCCGTGGTAATTCATACCTTTAATTAATCATCAAACATCATGTATAAACGGCACAAAGTCATCAATATACGTCATGGTAATTCATATCATCAAATAGTCATCAAACATCAAATATACACAGCTCATGATCGTCAATATACTCATGGTAATTCATATCATCAATTAATCCTCACACATCATATATACACAACTCATAATCATCAATATACATCATGGTAATTCATTAGAATAATCACAACTCAAAACACCAAAATAACACAAGAATCATAGAACAATTCAGCGAAACAACAGACATTCGCTAGGATGTTCGCTTTGCGAACTTGTTCGCTGGGGTGTTCGCCTAGCGAGCTACCAGCAAACCTCAAAATCCCATTCAAAAACCAGAAAGATCCCAGTCTGTCCCTCCTCGCTACCCTCTATTCGCTTTGCGAAGCCATTCGCTGGGACGTTCGCTTTGCGAACTCTAAGTCCTTCTCAATTTCATCTCAGTATCACAGAACAAAAGTATCGTGCATTCTCTACGCTATTCGCCTAGCGAATCTGGGGTGAAGGTTCGCCTTGCGAAGGATTCGTTCGTTGTGCGAACATGCGATTTCCTGCAATTGCAGCTACGCATCAGTAGCACTTCAGACCATCAAATTCTCACGGGTTCAACCTCAGTTCACCCCAAAACAACCCCAAAACCTTCCTAAGGCATCATAGAAATCAAAGGCATAAAACCTACTACTATTAGGTCAAATAATTTCATTATCCTAACTCAAAATCACCTAAACCTTCACAAACCCAAATATCTTCCTAATTTCCCCAATCTCTTTCCCTACAAGGTTTAAAATAACATCAAAAGAAAAATTAGCCTCGAAGGCCTAAATTTATCCAATTCAATTCAACCCTTCGTATTCCTCATAAATCACCAAAACAACACCTAATTCATCAATATACTCATAAACCCACAAAACCCATATAAACCTCAAAATCGGCCTTAAACACATCGAATCCCTATATTGAAAACAATGAAAGGTAATACTCCCCATACCTTAGATTGTCGATTCCAAGCTTTCTTTCTTGAGTTCTTAGAAACCTTCTCGAATCCTAGTTTTTTCTTCTTTCCTCAGAGCTCTCACTACTATAAAACGCATAAACAACGACGCCATGGTCACAACGGTTCATCCCTACACAGTTGTGACATATCTAAACTAAGGCGCGGTTGTATTTTAGTTGTTTTTTGAATAAAAATTATTTGTATATAACAACGGTTGATAATCCAACCGTGGTGATACCACCAAGCTTTCATGTGTTCGAACCTCAGCACCATCATATATATTATTTCTCTTATGTTAAGGCGCGCCTTTTCTTTTTTATTTAATTTTAAATAAAAAAATTAAAAGTTATGACTACGGTTGTTTATTTACACCATTGTGATATATATTTTGTATGTTTTTTTTTTAATTTTTAATTCTAAATATATCTCTGGCGTTTTAATATGAAATTTCATTATGAAAGTAATATATCATAACGGTTTATGGTGTTGACCATCGTAGTAGCTTTTCAATATACTACAAGCTAGCTAGTTTTATTGTCTCTTTAGTATCCTTTTTTCCATTGAAAATAAAACATAGACGAAACGATACACGATTTCAACCCTAAACCCTAACGTTCAATACTGTGAAACAATACACGATTTTAACCAAAGCTTGCATCATCAATATCCATTCTTCACCGTGTTGTTGTCATTTTCTTCATCATCGTCACTATCGTTACGGAAGGAAGATTACGCACCAACCAACACCGTCGTCATCATCGTCACCGTCGAGAAGGAAGATAACAACAACACCGTCGTTGTCGTAAGGAAGGAAGACAACAACAACACCAACACCAACATCGTTTACTTAATCATCACGTTTAGGGTATGTAAAATATTTTCCCCATGCATATACAGTAAACTCATTTGCCATTATTGTTCATGTTGTTGTTGTTTATGTTCTTGTTGTTCATGTTGTTGTTTTTTATGTTCTTGTTGTTCATGTTGTTGTTGTTGTTGTTTATGTTCTTGTTGTTCATGTTGTTGTTGTTGTTGTTGTTGTTGTTGTTTTTGAACATAGATGTCGACCTTGTCGAGTTCTACATCAGGAAGCAGCGAAGATGCTCAAACGATTGAGTGTTCTGCAAATACAACTCAAACGATTGATGCTTAATCCAAAAGATCACAAAGAGGTGTCACAATAATGCCCCAATTCACATCAGTTCGCAACTCATCAGGTGTAAAAATTCTGATCGAGTTTGATTTGCTCTACAGATTAGTGAATTGTCCACATTACTCTACTTTTATTAGTTATGTTGCGTTCCTTGCACGTAGCAAAGTGAGTATACTGATAGATGATTGGAGAGAAGTGGATGTTAATGTCAAAGACAGCATATGGATAGACGTTAAGTTATTACATACTATAATTTTCATATATTTGATATCACTACCTATAGTTTCTAATTCATACTTATATATTGATTTAATGTAGTTGAATTTTGAGTTTACCGATGACCCAAAATTGGAAAAAAAAATGGATAACTTATGCTGGTGTTCATTGGAGGGGATTCATGTCATAGCTCAGGGCTGACTACATTACGAAGCCTAAGAGCGGTCTTCAACGTCCATGGATTCGGTATAGTTTTTTATCGTAGAAGGTGTGGCATAAGTTTGTGAAGAAACGCCGTTCTGAGGAATTCATGGTTAGTACTAGTCTTATGTAACTTACAATGTTATGCTAATGAGTTATAGATACTAATCATACACATTTTTCACTATGTTAATAACAGGCTAAAAGAAAAGTTGGAATTCAAAACAAGGCGAAAAACATGTACCCCTATAGATTGTCTCGTGGGGGTTACATGAAACTTGAGAAGAGAATCATGCAGGAAAAACAACAAGAAGGAGGAGATGGTGACATCCCATCTCCACCGTCAAGACATGAGAAATGGAAGAGGGCTCGATTAAGACCTAATGGAGAGTACACCTCTGGGGCTTCAAGAGTAGTTGCTGAGAAAATTGTAAGTATATGTTTTGTTTTGCTTATGTTATTTAAATACGTTTGCTTATGTAAGTTGCTCATGTTGTGTATAGGATAATTTGGTTGTGGCGGCCCGTGAAGGTACATTTGTTCCGGAAGCACGACATGACATATTAGTGGAAGTTATCGGAACAGCTGAGCATGGAGGTCATATCCGTGGTGTTGGAGAAGGTGTCGGCTTAATGTCATACTTTGGATCTCAAAGAAGAAGCACCGAAACCGCTGAATTTCATGCTCAACGACAAAAGATTGAGAATGTTGAGAAGCAATTGGAAGAACAAAGGAGGATGTTTGAAGAGGAGAGCGAAAAAAGGGAGAAATACGTGGAAAAGTTACAAGAGTTATATTCGGTATGTAATTTACTTGAGATGTTAGTGTTTTATCAGAAATGTATGATATATATATTGTGCTTATTTTTGTTTTATGTTCTAATTGAATGTTATGATGTAGAGATTAAGTGAAAACCTGGAACATTGAGCAAATGAAGATCAACGTTGCATTGATGGTGATGATCAAACTCCAAGTATAAGTGTTGTAAATTGCGCTTCTACAAAAGAAAGTAATTGTACAGCCCCTCCCCCCTTTAGATAACCGCAATGGGATATTGGACCATAGTCCAAATGAAATAACCAATTTATACTTGTCCATTGCAACAACAAACCTTGTACAACCTCTCCCGCTAGAACATTGCCCGAAATTGGATGTAGTGTATTACACTCCTGAAGATGTAATGGATTTTCTCGCAGGATTTAAGTGTCTTGACATGGCGATTTTGCAAGTTTGGTGCACGTAAGTATATAGTCGAATATACATGTCATTATAAAACATTATAATTTTTTGTATTTTCTCCCTTAATTTATTCATTTTCTTTGACCATTTAGGTACATTCACCATGTTTGTATAGATTTAAATAATTCAAGTATTTATGGAATCTTGGATCCAACTTATATTGGTTGGGCGTATAACGAAAAAAAATATCATTGAAAAGTACTTGAAAGAACGCCTAAATGAGGGAGGAAAAGAATGTTACCTTGCATCATTCCTCTGTAGGTAAGTATTGTTGTAATTTATTTATATATTTTATATTTAGTTTTGTTTTAGTAAAAACTAATAATATATATATATATATATATATATATATATATATATATATATATATATATATATTCTCGTGTATCATAATATCATTTAGGACAAATACGGTGACATTACTGTGTTCCTTGCATGCCCCACTCCACAAACCAATGAAAGATATTATTCTAACGTAAGTGTCAATGTTTAATATCATTTTATTTGACATTAATTGTAATTAGGTTATCATGTAATATGTTTAATTCAATTTTCAATGTACAGTCTTGTGGAGCAAGTTAATGTAATGAGGAATGTTAGAAAAAAGCCCACATGGATTGCTCCTAAAGTAAGTGGCCAGATTACCTGTTTCTTTCATTTACATTCATGTGTGGTTATATTCATGTTATTATATTCATTTAATTTGTAGACGAGGAAACAACCCGGGAGTTACGAGTGTGGGTATTATGTCATGAAACACATGTTAAACATTGTCCGTGCCGGCATTGTTGATTCATGGGATAAGGTATATATGTTATAAAATGTTTACATATATTAATATATAAGTTGACTATTGAATTATTATCATGCATGATATTAAATTTTTTGCTCTTTCTTATGTAGATGTTTAACGACAAAACCCCATTCCCAGTTGAGGACTTTGTAGATATTCGTAAATGTTGGGCATATATCCACAATGCGCTTAAGGGTCCTCTTGCTGTTTGATATATCAGCAACATTCCTCAGCATATTTTTTGATGCACATATTTTTGGCTTTTGATGCACATGATGTGAACAATAATTTTGGCTTTTGATGCACATATTGTGTTTGATGTACAGGATACTGTGTTTGATGCACATAATGAAATCAATAATATTGGCTTTTGATGCATGTATTGTATTTGATTTAAAAAATGTTAGCTGTTAGCTTTTGATGTAAATTCTCTATTTCATATATAAGGATAAAATATAGGAAGAATTGTGTTTGATGCACATATTGTGTTTGATGTAAACAGAAGTTGTTTTGACAGTTAGCTATTAGCTTTTAATGTAAATTCTCTTATTCATATATAAGGATAAAATATAGGAAGAATTGTGTTTGATGCACATATTGTGTTTGATGTAAACAGAAGTTGTTTTGACAGGATAAAATATAGGAAGAATTTGATAAGCAGAGAATTTTTATATTTAAAACAGACTGTTTTGACAGCGGTTATAAAACCTAACTGTAGTTGTATGTCAAACGCTGACCAGAATAATATAAATAAAAAATGTTATTGCTGAGAATCGAACCAGATCACCTTTAGTTATATCACAACAGTTGTGTAATCTAACCGTTGTGAAATGGTGCGTAATTTCTGGAATACAACAACGGTCTCAGGACCGTCATTGTACGTACCACATATACAACAATACTCTACATAACAACGCCTTCGCCCGCGTCATTATATGTCATTTCCAACCGTTGTTAAATGAGTTTTTCGTAGTAGTGTCTGGCCTTTTCCTTCTTTTCATGGTCTAACAAAATGAATTCTATTCCTCCCCAATTCTCTTTTTTGTTAAACCTAACCTTTGGGCTTCCAAAATGGGATTTCCCAATATTACCCTCACTAACTCCTCCTTAAAAGTCCATTTTACCATTAACCTTCTAATATTATTTAAATAAATAATAATACAATATATTCAATATTATATACTATTATTTAAATAAATAACCAAAATTCCACAAAATTACCAACATCTACATAAACCACCAAAATTCACAAAAATGCACGAATATTATATTTAAATAAATTAAATAAATATTCTTACGAAATTTGGGGTGTTACAGCTCTCCCCCCTTAAAGAATTTTCGCCCTCGAAAATTACCTCAAGGAAATAGAGTCGGATAAAACTCCCTCATCTGATCTTCACGTTCCCAAGTCCAACTTTCGCCGGCTGGTCCACCCTACAACACCTTCACCAAAGCTATGTCTTTACCCCGTAGTTGCTTCATCTCTTGACCATCAATCCGCACAGGTAATGCTTCCACTGTCAGGTTATCCCTCACTTGTACATCATCCATCTGAATCACATGCGACGGATCTGGAATGTACTTCCTAAACTGAGACACGTGGAACACGTCATGTAAATTCACAAATGACGGCAGTAAAGTAATCCAATAGGCTACCTCTCCTATACTCTGCAAGATTTGATATGGACCAACAGAACATGGAGTGAGCTTCCTAGACTTCAAAGCTCGACCCACACCAGTCACTGGCGTCACTCTAAAAAACACATGATCTCCCTCTTGGAATTTAAGTGTCTTCCTCCTCTTATCATGGTAACTCTTCTGACGACTCTGCGAAGCTTTCATTATTTCTTGGATCATCTTAATCTTCTCAGTCGTCTCTTGTATGATCTCAGGTCCGAGTACATCACTCTCGCCAGACTCATACCAACACAAAGGAGTCCTACACCTTCTCCCATACAAAGCTTCATAGGGAGCCATTCCAATACTAGCATGAAAACTATTATTGTACGTGAACTCAATCAACGGTAAATGGCTATCCCAAGATCCTCCATGATTCAACACAAAAACCCTCAGCAAATCATCTAAAGATTGGATAGTCCTTTCTGTCTGACCGTGTAACACCCATACATAACACACATACATCAAAGTATATATATTATACATGAATCCAAGTATTTGGTACTGAAATACCATAAGTTCCTAGTTAACACATTATATACATTAAATGCCCTAAATATAAAGTTCTAAAGTTTACGGCATAACATATACAAGATGTCCCAAAATGCACTAAGAACTAGATCAATACAATGATCTCAAAATAAAATGCCATAGCGGAAGCCATGCCATTTCAAAAGCTACGATTCATAAGGAAAAGTCAAACCACTTTGTCCTTACCCTTCGCCGAACCTGTAGTACCTATGATGTAAACAACAACGTGGGGTGAGATACATCAAATCTCAATGAGTTCGCTATCTTATAGTCCTCTCGGCTCTACAAGGTTCTAATAAACCTAACTCAAGTCAAAAGGGAAGGGAAAAGACCTTGAGCACTCACACATTCTATATGGATCCACGCTCATAAGTCTGTTAACTCACAATAGTACAAAGATAAGTCCTGGGCCTGTTAACTCAAGAATCTCGCTAATCGATAACCGTACCAAGGCATCCCCTTTTCCCATCCGCTTCTACGTCAAGAAGATGACCCGAGTCATGGATCCTCGTAGTTACTTGGCATACGAAATGGATTCGGGATCATCGGCCTGTTAACCGTGAACCGTCACTTCTCATGGCCTGTTAACCATCATAAGTCTCTTTACCATATAGGTTCCATTCGTACTACACGCGGGAATCAAACCTACCAAGTAATTGTGCATACGTTTCAGAGGAGGAGCTCGAGTCTCATGAAACTACACCGTAAGATAAACTGGTTATGATTACTAGACACATGCCTCGGCCTCTCATGCGCGAGCGTTGTCACTATGTCATTCCACACTTTCCTACATTGTTTACGGTAATATTCCTCACTCTACCTATTTCATATTTTAACATGCATACATATTCAAACATGTTTAACAATAATAGCATAGGCAAAATAGTCATCAATCACATAATGGGAACACTTAATCCCACAAATCCCCACTTATACCAATTCACGGTTCCATCCGATTCATTTAATCGGGCATCTAAACCAGTATTTCCCCCTTCCATCTCATAGAGGATTTCCATAGCTTCACATTGATACCAAGAATACGTAAATCGGATAAACGAGTCAAAAGTTATGAAAGAAACAAAACTGCCTAACCTGCCATGTTCGCTAGGCGAACTACCCAGCGAGCATTCGCTCCAGCCTTCGCTAGGCGAAGCCCCTGGCGAATCAACAACCAGAGCAAAAACAGACCTAAAGTTCGCTTCGCGAATTCCCTGGCGAGCATTCGCCTAGCCCTTCGCTTCGCGAACACTCTGGCGAAGCAAGGCAGAACCAAACAGCACTGAAAAGGCACAAAGTTTGCTAGGCGAACGTCATTGGCGAACCTTCGCTAACCTTCACTACCGGGTTCGCTAGGCGAACCCTCAAAAGTTTGTTCGCTGGGACTCGCCCCAGGTTCGCTAGGAGAAGCCTGGAAAACCCAACTTCCTACAGTGCTGTTCTTCACCCAAAAACCATATTTTCACCATCCAAAACACCTCCAACCCTTATCATAACAACCAAAACACAGTATAAACATAACAACAATCATTAAACAACATTTATATTGTATTTCATCCGTTAGATTCATGATTTTAGCACAATTACTCATTTTCTCACAATTCCAACCTAACCCTAAAACTCATGAATTTCTACCACTAAGGTATCTATCTAGAACCCACCTTGATTAGAAGATGATGGTGAAGATGGGAAGATGATTTGATGAAGATTTGATGATGTTCTTGATGATCTTGTTCTTGGACTTTTTCCTCTTCTTCTCTTCCTTTCCTTCTCTTTTCTTTCTCTCCAAAACCCTTTCTATCTTTTTCTTTCTCTTGTTCTAATAAGGAAAAGGAATGGAAAAGAAATGATATAGTATAATATCATCAATTAGCAACACTACTAATTGTCCAAAAAGTCTCTAAAGTTTAAATACTTAAATATCTCAGAGTCAGATAATATTAATTGGATTTACTCTAAGTTCAACAGTTACCCTAATTATCTCTGCAGATAATTTCTCAGAGTACACTGGGACTCAGTTGATCACAACTAATATTATCCAGAGTAAAATAATTTACGGCGTATTACAGACCGTCCGCCTGCGGATGGTAGGTAGAACTCATCCTTCACTTAGTACCCAAAGCATCTTGCAAACTCTTCCAGAACCTTGATGTAAATCTCGGATCTCTATCCGACACAATACTCGAAGGTATCCCATGTAACTTCACAATCTCCTCAATGTACATCTCGGCTAACTTCTGCATAGAATGATTAATCTTCATTGGCAAGAAATGAGCCGATTTAGTTAATCTATCCACGATTAGCCAAATTGAATCATTTCCCTTAGCAGTTCTCGGCAACCCCGACACAAAATCCATGGAAATACTATCCCATTTCCACTCTAGAATATTCAACGGCTGCATCATACCTAAAGGCTTTTGATGCTCAATCTTCGACTTCTGACAAGTCAAACACGCATAAACAAACTCCGCAATATCCTTCTTCATACCCGGCCACCAAAATAACTTTTTTCAAATCCTGGTACATCTTCATAGCACCGGGGTGAATACTTAACCTACTTCGGTGTCCTTCTTCTAGAATACTCTTCTTGATTTCTGGAACATCTGGGACACACACACTATCTCGAAACCTCATTACACCATGCTTATCAATGTGGAATTCACCTCTGTTATCTTGGTTAATCAAAGTCAATTAGTCAACCAACTTCAAGTCAGATTGCTGTCCCACTTTGATTTATTCCAGGATACCACTAGTCAACTTCAACATTCCCAACTTCACACTGTCAGAGATCTCTTCACACACCAAACTCAAATCTCGGAATTGCTCAATTAATTCCAATTCTTTCACCATAAGCATCGACATATGCAATGACTTCCTGCTCAATGCATCAGCCACTACATTTGCTTTGCCCAGATGATAACTCAAAATCGAAATCCTTTAACAACTCTAACCACCTCCTCTGCCTCATATTCAATTATTTCTGATCAAATAAGTACCTCAGACTTTTATGATCACTAAACACTCCAAACTTAGAACCAAACAGATAATGTCGCCAAATCTTCAACACAAACACCACAGCGGCCAATTCTAAGTCATGGGTAGGATAATTCCTCTCATGAACTTGCAATTGTCTCGAAGCATAGGCAACAACTTGTCCATTCTGCATCAATACTCCACCAAGGTCCATCTTCGACGCATCACAATACACCACAAAAGATTCACTCCGATTAGGCAAAATTAACACTGGAGGGGTCGTCAACCTCTTCTTTAATTCCACAAAACTCTCTTCGCAAGCTACATCCCACACAAAATCTTGACCCCTTTTGAGTCAACTGAGTCCAAGGTAGTGCCAACTTAGAAAAGCCTTCGAAAAACTTGCGGTAATAACCCGCCAATCCCAGAAAACTTTGTATCTCGGTAGCAGACTTCGAAGTCTCCCATTGTAACACAACATCAATTTTAGAGGGATCAACAGTAATCCTGCCACTTGAAATCACATGGCCAAGAAAACCCACCTCCTTCAACCAAAACTCACACTTGGACAGTTTTGCATACAACTTCCTCTCCTTCAATACTTGCAACACAGTTCTCAAATGCTCAGCATGTTCTTCTTTAGGCTTGGAGTATATCAGAACATCGTCAATAAAAACCACTACAAACTTATCCAAACACTCATGAAAAATCCTATTCATATACTCCACGAACACCAGGTGCATTAGATACGCCAACCGACATCACAATATACTCATAATCATCATACCTCGTCCTGAAAGCTGTCTTTGGAATATCATCAGGCTTAACACGAATCTGATGATAACCAGACCTCAAATCAATCTTACCGAACACACAAGCGCCTACCAGCTGATCTATCAAATCGTCGATTCTCAAAAGTGGATACTTATTCTTAATAGTCGCCTTATTCAACTATCGATAATCCACACATAACCTCATGCTACCATCATTCTTCTTCGCCGACAACACAAGAGCACTCCACCGACAAACACACGATTGAACAAACTTCATCCCAAGCAACTCTTCCAATTGTTTCTTCAATTCTCCTAACTCAGATGCAGACATCCGGTAAGGAGCCATTGACACCGGACTCATACTAGGTATCAAATCCACCGCAACCTCTACCTCACGCTTTGGAGGCAAATCACTTACGTCATCAGGAAACACTCCCGAAATTTCACAAACAAAAGGCAAAACACCAGCTTCTCCACCTTCACTAATACTCAAAATTACCCTCAACATAAACATCTCGGCACCATCCTGCATCGACTCATCGAAACAACCTGTAAGCACTTGGCTTAACTCCAACGATTCACTTCGCACCACTTAAGCTCGCAAGACACGTCTATCCCATCCAACTTGATCCCATCTATTATCAACAAGAGATTAAGGGTGATCAGTTCATCAATTTGTCAATAACAGCTGACTATCATGAGGTAGTACAAACTATCTTTACCAAACTATCGTAGCGTCCAACACCACACTTAGCCGTCGATCCACACTTGAAGCATCTTGGAAAAGCACCATCTTCTCGCTCACTTGTTTCTTTCCCAACCTGCAAATGGAAAACAAAACAAGCATCGATAGTGTTTTCACACACATGTCTCACACTAGGGCATAAACAACATTAGACAACCTGACCGGACGGACCGACCTGCTCTGATACCACTAATGTAACACTCTTTTCTACCCCACGAATATACACGGCAAAATACACAAAATATCAGAGTAAAAATCACCTCTGAAGGGTGCTCGTTTCTCAATAAACTCAAAATAAAACATTTTCTCCGTAAACACGGGTTTCCCTCAATTTGTTCAAAAGCCATCAAATAGCAGCGGAACCACCATAACCCTAATAATCCAAAATAATCAAAAGGTTTTAAAACAAAACCATAATAATCAAATAACAACTCAACATGGTTCGACTGAACGACCCAACCCGATGTTACACTATCAGAGCAAGACCCTCTACATCGACCAAAATCAAATAAACTTCAAAAGTCCTCGAAGGCATCCACAGCTAAGCCTGATCACCTGCACGTTACCCACGTGGAGGCAACATTCAAACAGGCAGGGTGAGTAATCACAATTCATTATAATCAATATAAAAACAGGATATGCAAAAATGGCGTCATCATCATATGCAACATCATTAGGGTCATCATAAGGGAAAATATCAGGAATCACTATATCATAAATCACGTCAATGCCACATAAATACAATGCACAACAAGACTCATGCATGTGAATGACTTGTCCAAATCGTCAAAGTCGATGGACACTAGGCCATCACCCTCCAAAGATCCCCGTCATTAGGATCGGCTCTACACAAGAACCGGAGAACGTCAAAATTACCTCACATCCACACAATGGGATTGAAGCCACAATAGACCGAAGTCTAACATCATCACTGAAATGCTATGAATGTATGATACACAACGTTATCAATCATCATCATCAAAAAAATCATTATGTGCATCATCATTCATCAATCCTCATGTTAATCATGTCATCATATATTCGTGAAACATCACAAATAATCATCTCATAATCATCCATATATTTCATGGTCATTCGCGTCATCATTTACTCATCAACATACTCGTGGTAATTCATACCTTTAATTAATCATCAAACATCATGTATAAACGGCTCATAATCATCAATATACGTCATGGTAATTCATATCATAAAATAGTCATCAAACATCAAATATACACAGCTCATAATCTTCAATATACTCATGGTAATTCATATCATTAATTAATCATCACACATCATATATACACAGTTCATAATCATCAATATACATCAAGGTAATTCATTAGAATAATCACAACTCAAAACACCAAAACAACACAATAATCATTGAATAATTCCGCGAAACAACAGATGTTCGGTTTGCGAACTCGTTCGCTGGGGTGTTCGCCTAGCGAGCTGCCACGAACCCCAAAATCCCATACAAAAACCAGAGAGACCCCAGTCTGTCCCTCCTCGCTACCCTCTATTCACTTTGCAAAGCCATTCGTTGGGACGTTCGCTTTGCAAACTCTAAGTCATTCTCAATTTCATCTCAGTATCATAGAACAAAAGTATCGCGCATTCGCTGCGCTATTCGCCCAGCGAATTTGGGGCGAAGGTTCGCCTTGCGAAGGATTCGTTCGCTGTGCGAACATGCGATTTCCTGCAATTGCAGCTACGCATCAGTAGCACTTCAGACCATCAAATTCTCACGAGTTCAACCTCAGTTCACCCCAAAACATCCCCAAAACCTTCCTAAGGCATCATAGAAATCAAAGGCATAAAACCTACTACTATTAGGTCAAATAATTTCATTATCCTAACTCAAAATCACCTAAAGCTTCACAAACTCAAATATCTTCCTAATTTCCCCAATCTCTTTCCCTATAAGGTTTAAAATAACATCAACAGAAAAATTAGCCTCGAAGGCCTAAATTTATCCAATTCAATTCAACCCTTCGTATTCCTCACCAATCACCAAAATAACACCCAATTCATCAATATACTCATAAACCCACAAAACCCACATAAACCTCAAAATCGGCCTTAAACACATCGAATCCCTATATTGAAAACAATGAAAGGTAATATTCCCCATACCTTAGATTGTCAATTCCAAGCTTTCTTTCTTGAGTTCTTGGAAACCTTCTCGAATCCTAGGCTTTTTCTTCTTTCCTCAGAGCTCTGGCATTTCCCTTCTTTTCACGGTCTAACAAAATGAATCATATTCCTCCGTAATTCTCTTTTTTGTTAAACCTAACCTTTGGGCTTCCAAAATGGGCTTTCCCAATATTACCCTCACTAACTCCTCCTTAAAAGTCCATTTTACCTTTACCCATCTAATATTTTTTAAATAAATAATAATACAATATATTCAATATTATATACTATTATTTAAATAAATAACCAAAATTCCACAAAATTACCAACATCAACATAAACCACCAAAATTCACAAAAATGCACGAATATTATATTTAAATAAATTAAATAAATATTCTTACGAAATTTGGGGTGTTACATCAAACACCAACATCTGCATGTTAATTATTTACAAAAACAACACCTCATACCTCTCAGTTTATTTAAAAATCGAAGGGTTAGATAATTTGTTTTTTTTAATTAAGCTCATTACATTGTTTACATAGAATATTAATAAATTAATTTGCTTACAAACAACATTGCGTATACAAAATATTACATTGTTTACATAGAATATTAAAGTAAAAATATTGTTCTTCATCGCCATCGCTGTCGGTGAAGAACAAATGCTAGATATCTTGGAGAAGAGAAAATATTGGGGATCCTCGTTTCATTGATCATGAGAAAGATCAAATGTTGTATGCAATATATTTTCGATGGCTTTTACATTCATTTGTTTATGATATAAAACAAAACAAAAAAGTTAGATAAATAAAATAAATATTCAGTTAAATGATTATTTAAGAACACAAACCTTGAACCCATGATAATTTTCTGCACTTACAATCCATCACATAAATCTTTAACAAAGTAAATACACTCTTACCAGCCACATATTAAATAAACCTATTTTTTTCCAGCTTTTGCAATATATCACAGTGATACTTTCACAACAACGTTTGAGTTTCTTATGGATTCACTACTATCAAATTTAAATATTCATAATGCTTTTATAATGAGGGTTTTAGGTTTCACGAGGATCACTAATGGCAGTGTCTTGAGTATTGATAGTCATTAAATGGACGATGAAGATTTGTTTAAGAACGGTGAAGAAACTGAAAAAACACGCATATATGTAACTTCGGTTATCACTCAAAATCGAGGTAAATTGTGTTTCTTTTTAAATAATAAATAAATAAAATATGTTCCATCTAAAGCCACATACCTCTCAGTTTCTTATTAAAACCGAGGTGAAAACATTTTTTTTATAGATTTACATGGTTTACACAGAAAATAAAAATAAATTACTTAAACAAATTAGGAGTTTGACAATGGATTCGTGGAGAACAACCCAGATGAGTAATCTGTTCCAAACAAGGAATTTTTTTATATTTACATTATTTTCAGATTTCTAAGAAGTTATTTGTTGCAACCAATGGATATTTTTTTCTCTACTTGCAATCCATCCCAGATTATATTGAGCAAATGTTTTCACATGAAAGAGAACATGAAAGAGAAATGGATGATAGTGTTTAGTATTAAATTTTCCAATGTTGTCAACCGAAGAAAGCAATAGATTTCTCAATGTTTTCTTTGTTTGACAACATATGAATGTTATTACATAAATACAACAACAACCACAACACCATTATGTGAGATAGATTTCAAGGGCAGAAAAAATATTTTGTTCAAGATAGAAGAACATTGAAGATTTTTTCTGTCTTACAATCAATCCCAAAGAATGATGTTTGTGAGTTTGAGTCGGTTTCATATTAATAAGGATTAAGGTAAAATCTGTTTAACAATTGTTTTTATAGTAAAGTCTTATTATTTTATGTCTCAGTTAAATAGAAAATCGAAAGGTTAGAATATTTTGTTTACACTTATAAAACAATAAAATCATAAACTGTGATAGCTGAGAATCGAACCTTGTACCGAATTATTTTTTTAACCAACCAATAGTATTTATGGTTTTTTATTTTTTTAAATAATAAATAATAGCGCGTCTTAACTATAAACTTCAATTTTCTATTATTCGCGGTAAAAATTTTATCATAAAAAATATTATTTATAGTAGTGCGTATTCCACGCACTTCCTTGGCATTCACGTCCCAAGAAAACCATTGATTTTGGCAACTTCAAATTTTACTACTTTCGTTCTCTTGGTATAGTATGAACTTTTACTTAAAAATCCAATACAACACACTTTCGTTCCCTTTCTTGATTTTAGAATTCAAAGTCAACCTGTTTTCCTTTTTTTATTCGTGATTTTAGGACACTCACAATCTTTAAATTTGAATGATCTTTCATTGTTAAAGATGAACCCCACTATAGCTTCAAAACGGGAATCATGTTGAGGTGAAGAAAATATGTGGTTGTTAAAAGCTGGAGGAGGTGTAGGTGTGTTTTTATTGTTATTTTTCAACCGAACATGTTTTTCTTTTGTATTGATTTTAGTAAAATTGCAAGGGTTTGTTGAGGGAGTGAGAAAGGTTGAGATGACTCAACAAGAATGAATGATAATAATTACTCCTTAAATTCAACTTTTCAAGAAACTACTTTAATAGAGTTAAAAAGAAGAGACAATTCCATGTCATATCATTTATTGATTTTCTCCTTCATTTTTAGTTCTCATAGGTACAATTCAAAAGCTTTCCCAACTCGTGTGGTAAAGAGTTCTGGAGTCACCCACTTTTTACATATCAAAGTTCCTACCAAATCAAATACATAATCCACTTCCCCACACATCATAATACCAAACTGTAGACCTTTGAATAAGAGGATGTTGTTAATGCTCGCATATAATTTTTGGCAATTTCTTAATATACCATTCATGTTTCTTAGATATCACGCGGATTTTTTTTTTGCCCCCTGATTTCGGATGTAAACATTCGGACGCACCACTTTTTTTAAAAACGTTGATTTGTTCTGGATGTGCATATCAGAAAAAATTCATGATCTGCAGATCCGTAAAAGTAGCAGTACTTTATTTTTTTAAAATCAGTTTTGTGGTTGGTCGCAGATGTTAATATATCGTCGCATTAATGAGTATTGAATAAGAGGATTATTTAATTATTACTACTATAATGAAATTCTCAATATATCGGCGAACGCGCGTGTTTCACGGTGAGTGGCAGGAGGGAAGACTTCAATTGTTGATAGGACAAAGCAGGAGGGTGGAGGGAAAACTTCAATTGTTGATCATAATTTTGCTTGATTTTAAGGGGAAATCATATGGTAAGTTTTTTGTCTAGTCTAAATCAAATCATAAGGTTTTGTTGTATTATGTAGAATAAAGCATATGTGTAATTTTGTTTTTTTCTATAGTTGCAGTAAGTTTTGTGTTTTTTCATAACTTATATGTAACTTTTTGTAAGGTGGTGGCATCAATGGACTGACTTTGCGTCACAAGATACAGAGAAATTGTTTCTGCTCGGGTTTTGCTTTATGAGATTGATGCAATTTGGAAGGTATGGCATAGCTAACTTTAACTTTTTATTTGTTATCACAATGGCTAAAATCGGGGAACTGAGGCCATGTGGGTTTAAACCTGCATTCTAACAAATAACTCTACATCAGTTAACCACTGCCCTGTGCATTATAGTGCAACTCAAAATTTAACTTTTTGCTGATTTTTTTTTTCTAAATTGTCAAAGGAACCGTGGTAGACACCAGCATTTTTCTGGTTTGTTGTCAGCTATACAACTTTATTTTAACTAAAACGTCATCTTGTATGTAGTTCCTCCTACTTATTATGCACACTTGCTAGCTTTCCGCGCTCGATACTACATAAGTTAAGTCAAAAATTCTGATTCTGGTTCTGCAAGTGGTAATAGGAGTACCACCAACTTTGTGCCGACTCTGCTGCCATTTATCTTGGATAACGTCAAAGAAGTAATGTTTTACTGTTGATCTTGATTTGTCCTACAATCTTCGAGGATAGATTTAGGAGTTCGGATATTCACAATGCCCTTTTTTGGATGGATGACCGTTATTTTGTTTAAATATGGGTTAGAACTACTAGACAGCTTTTGGATACAGAACATGTGGTCACCATGCGTTTTGATAAATATTTTAAAGTTATCATCATAGGATGTCTGCCATATTTGTTGCTCTAACCTTCTGTTAAAATAAATGTTATTATTACTTCTTAATATAAAGTTCCAGGCAATTGTTGCGCTAACCTTCTGTTAAAATAAATGTTATTTTTACTTCTTAAAATAAATTTTACTATTATTCTTAATATTACTTCTTAATATGCGTTCCAGGCATTTTTCCGGATGTGCACATCCGGACAAGTTCACGCTCAATACGTACCTGATTTACACACCCGGAAGTCGCGTAACTTGTCATTCCGGATATGCACATCCGGAAAAAATAAACTATTTTTAACAAAATGGTGCATCCGGATGTGCACATCCGGAAAATGGGGGCAAAAACAAAAATTCGCGTGGTGCCTAAGAAACATGGGTGGTGTAATAAGAAACTTTCTAATTTTTACGTCTAGTGTTTTATTTTTTAGGCATCTTGTTTCTTTTGAAGATATTCCATATGTGATGATACTGGTCACACCTCTTAACATAAGTAAGAGAATTCTTAAACAATTTAGTCTAAAATCACTCATATTATAACACCTTTATATCCTATCTTATCTTAGTTAAAGTGGCTTCCATAGCTTCAGTCATGGCAAGGCCACAACATCTTTTCCTGATCATCTTCACGAATACACATTCTTAGTAATCCATCAACATCCCTTTTGTACAATGCCTACACGTCCCAAAGATATAATTTAGGATCATAGAAGAACTTCTAATGTTTTTCGAAAATGAAATCAGACAATATTATCCAATCCATCATGTAGTTTGAAAAGTCAGAAAACCATGGTGTGTTGTTTATTGCTAGATGTGTTTGTTGTTCCATCATTTTTTTTAAGAAATGATATATTAGTAGAGCTGCACAAGGGGTGCAGCAACCCATACAAAACAAAGACAACTACTACTTCCCCTTGATACACACAAGACGGACATTAAACAAATAAAAAAAAAGGAACATTAGGAGAGTTTCTATCTAGAGAGAGCCACTTCCAGCTAAAATACTTAATAGAGTTGAGAATACCAACCACTGACAGACTTTTAGAGTTGAAAACTGTATTGTTTCTGTTGTACCATAAAAACCAGACCACCGTACTCCAAATGACCAGACCAAAAGAGCTGCCAGCAACTTTAGAAATCACAACATCAAAATCAAGCAATTTATCTAGACAATTCCCTCTTCTTATACAGTTAACACCTAGCCACCTTTCAATGCATTTCCAAACCTCATCAGCAACTTCACACTCTAACAAAACATGACCTAAATTTTCCTCTACAGAACTGCACAACACACAATTCAAATCTCCATCCCCAACTCTGATATTCCTCTTAGCCAGATGCACCTTAGTTGATATTCTATCTCTGACGACTCTCCATAAAAACACCTTCACTTTAGACGACATATTCACCTTCCAAACTTTCCTTGAAGAAACAAGGGCCTCCTCACCTATTTTATTATCAACTATTCCAAAACGCAAAGTCTCATAACAAGACTTAACAGAGTAACTTGTCAAAAGAGGAGTAGACATGCTTGGCAGGTTCCCAAGTAAAACTATCAACATTATCCCTTATGGGAGAGACAGACTTCAGCAAGTCCATCAAGTCCTCCTTTTCCCTACTCAGAACAGAACCAAAAGGGAAATCATGAGAAGTTAAGCTCCAGTACCATTCTTCTCCTCTCCAATAGCCAGATCCTGCAATGGAAATATCATAAGTGGCATCATACACAAAGAGGTTAGGAAAGACTTCCTTAAGAGGAACATCAAGGATCCATATATTATGCCCAAACGATATGTCCAATCCATTTCCCAAAAAGCACCTGATATTCTCAACAAAAAAGTCTCTCTTAGAGACAAAGTCATAACTAATACTCCTCAAATCTCTCCACCAAATAGACTCATACCTTTTAGCAACTTCTCCATCATAACTATTGATGATCAGGGCTAAACTTCTCCCATACTTATTCTCCATTAAACCCTTCCACACACTAACTTCAGAATTGATGAGTCTCCACTTCCATTTCAATAAAAGAGCTTTCTTGAAACATGTCAAGTCCTTGATGCCTAACCCTCCTTTCTCAAAAGGTAAGCACATAGAATTCTAATCCACCCAATAAATAATCTTCTTGGAGTCACTCCCACCCTAAAAAAATTTAATTTAAATTCCTTACAGAGCTTTGATAACACCTATAGGAACTTTGTAGAAAGAGAAAGCATACAAAGGGAGAGCATTGATAACAGCCTTAATAAGGACCAACCTTCCTCCTACTGATAATTGTTTCCCTTTCCAATCTGCCAGGCTTCTTCTAACTTTATCTATGGTGTTCTTCCACATGTAACTCCTCCTAGGGCTTTCACCAATGAAGACACCAAAGAAAACGTGGGGTAACTACATGATCTCACAATGAAGAAAAGAAGCAGCAGAAACCAAGAATTCTGAGGTGACATTAACTCCCCCTAATCCACTCTTATAGAAATTAACTTTCAACCCTGCTAGCAACTAAAATCTCTCAAAACAGCCTTAATGCACCACAGATTTTTCAACTGAGCCTCTCCAAGAAACAAAGTATCATCAGCAAATTGAGTGATACTGTATTGATCATCTGACCCAGCCCTGAATCCTTTGTATAAGCCTAAACTCTCAGCTTTTTTCATCAACTGAGTTAGGACTTCCATGACTAGAATGAACAAAAAGGGGACAAAGGGTCCCTTGTCTCAAACCTCTACCAACCTTGAAATCCCTAGTGGCACTACCATTGATCAAAACTGACATGGAGCCTTCACAAACAAGAAAGTCAATCCAAGACAGCCACTTCTCTCCAATATTCAATTTAACCAGCAAAGACTTTAGAAAAGCCCATGAGACACAATCATAGGCCCTTTCAAAGTCAATTTTCAAAACCATACAACTATTCCTACTTCTTTTAGCAAGATCCAACACCTCATTGGCAACTAACACACAATAAAAAATACACCTATTTAGCACAAAAGTTGTCTAATCGGGGGGACACAATCGAGCTAACTACATTCTTCAATCTACTAGCAAGCAATTTGGACAGAATATTCTGATAGCAATTGATAAGACAAATGGGTCTATAATCTACAAGGGATTTGGGGTTCTTTGTTTGAGCAACTAAGGTAAGGAAAGAAGCAGAAGCAGCCTTAGTCACTTTAGGATTGCTATGAAAGTCAGAGACAACCCTAATAGCATCCTCTTTAACAATATCCCAGCACTCCTGGAAAAAAGCAAAAGTAAACCCATCAGGCCCAGGGCTCTTTCCACCATTACACCCCCAAATAGCTGATTTAATTTCTTCTTCATTGAACTCAGACTCCAGAATTTTCTTATCCAACTCTCACAACCTCTTTAGGTTAAGGTCTTCAAGAACCGGGAGAGTGCTATTCACTTCTTTAAAGTTTTGTTCAAAGAATTTGCTAACTTCCCTCTTGACCCCTACTACATCTTCTACTAAACCATTCTCTGTTTTGACAAACCAAACATTATTTCTTCTTCTCCTTCTGTACACTGCATTGTCGAAAAACCCAGTGTTGCTCTCTCCCTCTTTTAACCAAAGTTCCCTTTCTTTCAACCTAATGAGCTCCTCTTTCGAATTCAGATTCTTCCACACCTTCTCACTAGCCTTAGATCTCTTACTCACAATTTCTTCAAAATTTGAGAAACCTCTTCTACTGACTTCCTCATCCAAATCATTGAGATCTATGATAGCCTCTTCGATCTTGACATCTATCCACCCATACACCTCTTTGCTCCACAATTTCAGCCTCTCCTTAAGATTAACCAATTTCATCTTAAGGACATAGTCCCCTCTTCCCTTGACATCAATAGAATTCCAGCAACATTTAACAAACTCTTTGAACCTAGGGTGCTTCAACCAAATGTTAATAAATCTAAAAGGTTTGGGTCCCCAGTTGACAGAGTTAGTTTTCAACCAAATGGGGCAATGATCAGAAATCTATCTTCTCCCAATATGCTGACCAACGATCTTCCATTCTTCTATAAGATTCACAGATATTAAAAATATGTCTATTCTACTCATAGAGTTTCCACTCCTATTGAACCAAGTAAAGGATCCACCCTCACAGGGGATGTCCACACACTCAAGATCGCATATGAAACTCTTAAATTCCTCCATTTCCTTAATCCTAACTCTCTCCAAAACACCCTTTCTTTCCTCTTTATAAGCAATAGAGTTGAAGTCTCCACCCACTATCCATTCTCCCCTACCAAACCTCTTCTTAACACAAACCAGATCATCCCAAAACTTTCTCTTTTTATCCATTGAGCACGATGAGTATACATTGACCAAGAACAACTCCTTACCATTCCATAAAGCGTTGATACCTATGAAAACTTCCCTCATAAAGCTACAGATAAGATCCAATGAACCTTTCTTCCACATGATAATCATACCACCAGCACTGCCAATAGCATCTGAAGCAGACCATTCCACATCAAAATTTCCCCACAAAGAAGAAACCACAATGCTATCAACCGCATCCTTTTTAGTTTCTTGCAGGAAACACACATCCACACCCTCTGTCTGCACCAACTTAGATACTTTCTTCCTTTTAACTAAGCTACCACACCCTCTCATGTTTAGAGAAAGAATATTCATAAAGACCCCTTGTGTTTAGCCTCCCTCATAATTTTGCAATCTTCATCTCTTTTCTCCAGAGCTTTGATCTCTTCTTCCTATCCATACTCTTCTTCCCCTCCTCTAACACCTAATGAGACTACAATCTCTCTAACTCTGCTAGCCACTTTACTCTCAAAATCTTCCCAAAACCTTCTATTTCCAATCATAACTTCTGAACCAGTTACTGAATGGCAACGGTAAGTCTGATCTTTTAAAGCTCTCCTACTACCAGAACTCTTATCCTTCTCCTTGGACAAATGGATAATATCATTTTTCGTTACTTCAATAGGGTCTTCAGAAATATCACCATGGCAAAGAACATAAGGTTTCTTTATCTTTCTCTTGAAGCTTTTGGACGGAGACAAAGAAGCTAACCCACAGGCTAACCCTAAACCCTTTTCTCTGTTGACAACCTCAGGAAGAGACGAAAAGATATCTACATTATGGGCCTTAGATATCACTAAGTCCACTGAACCTGAATTCACCCCCCTAAGCCGGTATCCACCTCATGGGCCTTAGACCCCATTTGGGCCAAAACTAGCTCATCAAAACTAACCTCCTTACTTTTGGACTGTAATGAATGATCCTAGTTCAAGCTCTTCGTTGACTCTTCAACCGTACCTTCAATAAAGCCTTATGTATTCTCAGACTGAACCCTCCTCTGACTAACAAAAGATGATACTTTATGATAGCTAGAACCTGATTTCTCGAGCCCCTCCCCTAACACACAATTAGCATTATCTGACACCACCTTTCTCAACACAGAAGAAACAAAATAGCCTTTTGGACCGATCGAGGAATCTACTCTAAGAGTAGGATTGAGCCTAGGAGAACCTCGACAGACACTATTCTTGTCTTCTTCGTCAACATCCTTCTCTTCGCCGGAGCTCCACCACCTAGAGCTTTCCTTCAATAAAGATTCGTCTGAATCTGAAGTCGTATATTCGCTCGCAATCTTCACTATAGTTTTACAAGTCGTTCCCAACATTTCTTCTACCATTCTGATTCTGAACACAGTGCCGTTGATTGAGACCTTGAAACATCATTAATGGTCATACCACACGAAGTTCTTATCATGACATTAGCAACGTCCATTTTGGTGAAACTAGAAGAAATCTCCTCGCAGCTCACGTATTTGCCCACCTTTGATGATAGAAATTCAAAGAAAGACATTGACCAAGCATGGAAAGGAATGCCATAAATCCTAATCCAAGTTTATCTTTCTGGATCAATATCACTCGGTTCCCACCTTTTAACCTCAACAAACCACTTATCCAACCAACTTTTTGCGCTGTTAATAAGTTCCTCTATCTCCCCTGTTTCATTCTCCTCAAGCAAGCACAGGTTCGCCCCCAAAGGGGTCACCTTAACACCAAAGTACCCTTCAGAATGGAAGCATCTTTGAATGCTAAACGTCATCCCCGGAGATACCTCCCTACCTACAAAGGCACTACTAAACCTTGACAAAACATCTCTTCCAACTTCGTACTTCAGATCCCATTTCTTCTCAACTCCACCTCCCCTAACTGCATCAGCAAAAGATTGGTGACAAGGATTAGAAGTAAAAAAGGTGTTACCTTTCTGATAAAATGAGGAGTCTTTACCATAACCACGAGGTATCTTTGACTTATCTTTCCTTTTATCATCTTCGTCATCGAATCTTCTGAACTTTTCCTGATCTTCACTGAACTTTTGGTCCTTCTGATGTTTGTAGAATCTAGGCACATTTACGAACAACTTCCTACCTTCTATGAATATGTTGTTTAGTTTCATACTCATCCTTCTGATATCTTTAACTCCAAAGAATCTAACAATGATGTACTTCCTTCCTCTTTTATCACGCTTCTTCAAAATAAAGACTTTATCCACATCTCCATAGTCAACGAACACCTTGTATAGATCTTTAGCCCTCATGTGGTTTGGGAATTCTGTAATGAAAAATGAGGTAGATTCCTTGTTGAACTTGCCTTTCTTTCTCCCTTCGTCATCCTAGTTTCTAGAATTCTTCTTCTTGCATGCCACTTTAGTCCACCCTTGACCAACCATATCTGATAAAAATGTTGTAATGTAGTTGCGATATAAAAAAAAAATACTTTCCAAGAAAATACTTTCAACAACAAGATGAAGTTGTGCAAAAAGTTATTAAAAAAGTGCAATAATCCAACATAAATCTCTTCAAGTATCTTTTGTGAAACCTCCCGCAATCATATTCAAAGTGTGGATTACTTGGACGAGATTGTATCTTTCTCCCCATAATCGACTTCTCCTAGGTGAGGATTTCCTATATCGAAGTAACCACGTTTGTATATTTGTATGTTTCTATCTTAGATAAACTTCTCAATTTCTCGCTTCAGGATCATTTATGTAGTGACCATGTATTCTATGACACTTGCATCACATCTCTTGTTTGTTCCCCATTATATCTCCCCTCAGGGCAAGAGGTTAGGGAATAACCTTAACATGGTAGACATCTAGGAGGGTATGTTCTCTTCTTGTGCTCATTGGGTTGAAATGCTCCAAGGGTCTTTTGACATGCTTTAATGTAACATTTTCTTGAATAGGTATTGAATTCTCATTCTTTCGCTTGCCCTGCACTTCAGACTTTGTGCCTCCTCTCTCTTTCATCTCAGGTTCTTTTTTCATTGTTGTTTTATTCTCCTTTGATATAACATTTTGCTCTTGCCACAATCTCTTCCATCGAAGTTGCCGACTTCTAGACTATGGATTTGTTGTAGTTTCCAGCCTTGAAGTCATTTTGGGAAGCTCTAGCGAATGTGTATGTGTTTGTGATGGTGACCTTGACGGTCTCCTTATTAAATCTATAAATATATTTGTGTATGGACTCAAAATAGCCCTATCAAACATTAAATAGACTGGTAGTAGAAATCTTTTTGTGTTTGTTGGCCAAAAAGTGGTGAACCATCTTTCTCGTCAGATCTTGGTAGTTTGACATTAAAAACCTTAAAAGGCTCAATTACCATTTGAGGTGGGCTATTTGAATGTTTCGTCCATCAACTTGCACTTCAGCGATTCATTTATTCCATTGATAGTCATTTGGGTGTTAATTTAAATGACATGCTCATAAAGATCACTCTAGTTGTCGAATGACACCATGGGTGGTGGCTTGAAGTTTCTGGAGACTTTAGTGTCCAAAATATCTGCTACAAGTGGTTGGGGATCTATGAATTCTCCTTCCCCGTCTACCTTCTGCTATGTGTGTTGCTGCTGTTTTTAGTCATGGACATTTTCCTGTAGCGCTTCATTCTAGCTACGCAGTTCATCCATAACGACTAGCATCTCGCTATGATTGGTCATTGCCCTTGTCATCATGAGACGTAGTTGGGTCGTTGTAGGAGAAGGTATGTGTGGCCCATATTAGTTTTACTTAGGGCCACGTTAGACGACAACTATACTTGTAAAAGTACACCAATGACAACTTTATTGTTGAAGACCAGTTAAACCACAATTGAATTCTCTTTTGAGTTATATTTGTTCTTCTTGCACTCTTCTCCTTATATAACAACTCTGACCTGCCTTACCCAAAAGTCCATCTGAGAAAATTTAATGTGATTGCTTCATATTGATATGATCTCTTAATGGTGATTGAAAATCGTGTTTGATTGTTCTCAATCCCAAATTATGATATCTCTCATCAGACATAAATACACTCTCAATCAGATACTAACATATGCTAGACCTGAGCTGAAATAACCAACCTGGTTCATTAACTACTTCAATCTGACCATGTTCTTCTAAGTGTGTCATTATTTTGGGCGAACTTCATTAAACCCAAGTTATATCAGGCCGCTTCAGAACTTGGCACAAGAGATCGGACATGTACGTTATCTTATTTGTATTATAGAAAATCATTCATTTTAGACTTTTTTTTATGAGTCATTTTAGACAATTATCACTTATCCAATATAACAATATATTTTTTAAATATAAAATTCACTATACTTAATTTTTTAAATGCTAGCGTCCACACCTTAAACATTGCTTGTATATAAGACTAAAAAAAATAAAACATAACATTGAACGCCGACGCTAATAGGCTAAATTAATAGCCTATTCTTTTTATTTCAAGGTGAAAAAGATATATGCTATAGTAATTGTGTAATATTGTTTTAGTTTGTTATTGGATATACAACGCCCAAGCCATTGATCAAATCTCATAATTTTAACTTTCCTCTTTTGTAGATTTAACATTTCCATACCTACACAATTATACATGTTTATTGCAATCATAGTTCATATCATACAAGGAAAATTAACTAGGTATATATATGTATGTATACTTTTATGTTGAATCAAAGGACGCTACCAAAGTTGGAGAAGCAAATATTTATCTCTTGTGAAGCTAGTAGTAATGAGACATGTTCATGTGAATAATTTTTGGCAAATTATTATCAATTTGAAGCTAGACAAAAAAAGTATTATTAGTTAGGTATAATCCTATCATAGATTTTGACATCTCACTTATAAGAAAATGGCAATCAACATCATACTCCATTATGCCAAAAGAAACAATTAGAGCTTGTTGGAAATTATTTTAACAGATTGCGTGTTTCTTCATGATAATGAAATGTTCAATTCAAGTTAGTTGAACTTAGAGCCTAAAAGACTATTTGAAAATTCTTCATGATGTGAAATGTTTAGTGCAAATTAAGTGAATCCTTGAGAGCCTATAATACTTTTTGAGAACATAATGCATACAATAACATTTGTATTTTTCATAATTGAATAGCACAATTTGATCAATACCATACCTTGCTAGCTTAATTTCCATAAATAGTAAGTCAATACTATTGGAAAAAAGAGATCAAATTTGAAAAGGAAAAAAACTTATATATAAGTGATATTTTTCATTGTATAAATTGACTTTTTTGGGGTTGGTTTTTCAACTTTATATCTTCTACAAGAATGAATTGATGCATTATTTATATTGAAAATATTATAATATTAACTTCAACCATTACATAAAAAATATTATTTGTGATCCTAATAGATTGATCTCCAAATAACATATCTAAATTATAAAAAATCCTATCGAGGTCACTATTAAAGAATTTACACATTCTAATTTTTTATTTTTTTTAGTATGTAAATAAATCACATATGTGGTCCAAGTAATAAAGGCCCAAGTTTTCTTTGGATTCCAATTCCAATAGGACCCCTATATCTCGTTAGCTCATACTCCTCATAGATTATCTACCGTTAAAAAGAGAAAACCTAAACTGATAATACGATAACCCCCAACGATCCAATTGTTGATTAAAGTTGCAACTGTCTTGTCAAAATTGTCTTCCCTCAAATATTACGGCAGTTTGCACGACGGTTTTCTTCAACCATCTCCTTGATTTGAAAAAAAAAATTATTTAAAGTTGTGATAGTTAGCTTTCGAAAGCTTCAATGAAATTCTACGACGGTTTTGTGACCGCAATTCTTTTGGAATAATAGGTGCCCTTGTGATGGTTCAAAACAAACTCCCTCCGTTCCATATTATAAACAATTTTTTTCTTTTTTAAATTTATTAAATAATTGATATATTTGGTCTATATGTAAACTATATACATTAATTATTCAATAAATCTAAAAAGAAAAAAATATTTATAATATAGAACTAATGGAGTGACCTGCGTCGATTATCCCTCAACCGCATATGCTCCCAAGAGATATGTGACAAATTCATCAACCTTCACCATAATTAAGTACTCACAATTAACGTTTTTCACTTTTCTGCCCTCTCAATTTCCTTTTCATAAAAAAGTGTTTCCTTCAAAATCTTTCCTCAAAAACATTTACCTAAAACCATCGATTCACAAAAATCACTCTCCAAAATCTTTTCGCATCCAAAACCGTTGCCTTTTCTTCCAAAATTTCAGCTGGATGTTTCTCTAAAATCACAAAACCATGAACACATTCAAACTTGTTCCCTCAAATCGTAAAACTCTTGAATTTCATTTTCTAATACCTCCCTCATGTCTCAGTTACAGATTTTGTTCACTCTTGCTCTTGTTCTCCCATTCTTCATATGTCATCATCAACTATTTACATGAATTTAGGATTTCAATTGATTTCAAAGCTACTTAATGAATTTGTTTAATCGCAATTTTTGTCGATGAATGGTGTTTTGTTTTTATTTTGGGATTTATGTTTATTTTGTTTCATCATATAATCCTCATATCAAACTCAATATTATTTAATATGATAAAAAAATTGAAAAAAATTCAAGTTTATTATCGATATTTGAATGTTAACTACTAAAAAAAACCTTAAATTATAATCCTCACTAATAAAACATACATTTTTTTTCATTCCATTTATTGTCCCTCATTTATTTGAATTAGTGAAACAAACTAGATTTATATGATTGGCTTTTAAAGGTGGCGAGCAAGGTGACAAACGCCTTATATAGGATGTTGGTCAGGAATGATACCTACAAACACATTGAAGCACAAGTTTGTAAGCAAAATGAATGTGGTATCGGTATTATATATTGTGTAACGCCCTGTATAATATATATTTAGAATAATACCATACAAGAGTTATTATTATGTGGTACTGACACCAATCATAAGTGCCTATTGGCATAATTTACATATATTTGACCATATCTAAAGCAAAAGACAACCTATGATACAAGATATGGAAAGTGTCAAACAATAAAACTAAGATCTAAGTACAATATCCTTCATTGTACAAGATGCACAATATACAATGCACAACAAAATAAGCATAATCTAAGCTTCTCTTGAAACCTTTGAGCAAAGATCCACATGCAAACTAAACCTGCAAATAATACATGAAAAACAACAATAATGGGGTGAGATAATAATCTCAGTGAGTTCCCCTATCTTATGGGTTCACTCGACTCTACAGGGTTCTAATCAATTTCTATCTCAAGTCAAAAGGGAAAGGGATAAGACTTGAGTTCACACAGTTCACAATGTATGGAAACATGTATCTTGAGTCCATCAACTCAAACAATCACTAGTCAGAAACTATACCAAGATATCCTTTTTTTCCCGTCTTCTCCTACGTCTAGGACTTTTGGCCGAGTCATAGATCCTTGTAATGTACTTTGATATACGAAATGGATTTGGATTCAAGGTGCTTTACACATAAATTGTCGCTTCTCATGGGTCCACCCCCATCACAAGCACTTATCCGTAGGTTCCATTCGTACTACACACGAGAATCAAACTTGTCAAAATAATAGTGCGTACATTCCAGAGGAGCGCTCTACATAAGCCTCAATTCTAGGAACGACACATCTCAAGGTATGTTTTTATGACTACATGATAAAGCATAACATAACGTTGAATGGATTCAGATTCTAAGGGATAACATCAACCTTTCGAATCGCCACATCCATTCGCTTATGCAATCATTAAGGATATTGTGATTGTATTCGACAATCACAAGACATCACATTCGCCTTAAACATAACAACACAATCATACATGTTCCATACAAAGCTCTCATCACAACTAGACAACTACTTGCCAATAATACACACCTAGGCATACTTGCACAAG
Source organism: Lathyrus tuberosus (assembly GCA_022829125.1). NCBI lineage: Eukaryota > Viridiplantae > Streptophyta > Magnoliopsida > Fabales > Fabaceae > Lathyrus > Lathyrus tuberosus. Next base: position 1,204,660 of record JALAZF010000380.1, read on the forward strand.
CATTGCCATCTATGTTATTCATCAGGGTCTAATCATCTTACTAATTCATTTTATTAGTTAACATCAAGGGTTTCCTCACCATTCTCATAGTGTTTTAAGCATGTTATCACCCAATCACATTCATATATATATCATGCATAAACACATACGGTAAAATAGTATAATACATCAAGCATAAACATCTCACATAATGCATAAAATTATCATTATTTCTCCACTGAAATTCTCGATTAATTTGTAATCACATAATATGTAGGTCTTTTAGAGCCAATCCCCTCACCAAAGATCAAACCAATCACATAGTGCTCAACACAACACTAGGTGTTCATCTTCACTTATTCACATAATATTCCACATTCTTTAAATTCAAGGTCATCCTATCAACCCAATTGATATAGCCAATTTTCACTTTTTATCATGTAGAGCATTATAATAGTTTTCCAACGCTTCCGAGCGTGCCTCAATCTGAGTTATGGTTCAAAAGTTATGAAGAAAACAAAACATGAAGTACGTTGCAGGGTTCGCAGTGCGAAACCTGGGCGAAGTCCATCGCCTTGAGTTCGCTGTACGAATTCTATGCGAACCAGGAAAAATGATGGCAGTAGAAAAAGGCCTCCGTGTTCGCTATGCGAATGCCAGGAGAACGCCCATTTTCACTTCGCTGCCAGCTCGTAGTGCGAGCATAGCAGGCTAATACGTTCGCTAGGAGCTCGCTGGAGTTCGCAATGCGAAGTCTGCGAAATGGAGATTTCCAGCAGCGTGAGAATACTGTCCTCCATGGAAAAACTCCAAAATCCCAACACTCAACAATCATAACACACATCCAAACACTCATAGGAACATATATTAGCATGATTAAAAATGAGCTTCATCAAATCATCATGTGAACAACATTTCAATTCCATTTAACATATTCTCACACAAAACCCTAACCCACCAATGTTTTCATTTTCTTCCCCAATGCTATACTAACTAATGGAACTCACCTCTAGAACAAGATTAAGATGAAAAAGATTGATGAAGATGAGATAATAATGAGTTTTTTCTTCTTTCATAAGTTCTTCCTTCTTCTTTCCCTTCTCCTATTTTCTCTTCTTTCTCTTCTCTCCACCACATATATAATAAACATATTATATAATATTATCTAATGGTATAAAATATTCTCAAATGATATTTTGTCATTTAACACTTATTGGCCAAATATTAGAGTTATCAAAATATCCTTTCTTACAACTACTAATATTGGTTTGACTCTTTCAAATGATATTTTGTCATTTAACACTTATTGGCCAAATATTAGAGTTATCAAAATATCCTTTCTTACAACTACTAATATTGGTCAACTACTAATATTATCTAATGCTAGTATCTACACTATTAGGTTTGCCATGTATATTTTATATGAGATAATGGACAATTGGATCAAATTTTGCTTTTTCATTTCAGCTTTGTTTGGTATATAAGTTGGAGCCTTTATATTTTTGAAAAGCTCACTTCCTCATTTCTAATAGATTTATTTTCCTTTCTTTGCATTTAAGCTTTTTCATTTACTGACATTTACTCCTTGCATGTCTCTGTGGTTGTTGATTCTGGAGAAATTCCTAGTTTATGTTTGAAGGAACTTTACATATCTTACATTATTCTTCGAGTGACCTCCTAATAATTCTTTATAATTTAAAATACATTATAGGACAATTTTATATAATGAATTATAAATTATAGTTGAAAAACTATGGTTTAATTTTGTAATATATATTTGTAATTATTATTCAAAATAATATATTAAAAATAATTTGAGATATTTTTAATACCATTATAAATTATAAGTAAAAATTGAAAGAGTTGTCTGATAATTTTTTTAGCATTATAATGTGATTTAATATTTGAAGTTAAATTTTATAACATGTAACCGCATTTATAATTAAGAATTATATTTTAAAAAGAATATTGAAATATCTGTTTGCCTATTTCAAAGTATTGTTTGACCACTTTATTTTAAAAATTAATGTGGTTTTTTTCGTTGTTATTATGGTTCTAAAATTGATACATGCAAAATGATTTTTTTTTTATAAAACTATTTTATGCATAATTTTTTATGAAATAAAATATTATACAATGTATTTTTTTGTAGAAATATTGATAGAGACAAAAAAGATAGATATGGAAAATAAATAAAAATAAAAATTAGTATAAGAAAAATAAAATAAATTGTATTTTTATAATTGTTGATACGAAATCGTTTATCTTTTTTTTGTGAGTGAATTTATTATCGACAATGTTAACATTTTTATTAAGAGACAAAAAATTATTTTCATTTTTATAGAAATTAAATTAGTTCTCATAATTTTTTATCTTATTTGAAAATTGATTAATTTAATTTTTATAAGAATTGAATCAATTTTTATAGTTTTTATTGAATTATTTAAAAATTAATTAATTTAATTTTTATATAAGAAATTAGTGTGCGCAATAGAAAATATAATTAAACTTTAATAGTTTGAGTTTTGATGAATGGTGGATATATAATTTGTACATTTATGTAACTTTTAATAATATGTGTTTTGACGTATTGTGGATGCATAATTTATAAAATTATATAACATTATATATGGAATGGAGAAACAAAAGAAATAAATCAATGAGTATACATAATTTTATGTTAAAGTAATATAAGGAGATAAGTAATGGAATGTGAAAATAGAAGTGTTTTAATTAAATGAAATTTATAAATGAAATGTTACATTTTTTTCTTAAATAAATAATAGATGTTTTGAAATGTTATGTTTTGAAGAGTGTCACATCAGATTTTTAACGGTGTGTCGAGTAAGAGAATAAGTTGTCAACATAATAGTGAGAGGCTTGGTTTTAATATATTATAATAGATTGTTTGTTAGAGTAGGGTTTTCAGGATGTAGGCCCCCATTTTCAGGTTTATCCATAACTTATTAAGGGCCTCAGTAGTTAAGTTCCCTTGTGCGTATTCTCAAACATTTATCTTCGATACCAAACCCTTTTTTAGTTATCTCTAAATGACACATATTATATCTTGGATCCATTTTTGGTTTGACAACGACCTCTCTAATAGTGCCATTAGTGTGATTTTCATTTTGGAATTTTATTTCTTCTTTTAAGATTTTTTCCTCTCTTTAGTATTGAGTGGATGTTTTTCCCCCAACTAAGTTGTTTATTCTTAATTGAGATCACCATTTTCGCCATATGTAAGTCAATATAGCGATTCAACAATGGTCAAATATGGAATCTTTCTGGATTCCGAAAAATTGAGTGTAGTTCATTGACTAGGTTTCCTTTGGCCCCACATAGTCTTCTCTTTATTCCTTGTATACGCCAAAACTGACTTTTACTAGCGCACCTTAGACAGCGCTTTTATGCAAAAGCGCTGCTATAAGTTAAATAAAAAATAAAACACGGAAACTGTATACGAAAAAGAGTAAAAGCGCTGCTAAAAGGCCTACCTTAGACAACGCTTTTATGCAAAAGCGCTGCTATAAGTTAAATAAAAAATAAAACACAGAAACTGTATACGAAAAAGAGTAAAAGCACTGCTAAAAGGCCTGCCTTAGACAGCGCTTTTTCAAAAGCGCTGGTAAAGGACCACATAAGCCAGCGCTTTTTGAAAAGCATTGTCTAAGGTCTTATTAATTAAAATAAAAAATTGTATAGTATCAGTATTCTATTTTTCATTTTTCTATTCTTTCCCTCTGTGCTGCGAACTGCGAACGACGAGAACGAACGAAGAACAGCTCTCGCCACCGTCGTCCACCGTCTTGGTTACAGTCTCGTCGTCGTCCTTCCTCCATTGTCCTCCACCGTCCTTCACCGTACTCCACCGTTCTCCACCGTTTCGGTAAGATTTCTTCTTTTCTGTTACGGTTAATGTTAGAGATGATAAATAGTGGTTCTACTCATGAATGTAGCTTGGTACTGACTTTGGGATAGATGATTAGGGCCATAACAAGACTCCATTACTTTAATCATTACATTTTCTGATATGAACATTTCTGCATTTAGGGTTCTTCTTTGAGGAATCTGATTGATGTAAACCACACTGTCTCTTTTATAAACAACTATGCCTTGATTAACCAAAAAAAAATTAAATCAAGATATAGAGTGGGGTATAGGTACTAAGTGTTTTGTTGTTCTCTTATGGATATTAATATCTTGGTTTTATGCTATTAAATTCAAAATTATACAATTATAAACGATTCAATTTTGGAATTCTTCAATGGCTTATTCCTGCTTTAATCTCTCTTGTGTTACTAACATCTTCATGGTTTTAGTTTTGAAGTTCATATTGATTGCTTTCAATTGTGTTTGTTCTTTTCAGATTGTTGTTTGAGGAGAATTTGTTTTGAACCAAGTGCTACTACGAGAAAGGTATTTTATTCTTGCACTCAAATCTTCATATGGTAGACGATACGTGAAATAAAAGTTTGTATTAATCTTCTTTCTGTGACGCGAAAGTGTTTTTCTTAGGAAAATCTTCTTTTATGTTCTTTTGAAATAGTTGCGTGAATAATTATAGTAGTGTTTTTGTTTGTCTTAATAAGTAGGAAAACCATGGATAAAAAATGGATGTCTGCCAATCGATTGTCCAAAGAGTACGAGAATGGGGTATTGGAATTTGTTAAGTTTGTTGTTCAACACGTTGAAGACCCCAGTCGAATGAAATGTCCTTGCTTGGGTTGTTGTTATGTGGGTCGGGTTGACGCAGATGGATTGAAATCGCATTTACTGATGCATGGAATTGATCGAAGTTATAAGTGTTGGATATTTCATGGTGAGAAAATTAGCGAGAATGTTGAACCGAGGGGGAAAAGTAATACGACCTATGCTTCAGACGACAAAGACACGGAAACATACGATTGTGATCGAGTCGAAGAGATTACAGAAGCACTTGAAGAAGATCTTCATGATTGTCCCAAAATGTTTGAGAGGTTGGTAAGCGATGCAGAGAAACCGTTGTATAAAGGTTGCACTAAATTCACAAGACTGTCTGCGGTATTAAAGTTGTACAACTTAAAGGCGGGCAATGGATGGTCGGATAAAAGTTTCACAGAGTTGTTGGCCCTTATGAGAGAAATGCTACCGGAGGATAATGTTCTTCCTAATCGAACCTATGAGACCAAAAAAATGTTGTGCTCTATTGGCATGAGCTATGATAAGATACATGCTTGTCCAAACGATTGCGTTTTGTTTCGAAACGAATATGCATCGTTAACTGAGTGCCCTAAATGCGGTTTGTCTCGATATAAGAAAAAATTGTCTCCAGCAAAAGTCTTATGGTATTTTCCTATAATTCTGAGATTTAGGCGCATGTTTCGTAGTGAAACCGATGCAAGACACCTGACTTGGCATGCAGATGAAATAATTATTGATGGAAAGTATCGACATCCGGCTGATTCACCACAGTGGTCGAAAATTGATAATGATTATCCTGACTTTGGAGAAGAAGCAAGAAACCTTCGCTTGGCATTATCTACTGATGGAATGAACCCGCATAGTCTTCAAAGTATCTCACATACCACATGGCCTGTGATTCTTATGATTTATAACCTACCTCAATGGCTATGTATGAAGCGTAAGTACATGATGTTATCTATGTTAATTTCTGGGCCTAAACAACCAGGGAATGACATAGACGTATACTTGTCACCCTTAATCGAAGATTTAAAGTTTTTGTGGGAGAACGGTGTGGAGGTTTATGATGGGTATAGGAAAGAAAGTTTCAACTTGAGGGCGATGTTGTTTGGCACAATTAATGATTTTCCAGCATACGGAAATCTATCAGGGTACATCATAAAAGGTCAAGATGCGTGTCCTATTTGTGAAGATAAAACAGATTCGACGCGATTGGAGTTTGGTCAGAAGAATGTCTTTCTCGATCATCGTAGATTCTTAAATTCTAATCATCACTACCGTGGATGGAGAAAAGCATTCAATAGAGACACCGAACAACGTAAAGCTCCACCTGCATTGTCAGGCGACCAAGTTTTTGAAAAGGTGAAAGATGTGCGTACTCAGTTTGGCAAGCCTTTTGCACATAAGGTTGTCAAAGGTGGGTGGAAGAAGAGGTCGATATTTTTTGAATTGCCATATTGGAAGTCTTTGTACGCGAGACATTTTCTCGATGTTATGCATATTGAAAAAAAAAGTATTTGAAAGTGTTATTGGTACGTTACTCAATATAAAAGGAAAGTCTAAGGATGGCCTTACAGCAAGGGAGGACATGTTAAAAATGGGAATAAGAACTAAATTAGCACCTGTGAAGAAAGGAAGACAAACATATCTACCACCTGCTACTTTTACTCTATCTAGAAAGGAGAAAAAAATATTGTGTAAGTTTCTGAGTGAAGTTAAAGTTCCAGAAGGATACTCTTCAGATATTAGAAGACTTGTGTCTATGAAAGACCTCAAGTTGAAGAGTTTAAAGACACATGATTGCCATGTTATAATGGAACATTTTCTACCAATAGGTATACGTTCTATTTTGCCAGAAAAAGTAAGAAGCGCCATAACTAAATTGTGTTTTTTCTTTAGGTCAATTTGTAGTAAGGTGATCGATCCTGAAATCTTACCAACACTACAAAAAGAAATAGTTATTACCTTGTGTGAGCTTGAAATGTATTTTCCTCCCTCTTTTTTTGTCATAATGGTACATCTAGTTGTTCATCTTGTGAAAGAGACACGGTTGTGTGGACCAGCTTATATGAGATGGATGTACCCTGCTGAACGTTATATGAAAATATTAAAAGGGTACGTGAAAAACCGAAGTCGACCAAAGGGTTGTATTGTTGAACGATACATTGTTGAAGAAGCGGTTGAGTTTTATACTGAATATTTGTCCAATGTTCAATCGATTGGACTCCCCAAAACTCATATTTTCGAAAAAAGGAAGGTAAAAAATTAATTGGAAATAAAATTGTGACAGTACCAAGGGATGAACGGGATCAAGTGCATTTGTATGTTCTGCACAGTGATAATGAGGTTGAGCCATATGTTGAAATGCACAAGGATGTACTCCGAAGGTTAAATCAGAACAGAAATGAAAATTGGATAGTACGAGAGCACAATCAAAGTTTTATACAATGGTTAAAGGATCATATTTATTCGAAGCGCTCTTCAGATCCCGCTTCAGTAACAGAAAGGTTGAGATGTTTGGCATATGGTCCAAGTTTGCATGTGTTTTCTCATAGTGCATACGCAATTAATGGATACACATTTTATACCAAAGAGCAAGATGATAAAAGTACTATGCAAAATAGTGGTGCCACCGTGCTAGCTGAAGCAATGCACATATCAAGTATGAAAGACTTAAACCCCAAATATGCAAATCTGTCATATTTTGGAGTTATTGAGCACATTTGGGTGTTTGATTACGAGAAGTTTCAGATTCTTATCTTTGGTTGCAAATGGGTAAATAGTAGTGGCATACGAATGGATAAGTCAGGATTTTTGCAAGTGGATCTTAATAGGGTGGGGTACAAAGATGAGTCTTTTATTCTAGCATCTCAAGCTAAACAAGTGTTCTATGTCACTGACCCGACGAGTATGAAATGGTCTATAGTGCTTTTATCTAACAAAGTGGTTGATGATAGCGGTGTAGATCAATGTGATATTGATGTTGAGAATGAGTCATGCATTAGACGGAATGAGTTGTATAATAGAAATGATCAAGATGAGGATCTTATAGCGGATGAGTCATATATCAGAAATGATCATAACGAGGGAATTTGGATCAATTCATCCGTCCGCATTGCTAAGAAACAAGTAATTCATATTCCAACAAAGAAAAGAAAGAGATGTTAGTGAAAGAGGTAATATAATAAAATGTTATATGCTCTTCTTTATTTTTCATTTTATATATCATTTGGTATCATAATTTATAGCTTAGACAAGTACTTTCATCATAATTTATATTTGATATCCTTGTTTTCTTTATTACAGGTTAGATGGCTACTAACGAGGATCACCCACATGATGATTCTATTCATGATACCCGGATATGAAGAATATGATTGATATGTAAGTTAGATTGTTCTAAATATTCATGTGTATATTTATTTATTTATTTATGTGAATTGTTCTAAATATTCATTTATATTTTATTAGCATTATACAAGCTTTTCGAGCACAAAGAGATATCCAAGTACCAAAGAGGAGAGCCAACAACATTACATGGATTGGAGTGAAGGTATATTAATTATCACATTTTTTATTATATTAGTGATGATACTTGATAAAACTTAGGATTTATCCATATTTTCTTTTCATGTGTAGTGTCCTCGGCAACGTAATGATGTAGATTGCGGTTATTTCTAACTTATGAGTTATTTTAATATTTAACACATATTTCTCATATAATTAAATAGTTGAAACTAAATCAAACTATGTTATATTATTATGTAGTACTTTGATGAATTCAAGTGTGCGTATTACTCAAGAGATCATTTGGATGAAATTAAAGAGGATTGGTGTCAATTCATTATTGAGCTCGGAGTTTTATAAGGTATATTGTACTCTTACTTTAATTGATGAGAATTTTGAGTATGTATAACTTTGTAACTATAGACATTGTTTATGTCTTGTTTTAATTGAATTACAATCTTTTTGTGTTGTTTCAGGTTATATGTGCAAAGTAGAAGATAGAGTTATATTGATGTGCATTGCTTTTTGCTTAGCTTTCTATAAGTAATATGTAGATTTGAAGCAAAATGTTTTGTTGGATGAAATGATTTGTATCATCAATTGTTTTGTATATATAAATTGTTGGATGAAAATTGTATATATAAATAGGAAAAATTGGTGCGTATATATTGGATTGAAGCTCCAATTTATGATATTTTGGTGCAAAATGTGGTTGAAAAACAGGTACAAATTGTGGTTGAAAACCTGGTGCAAATTATGGTTTAAAAACAGGTGCATATAAACTGTATAAAACAAACAGCGCTTTTTTTAAGTAATTTATATAAAAAATTTCGTATACCTTAGACAACGCTTTACACTAAAAGCGTTGTCTAAGGTGGAGTTTAGACAGCGCTTTGACCAAAAAGTGCGGTCTAAGGTATACCAAAACAGCAAAAGCGCTGTCTAAGGTATACTAAAAAAAGGCAAAATGCGCTGTCTAATGTTAGTCTGAAAAAACAAAAAGCGTTGTCTAAAGCACCATTTAGACAGCGCTTTTACAATAAAAGCGCTGTCTAAAATATAAGCAAAAGCGCTGCCTATTGTAAAAGCGTTGTCTAAAGCGGTGCTTTGACAACGCTTTTTCAATCAAAGCACCCCTTTAGACAGCGCTTTTGACATTAACCAAAGCGCTGTCTAATCTTTTAGCAACGCCAGTTTAGACAGCTTTTTTAAGCGCTGTGTAATGCCAAAAAAAGCGATGTCTAAAGGCTTTTATGGCATAGTGGATGATGTCATTTTCATATTCTATTTAGCCATTTGTTTTAAGGGTATTCAATTGATCTAAATTGTTATTTCTCCTTTTAGGTTTCTAAATATCCCATGAACCTTTTGTCTACAAGTTGGGTAGCATGGTCGATTATGATAACCTCAGGGATCTAAACTTTTATTAGTATGCTTCTTTTAAAGAACCAGAATACATTGGTCTATGTTTTGTTTGTCGGGGGTTTTGGCTTATATTCATTTGGTGAAGTAGTCCACCATAACCACTATGTATTTGACTGGTCAATGAGGTAAGGGGAATGATATGTGAATGTTTATGTTATACCATGTGAATTTCCATGGTGATGTCAATGTATTCATCTGAAGTGGGTTCCCAGAGGATATCTACACTAGCTTAATCGCATCTTTTTGAATTGGTGGCTAGTAGTAGTTAAACCATAAGTTATACTTTCCTATAGTTTTCTACCCAATGTATTGTAATATTACCTCTTTGTGTATCTCTTGTAGTGTGTATTTGTCTTACAAGGGATTATACACTTAAGGAATGGGTGGACATCCCTCGTAAATATAAGACACTAGACATGATAATGTAGGAGCACGACTGTCTTCTTATCTTGGAAGATTTTTTAGTGTCTTAGAGGATATTTTTTTTAAAAGAATGTGTTTTTTAATCGATGTCATCCAAGTTGTTATACATATCTCTGTATGTAAATCAGGAGTCATTACCTAAATAGTGATGTTAAAGATGTTGAGACTTTCATGTATTTTTTATTTGTTACCCTGTTGAACGTGTGTTGGCTAGCTTTGAGATTTTATCAGCCGAACAATTTTGTTCTCCTAGGGTATGGTTTACTTAGACTACAGAGAATTTCCACATGCTTTATCTTACGCGTAATAGGTATTTTTGTAGGATCGGTACTTGTCTTGGTACTCTCCTAAAATTTGTGAGCCAGTAAATGTTGAGTCTGAGTGGAGTTATACTTCTTCCACTCTTTTTTTTTTTTAATATTTTGAATCTGGTAATACATGTTTCACATTCGTCTTAGCTATTGAAATGTATGAAAGAAAATCCCAATGAAACTTGTATATGGAGACCAACCTCATTTTTTATGAGGATCCACACCCTAATTCCTTTCTCCTCCGTTTAGGAGTTTAAAGGGGAAGATATAGGCTGGATTTGAAAAAGGGAAATAATTGAATGAACGCAATTGATGAATTTAGGCGGAGAGAGTTTTGGGGTTTATTTTTATTTGTAATAATCCTTAGTTTAGGGGAACTCAAAAATCGTATAGAATGAGAATTTTTTTTAGGCTAAAATAAATTCTTCAAATATAATCTATGTTTTATAAATAATAAAAATTCATTTATCATTCTATACAAAAACACAATTTCAAAAAATGTTAAAAATTTCTCAATTTTTTTCTTAAAATCCTACCCCTTTAAAGCCAATCATTCCCCTCATTTCCATCCAAATTTTCAAACAAATCCTGAGTGTTTGATGGTCCGTCTATAAATACCATCCATTTTGGGAGGACCTATTTTGGTGAGAGTGTCATATTGATAATGAAATCCACGATGGTTTCTACTTTCAATGTTTTTCGTCCTCCAAATTTGATTTCAAATTCAAACAATTCAAGAGACCGTATCATCATTCTTCTCATGACATATGGTTGAAAGAGAATATATCTGATTTTTTTATTCACCCTAAACACGATGATATGGGTGAGTAAATATTGTTTTGATATTATAATTTCAACCACGAGGGTGAGTGTAACTTTTTTTCTATTGGTACTTCAGTTCTAGAACATGTGAAGAAGAGCCATTTCTTGACCTTGGCTAGGGTTTTGATGAAGACAAAAACATCAATAAAAGAAGAAATATATAACGTCAACAATGATCAACAAAGAGGAAAAATATAAAGACAACAATCGATCATGATAAAGTGGCAATCAACATTGAACAAAGTTATGATTTTCTTTATCTTTGATATATTACCATTAATCTTATATGTCTCTTAAAAGCTCAAAAATATTCTTTAAACTTCATCTACAAACTTCTAAAATGATTGTGCATAAAAACCCATGGAATCCTTTCCTTAAAAAGTTGTTTTTAGTGTTGAAAGCAATGTTGTTTTTAGTGCTGAAAGAAAAGTTGTATCTGAATACAACATTATCTGAATACAGGTGCAGGAAGCAAATTTGTATTCAAATATAACATTATTGTATCTGAATACAGGTTGTAAGTTTTAAAAATTTTAAATGTTGACATTGTTGTATCCGAATACAGGTGTATTGTATATGAATACAACATTAACCAATGTGTTTTTTCATGAACCAGAATCATTATTTTGATTGGCAATGCTCTGTGGAACCTTTTCAAAGACGTGCAATCATTCATATAGGTTTCGAAGAGTGTATAAATTATGGTTTAACATTGAAAAGGAATTAACAACTTTTACATTATCATTTACACAGTTCAAAGTTCATTTTTAAGAAACATTCTTTTTAAAAATGGGTTGAAACTTGTAAACTTTCATAAATCATAAATAAAATCTTAGCAATTATGTGATATACTTTGAATTCTGATATTGCGAAAATAAATTCTATAATCCCAAAATTGGATTTGACATTCAATAGCCTACTATTTTCTTCATTTCTAAACAAAGTTTAAGTGTAAAAGAAGTATTGGTGTTAGACTTGTACAAGGATATAAACATAGTGGAAATTCCTCTAAAGAGTATAGGGACTAGATATACAATTGTTTTATAAGGGAAAATAGTATAATTATCTTGTGTTGTTTACTTTCAGCCTTTACTATTATACATTTTACATTCATCTTAAACTAACATTCTAATCATTGCTTTCAATAAAATAACAAGTTAACAAAAGTTGCATAAAACCGAGAAAATTCAGAAATTACAATTCATCCCCACCTTCTTAGATTGCCTCTCATAGTTATAGAACTTGTAGGGCTTTGTTGGTGAAATATATTAGATTTTGTCCCTTTGTGGTTTCCTTAATCAAGATTTGGCTAATGACTTCTATAGGCACGAGTAGAGATATAATAATGTTTCTTCTTTATATGGTCTCAATGGTAATGAGGTCTTATAGATAATGCAATGCCATATATTAACTTTCTAGTATTTAATATAGTGCTAAAGAGATGGTTCCCTAAAATTTAATCGGTAAGGATGCCTCATAGCATAAATTTTAAATCAAAATAAAAGAAAAATACATAAATGGAGTTATCGGATCATTAATCTCTCTTTAATTAAAATACATGTTAAAACTCTTAACCTTCACTACATAAGTTGCCTCTTCAACATGCTAATCCATGTTTTCTTTTTTGAAGTAAATAATTAAATAATGTGGGGTGAAAACTACTTTTATTAGCTAGTTTCCGACTGAAGCCTAAACATCAACCCTTAATTCCGCAAAATCTCATAAAATATCGTACATACTTTGCATTGATTTCTAAAATGTCTTAATCATATATACCCTTGTGGTAGAAATTATGCATGTGTGTGTGTGTTTATACTCTCCAGCATGAGAATAATTCGAACATGTTACTGAACATACATGAGTAAAAATTGAATCATGTTATTATACATTCTTAAGTAAAAGTAATCCATACCAATATGCATACTTACTCTAGGGAAATTCATAATCAAAATTTGTCTTGCAACATTAAATAATTTGATTTTAGTCTAGTTATATATTTGTTGGGACTGAGTTCCAAGAAAGATGAATGTTTGAGAGGAAGAAGAAGAAGAGAGAAAGAAAGAAAAGATTAGGGTTTGGAAACTTTGTAAAATTTTATTATGAAGCTGGTATGTGTTACAAATTACAATGCCCTTTATATAGGCTATCAAAGCCCAGACCCAAAACAATCAATTCGACACAAACTACCAATTCGACTGAACTCCTTATCAGCTATATTCGACTCTGTCGAATACAGCTGACCTACACAACACTTTAACTATTCGACTGACTATATACAACTTCGACCAAAACCTATAAAACCCTTCGACTTCGACAAACTAACATGAATTACTTCTAACACACCACCTAATTCATGTTTTCGAGACTTCTCATCCCAATGCTCTTCTTTATTAACTCGTCGAATCTGATTTTCTTCAAAGGTTTGGTAAGTATGTCGGCTAATTGATCTTCAGTCTTGCAATATTCAAGATCCAGCTTCCCTCTATTCACTTGATCCCTGAGAAAATGATACCTTCTTTCTATGTGCTTACTTCGACCATGACACATAGGATGATTGGCAAGATCAATAGTTGACTTGTTGTCTACAAACAATTTCATCTTCCCAGGTTCCTTGATCTTGAGTTCTTCGAGCAACATATCTATCCATGCTGCCTGACATGCTGCATACGATGCAGCTACATACTCAGCTTCACATGATGACAAAGCCACAATGCTTTGTTTTCTCGAACTCCAAGAGATTGGAGCTCCTTCGATCATGAAAATATAGCCTGCAGTACTTTTCTTCTCATCTTGGTCTCCACTGAAATCTGAATCAGTATAACCATATACCTCCACATCTTTTGACTTAGACCTATTTCGACATGGCATCAGCACACCATGATCAATCGTACCCTTAATGTATCTCAGTACTCTCTTTACTGCAATAAGATGACATTCTTGGGGTTTCTCCATAAATCGACTTAACAATCCAACACTCTGACAAATGTCCGGTCTTGTATTGCAAAGATACCTCAAGGATCCAATAATTTGTTTGTACAGTGTCGAACTTACAAACTCATCATCAGTTACCTTCTTCAACTTTGCTCCTGTTTCCAATGGAGTTGTTGCAGCTTTACAGTCAGTCATCTTGAACCTCTTCAAAATATCTTGAGCATACTTCTTCTGGTGCAGGAACACACCTTCAGCTGTGTCTTTGAATTCCATTCCTAAGAAATATGACAAATTCCCTAGGTCAAACATTTCGAACTCTTGCATTAGCTTCGACTTGACTTTTCTTATCTCAGCTTCATTTGCACCTGTAATTAGCAAATCATCAACTTACAGGCATAAAATGATTCAACTATCATTGTCGACATCATTTACATAAACTCTATGCTCAGACACACACACTTAGTGAACCCAGGTTCGATTAGGAAACTGTCTATTCTTTTGTTCCAAGCCCTAGGGGCTTACTTCAATCCATAGAGAGCCTTCCTCAATCTGTACACCTTCGACTCATGCCCTTTAACCTCAAATCCTGGTGGTTGACTGACATACACTTCTTCCTCCAGAGGTCCATTCAAAAATGCTGATTTTACATCCAACTGATGTATCTTCCATCCTCTATACGATGCTGTCGAAACAACAATCCTGATTGTTTCCAACCTAGCCACTGGCGCATATACTTCGTCGAAATCAACACCAGGTTTCTGCAGAAATCCTCTTGCCACTAGTCTTGCCTTATGCTTGGCAATTTCACCATTTGGCCTTTGTTTCAGCTTGTAAACCCATTTCACATCAATAGGCTTCTTGCTGGCTTTTTCGACAAGTTCCCAGGTATTGTTCTTCTCGATTGCCCTGAGTTCTTCCTTCATGGCTTCACACCAATTCGAATCATTCATGGCTTCATCCAAATTAATTGGTTCTGCTTTAGCCATTATCATTGCTTCTTCTATTAAGTCACCATCTGCATCGATTGCATTATCTGGAAATCTCTCATATCCAGCTAACCTTGTCGACTCAGCTCTTGTTCTATTTGATCTTCTAACGTTCTACTCAGGAGGTTCTTCATTTCGACTTGTCGTGGTTTCAGTTTGTTGATCTTCTTCAAACACTGTCGGAACTCTCTCTTCCATCTGTCGACCAGTTTCCTGTCGAACTGACCCATGACTCCACTCCTATTTTTGATTCTCATCTACCAGAACATCTCGACTGATCACAAATTTATCATCTTCTGGTGAATATAGTCTATATGCACCAGTCGAATGATAACCTATGAGCACCATAGTTTGACTTAGATCATCTAGTTTTGTTCTCAATTGCTCAGGAACATGCCTAAAACATATTGATCCAAAAACTCTAAGATGACTTACATTTGGCTTCTCACCTGTCCAAGCTTCATAAGGAGTCGTCTCGACTAACTTCTTCATTGGACATCTATTCAGAATATATACTGTTGTCAAAGCTGCTTCAGCCCAAAATCTCTTTGGCACCTCTTTCGCCTTCAACATACTTCTCGTCATATTCAGTATACTTCTATTCTTCCTCTCAACTATTCCATTATGTTGAGGTGTATAGGGAGCAATAACCTCATGCTCTATACCTTCCTTTTCACAAAATCTAGCAAACTTTCGAGATGTGTATTCACCACCACCATCAGTTCTCAGTTTCTTTAGCTTGCACCCACTTTGCTTTTCGACAAGCAACTTAAACTTCTTGAACTTTGTGAATACTTCACTCTTACTTTCAATCACATAAATCCACATATATCTGGTGAATTCATCAATGAAAGTTAAGAAATAACGCTTTCCACTATTCGACCTAACTTCAAAAGGTCCACATACGTCAGAATGAACAAGCTCCAACTTTCCTTTCGACTTAATTGGCAGATCATGTTTGAATGCTTTTCTAGCCTGCTTCGCTTTGCAGCATTCTTCACACACATGATTTGGTTCCTTCACCTGAGGTAAACCATACACCATCTTCTTCTGATTCAGCATACCCAAACTCCTGAAGTTTAGATGCCCATATCTATGATGCCATAGCCAATTTTTTTCCTCTTCTGTAGTTGACGCAAGGCATTCATGATTAATCATGTCAATCTGAACTTTAAAAGTCTTGTTATCAGCCAATGGTGCTTTTAGTACTAACCTACCATCAGCATGATACACCTTCATTTGATTATTTGTTAGCTTCATATTATGTCCTTTGGCAAGTAATTGACCTATACTTATCAAGTTACTTGTCATAGAAGGCACATACAACAAATCAGTAATGCTGGCTTTTCTACCATCTCTTCTCATTACAGATATGTTTCCTCTTCCACCTGACGTGATCTGTCTACCATCTGCAAACTTTATCACCTTCTTAACTGATTCATCAAGCTTGTTGAACCAGTTCTTATTACCAGTCATGTGGTTGCTGCAACCTGAATCAAGATACCACAAATTCGTTTCATCATCATTCGACTGAGTGTCTGCCATTAGTAGCACACCTTCAGAATCACTCTCTCCTGCCTGTGCATACTGCGCTTTGTCACTTTCTTTTGCTCGTGCTTCCTTCTTCTTTCGACAGTCTCGAGCATAATGACCAAAACTTTGACAATTATAACACTGCACGTCTTTCATGTCAACTTTCTTTCCAGAATACTTGTTGCCCATGAATTTCTTTGAATCATCATGATTCTTTGAACTCTTGCTTGACTTCTCATTACTAGCAAGATTCCTTCCCTGCTTCGCCTTCCCACATTTCTTGGTGAATTTCGCTTGTAGTGCTTGGTCCGATACCTTTTCTCTTTCTGAATCTCTTTGCTTCAATCTCATCTCATGAGCTTCCAAAGAAGCCTGTAGTTCTTCAACCTTCATCTCAGCAAGATTTTTGGACTCTTCAATGGACACTACAATGTAATCAAAATTTGCAGTCAGAGATCTTAGTACCTGTAGCGAGCGATTTTGGACGCGGTTCTTAAGCGCTGGTCGCTCTCTGCGGTTGAGCTTAAAACTACAGGTCGGTTCATTTTTTATCCTATTGTGAGCTGAATAAGGAAGGGAAATAGATGTCTCCAATTAACCCTGCTTTGCATACTGAGTTTAAACAGCGGTCTGTTAGGTTACGGATGCTATCAATGTGGGGGGCCTTTGTAGTGGTTATTTGTATTTTCGCCAATACGGTTTTCTTTCCTTCTAGGACTTTCTAGCGGGGAATAAGGATTAGGATGTTAGGACTGATGCTTTTGAATTACTGCTTTTGATTGACGGAGATATGGGATTTGGGTTTTTTGTTGATTGCGCTCGCTAAGATCTTTTCTTTCGATCTTATGCCTACGTATTCCCGTTTACCGAAACAGGGAAATCAGAGCGTTCGTAGTTCCTCCTATTCTATGGGAGGACATTTGGTGTTTTTGGTGTCTTGTTCAAAGCCCAAGACGTGAAGCGAAAGGTGGTTTATATCTTGTTCAAAGCCCAAGATATGAAGTTGAAAGGTCTATTTGTGTCTTGTTCAAAGCCCAAGACGTGAAGCGAAAGGACCTCGACTTTAGAGAGAATTTGTCATCTCTAAAGAGGGGAGAAGGAGAATTACTTTAACTGGGATACGTGGATCCGAGCAATGCCATAATTTCTGAAGAAAAGGGTTTTAACCTGAAGGAGAAGACTTTAACTCAGTGTAGAGCAATGCCATCTTTCCTTAGGAATTTCTCATGCTAAAAGAGGGACAGTGGCATGGATGTAGATGATCCAGAGGCTTGCCGCTTACAGCGATTAGACGAAGGGAAAGGAGTTGTTGATGTTTGTATACTGTGAACAAGGCACAACTTTGATGCTAAAAGGTTGATTGGATCAACCAGTGGTTTTCTTATACGAAGCCTAAGAGGAGGCTAATTTCCGCTAGGAAAATCATTATACAAAGCCTAAGAGGAGGCTATTTTCCGCTAGGAAAATCATTATATAAAGCCTAAGAGGAGGCTAATTTGTGTCCCGTACAAAGCCCGAGAGAGAGGCTAAAAGGGTTGACTCGACAGGAGAATCTTTTATACTCAACAAGAGAGTGATTTTGTATCTCGTATGAAGCCCGAGATGGAGGCGAAAGGGGTAATTGACTCAACGGGGGAGTCTCTTATGTGTCTCGTACGAAGCCCGAGAGAGAGGCAAAAAGGTTGTTTTACTCCACTGGGGAGAATTTTGGTATCTCGTACGAAGCCCGAGATGGAGGCTATTGTAACTGTTTCAGTTGAGTGACAGATCCAATATACTGATTTTAAAAGAGAAAATCAGTTCTTATATGAGCATCACTGTACTCAGGGATTTGATTTGAGGATCAGGGATATTTCCTTCTCTTTGAGGAAACGGGAAATCCAAAGGGTATTGAGACTGTCCGAGTCTGCGGGTTTCCTTCCTATTTAACGAAGGATGCTTGAGAATGTCTTTGAGACTCAAGGAAGTTAGACTGTCCGTGTCTAGAGTTTTATCTTTTGTACTATGCTTTGAGAAACAGTAGTAGACTCTATGAAAGGACTGTTCTATGAGGATGACTATGTTCTGTTCCTATACCTCTAGGAGGTCGTCGGGACAATTTGTACGAAGCCCAAGAGGAGGCTGGAAACTTTTAAGAAGCCGACGGGTCCTTGTACGAAGCCCAAGAGGAGGCTATCATTCCCGGAGGAAGAGATCATTATACGAAGCCTAAGAGGAGGCTGTGAATACTTCTAAGAAGTCGTAGTGTCCTTGAATAATGCCCAAGAGGAGGCCGATGCTTTTAAGAAGCCCGTGGGTCTATCATCTCCTTTCCATTAGGAGAGATAACTCTTTTAGAGATAAAAACCACTGGTAAACGTGCGAGGTTTACTATCCAGCGACTTCTAGCTTTTAAAGAGGGTTCCTTAGTTAAGGTCCAAGATTATGACCGTAGTGGGTACCCAAACCCCGAGACATTCAAGGCAAGCTATCCACAAGGAATAGATCAAGTCAGGCAAGTTCGAGAATTTGGAAGAAACTCAAAGATGCCATTCACGGAGAATACATTCATCTTGGGGAGTAGAGCTTCTTGACGATTCCTAAGGAGGACAGCCGAAGAGAAGACTGTATCTGGTGCTTCTATTGGGGATCTAGGCGTCTATTTCTACGAATAAGTGAAACGGCGTCACCTAGTTCTAGACGTAGTAGCCGGGGAAACTCGAAATATCTATACTATTATTACACAGTAGATATGAGTTTATGAAAGGAGACTTACAGTGAGCAGCCCCACAATACAGTTTATAATATGAAAGCAGTAAACGAAAGCGATAACCACTTACTCGGTTGGAGTGATTCCATGTTGTTTGGTTAGTTGTTCAACAAAGAAAGATTGAAAACAACAGTATATTCAAAATCAAAGGAGAAAGTGCTTTGAAAAAGAAAGATTTGGGGCTTACAGCTCAAGGAGAGGCCCAGAGTTTTATCAGTGAGCGCACTGTTTGAATTTTGTACAGAGGGACTTATACAAGTGACTGGGGCCCAAAATGGTTTTCTGTACAAAGGGATGGGTCTTACACTCTCTCAAGAGGCCCAAAAAGGTTTAAAGAAAAAGAGTGGGGCTTATAACACGAGGGTAGGCCCAAATGATTTTTTCGTTTAAAAATGGCGATCGCGCCGAGGTTTTCTTTTAACGCATAGGGACTTATACAATAAGTGACGCCCAAAATGTTTTGGTTAAAAGGGGGATTGGGTCTTACACTCTAATAGAGGCCCAAAGTGTTTTGAATGGGTCTTATAGCTCAAGGAGAGGCCCAAGGGTTATTTTGAAAAGGCGACGATCGCGCCGTTTGTTTCTGACGGTATCGGGACTTATACAATATACTGAGGCCCAAAAATGATTTGGTCAAAAAAAGGATTGGGTCTTATACTCTATTAGAGGCCCAAAAATTTTTAAGAAAAAAAGAAATGGGTCTTACTACTCGAGGGTTGGCCCAGGTTTATTTTAAAAAAAGGCGACGATCGCGCCGTTTACTTGTACAGAGGGACTTATACAATGGATGAGGCCTAAAAAGTTTTTGTACAAGGGGGGATGGGTCTTACACTCTCTCAAGAGGCCCAAAAAGTTTTGAAAATAATTTATGAGGGTTGAATTAATCCAAAACCCTAATTTGTTTTCAAAAATGTATTTAATTGAATAAAAAATCAATTAAAATGATCAAAAATTGTTTAACACATGGAAAACAAATTGTGATCTTGGATTAATGCTTCAAAAATTAAGTATTGACCTAAAAAATAATTAGAAAGCATTAAAAGTTGCAAAATCAATGTAGAAAAAATATTTAAAATGCCAAAAATAATCAAAATATTAATTCTTTGCAAAAATATCAATTATATGAAATAAATAATATTTTTGGGATTTTTAGATAAAATAAAATATTTTAACATTTTTGTGAATTATTAAAAAAAGAATCAACTCAAAATCATTAAAACTCATAGAGAAATTAATTTTTGAATCAATTAAACAAAATCACAAAATTCAAATATTTGAATTATTCAAAAATGGCGCCAAGAACAAGCTGAAGAACACGCGCATGTTCTTGGTTTCTCAGATTTGCATTTTCCATCCAATCTCACTGAATACGTAATCATATCATGCAATCCACATATCATTATGCTCGTCTCAACCTCACGATCATGTCTATAACACTTAATTTCATTTAAATTAAACATACAACAAGAAATCACGAAGAGACCTCAAGAACCCTAATTTCTGCATGAAGGCTAGGATTTTTGATACACGATTCAAACAATGCAATTAATTGAGGGAAAACATTCCATGCATGATTATGAACATATGGACAAATTATTGTGCGAGGAAATATGCATGGATTGAGAGATGACCAAGCATGTGCTTACCTCCAAGTCGTGACAGTAAGTTCAAAGTGATTTTTGATTTGGAGGTGTTACAGATGAGTTGTGATGATCTGAACAGCTTCCCTACACCCTGTGGATTGTGTTTGGATGGTTGGACTTGATTGAAATTGGCTGGATCATTTTGTGGTACCTCAGCTGCACTTTGGTTAAAACCTTGAGCAACCAGCTGGTGATTTTGTGAAATTGATGTTTCAGAAGTAATCTAAGTGTTTGATCAGCTCATATGTGATGTATGTGAGGTGTGTGAGTGATTGGTTTGATTGGAATTGCTCTCAAACTCAAAACCCGATAGTGACTTGCCTTAGAAGGTAAAATTGGAGTGAAAGAAGAGATTTTGAGGAAAGCATCTGTTAGATGGCTTTGGTGTACTCAAACTGATCATAATTGAGCTCTATTTATAGTAGAGCAAGTTTGTTTTGCAGGAATAGTGAATGGCAGCTGGTAAGTAGGTTTGGCCAATGTTGGCAAATGAAAATCCAAGTCTCCTCTAGCCATTGACTAGAGGTTAGGGCACAAAGCTTTGGTCCCCTTGGTCTTGGATAAGTCTTGACTGATTTCAGATGAGAATGGCTCAGTCCATGCCACCTTGATGGTTCCATTGAATGCCTCATTCCAAATTTGAAGTCTTGTCCCTATTTTGGCCATTCTAGGTTCAACATGCTATTTCTTGTTCCATGGACTTTTGAGGCTTGGCTCAGTGATTGTCCCCTTTAGATTCAATCCTCTAAGGTGTCCAAGTGGATAGGAGCAATTGAATTTGGCTGATTTTGGCAAATCGACCAAAGTTGCAAATTCTGCCTTGCCTTGACAGATTTCAGCAAGGCAACTTGGCAATGTTGTATCTCATGGTGTAGGTTGAATTTGGCAATGTTCTTGGCCATTTTGGAAAGCTCTTACATGATACAACAACTGTTTGAACAAGTTTGGTTTTGATCTCTTTTGATTCCAAGTGAAAAATCCCCCTACATTTGGCAAAAAGTGAGGCAGAATCTGACTTAGTGAAAATTTCACTAAGTGTTGGAAAAAGTGACATTTTCACTTTTCAGCTACTTTGATCACTCCATAACTCAAAATCCTTAATGAATTAGAATGACTTGTAGTTGAAGTTTTTGTAGGTGATAATGAGGGCTACAAATCCATCTTTGGATGAGAAAAAATGGCCTTGTGGTTTAGGAGTTATGGTCCTTCAAAGTTGGTACCTTTGCCAGTTTAGGGGTGAATTAGGTCAAGAAACCCTAATTCCTGATTTTTGATGAATGCATCCCCTGAGGCAAAATTGACTTGATGCATGGGTTCATGAGGTTCCATGAAGCATATTAGGTCATGTTTTGGATCATTGCCTTGTGCCCAGATGAAAATTTCCATCTGGAGGCCCTGGTCGACCAAAACCCTAATTTGGTGACACTGTCGATCTTGAGACTTGATCCACCTAGAAGGGAGCAGCCTTGTGCTTAATCCTTGAAGTGGGAGTCCTTTTTGATCCTTTGTGTATGTTTGAGAGATTAGACAAGTTGAAGATCATGTCATTTCTTGATTGATCCTTTGTCTAAGCACTCAGAGAGGGCTTGAAGCCCTAATTTTGATTGTAGTGGATGCTCACCCAACTTTGGGGAGACTAATGAAGCATGATGGTTCATCCATATTGTGATGATGATTTTCACAATGATGGGAAATCTAAGTGGTCAAAATTTGGGGTATTACAGATGCCCCTATTTAATCTTCTTGGACCCGAAGGTGTGAATGACGAAGGGATTCGGGCATTCGGGGTGCAAGAGGATTAAATATCAGAATACCCGAAATTTTGATGGTGATTATGAATGGTAGCTTACGCATTCATCTTCTCTAGCTAAGCAATGATGCTTAGAAAAGGTAAACTTCCCCTCGATCCTGGTCTTCTACCAAGGAACTGGTCTTAGTTTCTGATTTAAACTTCCCCTCGTTCTTGGTTTTCTACCAAGGAACTGGTCTTGGTTTCTTTTGAACTTCCCCTCGTTCTTGGTTTCCTACCAAGAACTGGTCTCAGTCTTTGAAATGAACTTCCCCTCGTTCCTGGTTTCCTACCAAGGAACTGGTCTTAGTTTCTGATTTAAACTTCCCCTCGATCCTGGTTTCCTACCAAGAACTGGTCTTAGTTTCTTTTGTCAATAAACTTTATTGACAAGGGACGCTATGTGTAGCGGTTTTCCTTCAAACTTCTCGCCGAATTTTCTTGGGGAGATTCCATTTGACGGAAAAAGGTTTGATGTCAGACTTGCTGGGGAACCCAACGTCTGAGTTGTAGAGTTGCACAAACTTCTCTGTTGGAGACGCCATTTGTCGATTTTACTGGGGAAAGCGAGTCTCTTGAGAGACTGTTTTCATTTGGGATCTTTCATCATACTTTTCTCGGGATCTTCCCGGAGAAACGCCATATGATGGGGTCCAATTTTGAGGTGCCAATGACCTTCTCAACAGTGGTTTTTCGGAGCAAAATTGGCGTGCTGCCGAATCTCTGATCACGAGGCTTTCTCTGTGGATTTTCCTTAATCCGGGAAAGCAAGGATATCATCTTCAATGGCGAAGAGTGATGTTTATTGAAAGTTCTCTGATCTTTCAGAGGTTCAAATTATCAAAGTGGCCAAGGACCAACTTCTTTCCAGAATTAAACTGGAAGCGAGGTTGTTCAGACACAGTATTTCCTGACGAGACAAGAATTAACAACTAGATTGAGAGGACTTCTACCACTAGGGGACAAGACCGACTAGAGTGATAGTGATGCAATATGAAATGTGAATGCAAATAAAAAATGCATGATGTATGTATGTATATGCTGACAAAACAGACGCGGCATACAGACTAATGGATGAACACAATTGGATACTCGGCCATCGCGGGGCGAAGAAGTACCGTTGATTCAAAATAGCAATTCCACCTTGCTTAGGAGAGATAGTCCCGTTGGGAGCTATATTGATCGAGCTTAGGAGATGAGAACTCGGCCGAGGCGTGTCAGACGAAACGAGGTCTCTGACACAGTTGATCCCTTCATTCAGGCATACTGGCTTAGAAGGAGTACTTTGATTCTGCACTTTGAAGTCCGCTTACTTCGGGAGAAGCGATCGATGTTCTTTTGATGTTCAACAGTCAAAAGAAATGCCATCTTTAATTTAAAAGCAGAAAAAGTTTAACAAGTAAATTCATTTTTGTTTTATTTCAAGAATCGCTGATTAAGTTTAAACAACGTCGTTTTGTAAAGCTAAAACAAGTAAAGAATTACAAACAAAAGCACAAGGGCACAAATTTTATTGATAAGATGGAGATCATCCAAACGCGTGATTCCAAAGAGTATATACAAAGTTAGAAAATGGTAATTTACAGGGAAAAGGGCTACGTTGAAACATAACGACCACTATCCTTCTACCAACTTTGAGTTCGGGACATCCTGAGCTTCTGTCGAAGATGACCTTGACTGGAGTTTTCCTCCGATGGATGATGTAACTGCTGCTAAGGGACTTGCCTCTGTTGAACATAGTTACTTGCCATTATCCCTAACTTTTGCCTGGATTGTACTTTGATGTTTCCAATCCACCGGGATGATTTTTTTTATTTTGTCTCTAACTTTTGCCTGGACCGCCCTTTCGGGTTTTCAATCCACCGAGACGTTTTTTTTTTAGGCGAAGTATTTCTTGACTACATCAACATTCGTGGGGTAGGCAAATTCCTCTCCGTCCATGGTTGCAAGTCTCAAGGCGCCGCCTGAGAAAGCTTTCGTGACCACATAAGGGCCATCATAATTTGGGGTCCATTTGCCCCGAGAATCAGTGAGAAATGATTGTATCTTCTTGAGCACAAGGTCTCCTTTCTTGAAGACACGAGGTCGGACCTTTTTGTCGAACGCCCTCTTCATTCTCTGTTGATACAACTGACCGTGGCATAGTGCCGTGATTCGCTTCTCTTCGATCAGGTTCAGGTCGTCGTGTCGACTTTGACACCATTCAGCTTCGGTGAGCTTCGCTTCCATCAATACCCGGATTGATGGGATCTCTACTTCTATGGGGAGCACTGCCTCCATGCCATATACTAGAGAGAAAGGGGTTGCCCCTGTTGAAGTACGGACAGATGTGCGATAACCATGAAGAGCAAAGGGTAGCATTTCGTGCCAATCTTTATAGGTTACAACCATCTTTTGAACAATCTTTTTAATATTCTTGTTAGCCGCTTCTACCGCTCCGTCATCTTGGGTCGATAGGGAGATGAGTTATGGTGTTTAATCTTGAACTCTGCACACAACTCTTTCATCATCTTATTGTTCAAGTTAGATCCATTATCAGTAATGATCTCTCTTGGAATACCATAACGGCAGATGATATTGTTTTTGATAAATCGGACCACCACTTGTCGGGTTACATTGGCGAATGACGCTGCTTCGACCCACTTGGTGAAATAGTCAATGGCTACCAGGATGAACCGATGTCCGTTTGAAGCCTTGGGCTCAATCATACCAATCATATCGATTCCCCATATGGAAAATGGCCACGGGGAAGAAAGAAATTTGAGATGTGATGGCGGTACATGAATTTTGTCGGAGTATATCTGACACTTGTGACACCTCCTCATCTACTTGTAGCAGTCGGATTCCATTGTCAACCAATAGTACCCGGCCCTGAGAATTTTTCTTGCCATTGTGTGTCCGTTGGCATGAGTGCCAAAGGATCCTTCATGAATTTCTTTCATGAGCACGTCTGCTTCTGGTCTGTCGACGCATCGGAGCAAGACCATGTCAAAATTTCTCTTATAAAGAGTGTCACCGCTCAGGAAGAAGTTTCCAGCCAATCTTCTGAGGGTCTTTCTATCTTTTCTGAGTGCCCCAGATGGGTACTCTTGTTTCTGAAGGAAGCATTTGATATCGTGATACCAAGGTCTGTCGTCTATGACAGCTTCAATCGTGAAGATGTAAGCGGGCCGTTCAAGGCGCATTATGTCGATCTTAGGTAGGTCATTCCATCGACCTACACTAATCATGGAAGAGAGAGTGGCTAATGCGTCAGCCATGTGATTCTCATCACGAGGGATGTGATGAAAGTCGACTCTGTTGAAGAAGGGTAACAACCTTCTTGCATAGTCTTTGTAAGGAATCAATCCTGATTGGTATGTGTTCCAATCTCCTTTTATCTGATTGATAACCAGGGATGAATCGCCGTATACGTCCAAGTTTTTGATCCTTAAATCAATCGCTTCTTCGAGACCCATGATACATGCTTCGTATTCGGCCTCGTTGTTCGTACATTTGAACGTAAGTCTGGCAGTGAAAGGAATGTGGGAACCCTGAGGGGTAACAATGATTGCCCCAATTCCGTTTCCATAATGATTGACTGCTCCGTCAAAGATAAGTCCCCACTGGGAACCTAGTTCTGGCCCTTCACTGGGTAGCGGTTCATCGCAATCTTTCATCTTTAGATACATGACATCTTCATCTGGGAAGTCAAACCCGATTGATTCTTGATCATCAATCGGTTGATGAGCCAAATGATCGGCTAAAATACTTCCTTTAATGGCTTTCTGAGCATGGTACTCTATGTCATATTCTGATAGTAACATTTGCCAACGGGCAATCCTTCCCGTGAGAGCAGGTTTTTCGAAAACGTACTTGATTGGATCCATTTCGGAGACCAATCAAGTAGTATGACGAATCATGTACTAGCAAAGACGTTTGGCTGCCCAAGCCAAAGCGCAACAAGTTTTCTCAAGCATTGTGTACCGAGTTTCGCAGTCGGTGAATTTCATGCTTAGATAGTAAATGGCAGACTCTTTCCGTTTAGTTTCGTCTTGTTGGCCAAGTACACATCCCATTGAGTCCTCTAGGACTGTGAGGTAAATGATCAGTGGTCTTCCTTCCACTGGAGGTGATAGAATCGGAGGATTCAACAGATATTCCTTGATACTGTCGAAGGTGGTTTGGCAATCTTCTGACCAAACGCAATCCTGGTTCTTTTTGAGTAATTTGAAAATCGGCGCACACGTCGCGGTCATAAGGAATATGAATCTGGAGATGTAGTTCAAACGTACCAGGAATCCTCTGACTTGTTTTTCAGTTTTCGGAGAAGGCATTTCTTGAATGGCCTTGACCTTGTCAGGATCAACCTCAATTCCTTTCTGGCTGACGATAAACCCTAGTAGTTTCCCCGAACGGACACCGAAGGTGCACTTGTTGGGATTCAAGCGGAGCTTGAATTTTCTTAGACGTTCGAACAATTTTGACAGATGTTCAACGTGCTCATCTTCTGTTCTTGATTTTGCAATCAAATTATCGACATATACCTCGATTTCTTTGTGTATCATGTCATGAAACAGAGTAGTCATGGCCCTTTGATAGGTTGCCCCGGCATTCTTCAAACCGAACGGCATTACCTTGTAACAAAAGGTACCCCATGGGGTAATGAACGAAGTTTTCTCCATGTCTTTCGGCGCCATTTTGATCTGGTTATAGCCCGAGAATCCATCCATGAAGGAGAATACTTTGAACTTTGCTGTGCTGTCAACCAGCATGTCAATGTGTGGTAAAGGAAAGTCATCTTTTGGACTTGCCTTGTTCAGATCTCTGTAATCAACACACATTCTGACCCTTCCGTCCTTTTTGGGAACGGGTACGATGTTGGCTAACCATTGAGGATATTCAGATGTAGCGAGGAAACCCGCGTCGATCTGTTTCTGTACCTCCTCCTTGATTTTGATGGCCATGTCCGGGTGAGTGCGTCTCAACCTTTGCTTTACTGGCGGACATTCTGATCTCAACGGTAAGTGATGTTCCACGATGCTGGTATCCAACCCTGGCATATCCTGATAGGACCAAGCGAATACATCGGGAAATTCTTTGAGAAGCTTTATCAAACCCTCTCTGGCAGTTGGACTGAGCAATGCTCCGATCCTGATTTCTTTACTCTCTTTTTCTGAACCCAAGTTTACCGTTTCCAACGGCTCTTTGTGAGGTTCGATGGACCTTTCCTCTTGTCTGAGTAGTCGGGAGATCTCTTCTGGAATTTGGTCGTCATTTTCTTCTTCAGCCTCGAATACCGGGAACTCAAAGTTGGAAGAAGGCATCGGATCGTATGTTTCAACGGGGTATAAAATAAGCAATCTGCATGACGTGATGATTCGTGTTTAGAAGAGATAGAGAAAATGTAAGTGTGTGCAGTGTTTTGATTTTACTGCTTGTTTTTATTATTGAATGTTTTTTAGGATTACCATTTTCTGAAAAAAGCAAAAAGAGAAAACAGCAATTAATTCGGAAATTACAGAACGACGTTATTTTATTAATGAACAAGTCGAATCTTGAAACTACAGCCCTATAAAACAAAACTCACTCGCTCTGGGCAAAGCGAAGAGGGAAATTTTACAGAAAGCGAGCCCTATTAAAACATCCGTTTCACCTGGGCAGGGTGAAAGGTTAAAGATGGCAATTACTTTGACTGACGAACGACCTTCAGAACCTCGACGGTAACCCATTGGCGGCGAACTCCTCGGTGAATCACAAAGTCTGGCACCTTCCTTGATTTGTCTTCAGAAATGACGCTGATTTCTGGTGGAGCAGGATCATTGGAATCTGTCTCCCAAGCAGAATTGTCGTAGGAGGATTCCTCTGTTGTATTTTGCATAGCATTTGTGCTCTCAGCTGTATCTCCCCATCCAGTTGGCTGGGTATCTTCGAGCCTGATACTAGAGCTTTCGGGAGCGGTGTACTTGACCATATAGTCGTATTTTCCACTTGGTTGTCCCAAAGTGTCCCAAACTTCTTTGGAACTGGAGAAATCATCCCTTTCGATGACGTTGACCTCAGGAAAAGCATAGTTGATGAATTCAAGTCCTGCGAACGTTGCGAATTCATCTTCATGTTGAGTAATTTCCGAATGAACTGAGTGTTGATCCCATGACATGGCGGGGAGATAGGTATTCTGTTCAATGACGCTCAGCTGAGTTTCATTATTTGGCTGATTTTCTTGCCCCAAGTTTCCTGGGTAAGGCTGCCACATTAGCAGGCCATCCATCGGGCCATAGTAATTGTGGTCAAAGTTGTCTTTCATCGGAGTGTCCTCCTCTAATGAATTTGGCGGAGCACAACATCCTTCCGAATCACAATCTCCGTAGATCATTTTGACATCTGATCTTGGTATAAATCTCGGACTTTCTGTAGGAAAGCAAAAAGGCATAGGCACCTCTTCCTGAGACATATAGCCGTCCTTGTTAAGGTAGGACTTCCATTCTTCATCTGTGTCAGAGGGATCTTCCTCATTGATAGCATGAACTGTCTGAGACACTGGGTGGAGAAAACCTCCACTGTGGAAGAAGTTTTGAAGGGGATGAAGACTTACATCGTTGGCGGCTGTCTGGGTACAGGTTGCAGAAAAACCAAGACCCTTCTTTGTTTTATTGTCAATGGGAATGACAAGTTGTCCCCATCCTGTCGTATCGGTACTCTCGACCGCTTTGATAATATCTTTGTACGAAGAAATTGAAGTTCCTTCTTCAGATTGATCGTTCTTGCTCACCGATAGTGCTTGGAACTGAGTTCCAATAACCTCCTCGGGTTCCACACAAGTAGATGATGATAGGTTACTCACAAGCAAGGCTTGTTCCCCACAAACCGTGACAAGTTGATCGTTCTTGACGAACTTTAGCTTTTGGTGGAGGGTTGAAGTAACCGCTCCAGCCTGATGTATCCAAGGTCTTCCTAATAAACAACTGTATGTTTCCCAGATGTCCATGACCTGGAAAGTGATTTGGAAAGTGTGAGGACCAATAGTTATGGGAAGATCAACTTCACTGATAACTGTTTTTCTGGATCCGTCGAATGCTTTGACGATGACCTCGCTGACTCTCATCGGAGGGCCCTTGAATGATAATTGCATCAAAGTGGACTTCGGCATAACATTCAGGGCTGACCCTGTGTCTACCAGTACGCTGGCTATAGCATCGCCCTGGCAGTTAACTGTAATGTTGAGCGCCATGTTATGACGGCGACCCTCTTCAGGTAATTCTTCATCACTAAATCCCAAATTATTGCAGGAAGTGATGTTAGAGACAATGCTATCAAATTGTCTGATTGTTACATCCTGTTCCACAAAGGCTTGCTCCAAGACTTTCTGTAGAGCCTCTCTGTGTGCTTCTGAACTGAGTAACAGTGATAATACTGAGATCTTTGAAGGAGTCTGTAACAGTTGATCGACAATGTTATATTCACTCCTTTGGATGAGCTTTAGCATCTCATCTTTGTCTTTTGAAAAGTCTGGATTACCAGATTGACCGACTGGTGGATAAGGAATTTCTGCCTGAAGTTCCTTTTCTTTGTTGGATTCTCCAACCCCTCGGTTGAAGATTCGACCGCTCCGTGTTACACGACTGATGTCTATAATATTCACGACGGAAGGTAATGGAATTTCCTTTCCATTCTCGATTATTGTTGCACCGTATTTGTAAGGGATTGCCTTAGCTGATTCATACGGTAGTGGCCCCGGTAGATAGATGACTATAGGAACCTTTTGATTTTTCAGACCATCATAAGTAACCTCGATCCATTCCTGGTTGGGAACTTTAGATTCATCAAGTAGAGGGATGATGGCAAAAACATCCCTGGTCCTGTGATGACCAGAGATCGTGACGACATTCTCAACTTGCTCGGTAAGGTAGTTCGGCGACCAAATGATGGGTCCCGAACCTGGACATGGACGAATTTCTCCACGATCGACCTGACCCTGGAGAGCTGCTCTCATAAGGTAACACCCTTGGTTACTTTCCGAACAGACACTACAACTGTCATAGTTGTGTGGTGGCACCTGGCCACGCCCACTTTGAATGCAATGTAACCTCACTAGGTTATCTTCCATTAATCGGACATCCTGACTTTGACGACGAGTAGGATTCCTGTGATTGATACCAATCTGCTGAGTATCTTCGTCCATATAGATTGGCATCCACCAGTGATTTAACAAGTGCTGAAGTGCCTCCTGGACAAGGGTACAACCTCGATCGTTTTCGCAACCTGCTTTACAATTTTGATAGTCATGTGATATTAAAAATCCAAGTCAGACCTGCTCAGCATGTAACTCTACCAGGTTGGTATTCATCACGCGAATGTCAAAGATCTGAACCATGTTGATTTGATAGGAGTTCCTATCATGGTAGTCTTGGATCCATCCAAGATCCATCTGACGCTGGAGGGCCTCTTGTATGAAAGAGCATCCATGTTTGTTTACCGAGCAAATCAGACAGGAACTGTAATCATGTCGCGGCAGATTATGATACTGGCTTTGCCTTGAGTGCATCGCCACCAAGTTGACATTCATCGCACGGATGTCGTGGTTTTGAATGACGTTGGAAATCGTGCAAACCATGTTAACTCCACGAACTCGGTGCTCTTGGATCCATCCATGATCCATTTGTTCCTGTAGAGCTGCTTGCACTACAGAACATCCCTGGTTGTCTTTAGAGCAGATATCACACTGGTGATAATTATGAAGTGGCACATGGCCATATCCACTCTGTCTACAATGCATCTTGACCAGATTGGTCTTTAACAAGAGTACATCATGATTTTGATAGACATTGCTAGTCTCTTTCTCAATCAGATTGACTGCAGTTTTCTCATGTTGAGGCAGCGGGTTCGTAAGAACATTAGGATTCGTATCTTTGAAAGATAAGAGCCCGCTCCTAACAAGCTTTTGCGCGTCGGATTTGAAATTGAGACAAGTCTCAATGTTATGCCCTGAACCTCCTTGATGATAAGGGCATGTCTGGTCCACCTTAAACCAAAAAGGCGGATTTTCCGGAACTGAAAGGGGAGACTTATTCTGAATGTACCCTTTAGCCAGCAGTAATGGAAACAGCTCTGCATACGTTACGGGTATAGGATCAAATCCTGGTGGCCGTATTGTACAGTTGTTGTTATATGGGGGACGAGCCTACTGAAGAGGCTGTTGTGTCCTTTGTTGGTCAGGTTGGCTCTGCGCAATCTGAGGTTGATACATAGGAACAGGCGCGGGGCCGATAGCAGGAGTAACAGCTGCTACTGGCTGATAACGTCGCCTTTGCTTTCCAAGAGAGATATTCCCAATATCTTGCTCTTTTTTCTTAGGGAGAGCACTACCGTATTTTTTAGTACCGCTCGTTGATCCAGTGTCTTTCACCAAACGTCCTTCTCGGACGGCTTCCTCAAGACGTACACCCATGCCGACCATTTCGGTGAAATCACTGGGTGCACTGGCAATCATTCGGTCATAGTAAAATGAGCTTAAGGTCTTTAAGAAGATTTTTGTCATCTCTTTTTCCTCAAGAGGTGGACAAATTTGAGCGGCAATTTCACGCCACCTTTGAGCATACTCCTTAAAGGTTTCCTTGTCCTTTTGTGACATTGATCTGAGTTGATCTCTGTCGGGTGCCATGTCCAAATTGTACTTGTATTGTTGGACGAAGGCAGTACCAAGATCTCTGAATGTACTGATCGTAGTACGGTTTAAACCCATGTACCATTTGAGTGCGGCACCGGTTAAACTATTCTGGAAGTAGTGAATCAGCAGGTCCTAATTCTCCGTCTGAGCTGACATCCGCCGAGCGTACATCACCAGATGGCTCTGAGGGCAAGAGTTACCCTTGTATTTTTCAAAGTCGGGCACTTGGAACTTGTGCGGGACTTTCACATTTGGGACCAAGCAGAGGTCTGCGGCGTCCTTTCCAAATAGATCCTGACCGCGAATGGCTTGCAGCTCTTTCTGCATTTCCAAGAACTGCTCCTGGAATTCATCCATTCTGTCAAACATAGTTTCCTTCTTATCAGAAGATGTCTGTGGAATCTGTCCTTCCGGGACAGTGTGCACCACAGGGGGTGGTACCGTGACTACGGTAGTAAGTCTTGGCGCCTCCCGAAGTTTGTAACCTTCAGGAGTCTTGAGTATGCCCCTGGCATCTTCGCTTTCCCGAAGTTTGTAACCTTCAGGCCCAGCGGCTTCTGTTGCGATTCCCTGATCTTCAGTGATTGGCGGAACATATCCTTCCGGGATATAGTTAACAGGCATGCCCCAAGGATGATCTTTCGGCATCTGATACCTAGGATCATACTTTTCTATGATGGGCGTTGAGGTGATCTCTGAGATCACAGTTCTTTGTAGCTGAGCTTCTGCCATGGCTTGCATGTCGTTACGAAGCTTTCTCATATCATCTCTCAGAGCGTCGATCTCTTCTTTCAACTCTCTGTTTTCTTCCTCAAGATCATCCATCTTTTTCTGACAATTGGCCCGAGTATTATACGAATGAGACAGTTTGACTCTAGAATCGAGACACAAACGTGAGATTCGTAGGGAAGGAGAATACGCGATGTGAGAATGATGAATGCAATGATTATATTAATTGTTGTTTTTTTTGTTTAATCAAAATAAACTTCGACAATTAGATTGCAAATATCAAACAGTGGGGAAACCCCTTTTTATTGAATTCCAAAGGATTACAGAAATGGAAATACAGTAGATTACAAAGTGCGGAAACAGAAACCTAAACTAATGGGTCCCGGTCCTCTTCTTTGACCAGGGCGCTTGGGCCATTGTCGGGTTGTCATTCCTTTGCCAGGTGAAAGGAGCGAGCAAATTCCTTTGGTCATCTTGATTCTCCACAGCATGCTGCCCCAAAATTTTAATCAGAGCATCTTTCTCTTTTAGTAGTTGCTGTATTTGGATACACTCTACGTCGAGGGTGCGGTACTTGTTCTTCCAAGACCTTCTTTCCTTTTGAACCTTGTTGAGAGTAACCTGAAGCTTTTCAGTTTCCGTCATGAAGTACATGACAGATTCCCTCGGCGGAAGAATTCCGTAATGAGGATAAGGCATCTTTAGCTTGAGAGCTCTAGTTTGTACCCAATGGAGATAAGGCTCCACCGAGACACAGTCCGGTTTTCCCAGAGACTCTCGTCCTTTCTTATGAACATGTTTCCAAGCTTGCACTATTTCCATCTTTAGTGCTCTGTCATTTTCTCCTTCTTTGAAGAAAAGACCTTCCAGATGAACACCCAGTGGGATGTGTCTCATCGGGTATCCAAATTGACGAAGAACCAATATCGGATGATAGTTGATTCCCCCCTTAGTTCCTATAAGGGGTATGTTGGGGAAGTTTCCACAACGATCAATGATTCTGATTCCCTCATGACCCTTATTGCACCAATCTATATCAGAGTTGGTAAGAGACATGATCTTCTGTGGCCAACGTAAGGCACCCTTGCAATCCCAAAAAGCAGTAGACTTGGGCAAGTGAGAGATAAACCATTTATAAAGCAGAGGTACATAGCATGTGATCTCCCCTCCGCTGTACAAATTTCCCAAGTGTACAGAATGATACGCATCTGCGAGCAAAGTCGGCACAGGGTTTCCAATGAGAAAAACCTTAATAGCGTTGATATCGACGAAGTTATTGATGTTGGGAAACAAAAATAACCCGTAGGTGAGCAAGACAAAGATGCTTTCAAAAGCAGTCCCGTTCCCTATACTAGCGAAGTACAGAGCTTTCTTTGTCAAGAACTGGGCTGGCAAACCTTGGATGTCACCCTTAGTTGTCATGTGAGTCCTGACCACAGACTCGTCCAAATGAATTGCTATTGCAATAGTCTGATTCTTTGGAATTTCTTCCAGTCCAGAAAATGGAGCTCGATCAGTGATATGTAAATCAGTCAGGTGAGAATACTCCTTCAGCGTTGGTGATAGCTGGTCATCCGGGAATGTGAAACAATGATAAACCGGGTCGTAGAACTGAATGAGCGCGTCCATGATCCCCTTAATCACATGGACTCTTAACAGTGGTAGCAAACCACCGTGCTTGGCTCTGAAAGCCTCTGGGTTAACGATCATCCTCGCTAACTTTCTCAAATCCCCTAGCTTTGGAACCTTGAAGGTATACTGGTGAGTTCTCCTTCTACCGAAATCCATTAGCGTAATCCTCTTCTCTGATATTTGCAATCACAGTCTTAGTTTAATTTGAAAAATAGAGAGACTAGAAGAGAAAGTTTTTTTAATGTTTTAATGTTTTATTAAACGAATGCATGAATGCAGCACACAAAAACATAGAAAAAACATGGGGTCAGAGGGTCGTTGTCATGAAGTCAAGGCTCTACCCATCCCCAAAGGTTTATACTAGGGTGATTTTTGTACCTGTACTCATTATCATCAGCTCCTCCAAGGAAAGCAAAACAACAAGCGGATCGCTAGCGAGTTGTAGAGCAATCTTAGAGTAAGTGCCATTCACCGAGAATAGATCACCAGCCTCAAATGAGGGTAGTATCGCGTAACAACTATTTTCGATAGTTTCCGCACTACAAAAGGGTTTGGCTCCTCAGCTTCTCAGACTTAACAACCTGCCCATTGGCTATAAGAGTGAATGGGTTGCGTTGGTCAGCCTCCACTGAGGTTGATGGTCGACCCCGTCGCCATCACTTATCTTAAGTGTATACTCATTCTCACCACATGCGGCATCACACGCATTCCTAGTAGCAGAAAAATAAACACGTATAGCAATTAGGAAAAGCACTATATATATTTGTCCTAATCATCCTAGACTTATAAAGCTATGATTCCTAAGTTCCTGACAGAAATGGGTTCCCCGGCGGAAGCCCCAATCTGTGGTATCAACCAAAGAGGTGAAAAGGAGGAAAAAGGAAAGAAGCTGAAGAGATAGGCCCCACGGTGGGCACCACTTTTTCTGTTGGCGGCCACCGCCATGAAAATGACTTACCCAAGGTTTAAATTGTAAGAAAGAAAGAACTGCCCCACGGTGGGCGCCACTTTTTCTGTAGCGAGCGATTTTGGACGCGGTTCTTAAGCGCTGGTCGCTCTCTGCGGTTGAGCTTAAAACTACAGGTCGATTCATTTTTTATCCTATTGTGAGCTGAATAAGGAAGGGAAATAGGTGTCTCCAATTAACCCTGCTTTGCATACTGAGTTTAAACAGTGGTCTGTTAGGTTACAGATGCTATCAATGTGGGGGGCCTTTGTACTGGTTATTTGTATTTTCGCCAATACGGTTTTCTTTCCTTCTAGGACTTTCTAGCGGGGAACAAGGATTAGGATGTTAGGACTGATGCTTTTGAATTACTGCTTTTGATTGATGGAGATATGGGATTTGGGTTTTTTGTTGATTGCGCTCGCTAAGATCTTTTCTTTCGATCTTATGCCTACGTATTCCCGTTTACCGAAACAGGGAAATCAGAGCGTTCGTAGTTCCTCCTATTCTATGGGAGGAAATTGGTGTTTTTGGTGTCTTGTTCAAAGCCCAAGACGTGAAGCGAAAGGTGGTTTATATCTTGTTCAAAGCCCAAGATGTGAAGCTGAAAGGTCTATTTGTGTCTTGTTCAAAGCCCAAGACGTGAAGCGAAAGGACCTCGACTTTAGATAGAATTTGTCATCTCTAAAGAGGGGAGAAGGAGAATTACTTTAACTGGGATACGTGGATCCGAGCAATGCCATAATTTCCGAAGAAAAGGGTTTTAACCTGAAGGAGAAGACTTTAACTCAGTGTAGAGCAATGCCATCTTTCCTTAGGAATTTCTCATGCTAAAAGAGGGACAGTGGCATGGATGTAGATGATCCAGAGGCTTGCCGCTTACGGCGATTAGAGGAAGGGAAAGGAGTTGTTGATGCTTTTATACTGTGAACAAGGCACAGCTTTGATGCTAAAAGGTTGATTGGATCAACCAGTGGTTTTCTTATACGAAGCCTAAGAGGAGGCTAATTTCCGCTAGGAAAATCATTATACAAAGCCTAAGAGGAGGCTATTTTCCGCTAGGAAAATCATTATACAAAGCCTAAGAGGAGGCTAATTTGTGTCCCGTACAAAGCCCGAGAGAGAGGCTAAAAGGGTTGACTCGACAGGAGAATCTTTTATACTCAACAAGAGAGTGATTTTGTATCTCGTATGAAGCCCGCGATGGAGGTGAAAGGGGTAATTGACTCAACGGGGGAGTCTCTTATGTGTCTCGTACGAAGCCCGAGAGAGAGGCGAAAAGGTTGTTTTACTCCACTGGGGAGAATTTTGGTATCTCGTACGAAGCCCGAGATGGAGGCTATTGTAACTGTTTCAGTTGAATGACAGATCCAATATACTGATTTTAAAAGAGAAAATCAGTTCTTATATGAGCATCACTGTACTCTGGGATTTGATTTGAGGATCAGGGATATTTCCTTCTCTTTGAGGAAACGGGAAATCCAAAGGGTATTGAGACTGTCCGAGTCTGCGGGTTTCCTTCCTATTTAACGAAGGATGCTTGAGAATGTCTTTGAGACTCAAGGAAGTTAGACTGTCTGTGTCTAGAGTTTTATCTTTTGTACTATGCTTTGAGAAACAGTAGTAGACTCTATGAAAGGACTGTTCTATGAGGATGACTATGTTCTGTTCCTATACCTCTAGGAGGTCGTCGGGACAATTTGTACGAAGCGCAAGAGGAGGCTGGAAACTTTTAAGAAGCCGACGGGTCCTTGTACGAAGCCCAAGAGGAGGCTATCATTCCCGGAGGAAGAGATCAATATACGAAGCCTAAGAGGAGGCTGTGAATACTTCTAAGAAGCCGTAGTGTCCTTGAATAATGCCCAAGAGGAGGCCGATGCTTTTAAGAAGCCCGTGGGTCTATCATCTCCTTTCCATTAGGAGAGATAACTTTTTTAGAGATAAAAACCACTGGTAAACGTGCGAGGTTTACTATCCAGCGACTTCTAGCTTTTAAAGAGGGTTCCTTAGTTAAGGTCCAAGATTATGACCGTAGTGGGTACCCAAACCCCGAGACATTCAAGGCAAGCTATCCACAAGGAATAGATCAAGTCAGGAAAGTTCGAGAATTTGGAAGAAACTCAAAGATGCCATTCACGGAGAATACATTCATCTTGGGGAGTAGAGCTTCTTGACAATTCCTAAGGAGGACAGCCGAAGAGAAGACTGTATTTGGTGCTCCTATTGGGGATCTAGGCGTCTATTTCTACGAATAAGTGAAACGGCGTCACCTAGTTCTAGACGTAGTAGCCGGGGAAACTCGAAATATCTATACTATTATTACACAGTAGATATGAGTTTATGAAAGGAGACTTACAGTGAGCAGCCCCACAATACAGTTTATAATATGAAAGCAGTAAACGAAAGCGATAACCACTTACTCGGTTGGAGTGCTTCCATGCTGTTTGGTTAGTTGTTCAACAAAGAAAGATTGAAAACAACAGTATATTCAAAATCAAAGGAGAAAGTGCTTTGAAAAAGAAAGATTTGGGGCTTACAGCTCAAGGAGAGGCCCAGGGTTTTATCAGTGAGCGCACTGTTTGAATTTTGTACAGAGGGACTTATACAAGTGACTGGGGCCCAAAATGGTTTTCTGTACAAAGGGATGGGTCTTACACTCTCTCAAGAGGCCCAAAAAGGTTTAAAGAAAAAGAGTGGGGCTTATAACACGAGGGTAGGCCCAAATGATTTTTTCGTTTAAAAATGGCGATCGCGCCGAGGTTTTCTTTTAACGCAGAGGGACTTATACAATAAGTGAGGCCCAAAATGTTTTGGTTAAAAGGGGGATTGGGTCTTACACTCTAATAGAGGCCCAAAGTGTTTTGAATGGGTCTTATAGCTCAAGGAGAGGCCCAAAGGTTATTTTGAAAAGGCGACGATCGCGCCGTTTGTTTTTGACGGTATCGGGACTTATACAATATACTGAGGCCCAAAAATGATTTGGTCAAAAAAAGGATTGGGTCTTATACTCTATTAGAGGCCCAAAAAGTTTTAAGAAAAAAAGAAATAGGTCTTACTACTCGAGGGTAGGCCCGGGTTTATTTTAAAAAAAGGCGACGATCGCGCCGTTTACTTATACAGAGGGACTTATACAATGGATGAGGCCCAAAAAGTTTTTGTACAAGGGGGGATGGGTCTTACACTCTCTCAAGAGGCCCAAAAAGTTTTGAAAATGATTTATGAGGGTTGAATTAATCCAAAACCCTGATTTGTTTTCAAAAATGTATTTAATTGAATAAAAATTCAATTAAAATGATCAAAAATTGTTTAACACATGGAAAACAAATTGTGATCTTGGATTAATGCTTCAAAAATTAAGTATTTACCTACAAAATAATTAGAAAGCATTAAAAGTTGCAAAATCAATGTAGAAAAAAATATTTAAAATGCCAAAAACAATCAAAATATTAATTCTTTGCAAAAATATCAATTATATGAAATAAATAATATTTTTGGGATTTTTTGATAAAATAAAATATTTTAACATTTTTGTGAATTATTAAAAAAAGAATCAACTCAAAATCATTAAAACTCAGAGAGAAATTAATTTTTGAATCA
The DNA here is from genome assembly GCA_022829125.1 of Lathyrus tuberosus. Taxonomy (NCBI): domain Eukaryota; kingdom Viridiplantae; phylum Streptophyta; class Magnoliopsida; order Fabales; family Fabaceae; genus Lathyrus; species Lathyrus tuberosus. Next base: position 1,243,988 of record JALAZF010000380.1, read on the forward strand.
ATTAAACAAAATCACAAAATTCAAATATTTGAATTATTCAAAAATGGCGCTAAGAACAAGCTGAAGAACACGCGCGTGTTCTTGGTTTCTCAGATTTGCATTTTCCATCCAATCTCACTGAATATGTAACCATATCATGCAATCCACATATCATTATGCTCGTCTCAACCTCACGATCATGTCTATAACACTTAATTTCATTTAAATTAAACATACAACAAGAAATCACGAAGAGACCTCAATAACCCTAATTTCTGCATGAAGGCTAGGATTTTTGATACACGATTCAAACAATGCAATTAATTGAGGGAAAACATTCCATGCATGATTATGAACATATGGCCAAATTATTGTGCGAGGAAATATGCATGGATTGAGAGATGACCAAGCATGTGCTTACCTCCAAGTCGTGACAGCAAGTTCAAAGTGATTTTTGATTTGGAGGTGTTACAGATGAGTTGTGATGATCTGAACAGCTTCCCTACACCCTATGGATTGTGTTTGGATGGTTGGACTTGATTGAAATTGGCTGGATCATTTTGTGGTACCTCAGCTGCACTTTGGTTAAAACCTTGAGCAACCAGCTGGTGATTTTGTGAAATTGATGTTTCAGAAGTAATCTAAGTGTTTGATCAGCTCATATGTGATGTATGTGAGGTGTGTGAGTGATTGGTTTGATTGGAATTGCTCTCAAACTCAAAACCCGATAGTGACTTGCCTTAGAAGGCAAAATTGGAGTGAAAGAAGAGGTTTTGAGGAAAGCATCTGTTAGATGGCTTTGGTGTACTCAAACCGATCACAATTGAGCTCTATTTATAGTAGAGCAAGTTTGTTTTGCAAGGAATAGTGAATGGCAGCTGGTAAGTAGGTTTGGACAATGTTGGCAAATGAAAATCCAAGTCTCCTCTAGCCATTGACTAGAGGTTAGGGCACAGAGCTTTGGTCCCCTTGGTCTTGGATAAGTCTTGACTGATTTCAGATGAGAATGGCTCAGTCCATGCCACCTTGATGGTTCCATTGAATGCCTCATTCCAAATTTGAAGTCTTGTCCCTATTTTGGCCATTCTAGGTTCAACATGCTATTTCTTGTTCCATGGACTTTGGAGGTTTGGCTCAGTGATTGTCCCCTTTAGATTCAATCCTCTGAGGTGTCCAAGTGGATAGGAGCAATTGAATTTGGCTGATTTTGGCAAATCGACCAAAGTTGCAAATTCTGCCTTGCCTTGACAGATTTCAGCAAGGCAACTTGGCAATGTTGTATCTCATGGTGTAGGTTGAATTTGGCAATGTTCTTGGCCATTTTGGAAAGCTCTTACATGATACAACAACTGTTTGAACAAGTTTGGTTTTGATCTCTTTTGATTCCAAGTGAAAAATCCCCCTACATTTGGCAAAAAGTGAGGCAGAATCTGACTTAGTGAAAATTTCACTAAGTGTTGGAAAAAGTGACATTTTCACTTTTCAGCCACTTTGATCACTCCATAACTCAAAATCCTTAATGAATTAGAATGACTTGTAGTTGAAGTTTTTGTAGGTGATAATGAGGGCTACAAATCCATCTTTGGATGAGAAAAAATGGCCTTGTGGTTTAGGAGTTATGGTCCTTCAAAGTTGGTACCTTTGCCACTTTATTTTTAACTTAGAAAAATTTCTAAGTTTTATGGTTACCCCTTTTACAAGTTATCTCACTTTTCTTGATTTTTCTTGATGAATGATGATTCAAACCATACATTAACATCATTTTAGGGTTAAAAATCCATTTTGGTGAAAAATCTCAAAAAGTCAAAGTTGACTTTTGTGCACAGTTGACTTTTTATCAGATGAATTCCAAACTGTGCAATTCTTCAGGAAATCATGTCCTTGACCTAAATCAAACTTGATGGGCATGTTCCATGGGTGTCATAGGGTATATTCAATCATGTATTAGGGTTTGGGAGCATGTCCTGGTCAAAAGTCAAAGTTACAGTTGACTTTTCCCATAAAACCCTAATTGTGGTGCAGATGAAATTGAGACTTGTTGCTCAAACTTCTTGGATCAATCCATTGTTCCAAATGGATCAATATGGTATATTAGAGACCCTCAAATCATCTCTTGAGGTCTTGGCTCATGGTTTGTCCCAAAAGTCAACTTAGGGGTGAATTAGGTCAAGAAACCCTAATTCCTGATTTTTGATGAATGCATCCCCTGAGGCAAAATTGACTTGATGCATGGGTTCATGAGGTTCCATGAAGTATATTAGGTTATGTTTTGGATCATTGCATGTGCCCAGATGAAAATTTCCATCTGGAGGCCCTGGTCGACCAAAATCCTAATTTGGTGACACTGTCGATCTTGAGACTTGATCCACCTAGAAGGGAGCAGCCTTGTGCTTAATCCTTGAAGTGGGAGTCATTTTTTATCCTTTGTGTATGTTTGAGAGATTAGACAAGTTGAAGATCATGTCATTTCTTGATTGATCCTTTGTCTAAGCACTCAGAGAGGGCTTGAAACCCTAATTTTGATTGTAGTGGATGCTCACCTATCTTTGGAGAGACTAATGAAGCATGATGGTTCATCCATATTGTGATGATGATTTTCACAATGATGGGAAATCTAAGTGGTCAAAATTTGGGGTATTACAGTACCTTCTCAATCTTCTGCAAATCTGTGATTGTTTCTCCATCAGACTTCATCTGGTTTGTCAGCATCACCAATCTTGAAAAGAACTCCGAAACTGATTCATCTTCCTTCATTTGAATCATTTCGTATTGCTTTCTCAAGGTTTGCAACTTCACCCTCTTCAATTTCTCATCACCTCCATACAAGTTCTTTAACTTGTCCCACGCTTCTTTCGCAGATTCTTCTTCAATAATTTTCTCAAACACATTCGGATCCACACACTGGTGAATCAAGAACAACGTTTTGCCATCTTTCTTCTGTTGATCCTTGTACACAGCTTTCTGTTCATCAGTCGCATTCTCCCCCAATTCAGTTACGCCATCATTCACGATTTCAACCACATCTTGAAATCTGAAAATGACTCTCATCTGCGCAACCCACCGTTGGTAGTTTTCCCCTTTGAAAACCGGTAGATTCGCTGGGAATTGTGTGGACGTTGTTGTTCCGTTTGCCATTAGATTCTCTCTGAATCGCAACCGGGCTCTGTAATACCAATTGTTGGGACTGGGTTCCAAGAAAGATTAATGTTTTAGAGGAAGAAGAAGAAGAGAGAAAGAAAGAAAAGATTAGGGTTTGGAAACTTTGTAAAATTTTATTATGAAGCTGGTATGTGTTACAAATTACAATGCCCTTTATATAGGCTATCAAAGCCCAGGCCCAAAACAATCAATTCGACACAAACTAGCAATTCGACTGAACTCCTTATCAGCTATATTCGACTTTGTCGAATACAGCTGACCTACACAACACTTCAACTATTCGACTGACTATATACAACTTCGACCAAAACCTATAAAACCCTTCGACTTCGACAAACTAACATGAATTACTTCTAACAATATTATGTATTCCTCCTTGATTATACTTCTTAATTGTTATTACTTAATCATAAACGATACCATCACCCACACATAATGAGATTAATCTATACTATAGTACTTTCCTTTTATAGGATACAAACAATATCAATTCATTTAGAATACATAGCATAAAAGTGGTGTAATAACATTATGACATATTGTAAAACTTAAATACGCATTTTATTATGAATAGCAAACTAACTTAAAGCTTTGGCTTAGAAGTGGTGTAAAGCTTCTGAAAATTCTCGATCCAACTGTAATTTTCTAGCTTTCTGTCAAAATCCGATAGATGGTTAGGTCTGTTTTGTTAGTTGGTGTGGATTTTCTGGTTAGCTTTGCATTTTTTGGTGTTGTTGTAATTGGGTTTGAATACCCCTAGTACTCGTTAATTCCAATCTTGCTTAAAAAAAAACTAACTTAAAGTAATAACTTATGATCAAGAACGAAAAATCATATAAATGAACATGGAGAGATTGAATATTTAATCAATTTCTTCATGAAACTCATATTAAACCCTAGTGCATTATTCACATATTATAATTTGTGATTCTTTGTGTTGTTCAAGTACTCTTGGTTTTGATGATGACAGAAATAACTAAAGTAAAATTATAACATCATCAAACAAAGACAAAATTGTGAAACAAATCAAAAAGCGAGAAGGGTTCTGGATATTTGCACAAAAATAATCAAAAGCTAATATAACTTTACCAATAAACAAAGTCAACTACAAAAAAACTAGTCAATCATCCTTGCTCAGCCTAGTTATTAATATTTAATAGGATCATATGTAATATTAAGTGTATACCTCTCAAAGTACTAAGATAAATACATACACATGCTCAAATTACATTATTAACCTCTTTTTTTTTTAAAAAAACTTCATTTAAACCTCTTTATATGGGCCAAGCCTTTTTAAAAATGAAACTTAATCGATTATGAAGTTTGGTTAATCAAGTATGAATAAAAAAATATTGCTCTAATCAATTATGAAACATGTCTAATCGATTATGAGACAAACTTGCCCAATAATTGATTAAGGAAGCTTTCTAATCAATTAGGATTCATATCCAACAAAATATTTTCTATTTTGTTGGATCATAATCAATTATAGTCCAGTCTAATTGATTATGATGTGAATCCGACCTAAAGTATTTTCTTTGTTAGCCAAATTTTTTATTATATAGAGAGGATTTGTGTTAATTTGAAAAGTACACAAGAAATCTGAATATTACTCTTTCTCTTACTCCCACTCTCACTCCATTCTTTAAAGTTTTAAACAAATTATAAATTTTACACATGGATCTTTTTGGCCCGTCTAGAACCATGAGTTTTGGTGGTAATTATTATGCCCATGTTATATTGGATGATTATTCTCGTTATACCTAGGCACTTTTGTTGTCTCATAAAAATGACACTTTTGGTGCCTTTTGAAAATTAGATAAGCTTATGCAAAATGAAAAAAGGCTTAGCAGTGCATGTATCTAAAGTGATCACAGAGGTGAATTTTAAAATGTGGAATTTAAGATTAGTTTTCTTTTTCACAGACTCCTTTAAAAATGGAATGGTGTAACAATAAAATATATCTTTTGAAGAGCTATCAAGGACGATGCTCAACGAAACCAACATCCCTAAATATTTATTGGTTGTTGTTGTAAGCACTGCTTTCTATGTAATTAACCGTATTCGGGTGTATTTGACGACAAAGGCTTTGTCCTTAATAGTGGGAAGGATATAAAGGAAGGAATCATAATATTTCTCACCTATATGCATTCGGATGCAAAGGCTTTGTCCTTAATAACAGGAAGGATAACTTTGGTAAATTTAACGATAAAGGTAATGAAGGTCTCTTTCTTGGATATTCTACTTCTAATAATGTTTTTTGTAATTTTAACAAACGAACCGTGTCTATAGAAGAATCAATATATGTTACCTTTGGTGAAACTAACCCCAAGTCTATAGAAATAAAAGTCTTTAATTGTGCAAGTAATTGGGAGAAACCTCTTTTAGAAGACAAAGATCCAAATGAACACAAAGACAAATACAAAGAACAAAGTGAAGACAAAACTAAACACCCAATCAAGGAAATAAATAAAGGTAATCATCCAGAACTATCTAAGAAATGGAGAACAACACGAAACTGTCTAATCAAGAATGTAATAAAAGACATTTCAAAGGGGTAACTAATCGAAACTCTCTTAACTAGATATTTAATTTTATAGCCTTTGTTTCCCAAGTTGAGCTAAAGAACATCAATGAAGCTCTCATTGATAAAAATGGGTGTCTTTCTATGCAAGAATATTTAAATCACTTTGAGAGGAACAATATTTAGGATCAAACCTACGATGAATCTAATAATTGGAACCAATGTGTCTTTCACAACAAATGTGATGAAAATGACACTTATTTAAGAAACAAACCAAGGCATGTTGCTAAAGGATACATCAATAGAAAGACATAGATTTAGATGAGACTTATGCTATTGTAGCTAGATCATAGGTCATAAGAATGATTTTGGCTTTCTCTTGCATCAAGAATTTAAAACTCTTCCTAGTGGATGTAAAGAGCGCTTTTTATATCAGTTACATACAAGATGAAGTGAACACTTATCAATTTCTTAGTTTTAATATTTTCTCTTCTCTTAATCATGTGTTCAAGCTGAAAAGACCTTTTAAAGTTTAAAACAATCATCTCATGCTTGGTATAACTATATAAGCAAGTTTCTGCTTGAAAATAATTTTTAAAGAGTAAAGGTTGACCCAAAATTGTTTATTAAATACTCTGAGCATAACATTTTACTTGTGCAAATTTTACCGATGATTCTTTATATAATGATTTTATTATATGATGAAAAATGAGTTTGAAATGTCTACGATGGGTGAACTTCAATACTTCCTTGGCTTGCAAATACATCAAACAAAAAAAGTACATTCATAAATCAAATTAAACATTGCAAAGAGATATTAAAAATATTAAAAATATAAAACGTAAAACTAGTGTAATCTCCCATGAACACTTCATGTAACTTAGACAAATATGTGGGAGGAAAGTCAGTAGAGAAAAGTAAATATCGAGGTATGATTAATTATCTTCTCTATCTCAATGCATCTCATATGTGGGAGGATAATCAGTAGAACAAGTGCTTAAAAGACTAAGAAACTTGATTGATCAATTAAGAAGGAAAATACATTAGTTAATTGATTATGCCTTACCACTAATAAATTAAAATCTGTTAATCAATTAAGGAGGCTCTTAATCGAATAAGTGACATTGAAATTCAAAGTTTCATTTGTTTTGGTGAAACTAGTCGATTAGTACATGTTTTTAATCGATTAAAAATGTGAAAAGGCATATGGAGTGTTTCCTTTTCGAGACATTTTTTTTCCTATACAAAGGAGGTTTGTCTTCATTTAAAAACACACCAGTTTTTTGAATAGACACTTTCTACTATTATTTTTCTCTTATTCTTTTATGAAGTTTTTTTTCACTAGAGTTTCCTTAGTGTCAAACGAGTGAAATATTTTATCTATGAATTGTTTTGTATTAAGGCTATTCAAAAGTGTAGTTCTCTTGTGATTCTTTTGTAATAGATTTGATGATTGCAAATTAAATTTGTAAAATATTTAAATTAAAATTCTTGAGTTAACATTGTGTAAAAACTCTTGTTGTTTAAAGTTATTAAGTTGGATTTGTGTAAAAGTTTTGATTGTTTGTGAAAGGTTTTTAGTACAATATTTCAAGTTGTATGTGAAGTTGTTTGGACTGATCCAATAAAAAAAACTCAAGTTTGTTCTAATGAAAATCTCAATGAGAAATTCCTAGAAACTGTAATAGGCCCAATGATTTAGAAATTAACAAGTATAAACCATGTCTATTAAAGATTGTGATGTGCTTACACTGTGAAACTATTTACTTACTAATTAATGTATCTCTTCAATATCATCTTATAGATAAAAATTTGAAAAGAAATCCATTAGTTATAATATACTGTATAAATGTTACACAGCATAAATACTTCTAATGATTTATAGCAAAAGAGTTATATATTTAGTATTGTGTCTTTGAATATTTTTTAATCAAAATTAAAAAATTTATAATAAACTAATTATAATGTATCATATAAATTATACAAATAACAAATATTTTCATTGGCATGTATTAAAAGATAAAATATTGCTATTTCTACACTCTTTTCTTACATTATTCCCCGTATTTATAAAATAAAAAATATTATTTTTAATTTAAAAAAATTATAAAATAAAAAGAATTTCTAAAAGATATTTTTTAAAATTAATTTTTAACACAAATATAAGATTTTTTTCATTAACCAATTTTACTATTGTATTAATCACAAAAATATATGTTATTAATCACATATTTTACGTATAGATCATTAACCAATTTTACTAGTTCATTAACCAATAAAATACATAATATCAACCAAGTTCCGACAACAATTTATAATTTGATAAATAAATTTTCAAAATAAAAAATAAATAAATACTGCAATAAAATTGGTTAATATTATATAATTACTAATTTATAAGATTGTTTAATTTAATCAATTTTATTTTATTATTTATTGTTTTATTAATTTTTAAAATTCATTAACTAAATTATAAATAAATGTCAAAAATTAATTAATATTATATATTTTATTATTTAATGAAGTAGTGAAGTTGATTAATAAAATATATTTATGTGGTTAATATAATAATAAAATTAACTAATGGCAAATCTTAAACGAAATTAATTTTTAAAAAATAATTTTTTATTTTAAATAAATTTTTGTATTAAAAAATTTTATTAAAAAAATATTGTTCATCATATAAATACAATATAAATACAATAAACAATGTAAGTATTGATATAGAAAATTGACAATTCTAAAAGATAATCATTTAGTGTGAGGCTACAGTACAATGAATCATTTTCATTACATAAATTTGATATATTTTTATTTACCAAACCTATAGCTATGTGTCATTTCATGTAGCTGTTGTGTCATGGATTATACTTAGGGGTGACAATAGGATGGACCGAGTTAGGTTTTGTCAAGTCTGAGTCTGGCCTGCTAAAAAATTCAAAGCCTAAGTCTGCCCTGTAGTCTATCATAGGCTTATTTTTAGGCATAAGTCTGTCCTTTTCGAAGGTCTGATTAGCCTACTAGCCAATTTAAAAGCTTACTTTATTTGAACATCTGTAAATAAGAAATTCAACTAATGTTAAATAGACTAACAAGTTAAAAGATCAATGAGATTAAATGTTTGTTTTTATTGTCTCGTTCAAGTTTTCTTATTAACATAAGTTTGACGATATTATTTGTTGAAGATAACTTATGAGAAAAACTTATGACAATAACTTATGACATTGTTTATAATGTTTTTTCAATTTATTTTCATAAGTTCTTCAAGATAACTAAGTTTTATTTTCGTATTTTAATTCAAAGTACACAATAGAATATAATAATAATAATAAATTTATTGATTTTTTCTTAGACCATTTCTTAATACACCACCCTAGTTTCTTATACACCACGTGAAATTTCGTTTTTGCCCCCTGATTCCGGATGTGCACATCCGGACGCACCGTTTTTTTAAAAAACGCTGATGTTTTCCGGATGTGCACATCTGGAAACATAGTATAGCTTTATCATGTATAATTTCCGGAACTGCAGATCCAGAAAATAACATAACTTTATTTATTTTTTTTAAATCGGTTTTGTCGGTTGGTCGCATACGTTAATATATCATCGCAAGTTAATATACATTCGAATGAGGGGAGCGAGAAGGGATTAGGTTTCCCGTCCATAGAAAACTTTGTTCTTCGTATCTCTTCAATAGAAAACTTTGTTGATCCTTTCTCTCCAGTGTAACCACTGCTCCTGTTATCTTTCTTTGTTGATCGTCCAACACTACAGATGGACTCAATATATTTCGGAGATAAACCCTTTTCGTTATTGAAAATAAGTAATGTGGTTGGTGCACCAGTAGCAGTAATGTCATCAGAGGTTATAATAAACTCTAGGGTTGGAGTCTCTCCGTCAATATAATGGTTGTCTTCGTCATTCTGATAAAGTTAGGACTCAATATATTTCGGAGATAAACCCTTTTTGTTATTGAGAGTAGTTACTAACTTACACGATACAAGAAAAGTGTTTGAATGCATAAATAATTCATTATTATTTACCATTATGGTTTTCAGGGAGTGGCGTGGGCTTTCTATAAATCAACTGGGTTTAAGCCTAAAAGGATTATATTTTCCAGGTTCGAAGACTGTATGACAAATCAAGATCAACAATAAAACATTACTTCTTTGCTGTTATCCAAGATAAATGACATTGAAACAGTATAATATATACATATACATCAATATACATCAGTATGTATCATTCAGAAAAAACCAACGCGAACCTGTAAAATATAATCCTTTTAGGCTTAAACCCAGTTGATTTATAGAAAGCCACACGCCACTCCCTGAATTATCCTATCATGAGGAATACACAAATCTAACAAAATTATCTTATCATTCCAGCGAACCGATTTCCCTTCTAAGGATCCACTATTATTTTAAAGAGATCTTGAATTATCTCCTCGCAATGAACCTGAGCAAAAACAATTCCTCTGTATCTTGTGACCCAAAGTCAGTCAATTGGTTCTGCAAGTGGTAATATGAGTACCACCAACTTTGTGTCGACTCTGGTGCCATTAATCTTGGATAACGTCAAAGAAGTAATGTTTTACTGTTGATCTTGATTTGTCCTACAATCTTCGAGGATAGATTTGGGAGTTCGGATAACGTCAAAGAAGTAATATTTTACTGTTGATCTTGATTTGTCCTACAATCTTCTAGGATAGATTTGGGAGTTCGGATAACGACAAAGAAGTAATGTTTTACTGTTGAGCGTTATTCTTTTAAAATACATATTATTATTATTTCTTAAAATAAATATATTATTATTATACCTTTTTAAGTTTCAGCCATTTTTTCGGATGTGCACATCCGGAATGCGCGTAATTTGTCATTCCGGATTTACACATCTGGAATAAGGCAACGTTTTTTAAAAAAACGGTGCGTCCGGATGTGCACATCCGGAACTGGGGGGCAAAAAAATAATTTCTCGTGGTGTATAAGAAATTAAGGTGGTGTATTAAGAAATGTTTTTTTTTTAAATAGATCAGTCTGATAAACCTAAAAGACTTTTCTTACGGCCTGTGGCCTAGCCTCTTTAGCTAAATAGGTTTATAAGAAAGCCTAATTATACCAAAAGCTAAAAACATATCCATACTACGAAGAAAAAGCCAAACATAGTGTGAGGCTATGAAGCTAGTAGCAAAATACACTTTGGGTCAAAGGAGAAGAATCAGTTACTGTTCCTTGCTTTAGATGATTCCATGCCATTGTATTATACAGCCTGTAGTTTGACAAGCTAGAAATGATTGATTTTTGACAAAAACAAGCGAATACACGAACAATCCACAAGTCATTGTTTGATAGTATTTAATGAAATATTTATTTATTTTATTAAAAAGTAGTCCATTAGATCTTGTTGAACTACTGCATTTAATAATGAACGTTCAACAATTAATTTTTAACCTATATCTTCATCTTGTTCCCTTTTCTCTTTCCACATCTTCATGGTCTTCTATTAAACATTCATCATCTTTAATTTAAAATCCAGAAATTCAAAAATACTAAATTAAAATATATATATAAATTTGGATATAACTTCATCAGAAAGTCCGAAATTTTCTATTTAAAAAATTCAATATATTAATCATATCATATGCAAATTGGGATATGATTGGCTTCCTCATCTATAAACCCAAATCCAATACACAAAAAGAACAATGAATAGGCAAATGTCAATGTAAATATGCCATCATAACAATTGTGCATTTAGACATTGTTGGAACAATTGGGGTTTCAAGAAGAATGAAGAAGAAGAGAGAGATTATATGTGAAAAGAGAATTTTATGAAAGTGAAGTTGTTATTTTGAATTATAATGTTACCTGTATATATCAGCAACCAAAACATATGATTCTCAAACAGAAGTATTTGACTCTGTCGAATACTTGCTTACACAATCTGGCAACTACATATTGTATTCGACTCTACCGAATACAACTAATTTTTACTAGACTCACTACTTTGATTAGGTCGAGCACACCTATGCAGAATACAATATTTTCTATAAAACAATGAATTACATATTCTAACACACCATCTAATTCATGTTTTTGAGACTTCTCATCCCGATGCTTCTCTTCAACTCATCGAACCTGACTTTTTTTAGAGGTTTGGTGAGTATATCAACTAAATGATGTTGAGGCAGCCTCTATAGTTACCTTGAGGGTTTATCCTGAAAATACTCTCTGGCCAAATACTGCTTCGAGTCAGCTTAAGGTAACACACCTCCTGCTCAGCTCGAAGAAAGTTATTTGCGTCATACGCATCTGGCTCTTGCCTATGCTGTGAAGATTTGTCAATAGTGAAACGTGCACGCTTTGGAGCCATCTGCAAAAGAATTAGACAAACTACACCAGAACCCATCAAACACCAAGTCCATAGATTCATTAAAATTCAAATGTAGCCCTACGTCAATACACAACAGCAAGCAGGCATGGAATGTACAAAACAAAAAATTTTGGTACAAGGGAGCGCGCTTAGCACATTAAAGCGCGCTAAGCACGGTTGCGCATGCAGGAAAAATTTCTTCTGCAACCAACATGCTCCCTCACAATCAAATTAGCACTCCAACAACAATCAATAGCAGCATTTCAACAACATTACCACATAAAGCATAACAAAGCAACTTAACACTACACTCAAATTGCTCAATGAACATGGAATTCTAAGTTTTCATAATTCCTACAATTCTTAAACTGAAAACCTAGAAAGCAATACAATCCTATCATTCCAACTTCAGATTCACAATAATCATTTCTCAACAACAAACCCAACCCCTAGAACATTCAGTTCCTACACCAATTTAACTAAAACCCTAACAACAACATTTGTTGTCTAAAGCAATAAAAAATGAATATGAGCAAACCTGGAAATAGAGAAATGAGACGAAAAAGAGAGAAAATTTGTAACTTCATAGAAATTGTGATGGAGAGAGCTTGTGAGAAGTGTTTAAGAGTGTGTGAGAGGAAATGAAAAGTTGAATGGAAATTAAAAGGAATTGAGTGGGAGACTAAAAAGTTAGAGCACAAAAACACCCTAAAAGTCATCTGCCATGTTTCCACCAAGGCCAACTTAAACACACCCCCTAAGGCCCAATTCTGAATTGGCCAGGAAAACATGAGCGCGCTAAGCTGCCTCAGTGTACCGCACTAAGCACGCACAAAAAAACTGGGCTACTCAAGGCTAGCCTTAACTTGGGTTCTCCCGACTTTTAACCACCCGATTAAATCCTACTACACTAAAAAGCAGTAAATACTTACAATGTTGGGGTGCCTCCCAACTGGCGCTTTTTTCAACGTCGTTTGAGCTCGACGGTCAAAAGTGACTTCACGGATCTGAAAATGGAACAGTTGCCACATTCCGATCAACATCGCTACCAAGATACACTTTCAGCCCTTGACCATTGATCTGCTATCACGCACGGATAAAAAATGAGTATTTTTGAAAAAGTATAGTAAAGGTAACGACAACTCGAGTATCATTCTCAAGGATTCTTGTAGTGAATTAACCAGAAAAAAGTGATTAAAAATATAAGTGATTATAAGATAAGTTAATCTACTGTTCATTCTCCCACTTATCATCGATCATATAATTCTCAAGCCCTAAGTGTATTCCATTCCCTTTCGATTATAGTAACAATTAACAAGTGTGATTGAAACTAATATATGATTTATGTTCCTGAATTCGAATTAAGCAAACAGATAACGCAAACGCGAATTAAGCAAACGCGGTTACGGTTAACAGAACATACATCAATCGAATCAATCCAATCCTATTCTATAAAATATGCAGCGGAATTATGCAAACAACGACAAATAAATAAAGCATTATGAATTATAGATAAAATTGAAAAGGGAATCAAAATCACTTGAAAATTGTATTAACCTCAAAGTTAACGGAGATACGGTTACAGCAGATTAACCTCAAAGTTAGTTCTCCATAAGATTCGTACAAAAGCCAAAAACCAAAATTGAATAGTGAAAAGAACATCGAGAGTGCGCGGCTGCTAGGTATAGGAAAGTATCACAAAATCCGGTTCTAACCCAACTGGGTCGAAAAACATAAAAAAACCCGGCCCAAAACTAAATATTCCTAAAGGCAAAATTCGGGTCCTGACTTCAACGAATTATTCGAGCCTACTACACTCCGAATCAGCTTCTGCCTACAACATGAAAGTTGTAGCTCTTTGTCTCAGCTTTCCAACGCCTATTAGAATATGTAAATACGATTCTCGTAGCTTCAGTTATGATTCGAATAATGGACAGGTAACAAATAACCGCTAATATTGAAAATAAGCTGCGAAAATAGATTAAAGGAAAACAAAGACTTAATTCTAAAAACACAATAAAACAGTAAAATAAACAAAATAAAATAAGGAAATGACTAAGTACAAACATAAGAGAATGTGCATTAAATGCATTGATCAAATTCCCCCACACTTGAACTTTTGCACTCCGAGCAAAATGATTACTTCAAAAATTCAAAACAAAACAAAACAAAGCATGCATTTCCAAAAGTATTCAAGATACAAGGTACAAGTAGAGTTATAAGTCTAAGCTTCAAGAATATGATGTTAGTGAGCAACTCTTTATGAATTTTAGAGCAAATAGGAAAAATAGATTACCAAAAAGTAAATCAAAAACAACAAGATCCTCACAGGATAAAATTCACCCAACTCTCAAGTGTTTAGGTTAACTGTTTACACTCAAAGTACAACATGAAAAATAGTACTACCATAAGCTTGAAATGACTCTAACATCTGCAATTTAAATACATGCACACACAGATCAAAAGGACTTTTATTCGGTTGTAACTTGGCCAAGGTACGGGTGAGATAAATCCTAAGGGAGTACTAAGCTGAAAATCAAAGGGTTAAAAGAAAATTGAAAGGATTGCGGAGTTGAACTATTAGATACATCAATTGCTTTCACACAACAACCTTACAACTTATTTCTCTTCTCTTTTCTTTTTTTATTCTTCTCTTTTTTTTTTCGAAAGGGCTGTGTAATGAAATCCTTCTCTATTTTTTTCATTTTTCATTTTTCTTTTCTTTTTCTTTTTTTTTTGTTTTCTGCCAACAATTGGAACATCACAACAACATCACAAAAATGAAGTTCAAATCCACACAACTCCATGAAAGACTCTTTCAACCCTTGATTAGGGTGATAATTTTGTTTTTCACTTTTCGACTTGTAATGAGTTAATCACAAAAAAAAAAGATAAATAGGCTCAAAGAGGTTTTCAAACAAATGGATGATATTGATCAGAGTTGGCTTTTTTGGTTAAGTGGCTAAAATTAAAACAAAAACAAGTTGCCTTGATCATATAGTGTGCACAAGTAAACAAAAATCATCAACAAGAGTCAATTAAGTTCAAGAGATTAACAAACATGAGTGAATCACATAAGAAAGAAAGAGATGAATTTTTGTATGTTATACATATAAGGCTCAAAACTCACAAGGGTTAATGATCTACTACTAATGATGTACAATTCAAAGTTTAGTCTTACTTATCATACTAAGAATGCACAACAAATTTTTCACATCACATCACAAAGCTTTATTCAATAGAAATATGAACAAAACTCATACTTGTAACTCAAAAACCAAAGAAAAGCATGCAAATTTTTTTTTTCATTTTTTTATTTAAGATCAAAACCAAAACAGAGAAAATTTAAAACAAAACAAAGAAAACAAAATATAGAAAATGTTCCCTCCCCCACACTTAAAACATACATTGTCCTCAATGAAAGAACATAAATATAAAATAAGAGTAAGAAAAAGGAAAGAACACACCAGAGTAGTCAATGTGGATAAGTGATCGCATAAGCATTATTTCTCAAAGAGACATTTCCTGCAGTCTCATCTTCCAAAGTGGGGAGTAACTTTAGGTAGCATCCATCGACCTTGAAATTTTTATTAGTGCCTTCGCCTTTTATTACAGGATCAAAGAAGAATCTTCGATAAGTAAAAGTGTCGAATGGGCACATGAACGTGATATCTTTTTCCACAACATCAGAGATCAAAGGATTATTTAGTTGCCTCACTAGTTTTGTTCCATCTTCAATTGAGACCCTACGCATACTCATGGATGGACTAATATCACGAGTGTCAACCAAGGTTCATCCAATTACCTTCTTATGTTTCTTAAAAACTTACAAAAGCTTATTTTCTTGATCGAAATCAAGTTTAGAAGAAATTATAACAGGTAGTTTTTCATTCCTCTCTAAATAGGCATATTTTAGATTGTCCATAAGTGGTTTAAGCTCTAAGGAAAGATGTTGTCCAATGGAAGGCATGGTCCGGGTAATGGACCAACAGACAGAATAATAAAACAATAACAGAATATTTGAATTGGTCATCAAATATTAAAGGAGTTTTATTTGGTCATTATCAAGCATTTAGAGGCATATAATTCTGTCAAACTGTAACAGCTAGTTAGCTAAAGTTTAGGATTATTTCAATCATTTCCTTTCAATTCTCACTACAGAATGTTTGTATATATACTGCTGTATATCTCTGTAAAACACAATTCAAATCAAGAACATATACTCTTATATGGTATCAGTAGTTTACTAAGCTTAACAGCAAAACCGATCCACAACTCACCATGTCTTCCTCGACAACATCTGAAATCTCAATTACCCCAAATGTCAACTCTGTCATTGTCCTAAACACTCACTCATCAGTGAAACTGAGCAGCAGCAACTTTCCTGCTTGGCATGTGCAGTTCAACGCACTCCTCGTAGGATATGATCTCATTGGCTATGTTGATGGCACCACTGCCACTCCAGCCCAAACTGATCCAACATACAAGCGCTGGAAAAGACAGGATCAACTGATTTTGCATGCAATCATATCATCTGTTGATCCAAGCATCATTACCATGCTGGGAAATGTCAAGTCCTCCAAACAAGCTTGGGATATTCTCACTAAGATGTTTGCAAGCAAAACTCGTGCAAGAATTATGCACTTAAAAGAGAGACTCTCTCGATTCACAAAAGGATCACAATCTATTTCAGAATACCTACATGGTATCAAGGCATTATCTGATGAATTAGCCATCATCAACTCTCCAGTGGACGATGTGGACCTTGTCATCCACACGTTGAATGGCCTTGGCTCTGAGTATCGTGAAGTGACTGCTTCTCTAAGAACCAGAGAAAATCCTATCGGATTTGATGATCTACATGATCTCCTTTCTGATTTTGAAAATTATTTAAAGAGGGATACAACTATGCAAGAAACTCCTCTCATTGCTACTGCAAACACTGCACACAAAGGAAAACCATTCTACAACAAAACACCAAAACAGTACCACAATCACACAATGCCCAGATCAACATCACCGGGCTTCTCGAAGCGTGTAGTATGTCAATTTTGCGACAAACCAGGCCACACAGCCAAGGTCTGTTACAAATTGCATGGCTACCCTCCAAAAAATCAATCTCCTACTGCTCTTCATACTAGGGCCATGCCATCAGGTGCATCAGATTGGATCTTAGACTCGGGAGCTTCCCATTATATAACAAATGAGTTGGACAACCTGCACTTGTCTCAGCCTTACACAGGTGCTAATCAGCTTTTGGTTGGTGATGGATCTGGACACACCATCTCCAACATTGGTAAAATTATTTTAAAAACTCCTACTCAATCCTTTCATCTCTCAAATGTTTTACATGTGCCTAAAATTACTCAAAAACTATTGTCAGTTTCATCTCTATGTCACACTAATCAAATTTCCATTGAATTTTTTTCTGATCATTTCTTGATAAAGGATTTGAAGACAAGGGAACCTCTTCTAAAAGGGCAGCATAGCAATGGACTCTACCACATGCCTCATCCATCATCTCCACCACAGGCACTCATCACAACCACATACACCTAAACTTAATGCTCCAGCTGAGAGAAGACATAGACATGTAGTTGAAACTGGAAGAGCCTTATTACATATGTCAAACTTACCACCCGAATACTGGTCTTTTGCTTTCAAGACAGCAGTGTATCTAATCAATAGGTTACCAACCCCTATTCTCAACATGAAATCACCATATCAAGTCTTACACAAGAAAAACCCAACAACTTCACATCTTCATTCCTTTGGATGCCTTTGTTTTCCTTGGTTGCGACCTTATGTCTCAAATAAACTTCAATCCCGGTCTCAACCATGCATATTCCTAGGATATGCAGAATCCCAGTACAGTTATACATGCCTTGACCCAACAAATCAAAAAATATACACCTCTCGGCATGTTAAATTTTTTGACCACATTTTTCCATACAACCAACTTGTCAAACCTACACCACCACCATCTCTAACCATACCCAACATGCCACAACCCCCTCATACCATCATACCTATCCATCAACAATCACCAATCAAGTCACATGCTATGCCCCATGAAGAGGAGGATCCTTTGACTTCAAATACAATGTCAGGTAATGATACTCATACACCAAATCTTGTCACTGCACCTACTGTCACTCCTAATATCTCTGCAGCCCCTACTACTGAAATTAACCAAATCATCACAAGGTCCAAGAATAATATATTCAAGCCAAAAAGGATGTACACTGCACTAAAACATCCTCTACCTGAGAATTTGGAACCTTCAAACTTTCGTGAGGCAATGAAACATCCCCATTGGCGTAAGGCAATTGCCGATGAATTTGAAGCATTAATAAGAAATGGCACATTCTCTCTTGTACCACCTAAGGCAGGGCAAAACATTGTTGGATGTAGATGGTTATTTTGTATCAAGAGAAATAGTGATGGTTCAATTGCTCGCTACAAGGCACGTCTTGTTGCCAAGGGTTTCACACAATGTCCTGGTATTGACTTCAAGGAGACATTCGCACCAGTTGTTCGCCCACAAACAATTAAGATTATTCTCACCCTTGCAATCTCCCATCAGTGGTCAATGCACCAACTTGACGTAAACAATGCATTCTTACAAGGAGCTCTTACTGAAGAAGTTTTCATGGACCAACCGCCAGGTATGAAAGATGCAGCACACCCCACCTATGTTTGTAAACTTCACAAGGCCATCTATGGCCTACGTCAAGCACCAAGGGCATGGCATGACTCTCTGAAGGAATTTATTATCGTGTATGGATTCAAAACAAGCAAAAGTGATCCATCCTTGTTCATTTATCACTCGGGTGCAACTAAGGCTTATTTTCTAGTTTATGTAGATGACTTGCTGCTCACCGGTAACAACTCTACATTCCTTCAAAGCTTCATCAAGGCACTATCTCAATGATTTTCGTTGAAAAATATGGGACAACCTCACTACTTTCTGGGTATTGAAATAATACCAACAAGCTCTGGAATTTTTCTCTCTCAACACCGGTACATTCGTGAACTCTTACAGAAGTTTGACATGGAGGGGGCAAGACCATCTCCCACACCACTCTCTTCCACAGATGTGCTACAACTTCACGATGGTACACCATCCACCGATGCCACGCAGTTTCGTCGAATTATTGGTGGACTTCAGTACCTTAATCTAACTCGTCCAGACTTGTCATACTGCATCAATAAGCTGTCCCAATTTATGCACAAACCAACCTCCCTTCACTTGCAACACTTGAAACGCATCCTTCGCTACATCAAACAAACCATTAATCATGGTCTCATGCTACGAAAAACTACCGCAAACAACTTGTTAGCATATTCTGATGCTGATTGGGGTGGGAACAATGATGATCGCACATCTACCTCAGCTTACATTATTTTCTTTGGAGGCAACCCAATTTCGTGGCTCTCAAGGACGCAAAGAACTGTTGCACGGTCATCTACTGAGGCTGAATATCGTGCAGTTGCTACAACTACCACTGAGCTCATGTGGCTACAGAACTTAATTCATGAGCTAAGAATACCTATACAGGAACCTCCACGACTACTGTGTGACAACGTGGGTGCCACATATCTTTGCTCCAATCCTGTACTTCATTCAAGAATGAAACATATATCATTAGATTATCATTTTGTCAGGGAACAGGTTCAAACCAACAAACTCATCGTAACACATGTGTCTACCAAGGATCAGTTGGCAGATTTACTTACTAAACCACTCCCCACAACCAAGTTCACTGAACTCATGTCCAAGATAAAGGTCATTGATGGAACCTTCATCTTGAGGGGGCATAATGGACCAACAGACAGAATAATAAAACAATAACTGAATATTTGAATTGGTCATCAAATATTAAAGGAGTTTTATTTGGTCATTATCAAGCATTTAGAGGCATATAATTCTGTCAAACTGTAACAGCTAGTTAGCTAAAGTTTAGGATTATTTCAATCATTTCCTTTCAATTCTCACTACAGAATGTTTGTATATATACTGCTGTATATCTCTGTAAAACACAATTCAAATCAAGAACATATACTCTTATACCGGGAAGCCGAGATATCAAGAGCTTCAGCTGCATAAACGACATCATGAAAAGCATCACCCTGCAATGCAACATTAATCTCAGCACAAATAGAGCAAATGTTAGTGTTGGTACATGAATCGCAAGAGTAAGTATCATCAAAATCTGCTAATGATGGAAAATCAGACAATAATTCAGAATAAGTATCATCAACTAAATCAGATAGTAACTCTTTTGGATTCACTACTGTTTGGGCATGTAGTTAGTTTGATTCTTGAGCTTGCTGCATGGAATTCACTAAAGTGACAAGTTGTCCAATCTATGACTGCAAAGCCTGAATACTAGAATCTGTTCGTTGCTGAAATTGGAGACCATTTATAGCCATTTGCTTGGCAAGGTCCTCTAATGAAGGTCCGGAAGGTGTAGAACACACAATTTGGAATTTCTTCAGATGCTTATTCGGATCCTCACCTGCAAGACCATTAAACCTTGATAAAAAGTGTATTAAACCATAATTCAATTTGAAAGGTACAGTAACAACATGATATTCAATACATAAAGCATTATAATTCATATCATGGGCATCAAATTATCTAAGAGTTCTTTGGTTAGCCATATTAAATTTAATAGAAAAAAAATCAACAAAGAAAAATAAAACAAAGAACTAATTCAGCAATGCAGTAACAATTAGAAAAATACCAACAATGTCCCTATTAAGAAAAATAATAGAAAAATAGAAAAGCGAATAAAATAAAATCTAAAAATTATGAAAATATAACTAAAAATCAAATCAAATCAGAATAAGTCTCTACAAAAAATTTCGGATTTTTTTTGAAAATATGAAAATAGAAAATAAATCAAATAAAATAGTAAAATAAGAAATTTACAATTTTTAGGGTCAAAATCTTTTAGAATATAATTCTAAATGAGTGTTGTTCAGCGAATTTTTTCTAATTTTATGGAAAAAATTCAGAGTGAATCGAAACAGTAACTTCCAAACTTACCTGACAGGCTGAAACACTTACCACTGCACTGTAACCCTGAAAATTAACACGCAAAAACAAAAAAAAAACAAAAAACTCTAACAAAATTTTAAAATTGACTAAAATCAACAAGAATTCCCGGAAACGGTGCCAATTTGATCCGCTGTCACGCACGGATCAAAAACGAGTATTTTTGAAAAAGTATAGTAACGGTAACGACAACTCGAGTATCGTTCTCAAGGATTCTTGTAGTGAATTAACCAATTATAGTAATGACTTATGGGAGGTTTGGTTTTGATTTAGAAAAAAGTGATTAAAAATATAAGTGATTAAAAATATAAGTGATTATAAGATAAGTTAATATGATATTCATTCTCCCACTTATCATCGATCATACAATTCCCAAGCCCTAAGCGGATTTCATTCCCTTTCGATTACAGTAACAATTAACAAGCGTGATTGAAACTAATATATGATTTATGTTCCTAAATCCAAATTAAGCAAATAGATAACGCAAACATGAATTAAGAAAACACGGTTACGGTTAACAGAATATGCATCAATCGAAATAATTCAATCCTATTCTATAAAATATGCAATTGAATTAAGCAAACAAAGACAACTAAATAAAGCATTCAGAATTATAGATAGAATTAAAAAGGGAATCAAAATTACTTGAAAATTATATTAACCTCAAAGTTAACGGAGATACGGTTACAACAGATCAACCTGAAGAAGTTAGTTCTCCATAAGATTCTTACAAAAGCCAAAAACCAAAATTGAACAGTGAAAATAAATTCGAGAGTGCGCGGCTGCTAGGTATAGGAAAGCATCACAAAATCCGTTTCTAACCCAAATGGGTCGAAAAACATTAAAAAAACCCGGCCCAAAACTAAATATTCCTAAAGGTAGAATTTAGGTCCTGACTTCAACGAATTATTCGAGTCGTCTATACTCCTAATCAGCTTCTTCCTACAAAATGAAAGTTGTAGCTCTTTGTCTCAGCTTTCAAACTCCTATTAGAACACGTAAATCCGATTCTCGTAGCTCCACTTATGATCCGAACAGTGGATAGGTATCAAATAACTGCTAATGTTGAAAATAAGTTGCGACAATAGATTAAAGGCAAACAAAGACTTAATTCTAAAAACACAACAAAACAGTAAAATAAAAAAAACAAACTAAGGAAATGCCTAAGCACAAACATAAGAGAATGTGCATTAAATGAACTGATTAACCATTAACTGTCCAACTTTCATTTATCAAGGAATTTTCAAAAACATTTGCCCTAAAATGCTTGACTTCTTTAATCCGGAATGGACCGGAACACTTTGGTTTCAATTTTCCCAAAAACAATTTTAGTCTTGAATTAAACAATAACACCATTGTCCCTTCCTTAAACTTTTTGTTGACAATCTTCCCATCATGGTACTTCTTCACCTTTTCCTTGTAGAGTTTGTTGGAGTCATATGCTTGGAGTCGCAATTCTTCCATCTCATGAAGCTGCACTTTTCTCTTTTCACCACTTAATGTCGGATCAAAATTCAAGAATTTCAAGGCCCAAAAATCCTTATACTCCAACTCTATCGGTAAGTGACAAGCTTTTCCATAGATCATTTTAAATGGTGTGAGACCGATCGGACCTTTGTATACGGTCCGATAAGCCCACAATGCTTCATCAAAGCTTGACAGACCAATCCTTTCTAGAAGAAGACACAATTTTCTCAAGAATCCTATTGATCTCACGATTCGATACGTTCGCATGGCCATTAGCTTGTGGATGGTATGGTGTTGCAACTTTGTGTTTCACACCATAATGCTCCAAAGATTTTTCTAATTGGGAGTTGTAAAAGTGGGATCCTCCATCACTTATCAACACCCTTGGAGTACCAAAACGTGAAAAAATGTTTTTATTTAGAAATTTGATCACGGTTTTACCGTCAACTTTCGCACAAGATATCGCTTCCAACCATTTGGGCACATAGTCCACAACAACTAAGATATATTCACAAGAAAATGATGGTGGAAACGGGCCAACAAAGTCAATTCCCCAACAATTGAATACTTCCACCTCTAACATATTTTGTAATGGCATCTCATTCCGTTTGGTAATTCCTCCACGTCCTTGGCAATTATCACAACTTTGAGCATGTAAGTGTGCATCTTTAAACAAAGAAGGTCAATAAAATCTCAATTGAAAGACTTTTGTTGCCGTTCTTAACCTGTTAAAATGACTACCATAAGGTCAGTTGTGACAATGCCAAAGAATGCTTTTTGACTCCTCAATTGTAACACACCTTCTCAAAAGGTTATTGTTCTAGCCAAAAATGGTTAGAACACCAAGAGTGCTAGTCTTCTACCTTAGGGAAGAGAAGACTATGCTGTCTATACTGTTTGAGTATATTTGGGGATTTGGGAGCTATACAAGCGTATGTATGCTGCCCAAGATGCTGGTATTGCTTAACTCTCGTATGAGAACCCCTTAGTATGTAGTGTATATGTCTCTGCTTTATGAACGTCGCAGAGACCCCCTTCTGGATTCCTAGTGGACCCTTTATATAGTGTAATTATTTGTCTAATGACCATTAATCCTCTTTCAAAATGTTTGTAACTGTCCATAAGTACTGTAACGTCTTAATTAATCATGTGTAACCGCCTGTTTAATGGTTTGTAACTGCCGACCATTGAGTTCTGTAACTGAATAGGATAACCAACCAACTCGTCCAGTATAGCTCGACCAGGTACAACTCGTCCAGTACAGCTCGGCCAGGTACAACTCAGCCAGCAAAACTCGACCAGATAGCTAGGCCAGGTACTCAACTAGATTTATACTCGGTCTTGGTCGACTATACAACTCGACCAGGAAAATATATTTGGCATGAACATAAGCCCCCCGAATACGAATTTTGATCTAAGAATGTAGTATTTGGTCATCAGGAAATTCCGGATATATTTGAAATGTGTCATGCTGTAACCCATTCTTCTTCCCATACCCTTACGTGGTGAAAGTTTTTTTGTATTCCCATAGCTATTCACTTATTTCCTCATGCGAGTTTAGTACCTTATAGGTATGCATTATGCCCAAGTAGGAGATACATCTTACTCGACTTTTGTATATGTAAAGGGCCTGATTACCCTGATTATACTTATGCTTACCGAGATCTTTCATTCTGTTTGGTCAGTCACTGACTAGACTATCTTCGGTAGTATCACAAAGTAGTGAGATTAATGTTTATTTATCCTTGACTTTTGAGTCGATTGGACAGAGGTCTTTATTTTAACCCTGAATTTTTCCTTACTTGAGGGTTTTTAATATGCGTCTGGAGCCCCTTGGGGCTTTATCCGAGTTCATATCCTGGTTTAGTTACAATATCCAGGGGTGTATATGTTAAGTCTCCCTGAGCATGAAATCGATTGGTACAAAAATATTCTTGGTTGTCCACATAGAAGTTTTTATTGAGTTTAATATCTTTCGCTGGGGATTTTTTCTCAAACATCTTTATTTAGAGAACCAAACGGCTTTTAGACTCGGTTCACTTATCTTTATCCTTGGGTGTTTAACTCAGGATATAGGCGGAGTCTTCCGGGTACAAAGTTCACTGAAGTGAAGTGCTTTGTCTGGGTTGTGACGTAACCGAGAGAGTTTGTCTGCTAATTTCTCGGGTTTTGTTGTGAGCGTCTGAATACTTGCGGCGTGATCTATTCCAATCTGGGTCTCCTGGGTACGAAGCCCCCAAGAGTAAATCTCCGGATAAGATACCTGGCTTTACGTCACCTTTGGCTGATTTATGAAATCAGCAATGGTGCTTCTTTTAAACACCCCAAGCATGTCTAAGGTTGGGCGATCATCCACTTGTTCATGTCTTTGAGTTAATGAGCCTCAAGCAAACTTCATTGAGTCTGGCAGTTACCACAATGGTTTTGTCCGTTTGGTCTAAAAGACTCTTTGCCATTAAGGTGGGTATTATTTTACTGGAGATCAAATTCAAGCCCCAGATTATATTAGATAATGGTCAAAGGTTTATAAACTTGACCGGGCCCAAAGCATACCAACATAGCCGAGGATCCGTGGTATTTGATCATTTTGTAGAACTCGACTCTTATATGAGGAGTGTTAATTCATGGTACTCGTTCCTTACATGAGGAGAGTCATTAGTGTTGGATAGATGCCCTAAGGCGTATGACTATGAATTTTTCCTGCGGGCTTTGTACTTTGAGCTTCCCTTTGTGGCCTTTATAATCATATTGTCATTTCTCTTTGACTTTTCAGCTTTACCATAACTAAAAATTGTCCTGCGAAATAATCCTGCGCATATATCCTAGCCCCTCGGGCACTAAGTCAAAGAGACTTTAAGTGTCCGATTATAGATTGCCATGTATTATTTTTTCCTATTTGCTTTGCTTAGTTTGATTTTTAATACTTTTTGGATAGCTCATCACAAGGCTAACTATTATTTAAAAAACCCCTAACTATTGTGTGCGTATAGCCTTGACACTTTTGAAAGTCCTGAACTCTTATAGGCTTAGGTGCGGATTATGGTATGGACTCGGGTGTCTCTTTATCAGAGACTTACTCCCAATTCTTGTAAGCCTTTAGTAGTTGGTCATGAATGACTTTGATACCCATAAGCCCCAAGTTTTTTTTATGTGCTTAGGCCTAGATGTTTCATAATTTTCATAATTGATTATCCGGCCTGTGTGCATGGAACGAGTAGACACATTTATAAGTGTTTGTTCAACCCGTGTACGCGGAACAAGTCAACACATTTATGGGCGACCTATGTACGCGGAGCAAGTCAACACGTTTATAGAAGTTTAATCAATCCCTGTACGCGGAGCGCTTATGGGCGACCTATGTACACGGAGCAAGTCGACACGTTTTATAGTAGTTTAATCAACCCTTGTACGCGGAGCATTTATGGGAGACCTATGCACGCGGAGGAGTCAACACGTTTTATAGGAGTTTAATCAACCCTTGTACGCGGAGCGTTTATGGGTGAGCTATGTACGCGGAGCAAGTCGACACGTTTTATAGGAGTTTAATCAACCCTTGTACCACTACTACGAAAAACCCATTTAACAACGGTTGGGAATGACATATAATGACGCAGGCGAAGGAGTTTTTATGTAGATTGTCGTTGTAAGTTCGTTGTTTCTACAACGGTTTGGAAACCGTTATTGAATTCTGGAAAATGCGCGTTATATTGCAACAGTTAGGTATTTCAACCGTTGTAATATATATATTAACTATCACAATAGTTATGAGTCTCAACCATTGTGGAATGTACCCTAGTTTATTAAATAAAAATGCATATTACT
Source organism: Lathyrus tuberosus (assembly GCA_022829125.1). NCBI lineage: Eukaryota > Viridiplantae > Streptophyta > Magnoliopsida > Fabales > Fabaceae > Lathyrus > Lathyrus tuberosus. The sequence continues at coordinate 1,270,375 of JALAZF010000380.1, forward strand.
TGTTTTACCATACACCTAATTAAAGAAATACAACCATTAAAATTGGTAAAGAAATATATAATCTGAAAATTAAACTGTTCTTGAAAACCAACTTAAACACACCACTGTTTTCCAAATTGCATCCATTTCATTCAGCACATTTTATGTTCCTTAACATAAAATTTATGGTTCAATGGTCGGTTTCCTTCAATCCATCGATATCTTTTATTATAGTTTACCTCATCATCGCCACAAATCATCGCGATTTTATCATCATAGCAATCAAGATCTTAACAACCACGATGATTAGTGACGACGATGGGGTAAAGTAGAATCGTAGATATTGATGAATTGAAGCAAACGGACCATTGAACCATAAATTTTATGTTAAGGAACATACAATGTGCTGAATGAAATGGATGCAATTCGGAAAACATTGACATGATAAAGGTTGGTTTTCAAATACATCTTAATTTTCAGATTATAAGTTTCTATATCAATTTAACTTATTGCATTTTCAATAAAAGGATAGTGAAACAAACAATATACATAGTATATAATAAACTAAATTTCATATACAATATCAGAATGAATTCATATATATATGTACCTTATCAGAATGAATTCATATATATGTACCACCATCATCATCACCATGTGAAACAAACCCTAAGAAGTGGGAAGCAATGAAGAAAATTAGTTAGTATTCAATTTAACTATATACAATATACATAGTATATAATAACCTAATGTTCTATATCAATTTAACTGATTGCATTTTTAATAAAAGGATAGTGAAACAAACAATATACATAGTATATAATAAACTAAATTTCATATACAATATCATAATGAATTCATATATATGTACCACCATCATCATCACCATGTGAAACAAACCCTAAGAAGTGGGAAGCAATGAAGAAAATTAGTTAGTATTCAAAACAAAACAAGCAAAAGTTGAAACAAAACCCTAAGAAGTGGGACTGTACCATAACAATGAAGTTCACCTTGCTTGTGAAGCATTGAAGTCGAATCTGCTCAAAATGAGAAAAAAGCTTCATACTTCTTGTATTTCTTTTCGCGGATTCTAAAAAAAGTTAAAGTTTGATACCAAAAATGTAGAGAAAAAATGGGTGCTAGGGTTTCGCTGTGAAGGAAACGGCACTACTGTCAATAAGGGAAAGTTAATTCCCTTATATAGGTAAATATTTCACAACGGTTTTCTAAAATAACCGTAATGATATGTATATATATTATTTTAATAATATCACAACGTTTAGTTATATTAACCGTAGCGATACCCCTTATACTTGGTACAAGGTTCGACTCCAGGTGACAACATTTTTCTATAATTACGTAAAATAGAAAAATGTTGTTGTCTGGAGTCGAACCTTGTACCAAGTATAAGGGTAGCACTACAGTTAATATTACTAACCGTTGTAATATTATAACCCTTGCTCTTCCCAGAGTAGAGAACACTCTGGCCAAGTATAATAATGATTTAAAATTTTCTCCGTTTTTCAAAAAATATCGTTCCAGAATATCAACCATTTACAAGTTATCATCATTGCAAGCATTAAACTATCAGACTTTTCATCTTCAACCTCATCTATAAATAGACAATTTTACATTTCTTCATAATATATTCTTCGTAACAATGAGTTATACAAATGAGAATGCTAGAAACATCACCAATGAGGGCACAAATGAACAACGTCAGCCGCCAAATGAGGAGGTCCAACCAGCGACCAACGTTAGGGATGCGTTAAGGGTAAGGAAGGAGAAGAAGAAGAAGAAGATCAAGAAGCTGAAGAAGAAAAAGAAAAAGACAAAAAGGAGGACTGTTTATTATGATTCCGATGAGGGAAGTGAGGAGAGAGTCCTGGATTATGAAGATGCATTTGCAGCTATGGGCCCTGACATTGATAAATATATGTAATATATGATTATCAATGTACTCTAATTTGGAATCTTAATAAATTTTTCTTTTATATATTATATATTCTGTTTATTTTTAAAGAAGTTTTCTTTTATTTTTATATATTCTCTTTCACTTAAAAATAGAAAAACAAAGATGAATTTTGAGTTTTGAGGATAAATCCCCGTAACACTAACAAAAGAAATAAAATATATGTTTAAAATCTAAAAATATGGAAAATAATGTAGTTGCTGGGAATCGAAGCTTGTTACACATCATGTATTACAACGGTGTTTTAATACAAGCTTGTTTAAAATGTCAAAATATGAAGAAAAAAAATGTAGTTGTTGGGAATCGAAGCTTGTTACTCACCATGTATTACAACGATTTTCTAAATCGGTCGTCGTTAAATATGGCGTTATAAATTAGCTGCAAAATTTTTAACCTATTACAACAGTGGGATACGAGTTCGTTGTAAACCTGGCGTCGTTAAATGGGTTTTCCATAGTAGTGTACGCGGAGCGTTTATGGGCGACCTATATACGCGGAGCAAGTCGACACATTTTATAGGAGTTTAATCAACCCTTTCATGAGCGAAAGTTGTTTATGGGGAGTTCTAATCTTCATCCCTGTAGCGTGCGATTTTTATCGGTGACACGACCACCTTATCGCAAATCGGTTTCTCCTCACTGCATTGGTAGGAGTGGGGTGCTACTTTCTGATTTCTTATTTATCCCGTGAAGCTGAAAGAGAAAGGGAAGCTATCTAAAACTAACCTTGCACACGAATGCTTAACTGAACAAACGCTTAGAGAGATTCGGGGAGTCGGGGTCAGGTTATACAATGGGGAGTTGTCAATTACCCATCCTATATGTGGTTATCCATAGGTTGTTAGCAATAGGTTCTGCTTTTATACTTGATGGTGTTTTATTCGTTGTGGGTTGGGAAAGTTTCTTGTTTGAGAGAGAGAGAGAGAGTTTTTGTTTGATTTGGGTGAGGTACTGGACCTGAGTTTTGATTAGTGTGAATGTACTGGACCTAGAGTGTTTGATTAGTATGAAGGTACTGGACCTAAAGTTTTTTTTTTGGTATGCTCGCTAAGATTTCGCAATCTTATGCCTATGTATTCCCGTTTAAAGAAACAGGAAAATCAGAGCAATCGTGGTTCCTCCAATTCTATGGGAGGAAAAGATGTTTTGGTGTCTTGTTCAAAGCCCAAGATTGAAGCTAAAGGAGTATTTGTGTCTTGTTCAAAGCCCAAGATTGAAGCTAAAAGGTTTGTTTATGTCTTTTTCAAAGCCCAAGATTAGAGCTAAAAGGTTTGACTGAGAGAGAACTTGTCATCTCTAAAGGGAGACATCTCGTCTGTTTATCACAACTGTTGGGTGACTGTTTATAAAGGAGGGTTACTTTAACTGGGATATGTGAATCCAGCAATGCCATAATGTCTTTTATAAGGGATTTGTCCTGAAGGAGAAAACTTTAACTCAGTGTAGAGTAATGCCATTTTTCCTTAGGAATCTTTCATGCTAAGAGAGGGACAGTGGCGTGGACAAGTTATCCGTGACCACATTCTCGGAACCCTTTTTGTCGCTAATTTTAAGATTAAATTCTTGCAACAAAATGACCCATCTAATAAGCCTTTGCAGAATCCGGTTTGGTTAGCAAATACTTAATCGCCGAATGGTCCGTGCAAATAACCATTTTAGAACCAATGTGGTAAGACTAGAATTTTTCCAATGCATAAACTATTGCGGGAAGCTCCTTTTCTGTTGTGGCATAACTTATTTGAGATTCGTTCAAAACTTTACTTGCATTGTGTATAACATGAAAACATTTTGTTCTTCTTTGACCCAATACTGCACCCACGACATAATCACTCGCATCACACATTAATTCAAAATCTAGTTTCCAATTAGGAGCGATGATTATGGGTGCGGTAGTCAAACTTTCTTTTGAAGAATTAAATGCGCTCATGCAAGAATCATCAAATTCAAAAGACTTATCGTTGTTGGGCAAGTTGCTCAAGGGCTTTTCAATTTTGGCGAAGTCTTTAATGAACCTCCGATAAAATCCAGCATGACCAAGAAAGCTTCTTATTCCTTTCACATTCAAAGGTGGTGGCAACTTCTCGATGACGTCCATCTTGGCTTGATCAACTTCAAGGGCCCTTGAAGAAACTTTGTGGCCAAACAAAATTCCCTTTGTAACCATAAAGTTGCAATTCTCCCAATTAAGCACCAAATTTGTTTCCACACACCTTTCCAACACAACATCCAAATTCTTCAAGAAAAGATCAAATGATGGTCCAAAAACTGAGAAATCATCCATGAAAACTTTAATGGAATTTTCAATCAAGTCGGAAATGATTGCTTGCATACACTGCTGAAAAGTAGTCGACGCATTACTCAACCCAAAAGGCATCTTCCTATAAGCAAAGATCCCGGATGGGCATGTGAAAGCGGTTTTCTCATGGTCCTCCGGGTTAACAATAATTTGGTTGTAACCCAAATAACCATATAGAAAACAATAAAATTCTTGATCGGGAAGTCTCTCTAGCATTTGGTTCATGAAAGGAAGAGGAAAGTGATCTTTCCTTGTAGCTTGATTTAGCCTATGGTAATCGATGCACATCCTCCACCCGGTCATGGTTCTTGTCGGTATTAATTCATTCTTCTCATTCTGGATAACCGTCATTCCACCTTTCTTCGGTACCACTTGCACCGGACTAACCCTAAGACTATCGAAAATAGGATATATCATTCCCACATCCAACATCTTCACCACCTCTTTCATGGTAGGATTTAGGAGGCGTTGAGGTTGAGCTACCAGCTTGAAGTCATCCTCCATTAATATCCTATGCATACAATAGGATGGACTTATTCCTTTCAAATAGAAAAGAGTCTAACCTATAGCCCTTTGATTTCTTTTCAATACACAAATCAACTTCTCTTCCTCCTTCTTGGTTTGTCCATTGCTTATGGTAACCGGTTTATGCCATCCCTCATCAAGAAACACATATTTTAAATGAGAGAGCAACAACTTTAATTCAAGCTTGATTTCTTCATTATTTTCTTTTTTCAAAATTTCCACACGTTCTTCCAATGGAGGAATCTTGTCCAATTCCTCAAGTTCTCACAAACACTTCTTAATTTCTTTTTCTTCATTCTCATTGAGACTTTGGAGAGCATTAGTAAGAGTTTTTTCTAAGGGGGTAGTAACATGAACTCGACTTTTGATCTCTTTAATCACATCATCTGTTGCATCAATTCCAAAATAATCACTCTCATCATTAGAATGCTTCATGGCTTCGAATAGATTAAAGCAAACCTCTTCATCTTGTACTCACACTTTCATGAGACCATCATCCATATCTATGGCCATTCTCGCAGTTTTCATGAAAGGTCGACCAAGAATTAAAGGAGCATCATCGTCTTCCTCCATGTCTATGACCACAAAATCAATGAGGAACAAGAACTTGTCAACTTTCACCAATACATCTTCTGCTACACCATGAGGATGGGTAGTAGATTTATCGGCTCATTGTAAAGTCATTTCCGTTGCCCTCAACTCCATGTGTCCTAACCTTTTCACAATGGACAACAATATCAAATTTGTACTAGAGCTTAAATTAATTAACCCATTACCAACATAGACATTTCCAATGGTAATCGGTAAGGTAACTCTTCCCGGGTCACTTTCTTTCCGCGAAAGAGTCCATTGAATGATCGTGCTACAACTAGCATCAAGTATTATTGTTTCTTGATCCATGTATATTTTCTTTTTGGTGAGAATATCCTTTATGAATTTCGCATACGTAGGCATTTTCTCTAATGCCTCGGAAAATGGAATATTAATTTGCAATTGACTAAAAATATCCAAAACCCGAGCATAGTGCCTCGCATTGTCCATTTTAGTCGGATCATGAGGATAAGGAAAATTTTGAATTGGAATATTACTCACTTGTTCCTTCCCCTTCCTAATCTTTTTTTTTCTCTTCTAACATTTTCTTTTCTACTTTTTCCTTCTTTCTCTTCTCATTTTCAACTAAGTCTTCCTCAACATTTTTTTCTACTTCACTCTCATCAATTTATTTTTATTTTTCAACTACAACCTCCTCTTCCCCAACTTCTTCACTAATGCCTATATCAATTTCCCTACCACTTCTAGTAAGAATAACTTTGCAATGCTCTTTTGAATTCACTTGAGTATTAGCCGAAAAACTTCCTTTGTGAACGGGTTGAAGCCTGTTGCGAAATATATGCACTTGAGTCAAGTCATCAAAACCATGTGTAGCGAGCGATTTTGGACGCGGTTCTTAAGCGCTGGTCGCTCTCTGCGGTTTGAGCGTTAACTACAGGTTGATTCGTTTTTTATCCTATTGTGAGCTGATGAAGGAAGGGAAATAGATGTATCCAATTAACCCTGCTTTGCATACTGAGTTTAAACAGCAGTCTGTTAGGTTACGAATGCTATCAATGTGGGGGGGGGCCTTTGTACTGGTTATTTGTATTTTCGCCAATACGGTTTCTTCTTTTTACTTTGACAAAGGGTTTCTGGCGGGGAACAAGGATTAGGATGTTAGGACTGATCTTTTTGAATTACTGCTTTTGATTGATAGAGATATAGGATTTGGGTTTTTTGTTTAGTGTGCTCGCTAAGATTTTTCTTTCAATCTTATGCCTACGTATTCCCGTTTACCGAAACAGGGAAATTAGAGCGTTCGTAGTTCCTCCTATTCTATGGGAGGAAATGGTTGTTTTTGGTGTCTTGTTCAAAGCCCAAGGCGTGAAGCGAAAGGTGGTTTGTATCTTGTTCAAAGCCCAAGATGTGAAGATGAAGGGTGTTGACTTTAGAGAGAATTTGTCATCTCTAAAGAGGGGGGGTTGTATGTCACAACTGTTATAAAGGAGAATTACTTTAACCGGGATACGCGGATCCTAGCAATGCCATAATTTTCCTTTATAGGGGATTTTAACCTGAAGGAGAAGACTTTAACTCAGTTTAGAGCAATGCCATCTTTCCTTAGGAATTTCTCATACTAAAAGAGGAACAGTGGCGTGGATGTAGATAATCCAGAGGCTTGCCGCTTACAGCAATTAGATGAAGGGGAAAGAGTTGTTGATGTTTGTGTACTGTGAACGAGGCACATCTTTGATGCTAAAAGGTTGATTGGATCAACCAGTGGTTTTCTTATACAAATCATAAGAGGAGGCTATTATGTGTCTCGTACAAAGCGCGAGGGAGAGGCTAAAAGGTTTTGACTCAACGAGGGATTCTTTTGGTATCTCGTATAAAGCCCAAGATGGAGGCTATTTGACTCAACAAGAGAGTCTTTTGTATCTCGTACAAAGCCCGAGATGGAGGCTAAAATTTGTTTGGCTCAATAAGAACCTTTTTGTATCTCGTATAAAGCCCGAGATGGAGGCGAAAGGGGTGATTGACTCAACGAGGGAGTCTTTTTATGTGTCTCGTACAAAGCCTGAGAGAGAGGCTGAACGTTGTTTGACTCTGCAGGGGAGAATCATTGCACAAATCCCAAGAGAAGGCTAGGGTTACTGTTTCAGTTGAGTGACAGGTCCAGTATACTAATTTTGAAAGAGAAAATCAGTTCTTATATGAGCAACACTGTACTCAAGGATTTGATTCGAGGATCCGGGTTATTCCTGTTCTTTAAGGAAGTGGGAAATTCGAATGGTATTGAGACTGTCCGAGTCTACGGGGTTTTCTCCCTATTTAACGAAGGGGTCACTTGAGAATGTCTTTGAGACTCAAGGAGATTAGACTGTCCAAGTCTAGAGTTTTATCTTTTGTACCATGCTTTGAGAAACAGTAGTAGACTCTATGAAAGGACTGTTCTATGAAGATGATTAAGTTCTGTTCTTATACCTCTAGGAGGTCGTCGGGACAATTTGTACGAAGCCCAAGAGGAGGCTGGAATCTTTTAAGAAGCCGACGGGTCCTTGTACGATGCCCAAGAGGAGGCTATGTTGCTTTTAAGAAGCCGACGAGTCCTTGTACTAAGCCCAAGAGGAGGCTATCATTCTCGAAGGCAGAGATCATTATACGAAGCCTATGAGGGGGCTGTGAATACTTCTAAGAAGCCGTAGGGTCCTTGTACTAAGCCCAAGAGGAGGCTAGGTTGCTTTTAGGAAGCCTGTGGGTCCTTGTAAGATGCCCAAGAGGAGGCCGATGCTTTTAAGAAGCCTGTGGGTCCCCAAACCCTGAGAAATTCAAGGCAATGCTATTCACCGAGAATAGATCAAAGTCAGGAAAGTTCGAGAATTTGGAAGAAACTCAAAGATGCCATTCACGGAGAATACATTCATCTCTGGGATTAGAGTTTCTTGACAATTCCTAATGAGGACAACCTGAGAGAAGACTGTATCTGGTGATCCTATTGGGGATCTAGTTGTCTTTTTCTACGAATAAACGAAACGGCGTCACCTAGTTCTAGACATAGTTGTCGGGGAAACTCTAAATATCTATACTATTATTACACAGTTGATATGAGTTTATGAAAGAAGACTTACAGCGAAACAGCCCCACAATACAGTTATATGTATATGAAAGCGGTAAATGAAAGCAATAACCACTTACTCGGTTGTAGAGCTTCCATGCTGTTTGGTTAGTTGTTCAACAAAGAAAGATTGAAAACAATAATATATTCAAAATCAAAGGAGAAAGTGCTTTGAAAAAGAAAGATTTGGGGCTTACAGCTCAAGGAGAGGCCCAGGGTTTTATCAGTGAGCGCACTGTTTGAATTTGTACAGAGGGACTTATACAAGTGACTGAGGCCCAAAAAATTGTTTTCTGTACAAAGGGATGGGTCTTACACTCTCTCAAGAGGCCCAAAAAGGTTTAAAGAAAAAGAGTGGGGCTTATAACACGAGGGTAGGCCCAATTGATTTTTCGTTAAAAATGGCGATCGCGCCGAGGTTTTCTTTTAACGCGGAAGGACTTATACAATAAGTGAGGCCCAAAATATTTTGGTTAAAATGGGATTGGGTCTTACACTCTATTAGAGGCCCAAAAGTGTTTGAATAGGTCTTATAGCTCAAGGAGAGGCCCAAGGGTTATTTTGAAAAGGCGACGATCGCGCCGTTTGTTTTTTACGGTATCGGGACTTATACAATACACTGAGGCCCAAAATGATTGGTCAAAAAAGGATTGGGTCTTACACTCTATTAGAGGCCCAAAAGGTTTTGAAAATGATTTATGAGGGTTGAATTAATCCAAAAACCCTAATTTGTTTTCAAAAATGTATTTAATTGAATAAAAATTCAATTAAAATGATCAAAATTGTTTAACATGTGAAAAACAAATTGTGATCTTGGATTAATGCTTCAAAAATTAAGTATTGACATACAAAATAATTAGAAAGCATTAAAAGTTGCAAAATCAAGGTGGAAACAATATTTTAAATGTTAAAAACAATTAAAACATTAATTCTTTGCAAAAATATCAATTATATGAAATAAATAATATTTTTGGGATTTTTTGATAAAATAAAATATTTTAACATTTTTGTGAATTATTAAAAAAAGAATCAACTCAAAATCATTAAAACTCAGAGAGAAATTAATTTTTGAATCAATTAAATAAAATCACAAAATTCAAATATTCAAATTTGGAAAAATGGCGCCAAGAACAAGCTGAAGAACACGCGCGCGTTCTGAGATTCTCAGATTTGCATTTTCTATCCAATCTCCCTAAATACTTGACTATAACATGCAATCCACATATCATTATGCTCGTCTTAACCTCACGATCATGTCTATGTCCATTAATTTCATTTAAATTAAACATATAACAAGAAATCATGAAAAATCCTCAAGAACCCTAATTTCTGCATGAAGGCTAGGATTTTTGATACACGATTCAAACAATACAATTAATTGAGGGAAAACATTCCATGCATGATTATGAACATATGGCCAAATTATTGTGCAGCAAAAATTGTGTGGATCATAGAGTTAGAAGAGCTCATGCTTACCACTTGCAGCTGGTGATCGTGATTTGTGTTGGAGGTGTTACAGCTAGGTTCCAATGATGTGGATAGCTTCCCTAGGTACCAAGTGATGTGTCTGAGTGCTTGGAATGGATTGAAATGGTTTGGAGTTGAAGATGGCACCTCAACTGCAAAACTGTCAAGAACTTGAGCAATTGGCTGGTGATTTTGTGAAATCTGTGTTCCAGATGTTATGTGAGTGTTTGGATCACTTCTATATGATGTATGTGAGGTGTGTGAGTGATTGGTTTGATTGGAAAAGCTCTCAAACTCAAAATTCGATAGCTACCTTGCTAAGAAAGGCATTTTTGCCAAGAGAAAGAGATTTTGAGGAAAGCATCTGTTAGATGGCTTTGGTGTACTCAAACTGATCACAATTGAGCTCTATTTATAGTAGAGCAAGTTTGTTTTGCAAGGAATAGTGAATGGCAGCTGCTAAGTAGGTTTGGCCAATGTTGGCAAATGAAAATCCAAGTCTCCTCTAGCCATTGACTAGAGGTTAGGGCACAGAGCTTTGGTTCCCTTGGTCATGGATAAGTCTTGACTGATTTCAGATGAGAATGGCTCAGTCCATGCCACCTTGGTGCTTCCATTGAATGCTTCAATCCAAATTTGGAGTCTTTCCCTATTTTGGCCATTCTAGGTTCAACATGTTATTTCTTGTTCCATGGACTTTGGAGGCTTGGCTCAGTGATTGTCCCCTTTAGATTCAATCCTCTGAGGTGTCCAAGTGGATAGGAGCATTTGAATTTGGCTGATTTTGGAAAATCGAGCAAAATTGCAAATTCTGCCTTGCCTTTAACAGATTTCAGCAAGGCAACTTTCCAATGTTATATCTCATGACTCAAATGGAATTTGGCAATGTTCTTGGTCATTTTGGAAAGCCCTTACATGATACAACAACTGTTTGAACATGTTTGGTTTTGATCTCTTTTGAATCCAAGTGAAAAATCCACCTACATTTGGAAAAAAATGAAGACAAATTTGGACTTAGTGAAAATTTCACTAAGTGTTGGAAAAAGTGACATTTTCATTTTTCAGCCATTTTGATCATTCCATAACTCAAAATCCTTAATGAATTGGACTTAGGTCTAGTTGAGGTTTTTGTAGAGGGTAATGAGGGCTACAAATCCATCTTTGGATGAGGAAAAATGACTTTTTGGTTTAGGAGTTATGATCCTCCAAAGTTTGTACCCTAGCCACTTTATTTTTAACTTAGAAAATTTTCTAAGTTTTTATGGTTACCCCTTTTACAAGTTATCCAACTTTTCTTGATTTTTCTTGATGAATGATGATTCAAATCATACATTAACATCATTTTAGGGTTAAAAATCCATTTTGGTGAAAAATCTCAAAAAGTCAAAGTTGACTTTTGTGCACAGTTGACTTTTTATCAGATGAATTCCAAACTGTGCAATTCTTCAGGAAATCATGTCCTTGACCTAAATCAAACTTGATGGACATGTTCCATGGGTGTCATAGGGTATATTGGTGCATGTCATAGGGCTTGGGAGCATGTCCTAGTCAAAAGTCAAAGTTACAGTTGACTTTTTTCCTTAAAACCCTAACTGTGGGGCAGATGAAATTGAGACTTGTTGCTCAAGCTTCTTGGATTAATCCATTGTTCCAAATGGATCAATATAGTTCATTAGAGACCCTCAAACCCTCTATTGAGGTCTTGGTTCATGATTTGTCACAAAAGTCAACTTAGGGGTGAATTAGGTCAAGAAACCCTAATTCCTGATTTTTGATGTATGCATCCCCTGAGGCAAAATTGACTTGATGAATGGGTCCATGAGGTTCCATGGAGTACATTAGGTTGTGTTTTGGATCTTTGGCTTGTGTCCAGATGAAATTTTTCATCTGGAGGCTCTGGTAGACCAAAACCCTAATTTGGTGATACCGGCGATCTTGAGACTTGATCCACCTAGAAGGGAGCAACCTTGTGCTTAATCCTTGAAGTGGGAGTCCTTTTGATCCATTGTGGATGTTTGAGAGGTTAGACAAGTTGAAGATCATGTCATTCCTTGATTGATCCTTTGTCTAAGCACTCAGAGAGGGCTTGAAACCCTAAGCTTGATTGTAGTGAATGCTCAACAATTCCTTGAGGAGATTGATGGGGCGCAAAGGTACATCCATGTTGTGATGATGATTTGCACAGTGATGGGAAATCTTAGTGGTCAAAATTTGGGGTATGACAGATGCCCCTATTTAATCTTCTTGGACACGAAGGTGTGAATGACGAAGGTATTCGGGCATTCGGGGTGCAAGAGGATTAAATATCGGAATACCCGAAATTTTGATGGCTATGAATGGCAGTTTGCACATTCATCTTCTTTTGCTAAGCAATGATGCTTAGAAAAGGTAAACTTCCCCTCGATCCTGGTTTCCTACCAAGGAACTGGTCTTAGTTTCCGATTTAAACTTCCCCTCGATCCTGGTTTCCTACCAAGGAACTGGTCTTAGTTTCTTTTGTCAATAAAATTTATCGACAAGGGACGCTATTTGTAGCGGTTTTCTTCAAACTTCTCGCCGAATTTTCTTGGAGAGATGCCATTTGAGTGGAAAAAGTTTGATGTCAGACGCGCGGGGGATCCCAGTCGTCTGAGTTATAGAGGTGTACAAACTTCTCTATTTGGAGACGCCATTTGTTGACTCTACCTGGGGAAAGCGAGTCTCTTGAGAGACTGCCTTCGTTTGGGATTACATCATACTTTTCTCGGGATCTTCCTGGAGAAACGCCATATGATGGGGTCCAATTTTGAGGTGACGATGACCTTTTCATCAGTGTGTCTTTCGGAGCGAAACTGGCATGCTGCCGAATCTCTGATTACGAGGCTTTCGCTGTGGATTTTCCTTAATCCGGGAAAGCAAGGATATCATCTTTAATGGCGAAGAGTGACATTTATAGAAAAATTCTCTGGCTTTTCAGAGGTTCAAGTAATCAAAGTGGTCAAAGGCCAACTTCCTCCCAGAAATAAACTGGTGGCGAGGTTGTTCAAACGCATCATTTCCTGACGAGGCAAGAACTGACAACTCGATTGAGAGAACTTCTATCACTGGGGGACAAGACTGACTAGAGTGATAGTGATGCAATATGAAATGTGAATGCAAATCAATAATGCATGATGCATGTATGTTTATGCTGACAAAACTGACGTGACACACAAACTAAAAGATGAACATGACTGGATACTCGGCCATCGCGGGGCGTGTAGAGATATCGCTGGTTCAAGGTAGCAATTCCACCTTGCTTAGGAGAGATAGTCCCTGCGGGGAATACCGTTGATCGGGCTTAGGAGATAAGAACTAGGCCGAGGAGTGTCAGACGAAACAAGGTCTCTGACACAGCTGATCCCTTCATTCAGGCGTACTGGGTTAGAAGGAGTACTTTGATTCTGCACTTTGAAGTTTGCTTACTTCTGGAGAAGCGATTGATGTTCTTTTGATGTTTAACAGTCAAAAGAAATTGCCATCTTTATTTTAAAAGCAGAAAAATTTTAACAAGTAAATTCATTTTTGTCTTATTTCAAGAGTCATTGGTCATGTTAACAACGTCGTTCTATAAAGCTAAAACAAATAAGAATTACAAACGAAAGCACAAGGGCTCAAATTTTATTGATAAGATGGAGATCAGCCAAACGCGTGATTCCAAAGAGTATATACAAAGTTTGAAAATGGTAATTTACAGGGAAAAGGGCTACGTTGAAACATAACGACCACTATCCTTCTACCAACTTTGAATTCGGGGCATCCTGAGCTTCAGTCGAAGATGACCTTGACTGGAGTTTTCCTGGTGGATGATGTAACTGCTGCTGCTGCTGAGGGACTTGCCTCTGTTGAACATAGTTACTTGCCATTATCCCTAATTTTTGCCTGGATTGTACTATGAGATTTCCAATCCATCGGGATGATTTTTTTCATGTCTCTAACTTTTGCCTGGACCGCCCTTTCGGGTTTTCAATCCACCGAGACGTTTTTTTTTAGGCGAAGTATTTCTTGACTACATCAACATTCGTGGGGTAGGCAAATTCTTCTCCGTCCATGGTTGCAAGTGTCAAGGCGCCGACTGAGAAAGCTTTTGTGACCACATAAGGGCCATCATAATTCGGGGTCCACTTGCCCCGAGAGTCAGTGAGAAACGATTGTGTCTTCTTGAGCACGAGGTCTCCTTTTCTGAAGACACGAGGTCGGACCTTTTTGTCGAACGCCTTCCTCATCCTTTCCTGATACAACTGACGTGGCATAGAGCCGTTATTCGTTTCTCTTCGATCAGGTTCAGTTCGTCGTGTCGGCTTTGACACCATTCAACTTCGGTGAGCTTTGCTTCCATCAATACCCGGATTAATGGAATCTCTACTTCTATTGGGAGAACTGCCTCCATGCCATATACTAGAGAGAAAAGGGTTGCCCATGTTGAAGTGCGAACAGATGTTCGATAACCGTGAAGAGCAAAGGGCAGCATTTCATGCCAATCTTTATAGGTTACAACCATCTTCTGAACAATCCTCTTGATGTTCTTGTTAGCCGCTTCTACCGCTCCGTTCATCTTGGGTCGATAGGGAGATGAGTTATGGGGTTCGATCTTGAACTCTGCACATAACTCTTTCATCATCTTGTTGTTCAAGTTAGATCCATTATCAGTAATGATCTCGCTTGGAACACCATAACGGCAGATGATATTGTTTTTGATAAATCGGACCACCACTTGTCGGGTTACATTAGCGAATGACGCTGCTTCGACCCACTTGGTGAAATAGTCAATGGCTACTAGAATGAACCGATGTCCGTTTGAAGCCTTAGGCTCAATCATGCCAATCATGTCGATTCCCCATATGGAAAAAGGCCATGGGGAAGAAAGAACTTTGAGATGTGATGGCGGTACATGAATTTTGTCGGAGTATATCTGACACTTGTGACACCTCCTCATGTACTTGTAGCAGTCGGATTCCATGGTCAACCAGTAGTACCCTGCTCTTAGAATTTTTCTCGCCATTGCGTGTCCATTGGCATGAGTGCCAAAGGATCCTTCATGAATTTCTTTCATAAGCATGTCTGCTTCTTGTCTGTCGACGCATCGGAGGAAGACCATGTCAAAATTTCTCTTATAGAGAGTGTCACCGCTCAGGAAGAAGTTTCCAGCCAATCTTCTGAGGGTTTTCCTATCTTTCCTGGATGCCCCAGGTGGGTACTCTTGTTTCTGAAGAAAGCATTTGATATCGTGATACCAAGGTTTGTCGTCTATGACTGCTTCAATCGTAAAGATGTAAACGGGCCTTTCAAGGCGCATGATGTCGATCTTAGGTATGTCATTCCATTGACCTACACTAATCATGGAAGAGATAGTGGCTAATGCATCAGCCATGTGATTCTCCTCACGAGGGATGTGATGAAACTCGATTTTGTTGAAGAAGGGTAACAACCTTCTTGCATAGTCCTTGTAAGGAATCAGTCCTGATTGGTATGTGTTCCAATCTTCTTTTATCTGATTGATAACCAAGGCTGAGTCGCCGTATACGTCCAAGTTTTTGATCCTTAAATCAATTGCTTCCTCGAGACCCATAATACAAGCTTCGTATTCGGCCTCGTTGTTCGTACATTTGAACGTAAGTCTGGCAGTGAAAGGAATGTGGGTACCCTGAGGGGTAACAATGATTGCCCCAATTCCGTTCCCATAATGATTAACTGCTCCGTCAAAGATAAGTCCCCATTGGGACCCTGGTTCTGGCCCTTCACTGGGTAACGGTTCATCGCAATCTTTCATTTTTAAATACATGACATCTTCGTCTGGGAAGTCAAACCCGATTGATTCTTGATCGTCAATCGGTTGATGAGCCAAATGATCGGCTAAAATACTTCCTTTAATGGCTTTCTGAGCGTGGTACTCTATGTCATATTCTGATAACAGCATCTGCCAACGGGCAATCCTTCCCGTAAGAGCAGGTTTTTTGAAAACATACTTGATTGGATCCATTTCGGAGATTAACCAAGTAGTGTGACGAATCATGTATTGGCGAAGACGTTTGGCTGCCTAAGCCAAAGCACAACACGTTTTCTCGAGCATCGTGTACCGAGTCTCGCAGTCGGTGAATTTCTTGCTCAGATAGTAGATGGCAGACTCTTTCCTTTTGGTTTCGTCTTGTTGGCCAAGTACACATCCCATTGAGTCCTCTAGGACTGTGAGGTAAATGATCAGTGGTCTTCCTTCCACCGGAGGTGATAGAATCGGCGGATTCAACAGGTATTCCTTAATACTGTCGAAGGCAGTTTGGCAATCTTCTGACCAAACGCAATCCTGGTTCTTTTTGAGTAATTTGAAAATCGGCGCGCATGTCGCGGTCATAAGGAATATGAATCTGGAGATGTAGTTCAAACGTCCCAAGAATCCTCTGACTTGTTTTTTAGTTTTCGGAGAAGGCATTTCTTGAATGGCCTTGACCTTGTCAGGATCAACCTCAATTCCTTTCTGGCTGACGATGAACCCTAGTAGTTTCCCTGAACGGACACCGAAGGTGCACTTGTTGGGATTCAAGCGGAGCTTGAATTTTTTTAGACGTTCGAACAATTTTGATAGATGTCCAACGTGCTCACTCTCTGTTTTTGATTTTACAATCATATCATCAACATATACCTCGATTTCTTTGTGTATCATGTCATGAAACAGAGTAGTCATGGCCCTTTGATAGGTTGCCCCGGCGTTCTTCAAACCGAACGGCATCACCTTGTAACAAAAGGTACCCCATGGGGTAATGAACGAAGTTTTCTCCATGTCTTTTGGCGCCATTTTGATCTAGTTATAGCCCGAGAATCCATCCATGAAGGAGAAAATTTTGAACTTTGCTGTGCTGTCTACCAGCATGTCAATGTGTGGTAAAGGAAAGTCGTCCTTTGGACTAGCCTTGTTCAGATCCCTGTAATCAACACACATTCTAACCTTTCCGTCCTTTTTGGGAACAGGTACGATGTTGGCTAACCATTGAGGATATTCAGATGTAGCGAGGAAACCCGCGTCAATCTGTTTCTGTACCTCCTCTTTGATTTTGATGGCCATGTCCGGGTGAGTGCATCTCAACCTTTGCTTTACTGGCAGACATTCTGATCTCAATGGTAAGTGATGTTCTACGATGCTGGTATCCAACCCTGGCATATCCTGATAGGACCAAGCGAATACATCGGGAAATTCTTTGAGAAGCTTTATCAAACCCTCTCTGGCACTTGGACTGAGTAGTGCCCCAATCCTGATTTCTTTTCTCTCTTTTTCTGAACCCAAGTTTACCGTTTCTAACGGTTCTTTGTGAGGTTCAATGGACCTTTCCTCTTGTCTGAGTAGTTAGGAGATCTCTTCTGGAATTTCGTTGTCATTTTCTTCTTCAGCCTCGAATACCGGGAACTCAAAGTTGGGAGAAGGCATAGGATCGTATGTTTCAACGGGGTTTAAAACAAGCAATCTGCATGACGCGATGATTCGTGTTTAGAAGAGATAGAGAAAATGTAAGTGTGTGCAGTGTATTTATTTTATTACTGCTTGTTTTATGATTGAATTGTTTTTTAGGATTACCATTTTCTGAAAAAGCAAAAAGAGAAAACATCAAATATGGCGGGAATTACAGAACGACGTTATTTTATTAATGAACAAGTCAATCCTTGAAACTACAACCCTATAAAACAAAACTCTGTCGCTTTGGGTGAAGCGAAGAGGGATAATTTACAGAAAGCGAGCCCTATCAAAACATCCGTTTCACCTGGGCAGGGTGAAAGGTTAAAGATGGCAATTACTTTGACTGATGAACGATCTTCGAAACCTCGACGGCAACCCATTGGCGGCGAACTCCTCGGTGAATCACAAAGTCTGGCACCTTCCTTGATTTGTCTTCAGAAATAACGTTGATTTCTGGTGGAGCGGGATCATTGGAATCTGTCTCCCAGGCAGAATTGTCGTAGGAGGATTCCTCAGTTGCATTTTGCATAGTATTTGTGCTCTCAGCTGTATCCCCCCATCCAGTTGGCTGGATGTCTTCGGGCCTGATACGAGAGCTTTCGGGCGCAGTGTACTTGACCATATAGTCGTATTTTCCACTTGGTTGTCCCAAGGTGTCCCACACTTCTTTCGAACCGGAGGAGTCATCTCTCTCGATGATGTTGATCTCGGGAAAAGCATAGTTGATGAATTCAAGTCCTGCAAACGTTGCAAATTCATCTTCATGTTGAGTAGTTTCTGAATGACCTGAGTGTTGATCCCATGACATGGTGGGGACACAGATATTCTGTTCAATGACGGCCAGCTGATTTTCATTGTTCGGCTGACTTTCTTGCCCCAAGTTTCCTGGGTAAGGTTGCCACATTGGCAGACCATCCATTGGGCCATAGTAATTGTAGTCAAAGTTGTCTTTCATTGGAGTGTCCTCCTCTAATGAATTTGGCGGAGCACAACATCCTTCCGGATCACAATCTCCATATATCATTTTGACATCTGACCTTGGTATAAACTCGGACTTTCTGCGGGATAGCAAAAAGGCATAGGTACCTCTTCCTAAGACATATAATCGTCCTCGTTAAGGTAGGACTTCCATTCTTCATCTGTGTCAGAGGGATCTTCCTCATTGATAGCATGTACTGCCTGAGACACTGGGTAGAGGAAACCTCCACTGTGGAAGAAGTTTTGAAGGGGATGAAGACTTTCATCGTTAGCAGCTATCTGGGTACAGGTTGCAGAAAAACCAAGACCCTTCTTTGTTTTATTGTCAATGGGAATGGCAAGCTGTCCCCATCCTTTCGTATCGGTACTCTCGACCGCTTTGATAGCATCCTTGTATGAGGAAATCGAGGTTCCTTCCTTGAACTAGTTGTCTTTGCTTACCGACAGTGCTTGGAACTGAGTTCCAATAACCTCCTCGGGTTCTATACCAGTAGATGATGACAAGCTGCTTACAAGCAAGGCTTGTTCCCTACAAACCGTGACAAGTTGATCGTTCTTGACGAACTTTAGCTTTTGGTGGAGGGTTGAAGTAACCGCTCCATCCTGGTGTATCCAAGGTCTTCCTAATAAACAACTGTATGTTGCCCGGATGTCCATGACCTGGAAGGTGACTTGGAAAGTTTGAGGACGGATAGTTATGGGAAGATTAACTTTGCCGATAACTGTTTTCCTGGATCCGTCGAACGCTTTGACGACGACCTCGCTGACTCTCATCGGAGGGCCTTTGAATGATAATTGCATCAAAGTGGACTTCAGCATAACATTCAGGGCTGACCCTGTGTCTACCAGTACGCTGGCTAAAGCATTGTCCTGGTAGTTAACTGTGATATTGAGTGCCATGTTATGAGGGCGACCCTCTTCGGGTAATTCCTCATCACTAAATCCCAAGTTATTGTAGGAAGTGATGTTAGAGACAATGCTATCAAATTTTCTGATTGTTACATCCTGTTCCACAAAGGCTTGCTCCAAGACTTTCTGTAGAGCCTCCCTGTGCGCTTCTGAACTGAGTAACAGCGATAATACCGAGATCTTTGAAGGAGTCTGTAACAGTTGATCGACAATGTTGTATTCATTCCTTTCGATGAGCTTCAGCATCTCATCATTATTTTTCGAAAGGTCGGGATTACTGGATTGACCGACTGATGGATCGGGAGTTTCTGTCTGAAGTTCCTTTTCCTTGTTAGGCTCTCTAACTCCTCGGTTGAAGATTTGACCGCTCCGTGTTACACGACTGATGTTTGCAATATTCACGGCGGAGGGTAATGAAGTTTCCTTTCCATTCTCAATTGTTGTTGCACCGTATTTGTAAGGGATAGCCTTAGTTGATTCATACGGTGTTGGTCCCAGCAGATAGATGACTATGGGAACCTTCTGATTTTTCTGACCATCATACGTAATCTCGATTTGTTCCCGGTTGGGAACTTTAGATTCGTCAAGTAGAGGGATAATGGCAAAAACATCCCTGGTCTGGTGATGACCAGAGATTGTGACAACATCCTCAACCTGATCGGCAAGGTAATTCGGCGACCAGTTGATGGATCCAGAACCCGGATATGGACGAATTTCTCCACGATCGACCTGACCCTGAAGAGCTGCTCTCACAAGGTAACACCCTTGGTTACTTTCTGAACAGACGCTACAACGGTCGTAATTGTGTGGTGGCACCTGGCCACGCCCACTTTGAATACAATGTAACCTCACTAGGTTAACTTCCACAGATCGGGCATCCTGACTTTGACGACAAGTAGGATTCCTGTTACTAATACTAATTTGCTGAGTATCTTCATCCATATAGATTGGCATCCACCAGTAATTTAACAAGTGTTGAAGTGCCTCCTGGACAAGGGTACAACCTTGATCGTTTTCGCAACCTGATTTACAGTTTTGATAGTCATGTGATATTAAGAATCCGAGTCGGACCTGGTCAGCATGTAACTCTACCAGGTTGGCATTCATCACGCGAATATCAAAGATCTGAACCATGTTGATCTGATAAGGATTTCTATCATGGTAGTCTTGGATCCATCCAAGATCCATCTGACGCTAGAGGGCTTCCCGTATGAAAGAGCATCCCTGTTTATTTACCGAGAAAGTCAGACAGGAACTGTAATCATGCCGCGGCAGATTATGATACTGGCTTTGCCTTGAGTGCATTGCCACCAAGTTGGCATTCATCGCATGGATGTCGTGGTTCTGAATGACGTTAGAATTCGTGTAGACCATGTTAACTCCACGAACTTGGTGCTCTTGGATCCATCCGAGATCCATCTGTTCCTGTAGAGCTGCTTGCACCACAGAACATCCTTGGTTGTCTTTAGAGCAGATATCACACTGGTGATAATTATGAGGTGGCACATGGCCATATCCACTCTGTCTACAATGCATCTTGACCAGATTGGTTTTCAACAAGAGTACATCGTGAATTTGATAGACATCATTAGTCTCTCCTTCTATCAAATTGACTGCAGCCTTCTCATGTTGAGGCAGCGGGTTCGTAAGAACATTAGGATTCGTATCCTTGAAGGATAAGACCCCGCTCCTAACAAGTTTTTGCACGTCGGACTTGAAATTGAGACAAGTCTCTATGTTATGCCCTGGACCTCCTTGATGATAAGGGCATGTTTGATCCACCTTAAACCAAAAAGGCGGATTTTCAGGTACTGTAAGAGGAGGTTTAGTCTGGATGTACCCCTTAGCCAGTAGCAATGGAAACAGCTCTGCGTACGTTATGGGTATAGGATCAAATCCTGGTGGCCATGTTGTACGGTTGTTGTTATATGGAGGACGAGCCTACTGAAGAGGATGTTGTGTCCTTTGCTGATCAGGCTGGCTCTGTGCAACTTGAGGTTGATACGTAGGAATAGACGCAGGGTTGATAGCAGGAGTCACAGCTGCTACCGGTTGATAACGTCGCCTTTGCTTTCCGAGAGAGATATTCCCAATATCCTGCTCTTTTTTCTTAGGGAGAGCACTACCATATTTTTTAGTACTGCTCGTCGATCCAGTGTCTTTTACCAAACGTCCTTCTTGGACGGCTTCCTCAAGACGTACGCCCATGCCCACCATTTCGGTGAAATCACTGGGTGCACTGGCAACCATTCGGTTATAATAAAATGAGCTTAAGGTTTTTAAGAAGATCTTTGTCATCTCTTTTTCCTCAAGAGGTGGACAAATTTGAGCTGCAATTTCACGCCACCTTTGAGCATACTCCTTAAAGGTTTCCTTGTCCTTTTGCGACATCGATCTGAGTTGATCTCTGTCGGGTGCCATGTCCAAATTGTATTTGTATTGTTGGACGAAGGCAGTGCTAGGATCTCTGAAAGTGCTGATCGTAGTACGGTTTAAACCCATGTACCATTTTAATGCGGCACCAGTTAAAGTATCCTGAAAGTTGTGAATCAGCAGGTCCTGATTCTCCATCTGAGCTGACATCCGCCGAGCGTACATCACCAGATGGCTCTGAGGGCAAGAGTTACCCTTGTACTTTTCAAAGTCGGGCACTTGAAATTTGTGCGGGACTTTCACATTTGGGACCAAGCAGAGATCTGCGGCATCCTTTCCAAATAGATCCTGACCGCGAATGGCTTGCAGTTCCTTCTGCATTTCCAAGAACTTTTCCTGGAATTCCTCCATTCTGTCAAACATAGTTTCCTTCTTACCAGAAGGTGTCTGTGGAATATGTCCTTCTGGGATAGTGTGCACCACAGGGGGTGGGGCCGTGACTACGGTTGTGAGTCTTGGCGTCTCCCGAAGTTTGTAACCTTCAGGAGTCTTCAGTTTGCCTCTGGCATCTTCGCTTTCCCGAAGTTTGTAACCTTCAGGCCCAGCGGCTTCTGTTGTGATTCCCTGATCTTCAATGATCGGCGGAACATATCCTTCCGGGATATAGTTAACAGGCATGCCCCAAGGACGATCTTTCGGTATCTGATACCTAGGATCATACTTTTCCACTATGGGCGTTGAGGTGATCTCTGAGATCACAGTTCTTTGTAGCTGAGCTTCTGCCATGGCTTGCATGTCATTACGAAGCTTTCTCATATCCTCTCTTAGAGCGTCGATCTCTTCTTTCAACTCTCTATTTTCTTCCTCAAGATCATCCATCCTTTTCTGACGATTAGCCCGAGTATTATACGAATGAGACAGTTTGACTCTAGAATCGAGACACAAACATGAGATTCGTAGGTAAGAAGAATACGCGATGTGAGAATGATGAATGGAATGATTATATTAATTGTTTTTTGGTTTAATCAAAATAAACTTCGACAATTAGATTGCAAATATCAAACAGCGGGGAAACCCCTTTTTATTGAATTCAAAGGATTACAGAAATGGAAATACAGTAGATTACAAGGTGCAGAAACAGAAACCTAAACTAATGGGTCTCGAGTCCTCTCTGAAGAGAAATTAGGTGCTGATTCTGGTATCTTCCTTTTCTTTGACCGAGGCTCTTGGGCCATTGTCGGGTTGTCATTCCTTTGCCAGGTGAAAGGAGCGAGCAAATTCCTTTGGTCATCTTGATTATCCACAGCATGTTGCTCCAAAATCTCAATCAGAGCATCTTTCTCTTTCAGT